>CM065717.1:79192790-79275290 GCA_033310375.1 Conus canariensis | reverse complement strand
TCCAGCAGAACCGTGAGAGAGAGAGAGAGAGAGAGAGAGAGAGGAGAAGAGAGAGAGAGAGAGGAGAGAGAGAGAGAGAGAGAGAGAGAGTCGCATAAGAATACAAGGATAACGACATAATGACAAGAGGGCAGGAGGTAGTAGGAAACGCGCGCGCGCCCACACACACACACACACACACACACACACACACACACACACACGCGCGCAGCGCGCGCGCGTGCGCGCGCGCGTACTCTCATAAGACATACTTACTAAACGTAATAACGTGCATTTCAAGTACAAAACACTTTCTAAATAGTCAGGTTCCTACATAAGGCAAAGGGGGTAGTGGTGGTAGGTGGTGGATTTATGGCGGAGTATGCAAGTATTGGCACATAAGAAGGTTGAAATAATGGTGTTTGAAAGTTGATATGCATTGGTGTTGTTTGGTTGATTCAGGGAGCGAGTTCCATTGACAGGAACCTGAATATGAGAAGAGAGGAGAGAGAGAGAGAGAGAGAGAGAGAGAGAGAGAGAAAAGAGAGAGAGAGAGAGAGAGAGAAGAGAAATTCCTTTTGTAAAATATTAACATACATCAAGCTGCTTAGGATTAGACAACTACAATGCATCAATAATATCAACTTTATTTTAGAGAGAGAAGAGAGAGAGGAGAGAGAGAGGAGAGGAGTGTGTGTGTGTAAATCAGTTTTCCGAGTTCAGACCTCAATCGCCCTTAACCATTTTCTCCTTCTGGCTATCTCCCTCTCTCTATCATTCGTATGTTCAGAGATTTCACGTCTCTGGCATGTTGATCGGTCACGGGAGATAATACTGAGTTGGCTTGCGTATACTTTCATCATTTCCGCTTTGTATCAAATGACTAGACAGTGCTCTTAGAAACTCGGTCCAGATTTGGGTGTTCTGTGGGGTGTGTGATTCACACTATGGCTGTTTCGGTGTCCATTTGTCAAGAAAAGCCTGCAGTTGGTAATGCTATGAATTTTGTTTTAACAAAATTTTTACTGTTGTATTTTACGGAGGAAAATATTACTCGAACTCGACGCTGACCGGCGACCAACGTTTAGCAGCAAGACAACACGTGTGCCATAGATTGGTGGAAGCCGTAGAAACCAGTACCATGACTAGAATCTACAAAATGTTAGATTCATGAAGTACTGTGGTAGAGGGCCTTTGAGAGCAGTGACAAATACTGAACATAAGATTATTCAATATCTAATTTATAGTTTCTGAATGTTGCATGTCTTGCTTCCATGCGGTTGATTCCCGGCGGCTAACATTAATTAGCAGCAGACAACACATGTGCCATAGATTGATGGAAGCCGTAGTAACCAGTACATGACTAGAATCTAATGTTAGATAAGTGAAATACTGTGGTAGAGGGCCTTTGAGAGCAATGACAAATATTGAACACAAGATTGTTCAGTATTTAATTTATGGTTTCTGAATGTTGCATGTCTTGCTTTTCCAATTCAGTTGATTTACACCATTATTCATCATTATGAATACTTATAATTATATATCCAAATTATTACATCCAGATTTTCTGATGTCATGCGGCTTCTTTGACTGGAACAAGGAAGATTTTTAGCACAAAAGTCTGTAACACCTGATGTGTGCATAGGTTTATGTCAGTGGGCAAATCTTCATGTTTGGAACTTAGACTAGTGGTACTTCACTGTTAAGTGCCAAAGAGTAGCACTATTTGTAGTATTACCTTTTGGATGTATATTTGTTCTTTGACCGCAATGTTCACCTCACTCCCTTTTTCTCATGTCTGTTCAGCATCAATGACTGGAGCAGATTCCTTGGATGCATGAACAGTCTTTTCCTTTCCCACAGACTGATAGTGGTTGGTTTATTCCTTGAGACCAATCTACCTTTTCAATTCTGCAGTTGTCCAGTACAGTTGTCAGGGCCAGAAATTCCCGGGCAATTTTTAGTTGTCCTTAGGACAAGTAGATAAAACACTCTACTTGTCCTCAGAAATTTCTGCACGCCCACCCCAAGGAAAGAGACAGTTAATGAAAACAGCTGCAGGTAGTACAGTGTCCATTGCCAGCACACTCGTGATAAAGGCTTGAGAACAAGAAATCAGGCTTAAGACATATTCTGCAAATTTATTCTTCCACTGTGATTCATACATAATAAGAATGGAAAAAAAAAAAATTTCCCACTGTGTTTGAGTAAATAAGAAAGAAATGTAGGAATAGAATTGTCATGCTTTCTGATTCTCATGCTCCTGGACTGAATTAAGTTAATAATATCATCTTGTTCTCAGTCTCAATGTACTCGCTTTCTCCCTTATCATGATACACACATGCTAAAAATAATCCAGTTCATGTCTACATATGTTAATAAGAAAAAGGAGACCAAGCACAATGTCTGTGTGTTGTTGAAGCTTTTTTTTTTTTTTAAATAGGCCTTGTATGGGTGAGAATGCCCCTCTGAAGTTTTTTTTGTTTCTGAGAAATGTCCATCGTTCTCTATACGAATCTCGCGTTTTTTCTGAGAGGCGCCTGGTTACTGATGGTTACTGGTATGATGATTGCTATCAGAGGAATATTTTGTGCATTTTTAACTCGTTTTTAAAGTCAGGGACAGACATCATCAGAGGAATATTGTTGTGTATTTTTATTTATTTGATTTATTTATTTTTTACATCGGAGAAAGACCTATTTGTCAAACATTCACTTGCCTTTTTCATATTGTATAGTAAGTCAGTCTCTCATTACACCTTGTTTTGCCTGTTAATTTTTTATTTCACCTTGTTATTAGCATTTCTGACAAGTGTGCTTGTGGAACTTTCAGATCGATTGGACAGGATCAAGGAGGATTTCAACTAAACTGCATATATGACAGAATCATATTTCCCTAACGTGGTATTTTCATACTGCTCAAACTCTGCTGATTAGCATAAAATTTGAAATGTTGCAAATTTACTAGATATTCATCTTTATAGACATACATGTATTAGTTTTAGGAAGTCAGTTTCAGGAATTTTCACTCTGCTGCTGTTTACTTGCTAGCTTGCATTTGCTGGTGCTGCTGCTGTCATCAGGCGTTTCAGTTTCACTTAGTTTTCTCTTTTTTTTTTTAATGGTTGATATCACTTAATCAAAAAAGTTCAGCTTGCAAATTTGTAATCATAAACTTCTGCTTTCGATAATGTTTTGGTACTCTTTTGCAGCTGCTGCTTTGACTGCAGAGTTTCTGAAATGCAGCGGCAATGCTGTCAACTGGTCCTTTGGTCAAGACAATGCATTGCCTGTGGACAGGTGAGAAATAGAACTTAGGTCATAATGTAGAAATGTGGAACATTTACTAGCAGTGAGTAACTTCATGTGGCACAGTAATAATTTGAAAGGTAACATACAACTCTGTCATTAACCTCAACAGCCATGTAGGTAATTTCAAACGCAAACTTAGCTGATGGGGTGTAGCGTAGTCTGCACGCACTGACACCTCTTTGGTGAAACTGAAACGTTACTTGAACAGGTTAGAACTGGTTTGATTTAACATGAAATCATAGTTGTAGATGGTCATCACTTCAAGGATTCAGTATTGTTATCAAAGTTTCAAAGGTTTCAAGTCTGAAATACAAATAGGTATGTAGTCTGACACTGAAATAGGAAGCTAAGCACTAAGCAAACGGTGTGAATACATGAAGAAAAAAATGCAATGGCTTTGTGATAATGTACAGCAGTGTTTTTTGTTTGTTTGTTTTTTGACAAGTGGCTTTAGTGGATGGTAGATAAACTACTATCAAAGAAGAAAACAATTCTTTATGGAAAGTGTTGCAACTTCATCTTTCATTTTGGCAAGTGGTACAAATTAAAAATGCTTTTCCACATCATTAAACTTCTTCGCCTTGGTGTCAGAAATGAAGTGCTTAAACAGTCAGTAATTTTAAGCAGTTAGTTGGAAACAAAATGTTAATTTGTAAGACATGCATTAAAAAAAAAAGGAAAATGATTTTTTTTTAAAGTATAAAAATTCATGCAAGTTTTAATAAGGAGTATGAAAACCTCTTCACTTAAGAAATTTTTTTTTCCTTTATTTGTACTGGTTTGGGTTTGGTCATTGATGGATACAAATTTGATGAGACCCACTATACTGAAACCAACATTAACCTGAAGTGTGCGCTGTCCAGCCCATTTTGAAAGAGACGAGAGTGTGGTTGACTTTGTGGATAAAGTATTGTTCTCCAAAATCCTGTTTGACACAGCAAGATCAGAGGAAATTTTCTCTTAGTAGTCAGCACCTTTGCAGACTATAACCTTCTCCAACTTAGTCCTTTGAATGAGACTAAAGTTGAGGTGCTTTAAGTCATGCAACCATAAAACAATGAGAAACCAACTTGCTCCCACATTTGAATCCCATTCATCCTTCTTGAAGAGTAGGTGATTGTATAGGGGTGGGATATGTGATAAATTGCTTCCATCTTATCCCTGAAATGCAGTATGGTGTTGTGTTAAGAGATCATCTCTGAGGACAGAATGCAACTACCTTCAAGGTAGTTTTAAGAATAGTCATACGCTTGAATAGTTTCTCAATGTAAAACCTCACCAAAGAATTCTAGGTGAGGAATAAAGCAAAAAAAAAGAAAGTGACAGACTGGTTTTGTTATAACCCCAATGAAGTATGCTGAGTGTTTAAAATATGTATTTGTTATAACCCCATTGAAGTGTACTGAGTGTTAAAAATATGTATTTTTTTATGGTCTTGTTTGCAGAGATACAGTGTTCTCAACCTCTGCAGCAATCAGCAGGTACCTTGCCAGATCTTTCCCTGCAGCCAGACTTCAGGGAGAAACCATTCTTGAAAAGACTGAGGTACTGAATTATTATCATACTGAGCATTCTTGGCTGTAAGCCAGTATTATGGAAATGATCCTTCAAAGAAAAAAAAACTCTTTTGGGTGTTTGTTGTGCTACTAGACTGACTGCACACCAATGACTGATGGGTGAAATCACGAGGTATCCATTCTTAATATGATATGATGGAAAAGCAAAAGAACACGCCTTTTTTTGTGGAGGATGAAGTGGGAAATAATGGAAAAGCAAAAGAACACACTATTTTTATAGAGAGTGAAGCAAGGAAGGGACTAGAGGGAGGGGGAAGATGGGGGAGGGGGTGGGCAGAAGGAGAGGGGGAGGGTGGAAGGGGGGATGGGGAGAAGGTAGGATAATGTAACAGTTCTGATGCCTGTTTTGTGTCTTACCAGGTGGACCACTGGCTGAACTTTGCCTATGGTCAGCTGTCGTGTGCAGCAGAATTTGCCACCGCTCTGGAGTATCTGGACAACGTGCTCAAGCCTGCCACGTACCTTGTTGGTCACACTCTGACTCTGGCTGACTTTGCCGTGTGGGAGACTCTTCAGGGTCAGTCAGAAAAGAGAAAAATGGAGTGTGCTTGCCAGGCAATTAAGGTGAAAGAAAAAGTGTGAAAAATCCAATGCCCTCCAAAGGTCATGAACAGATCGTAGCACAATTGGTAAATCAGAAGGAAAACCAAGCGACAGTTTGCTTCTGATCTTTATCTATCGTGACAACAATGGTAAGAACTTGAACACCAAAAAAAAAAAAAAAAAAAAAAAAAAGAACACCCTGGGAATTCCAAGCTCAAAATGCAACAACAAATAAAGAGCTTGTATACCCTTCATCCAGTCTTCACCATGCTTAGTACATTGATTGTTGATGTTGAGAGCTACTGTGTAACTGGAAATGAATGTCATAGTTCAAGGTTGAAGATCTTCACATGACCATGAAGAAAGTTTGGAGGCAAATGGAGCTTGGTCTCTGCCGCCAATCAAAGTCAAGTTCATAACGGTGATTGATCTGGCCAGGATGCAAACCTTTTCAGGAGTTGAAGGTTGGAGACCAAAAGAATTATATCATAGCACGGTGCTAGTTGTAAGCAAGTATGTCACTATATAGTAGTTATTTTCATTTCTGTTTTCCATAATCCTGTGGTGAATTTGATTGGTATTACACATGTGTTCTGGATGACATGTGTCTCTTTGTTTAGGAGAAAGAAAAGAAAAAAGAAAACCATGGCTTGAAGTGCAAAACCAGATGTTTAATCCACAGTTCTGTTAAGCTCATGTCGTCTGTAATGATTTTTAGATTTATTTTTCTTGAGAATATTTCAGGTCATGTATCAGATGAAATCAATGCTGCTTATTGGGGACTGACTGTCATGAGAACTAGGATGACAACCTTGAGAATGTTAAAGGTCACATCATGTGAATTATTGTTTCCAGATGTGTCAGACTGGTCTGATGTGTTGCAGGCAGCAGCCACTGGCAGAGAACCCTGAAGAACTCCGCCCCACAGAATGTGGAGCGTTACTACAAGTTCCTGTGCACGCAGCCCCCTTTTCTGCCCTTCTGCCACAAGTGGAGAGCAAAGACGTCAAGAGAGGAGACTCTTCGGTGAGTTGAAACCTAATAGGTCTTCAACTTTTCAGCAAACTCACTAATTTCATTGAAATTCAAGAATAATAATCCATCAACAACCACATTAAAACAAAATTCAGTGAAAAAAAATAATCGGGGAAGAAGAAAAAACTTGACACTGGAATCTGCAGAGCACTGGTTAAGTTTTTGTACACTAGCAGATGACACTGACGTCATGAAATCTTAGCATACGTCGTTTTGTCTAACTTATTGAAGGCAGCATGATGTCATGATCTGATCTCAAACTTTGGCAAGGCCTTGCAAAATTGAAAGAAATTGACAGCTGTACGAACAAAATGATCCTGGTTGTGGGGGAACTGAAAAGTGGACAATGCACCATTCGATGCTCAGGTTTGTGTCAAATTGCATTCTATTTTGCAAACAGGCATGAACTTTTTTTTCTGAGGGAGAGGAAGCATGCCTGTTTGATTGCTGAAAATTCAATGATTTTTGCTTTTTCGCAGTGGAAACCCTGCATACTGTACTATTTCTTGTTTTATTTCTTTACAAAAAAAAAAGACTGGTTTTATAAATAGTTCTGATTCACCCGATTTCAGGTTATTTCTGGTCTTTTTGGTGTGTGTGTATGTGTGTGTGTGTGTGTGTGTGTGTGTGTGTGTGTGTGTGTGTGTGTGTGTGTGTGTTGTAATGATAGGATAATGGTTAAAAGATGTTTTCATGTTGTATGTTTGAGTGCATTTATGAGTTTTTTTGTAAGTATAGGAAGAAAGTGTATTTGTGGGTATGGATGGATGTGTTCGACTGTGTATAGTAAGGACTAATTCAAGTTGTTCAGTAATACTCTGCATGTGATTATCCGCTTATGGATATAATGGCATAAGCTGATGTTTCTTAGTTCATTTATTGTTTGATTCACTCTTTTAAGTACATTGTTATTTCATGCTCTGGATTCTGCAGAGATATGAATATTCTGAAGAAAAATTCACAGACATGATACCATCTAGTACTGCTTATCAGGTGTTGCAGTGTGTAAATTCCATTTCTTGTTATGTGCCAGGTAAAGAAAGAGGAAGGAAAATTTGTGGAGCTGCCAGGGGCAGAGATGGGTAAAGTGGTCACACGCTTCCCACCTGAGGCCAGCGGGTAAAAGAGCAATTTTTCAATCTGTTATACATACTTTTTTAGTGATGTGATTTTTTTCATGGCTAGGGAAATATTTCCTGCAGACTTTGTGTTCTTTCAGATGTAGTTAGGTGATTGCAGGTTTGATTCATTTTGTTTCAAGTGTTTTGCTTTCTCAGAGGTTTGCAGGAGTCAGAGTTTGCTGTTCAGCAGCAGCTACCTCTGATCCATATCAGTGTGCTGCTATGTCTCAAATTAGTTCTGATTTTGAAACATTGTCAAAGAGTGTAACCATGCTTACAATTTTTAATGATGACAGAGTTTTTTTCTAACACTCATTCAAAGCCCAAATGAAATAGTGGAGTTTATTAATCCTTCAGGTATGTAAAACTTTCTGAATCTGTATTCATCAAAGTTCAGACTGCAGTAATGAATAGCACCATGAACCTGATGGGCTGTTTGGGTATGGCACCAGATTCTTGTTCCCAGGTCCTTGTTTCAATTCCCACTGAAGAGAGCCAGATTGGAAGACCTATTCTGTTTGGAGTTAACTTCCTGTAGACTTTAATCCCCTCACAGTCTTTTGGATGAGACTTTACACCAAGGTCTTGTGCATGTGCACATGCATTTAAAATCTTTCTCACGTCTTAAATCCCATTCCACCATCCAGAGAAATTTAGACCATTAGATGCTGATAGGATGGATGACACAGAATGGAATTTTACAACTAAAAGTAGTTTAATGATATACTTTCCTGTCCAGACAAACCCTGTCCCCACTTAGCGTGTAGTATCACCTTATTATCAGAACGCCCTTCCCCCTCCTCAGAAAAACAATATAGGGAGAGCAGGGGGCTAACATTGTCTCAATTTCCACATAGGCCAACCAGAGGGATCACTGTAGTGATTCACAGCGTTGTGCCATGATGCTAACTTTTTACATTTTTTCCTAGGCAAGGGGAGGGAGCGGTTCAAGTGTTTGGACAGGTACGTATATCATAAAAGGAAGTTTACTACAGAAGTAAATTTATGATGTACTTACATGTCCAAACAACTTGAATATCAAAAAGGATGGTGGGAGCATGCTCAGCCGAGACACAGCCATCTTCTCATTGTAATTCACATCAGGATGTCGCTACAGTTCCCAAACCAAAATTTAGCCTCAGAGGCACAAAGGCCATTAAGAAAGGTCAGTAGTTTCATTAAAGGGCAGGCACATATGATTCTGGGTACACATGTGGTCTCAGTCATTCATTATTGTTCTGTTTATACATGCACTGACTTACCAAGCTTTCATGCACTTAACTCACAGGCCTTGTTGACAAGAGCATAGCAGTGATTATTGTAATTATTTGTATTGCTTTTTAGATAGTCGTACACCTTATTGAAAATATAATAGCCTTAATTATCATAAATATAATTTTGCTCTTTGTTTCAGATATCTTCATATTGGTCACGCAAAAGCTGCTCTTCTGAATGCATATTATCGAGACGAGTTCAAGGGGACACTGATCATGCGCTTCGATGATACCAATCCTGCCAAGGAGAATGCTGAGTTTGAACAGGTATTGACAAGATAGAAATCAAGCTACATTGATAAATACTAAAAACTGACAACAAAAAAACGAGAACAGCATTGGTTAATACAAACTGGAAACAAACTATAATAGTATTGGTAGATACAAACTAAATACAAATAGATCCTAACAACATTGGCTGAATGCAGACTATGATAGCAGGTATGGCCTATGATAGCATTTGTTGATTAAACTGGAAAAAAAAAAATATAATAGAATTGGTAAATACATACTGGAAACAAGCTATTTCAGCACTGATAGCTTCGTGTTGGAAAGATACAAATTATTAAAGGATTGGTAGATACAAACCAGCAATAAACTGATGTACAACTGCTTACCATTATTCAGTATGAGACAGTGTGTGGAGATACAGTCAGAATTGTTTTATAATATCATGGGATTATAATATATGTTACCATGCGAAGTCATCCAATGTTTTGTCAAGCCATTCCATATCATGCGATACTAGTTCACACAAAGTGCTATACTGTACCATTTACCACACTACTGTCTACTGTACTGCAGATTAAGTCATGTTATTTATGGTGTAGCTGATCATGATGGCAACATCAAGGCTGAAACAAGAATTTTGTGCACGTTAAAATCCAAACTTGAAATCCCCAACTAGATCAGTTTTTGAAACAAACCAACCAAAAGATTGAAAAAATCCTGCACTTCACAATCACAATGAATGAAAAAAGAATTTCCTTAAAAAAAAAAGAAACATCATGTGAGGTAAAATTTAAAACGGACAAACGAAATACAGTGGAATGCAGTTTTGATCCCTGTTTACTGCAGATGATCCTTGAAGACGTGGCCATGCTGGGCATTCGGTACGACAAACTGACCCACACCTCTGATCATTTCGACACTCTGATGACCAAGTGCGAGCAGCTGATCAGAGAAGGCAAGCTGTACTGCGATGACACTGATGCTGAGACCATGAAGAAAGAACGGGAGGAGCGCAAGGAGTCCAAGAACAGGAACAACAGTGAGTGCTCTCTGGGGGAAAAAAACAAACATGGTCATTCTCCATTTTGAAAGATGCAAAACTGCTGAAGAAAAAAATCTGTTCCCAAAAAAAAAAAAGAAGAAAAGGAAAGAAAACATGATCAAAAACTTCATTATTTGCTATTGGGGAACAGCTGCATTCTGAGTTGGAACCAAGTGAAAGTACCTGTTTTAAGAATTTGTATTGAGGATTCAGTTGCACACCTCTGCTCCTCAGTCCATCTTGTCTCCATCTTCCTTTGCCCACCTGCCTACCTGCCTGCTTAGTTATCAATTTTTCTGGCTAGTCAGGTTAATGTAATGGTGCCTGCATCATGCATCTTATCTTTACAGCCATCCCACTTTCACCTGGTAGATAGATCATCATTAAGTGAATACACAGTTGAATAGAGATAAGGTATGTTTGTATATGGACATTTAAGAAGTGTTTCTAGGAAAGATGCACAAGAATATGTGTTTTTGGGTCCAGAGGAGAACATTCTTGTTAATGGAAGTTGTTTGTAGAAGTGATAAAGTTAATCACCATTTATAGATAGTGTGGATGAATGTATGTACTTTTGTGTATGTGTGTTAATGGACAAAATAAACTAACAAGAAAGCTGAAGAAAACAAACCAAGAAGACAAATGCAATAAAGATTCAGAAAGTCAATGAGGATGGTTCCCGTTTTTACCAAAAGCAAATAAAAGAAAACTGATGTATAAAAGACAGCCCTATAAAGTAGGGGAATGGCAACATTATAACAATACAAAAAACGAAAAGCCCTTACTGAATTATGTTGCTCTCAAACAAAGTTGTTGCACATACATCAAGCCACTGATACTTCATAGACTTGGAATTTCCATCAGCTCACACTTAAATAAACCAGAACTATCACAGTAACCAACTCATACTCATTTTTTGCCTGAGCACGAAAACGTGTTGCTGAAGCTATGTGCGTGGTGTGCATGAAGGTGTGGAGAAGAATCTGTCCATCTGGGAGGAAATGAAGAAGGGCACAACTGGGGGCCAGCAGTACTGCGTACGAGGCAAGATTGACATGAACTCCAACATCGGCTGCATGAGAGACCCCACCTTCTTTCGCTGTAAACCCGAAACACACGTCCGCACTGGGAATAAGTACAAGTGAGTTTTTGTTGCTCAGTTTTTTTGGCTTTTTTTCCTCTCTTACTGGTGGGGGTAGGTTTTTTTTTGTACATTATTTGCTATTTCAGAGGAATCAGATTGAGAAAAGCATGTCCAGGTTTAAGGTTGGCAACACAAGCCCAGGTGCTACCCTGCAGTCCTTTTGTCCCTTTTTTTGTACTGACTTATTTGCATATTCTTCACATTATTAAATTGTGTATCCAACATCAATATGAATTCTTAGAATTAATTGAAAACTTCTTGGCTGTGTTTCAAACTGACAACACAGTTGGAAAGGAAATTAAGATACATGAATTCATAATCAGATATTGATGTTGATGAATGATTGCAGAGTTTCACTGTATTATCAGAAAAACTAGGTATTGAACAAGGTATAAGGTAAAAACAGAAATTGAAAAAAAACTGTGTAAGACATGTTTTAGAAATTTTATGGCTTGCAGACATAAGGTATGTTGTGTTTGGTGTCACAGGGTGTATCCCACGTATGACTTTGCCTGCCCAATTGTGGACAGCATTGAGGGAGTGACCCACGCCCTGAGGACTACAGAGTACCATGACCGTGATGTCCAGTATTTCTGGGTCCTGGATGCCTTGAGTTAGTGCCTTGCTGTCTAGTTCACTCCATGCTAAATTGACAATCTTTTCAATTTCCGTCTTGACTCAGTACCAGACCTGTCTACCACTATAGTTTCACCATAATTATTCAGGAATTTGGCCACTCATTATGGTATCCAACTGAAAGATGATGAATTGCAGTTTTAAAAAAAAAGGAAAAAGACTATGTTGTCTGACAAAAAAAAGATAAAGGCATTGACGTCCTGCTCCCACCACACTGTACAGGTCATCGTTGAAGATTCAGGAGGGGGTAGATCTCAGTAAAAACATGGTCATGTGGAAGTAAAATGTACTTTTCTCTTACTAATGTTGTTGTTGTCGTACCCTGGCTAAAAGGCTCCAGGGATCATCCGAACAGTTGAAGTACTTGAAAGCTATGGTACAAATGCATCAGCTGGGGATGAGAACATTACGTGGTGACTGTTTTTGATTACCCGGCCACGTGGACAGCCACACTCCGACTTTGGGGGATTTTGGAGACTGATGATATTATGCTAGGAGCTTGTCACAACTGAAGACAATCCCCGCATAACTATGCAGAGCATAACAGCATTTTGATGTAGCCTTGGTGTTCTAGCCTATGTCAGTTGGCCTGACACGACCTTAAGCCAAGGCGATCTTTTTATAATAATATTAAGTCTGTTGTTCTGTACATGAGTCAGTCTCAATTTTGGCACCAGTGATTCAAAAGCCGGTGATTCAAAACTCAGGAAAAGCATTGCTGCTTATTACCAAAAATGCTTACGTTAGATAACCATTTGAATAGTACTATAATGATCTCTCCTTTTTCGGTGTTTTCTTATTGATTTTCATTGATTTACAGTTTCATAGCCAAATTGATGTGGCTTTGTCACAAACTTCAAAAGTCCGGAACTGACAAAAATGTGTCATCTTGATCAAGTCGGCTTCATAAGTGTTGATCTTCAAACTGTTTGCTGAAAAATACCCATTTCTGAGTGAAAGTTTGGTCAAAACACACCAAAAACTGCATCAATATTTAATTTCCAAGTTGAGTTGCCTGTTTGGTAAAGTTCATGCTGATATTGCTGCTGTTGTTTCGAGTCAAAACATCATTGTCTGCTGTTTGTATTTTAAGACTTGCAGTGTAACACTATCAGCTCAGACGCTGGTCCCACTGACCTCCCTTTCTTTACAATGTCAAGTTGAATTCTATGAATAGCTTCATTTTGTGTGTGTCTTTCCTGCATTTGTGCTTTCTCATATTTATATATCCTTTTTAATTTCTACCGACAAAGTAGAGCACTGCAGACCTGCCACCTTACATTATCACTCTCGAGAATCACCAGTGCTAGCTTTCAGTAATGTTAGCCAAATGTCAGTTATACTTATCGCCAGTTACAATGGCTAATTTCATATGCTATGCGAGTATATTCATGTATGCGTATATGTAGGGATACACTGTGTTTGGGCACGATTCATGAAGTGAACTCATTAAGGACAATAACTCTTTCAGCCTTACCAGTTATTGAGACATGATTAGCTTCCTGCCATCCCAGCTTTCTGCTTTTGTGGATGTTAGTGATATGGCAATGTCCCGTGCTTGGTAGGGATCAGGCATTATTTAGTCAGGAAAGTTTATCTTAAGACTACTCTGTGGTAGTAAAATCCTGATTTTTTGGTGTGTAATTCTGCCTAACAGACATGAGGAAGCCTCACATCTATGAGTACAGTCGACTGAATCTGCAGAACACAGTGCTGTCCAAGAGGAAGCTGACTTGGTTTGTCAGCGAAGGATTGGTGGATGGCTGGTGAGGCGTCTTGATTTTACTGCACCTGTGCACTTCAGTATGTGTTTATGTGCATATATGTATTTGTAGGCGCATGTGTGAACATACATATGGAAGTGTGTGTGTACGCACATGTACGCTTGCAGTTGTATGTATGTGGAAGTGTGGGTGTTTTCATTCATGCACATGTGTGTGTGTATGTGAGACCTAACAACCCTTGTATTTTTGGTAGAATTTAGTCGGCTTGGTTGCTTTTCATTCCGATTGCCTGATTAATTTAAAAATATGTAACTGGAGGGAAATATAAAAATGAGCATGAGGTTCTTGCAGACTAATAGTGAAGTTCTTCAACTTACATCAAATAAGCCAGAATACAAATAAAAACACAAAAACAAAGAGCAAAACATCCATTTATATGCAATACAAAATAAACAAGTAAATTTTTACAGATATGCTTCCTCATATATTACATACAATAGACATAAAATACTCAAAGTGAAAGCAATGATGCCAAATAGCATTCATAATGAAAATGACGATTTGCCAATGTTTCAGGGATGATGCTCGTTTTCCTACTGTGCGAGGTGTCTTACGCCGAGGCATGACAGTGGAAGGCCTCAAGCAGTTCATCGTTACACAAGTCAGTTGTTAAGGTGTATATGTATCTCTGCGTGTGTTTGTATTGTGTGTGTGTTGTTTCTGTCTGTGTCTATATGTGTATGTGTGTGTTGGCATGCACATAATAGTTTCAGTATGTGTGCAGTCAGTTACAGATAGTAGACATTTAGTTGTGTGAAAATGTGACAAGTCATGTGTTTTTGCTCTTAATTAATAAACATATATTTAAGTAACCTTTTATGGGTGTGTGTCTGTCCATGAGCTTTCATGTCTGTTGAGGAGCTATAAATATCTGACAGTTTTGCATTTGTGAAAGAAAGTGGCTGTCGCCTATTCTGAAGACCACACATGTGGCGCCTTCTTTATGAGGATTTTTTAGTCAGTAAATCACATTGCATTGCTAGGACAAATTTAGTACTTTTATATGTCACTTTCCTATTAAACTTTTTTTATGTTAATTTTGATGAGCAATGTACAGACAGATTCAAAAGTTTACTTTGAGCGTCTGCCATGGCACTGTTGAGAGTGTGGACAGTGAAGTTGACTACTAAAACTGTAAAAACTAGACGTATGATGCTTTTGAAAATTGAACTTTTTGAAAATATAATGTTTGTTGTAAAAATATTGAATGCTTGTTGTAAAATATTGAATGCTTGTTGTAAAATATTGAATGTTTGTTGTAAAATATTGAATGCTTGTTGTAAAATATTGAATGTTGTTGTAAAAATATTGAATGCTTGTTGAATGTCTTGTTGTAAATTTGAATGTTGGTATTGAATGCTTGTTGTAAAATATTGAATGCTTGTTGACAGGGTTCTTCTCGCTCTGTGGTGATGATGGATGGGACAAGATCTGGGCTGTCAACGAAGGTCAATGGTGAAGTGTGTGTGTGTGTGTGTGTGTGTGTGTGTGTGTGTGTGTGTGTGTTATGTGTGTATATGTGTGGTGTGGGGTCTGTAAGTGTGCATAGTTATAGAAATAAAGGGTTTTTGGCAGGTACCATAAATTTCTTAATTTGTAGTTTCTAATGGTGATTTTTGTTATAATTCTTTCTCACTGTCTCTTTTATGTGATTAGAACTGTCTTTCCATAAATCGGTAACGTGTTATATGCAGTGAATATGCATTTACTTACAGTAAACAGAGATTGCATTATGTGCGTATGCCATGTGAATCTTTATATAAGGATTTTCTTATAAACTATATTTACTGCAGAATTTAAAAAAAAAAATTTTCAAGCAGACAGCAGAATATTTTGTTGTTCAAATGGGATTTTTTTTTTTTTTATAAAGCTTTTTGCGAAACATTGGGTCAAGAATAAAATGTGGCTGTGTTTTAGTGTTGGGTGTTTTATTTTTGTGTGTTATGATGGTCAAGAAAAGCAATAGAATTTTGTGGTGTGTTTCAGGTCATTGATCCCATTGTGCCGCGATACACTGCTCTGCTGAAAGAGGAGGTGGTCCCAGTCACTGTCACTGCCGCCAGAGTTGAGTCCAAGGATGTTTCCAAACACCCCAAGGTCAGCCAGCTCTGTTTTCTGTCTTTCTCGTTCTTGTTTTCCTGGTTTCTTTGTTCCTTTGTCTGCTTTCCTCATTCTCATCATCTTCTTTGAAGTCAGTTTGGTAAACGATCTGTCTGGTCAATTTCTCTTTGTTCTCAGATTTCAGTGTGTGGGGTTAGAGTGAGTTCTTATTCCATGAATATAGGGGAATATAAAGCACCAGACTGATTAAGGTCCAGATGTATGAAATCAAAACGCCCCAGAAAAGGCATTGTTTTGTTTTGTTTGTGTGTGTGTGCTCATGTATATGTGAGTGAAGTTGAGTGTTTGCATGCACATGCTTGTGTAAGTGCTCATGCATGTGCACATCAACTGACAGATGAGGCAGTGTTTTGTTGCACGAGGTCATGTCGTCCAAGCTGCCAGAGCGACAGACCTATGCCTGTCCTTTCATGCTCATGTCTTCAGTCTCCTCCCCTCCATTCCTCCTCCCCTTCACCTTCACACCAGTTAGTCAATAGTTTCGTATGTGAATGCCCTTGAGCATCCTATTTTCAGGCAATCAACTTGTGTATTGTGTTATGCTGAAAAACATTACAAAATGGCACTTGGTAACCTTGGCGATTGAGGTAAAAGGTTGAATCGCCTGGAACAGAGGTGTGAGTGTTCCATCCTTTCATGGTATATCTTCTTGGCTGTCTCTACTGGGGCCAAAGATCGACAAAGTTTTAAAATGATGTATTTTGAGTAAAAAAACATAGTATTAATCTTCAGCATTTTATTTGTTTGTGATTCTTTCGCTTTTTTTTTTCATAAAAAAAATTAAAATGTTGATGTTATGACTTTTGCAGAACGAAGAGTCAGGTATGAAGAAGATCTGGTATGGCCCTAAGGTGTATATTGAGGGAGCTGACGCTGCCTGCATCAAAGAAGGGGAGGTAGTCACCTTCATCAACTGGGGCAACATCATCATCAAGAAGATCAACAAGTGAGTCATGGGTCACTCTGTTATTTTCTCAAAGCTGTGAAAAATAACATGGACTGTGTATGTGTGTAAGAGAAAGAAAAGAGTGATGTATGCACATATGCACGCACATGTACACACGCACACGCATGCGCGCGACACACACACACACACACACACACACACACACACACACACACACACACACACACACACACACACACATATACACACATACACACACACAAGCACGTGCACATGAACACATGCAGGCTCGCTTGCAGGCTCACACACATGCTTTTCACTAAAAATGAAGTTTATACATGAATGACAAACTGAATGAGTTGTTTTCGAAAGGATCAGTACAGATCCTTTTGAAGTGAGTTAAAATGAAGCATGATCTGTGCACATTAGCTTATTTTCTGCCCAGTGTTGCAGAGAGTATTGTCCTTTGCCTTTGTGTTCCAACACTTTACAAGGTTGCTTACAGAGTGGATGAAACAGATGTCTTTTATCCCATTACATTGTTGCCAGCAACAGTGTGAGCTTCCAATGTCAAAAAATTATTCTGACTTTGTTTTAACATGACCAAAAGAACAGGATTGTTTTATCATTCAACCATCCTTCTGCGGCGTGATTTTAATTCTGAGATGAGTTTCCTGTGAGGTATTGACAAGGTTTTCGGCTATTGATTGTTGCAGAGATGGTGCAGGGAAGATCACTTCCATCACAGCTGAGCTGAATCTGGAGAACACAGTAAGTGCACTTTGCCTTGGTGAAGAGAGGGAAAGGGGACTGGGGATGTTCCTGGTGTTTTGTTTTATAAAGCCAAAAAAAAAAAAAAAATCTGTTGGGAAGGAAGAACAGATTCAGACATTACGGGCAGAGGATATTGAAGCAGAAGTGGTGATAACAGCATTACATGTTATTTAGAATATTCAGACTTTGTTTGTGGTGAGGAATATGCAGAGAAAGACGGAATCAACTCATTGGCAACTTACTTAAATCTGACATCTGTCAAGAATTGACTGGAAGCTAATTGATCTTGTAATGTGATGTGAAAGAATCCAGGTTTATAAAGCTCTGTCCTTGTAATGTGTCATGATGTTAAATAACACAAACTCTTGGGTAACTGTTCCTGTATAGTGTAATGTGTCATGATGTTAAATAACACAAACTCTTGGGTAACTGTTCCTGTAAAGTGTAATGTGTCATGATGTTAAATAACACAAACTCTTGGGCAACTGTTCTGTATAGTGTAATGTGTCATGATGCTAAATAACACAAACTCTTGGGCAACTGTTCCTGTAAAGTGTAATGTGTCATGATGTTAAATAACACACTCTTGGGTAACTGTTCCTATAAAGTGTAATGTGTCATGATGTTAAATTCACAAACTCTTGGGTAACTTCCTATAAAGTGTAATGTGTCATGATGTTAAATTCACAAACTCTTGGGTAACTGTTCCTATAAAGTGTAATGTGTCATGATGGGACACAAACTTTTAAGGTAACTGTCCCAGTAATGTGACATGACAGGACTCACATGCCCAGATAGTTATCCTTGTAAAGTGACATGATGGGACACAAACTCCCAGGTAACTGTGATTGTAATGTGACATGACAGGGTACAAACTCCCAGGTAACTGTGATTGTAATGTGACATGACAGGACACAAACTCCCAGGTAACTGTGATTGTAATGTGACATGACAGGTCACAAACTCCCAGGTAACTGTGATTGTAATGTGACATGACAGGGCACAAACTCCCAGGTAACTGTGATTGTAATGTGACATGACAGGGCACAAACTCCCAGGTAACTGATTGTAATGTGACATGACAGGGCACAAACTCCCAGGTAACTGATTGTAATGTGACATGCCAGGGCACAAACTCCCAGGTAACTGTGATTGTAATGTGACATGACAGGGCACAAACTCCCAGGTAACTGATTGTAATGTGACATGACAGGGCACAAACTCCCAGGTAACTGTGATTGTAATGTGACATGCCAGGGCACAAACTCCCAGGTAACTGTGATTGTAATGTGACATGACAGGGCACAAACTCCCAGGTAACTGTGATTGTAATGTGACATGACAGGGCACAAACTCCCAGGTAACTGTGATTGTAATGTGACATGACAGGTCACAAACTCCCAGGTAACTGATTGTAATGTGACATGCCACGGCACAAACTCCCAGGTAACTGTAATTGTAATGTGACATGACGGGACACAAACTCCCAGGTAACTGTGATTGTAATGTGACATGACAGGGCACGAACTCCCAGGTAACTGTGATTGTAATGTGACATGACGGGACACAAACTCCCAGGTAACTGTGATTGTAATGTGACATGACAGGGCACAAACTCCCAGGTAACTGTGATTGTAATGTGACATGACAGGGCACAAACTCCCAGGTAACTGTGATTGTAATGTGACGTGACAGGGCACAAACTCCCAGGTAACTGTGATTGTAATGTGACATGACAGGACACAAACTCCCAGGTAACTGTGATTGTAATGTGACATGACAGGACACAAACTCCCAGGTAACTGTGACTGCGTTGTGATGTTGATGCGATAGGACTACAAGAAGACCCAGAAGATCACGTGGCTGACAGAGGTGGAGGGGGCAGAGGACAGCAGTGCAGGGGGCCTGGTGCCCGCCGTGTGCGTGCACTATGATCACATCCTCTCCAAAGGAGTGCTGGACAAGGATGAGGACTTCAAGCAGTACATCAACACTCAGTCCAAGGTAAGACTCAACCATCTCTTGTTCACTTAGCCGTTCCTCCCTGCCCAGCAGACTCGCCCATCTCAGTCTGCCCTGTACCTTGATGCTGATCGCTTGAAGAGTTCGTACTACACTGGTACACAAACACCACTGGTAGCCAGAAAAAATGTCTCGTACTCAGTAGCCAGTGTCAACCAGAAATGCACTGTAATCAATCCAGTGCCCGGAAGTAGGTACTGTGTTTATAGCAAGTGATGATTTCTTGGGTATACTGACCACAAAGCCTTGGACACAACCACCAAAGCATGTTCAAGTCACTGACATATTTTGTGCATACACACATACATGCGCGCACACACACACACACACACACACACACGCACACACACACACACATGAACAAGTTCACCTACACACATACACATACATTTGCATATATGCATAGATAGTTGCACACTCTTTCAGCTCTATACAGAGCTTGAAACGTTTTATTATCTTGAATTTTGTTCCCAGATGCTAAAGACTGGCGGTGAAAATGTACCCTCTGTGTAGAAGAATGGACGATGAGAATGATAAAATCAAATCACTTTACTTCACTTTTTTTTTGCATATCTATGTGATATTTTGTGAGTAGTCAGTACAAAGCTGTTAAGATTGTGAAGGACCTGGTCAAACAAAAGCAAAGTTACATCTGCACCAATCAGGTCAAAGATAGCAGCTGTCTCACACAGGGAAGAAGAAATTGAAATGTGGACTGAATGTTGCTGTGAACTCTGCAACAAACAGAGCACAGGAAATCTAGATGTGCTAACAGCAGGATTCATCGAGTGAGGAGGATTTTCCAGTATGCTGTGACAAAGTCATTGCTGCATGAAATTGCTGAAATGTGGGAAGGCAGCAGGCATCGACAACATAGCTGTAGAATTTTTGAAACATGGTGGGGATACAGTTATCGATATCCTGACTACCATCTGCATCAAGATTTAGCACACTGGGGAGCGGCCCACGCTGTAAACCCAATCACTAATCATCACCCTTACCTAGACAGGAAATCTCCAATGCTGCCAGAGCTCTGCACTGTAAGCTTGATCAGCCATGTCAGCAAAGTGATGCTCAAAGTCATACTGAATATACTGTAAGCAGATAACCATATTTGCTGAAAACAGGCTTGATTCTGCAAAATAAAAGTGTCATTGAACAGATTTTTAATCTACATATCCTTTGTGAAGATTATGTCCAGCACCAGAGGAGTTCTACTATGTCTTCACAGACTTCAAAAAAGCGCTGAGCAGAATCTGGCAGGAGGCACTATGGGCCACAATAAAGAAATTTAACATGGGCAAAAGCTTATCAACATCATCCAGCACCTGTTCTCCCAAAAAACTTTTATGGTTTCTCAGGCTTACCTTCTGTCTTCCTTTTGATCATATTCCCAGAACATCTGAAACCCAAAATTAATGATTATGTGAAAGACCTCTGGCAGGAGGATTGGAATACCCAGACGGATAACAAACTCTTTCGGATCCGTCCAAACCTTAAGGAGTTCCTCCCATCTACGTCTGGTGGTCATAAAGAGGAAACGGTTCTGTGCCGGCTGCACACCGGCCATTCGTATTTTACTCATTCCTACCTTTTAAAGAGTGAAGAAGCTCCGTGGTGCATTCCATGTCATGTGCCACTCACAATGAAACATATTCTTTTAGAGTGTTGGGACTTGCACGATGTGAGACACAAACATTTTACAGCGGAGTCCATGAAGATCCTGTTCAGGGATGTCCCGCCTGACGTGATCCTTGAATTTTTGAGAGAGATTAACATTTTTCATCTGATTTAAGATTTTACGGAAGAAAGATTTTTAATGAAGTTTCTTGTGCGTTTCTAGAAGATGTCATTTAAAGAGATGTGTGAAAGGTTGTTTTTTTTTATTTTTTATGACTTGAGTTGATTTTAACGTGGTGACAGCCCTGATGTGGCCCCTTGCGGTCGGCTGGGCTATAAGCAACATTATCTTATCTTATCTCATATTCCCAGAACGCATCGTGACTGACACACTTGAAGATCATGTCAGCACAATCAGCAGTCAGCGTTTGAGGAAGAACCATCACAAACTGTTAGACTTTCCAGATGACATCAGTGGCCTGGCAGGCAGTGAACAGGAACTCTCCAAGTTTGTTGAACTATTAGATGAAACATCAACAAGATGTGACATGGAAATCAGCATCGATAAGACCAAGTTGATGGCTGGTCACACCATCATCAATACTCCCATAACTTTCCATGGTCAGAAGCTAGAATCTGTTCAACAGTTCACTTACTTGGGATCCATCATTAGCAGTAAGGGAACCAAACCAGAAATCATCCCAAGGGATGCAAAGACAGCCATAGCACTGTCCAGATTAAAAACCTGTATGGAAGGACAAGAACACCTCCATGAAACACAGGATGAGGCTTACAGTGGTATGTTCAGTCTACCTGTACGCATGCATGACATGGACCCTCACAGCTGATCTGGAATGAAGAATCCAAACCATGGAAATGAGATGTTAACACACAAAACACTAAACATTGGATACACTGATCATATAGGGCACCACACTGGAGAATAGTTTACCAGGTTCCCCCCAGATAATGAGCGTGTGCATCAAACCATCAGGCAGCACATAGGACCATAGGATGATGTACTGATACCAGTCAGGAAAAGAAAACTTTGTTGGTATGGCCATATAACAAGATCCAGTGCCCTTGCTGAAACAATTCTCCAGGGAACTGTTGAGGAAAGGAGGAAGGGAAGACCAAAAAAAAAAAAAAAAAGACAATGGACTGACAACACTGTATAGGGGAAAGGAAAGCATTTGCACTGATACAGGCCTTTGCACAAAACTGACAGAACTGGGGGAACGTGTTAAAGTATTCTCCAGTGTGGTGCCCTAGTGACGTCCCATAGAGGTAAGGGAGAGAGAAGTCAGCAAATCAGAATTCAAATGATAATGCTGAACCTCAACTGTCTTACATTGTCAGACACATGGCTAGAACCAGTTGATGTAGATTAATAGTTGTTAAGGTGCACAGTATGGAATACTGATGAACGTACTGGACTGAAAGATGCAGTCAAGAATGTAAGGATATGTTTGCGAAACACACCAAATTCATACTGGTATACATGTGTGTGTGTGTGTGTGTGTGTGTGTGTGTGTGTGTGCAGAAAGAGCATGAAATGCTTGGAGACCCCTGTCTTGCCTCTCTGGAGAAAGGGGACATCATCCAGCTTCAGCGTCGAGGCTATTTCATCTGTGACCAGCCCTATCTGCCAGCAAGGTAAGAGCCCCTTCTCTTTCATGTTCTATTCTTTTGTGGTATGCTTTACTTGTTCTAAGAATTCTTGGAAGGATAATTAATATTTTAAGCAAAATATCGTATATGTAGTTTCTCATCAGCTGGTAATAGGCAGAGTATTCACTGTATCATTGTCTGCATTTGATAAGTACAAAAAATTGTGTCAGATTTGGTCATGTTAAGCATTATCCTTTAGGCAGGTTTGTAGACCTTATTCACTATGCAGTAAGAATACTGAACAGTTTTCACTTTATCATCAGTCCATTGGCTGATATCATCAGGTTGATGGTCAACTGACGATTATTCACCATTCTTCTTGATTTCATCGCCTATTTTGACATGAACGATGAATGGCGTTGCATTAGGTGGCTCTTCATGCGTAATGCTGGCTTGTTCCCATTGCTTTCCATGATGTAGTGAGTTTCTGTCAGGATCTTAAGTATTTTGGTGTGGAGCTGTTTTTGGATGGACACATTGAAGGTTTGTCATTTACATAGTAGTCTGTCGCAGTTTTTCGTACAGACTATTTCCATGACAAAACCATTACTGTCAGCTGTTAGAGATACAGTAGGTGATATCTGTTTTTGTTAAACAACCTCAACTAACAAGACTTGATGGCAGCATACAGTTTCCATTGGTAGATGGGCTGACAGTATAGTTTCCCGTGGGGTTTTGTCATTTGGATGATGACAGAATTAATCTGGGAGTGGACATATAAGAGGAAGTCAAAAGACGTACAAGTAAACAAACAAATACACAACAGCAACAACAGCTTTGCTTGCAGTGAAAAAGCAGTTTGAACAGAGAAACAAGGGCATAGTGACAGGAATGTGTTTACTAGTACTTTGTCACTTGTCTCCTTTTATTTTCACAAATTTTGGGGATTCTGTGGAAAGAAGCAAACACATGGCAGTCTCATCATCCTTGAATAGAGAAAAAGAAGGGGGATTTTTATCTCAGGTAGGGAGGAGATCGCCAAGTGTATATGATGGATCTTGCCATGTGTACGAATTGAATGCATAGTTTTGGTTACATGTGAGAATGCCTAAAGGCATTATATGAAGATGGGTGAACCTTTATGCTTGAAAACAGGAGTAGTGTAAGTAAAAGTGGTATTCATTGGATACTGTCATCGGAATATGTGTGTGTGTGTGTGTGTGTGTGTGTGTGTGTGTGTGTGTGTGTGTGTGTGTGTGCCTGCTGCAATGTTATTTTCCTCCTAGTTTTCGTATCAATCAGGTATGAGAATCATACATGAATCTTTCATTTCTGGAAAAGCATTTTTTGTCATCTTCATCTTGATCATAAGATAAGCCAAAAATGAAAGACCAGAAGTCTTCGTTTCATGATGGTGAGCACAGAAGATCAGGACACAAAAAAAGCAGTAGTGACTGATCGGTTTGTGTGTCTTTTCAGCCCCTACACAGGTCAGGTCAGTCCCTGTGTGCTGTTCCATGTGCCAGACGGTCACCAGAAAGAGATGCCCACGGCTGGCTCCAAGCACAAAGAGGAAGGGAGCAAGAAAACCACCAGTGCCAAAGAGGTAAGTCTGCGTTTGCTGTCACCTGATTCCTCTCCGCACTTACTACATCTGTCCTTATACTCCTTATATCTTGCCCTTTTGCAACCATAACTTACCCTCAGAATTCAAATGCCAGCAGCATGTTTGAGACAGAAGATACTGTTGCTCATCAGTGTTTGCAGTGTGTCTCTGTGTGTGTGGGAGGGGAGGGATTGGAGGGAAAGAGGGGGTGGATGGGTAGGTTTTTATGTAACTCCGTATAGCCCCTATTTCTTCTTGATCAGATGTAAAGCGTGTTGCATGTAGAGATCATCCTGTGTAGGAAAAACAGGTCTTTAAACTTTAGATTTATATATTTTTTCCATATGGTTTAACATCGCAGGATCAGATGAATGTTGTGACCCTCACTATATTCTTTTGACTGATTACTCGCCAATTCCTGAGGCGAAGTTCAGGAATTCTTTTTTTTAGTCATTGGTTGTCATAATCTTGTCAGTTTCATGTTATCATCAGTGGTTTTCATAGCAAAGATGAGTCTTTTCTCCAGCTCATCCTAGTGATTGTGTAAATCAAACTTAAAAGCCCATCTCATTAATCCACCAAAGAGCTTGTGTTTTCATATGCGTCAGTCAGTTTGTTTAACAAGATGATGCAAAAATGTAGAACCAGTATTAACCAAACTAAGTGTAAAGATGGAATATGGACCCAAGATGAACAGTGATAAGTTTGGGTGAAGGACAAGGTCAAAAGGCATATTCTTGAACTGTTCTGCAAGGTAACATAAAAACTGAAGAGCCAATTGTAAGGAACTGTGGTGGAAAGATAGAATGTGGCTCAAGGACAAACCCATTAAATTTGGGTGCTAATCCAGGGTCAGCTTGACCTTGGCGGAGGACTGCGCTCTCCTACGTGCCATTCTAGTTTCTCATCTTTTTTTTTTTTTTCAGCTCATGTGAATGAACCAGAGTGTTTGCCATGTCACGTTGCAGAAAGCCCAGAACAAGAAAGGCAAAGCTGGAGAGAAGTCTCCACAGGAAGAAACCCCCCAGAAGAAAATGGGATCTACCAACGTCAACGATCTGGACAACCAGATTCGTGCCCAGGGGGATGAAGTGCGTCAGATGAAGGCAGTGAAAGCTCCCAAGGTGAGATCAACGTGTGCATAAACTGTATATCAAGGCCTGGAGGCTTATGAGACAGATGTGAGCCTCCAAAGGCTTTTTTTTAAAAGTCAGTTCTGTTGAGAGTCCTCTGCAGACCATTGAATGATTTATTTTTTTGATTTGACTCGGTGATTGATTTGGGGTGGTTTGTCATTTAGATGCTGAACTTTTTTCTTTACCTCTGTTTTTATTTTCAGTGTTTTTGTGTAGAATAATAATTGTGCAATACCTGTACATGCTACTTACTATCTACTACTTACCTGTTATCTTAGTAAATCTTACTTTAAGTGAAGAAGAACGAAACAGCATGAGAAATTTCTTCAGGTGTGGTGAGGGTGGGTGTGTGTTTGTTTTGCAGTGTTCCTTTTTCATTTTTTTTTTTTTTAAATACGAAAAAGACGTTCATTAAGTATATATTCATTTGTCAAAACATGGATAACTTTCACATCTAACTTGAGTTATTCATTTTTAGCTCTGCTATGGCCTCAGATGCTCCTATTGACTGCCATTGAAACTTGGGGTGGGGGTGGAGAATTCTCACTTCCATTGGTGAGGAGTACAAGTAGATTGAAAATGTGTTATGCAATTTGAAACTTGCTTTGAAATCAAATGCTTGTTTACTGCCCCAATATTTCCTTCTCTCCTAGCTTCTTGAAGAAATAACAACAACCCCCCCTCCCCTCTCCCCCTCTAAAAACAAAAAACAATGGTAAGACCACAGTCAGCCAAAATACAACCCTCACATCTCCCCACTACATCCATGTGGAAGAAAAATTGCTGTATACTCTTGAAGAGTGAAAAAGAAATCCTTTGAGATACTGCTAAATAGACTGGTCTTGTAAGTCAATCCACCTTTTTCTTTCTTATGTGAAAACAGGAGGACATAGACGCAGCAGTGCAGGTCCTGCTGTCTCTGAAGAAGCAGTATAAAGAGGCCACTGGCAGGGACTGGACCCCACCCAAACCTGGGGCCGCCCCTGCTGCCTCCTCCTCTGCAGCTGATGGAGATCTGGATGCCAAGATCAGAGAGCAGGGAGACAAAGTACGACAGCTCAAAGCTGATAAAGCTCCGAAGGTGAGATGCGACGTATTTTTGTTTGCTTTCTAGTGTTTTTGTCGTGGAGAGGGTGCACAGTCTGGTATCATAGCAGCAAAGTTGCCATATTTTACTAAGCCTTTTCAAACCTTTCCAAACAGATAACTTCACAACACACTTTTTCTACACCACACTCCTCCTCACTGATCATTACTGAAAATAAAATCTCAAATGATACCACCCATGATGCCTTGCTCTTGAGATGACCTCAGGTTTCCAGTCAATGGACGTGCCTGTGATGAGTTTGTCTCAAGAGTGGACAGTGTTTGCAAATTCACCAGGGCTGTCACGGGATGGATGTGTGGAGCTCTTTGGAGGGGCACATTCACTCATCCTGCCCCTTAGCTGAGTGATTATTCTTTTCAAAAGGGGACACATTTCATGATCTCATCCAAGTGGTAGATCAAAGCAGGCATCACTGAAAACAATTGAAATGATTCTCCAGCAGTGCAGTGTGTCCTCTGATGGGTCGCCTTATTATCACTTGATATGATTTGTCCCTGTCGACTGCCAGTGCTAACAGGACAAATGTTTTGTGTTACTATGCATAGGGGGGTCAGATTAAGTAGTGTTAGAGTATTGTGATCGGAGGAATACAGATGGGACATCAAACCACGCCACCCTCAAAAAAGAAAAAGAAAGAAAAAAACACCACCAAAAGCGTCCAACTAGCCAACCAACCAACCAACCCCCCCCAAAGCAAACGCCATTCGTGTGTACCAGAGAAGGAAAAGTTTTCAATACTGGAGATATGTTCCGAGTTCCTTTTGGAATCCAAGCCCAAAATGAGATAGTTAGAAAAGAGTGGGAAATAACAAAGCCAAGAATCAGCCAAGTTTAAAGATTTTCAGAGACAGAAAAGTTGTTCAGGGGGAAGGGGGAGGGGGGGGGGGGACTCTGTAAAGTATACCAAAGAAACATTTTCAGTTCTCAGGCAAGGTACTGAATGCTTGATGATTTATGTGTTCAGGCGGACATAGACGCAGCAGTGCAGGTCCTGCTGTCTCTGAAGAAGCAGTACAAAGAGGCCACAGGCAAGGACTGGACCCCACCCAAACCTGGGGCCGCCCCTGCTGCCTCCTCCTCTGCAGCTGATGGAGATCTGGATGCCAAGATCAGAGAGCAGGGAGACAAAGTACGACAGCTCAAATCTGACAAGGCTGCCAAGGTGAGTTCAACTTGTGCTTTTTGGTTCTGTCTTTCGTCAGATTTTGTTCAGTCCTATCCTGTAGTCTCCAAAGGGCACTACTCTCATGCCGCTAACTCTGACCACAGTTCGTTTGACTTGTGTTCCGTGGTTCTGAGTCATCTTCCGTCCTCTGAGGGGTGTTTCTCTCATACTGCCATTATGACTCCCCACCCTGCTCTCTCCTTCCCCTTTATAGCTGTACTAATGATTGCCTTGTTGTCCCGGCATCAGCAGTCCATGGGTAGCCGTCAGGTCACTATGGGGAAATCTATCCTAGGAGATATCGAATGATTGCTGAACTACTGTGGTGGTGCCCCCCCACCCCCCTCACACACACACACATAGCAAACACATATAACACAAACACATTTACACACACACACAATATACACACACACACATACTTGACTGAAGAAAATTATTATAACTTCATTGATAAGTGTCAGGTCTTGGAAGCAGCGTTTCCATGAAATTGCTCTCTTTTGGTTCTTGGGTTGCATCCTTAATATTAAGTTTGGTGAAGTTTTTTTTTTTTCTTGTTTCCAGGTTTTCTTTCCTTTTGTCTCAGAATGATAACATAACAATGAAAAGCTGTTTTAAACAATTTATACATTCAGACACACAGACAGGCACACACACTCACAAACTTACACACACATGCACATGTACACACACACTCTCACACACACATGTAAGCATGTACATAATCACACACATTCACATGCACACATTGAATGAGTATGTACACACACGTGTGCGCGCGCACACACACACACACACACACACACACACACACACACACACACACACACACACACACTCTCACACTCTCTCTCTACTCTCGTCTCGTATTTTCTAATTTCATGGCTTCCCAGTTAACGTTGAGTCAATTCCGAGGGACATAATCACATCAGAGCATGTAAAGAGGACAATGTGTCATAAATTGTTCTTTTGTGTTCTGTTACCAATGTGCACACACACGCACATGCATAAGCACACACACACACATGTACACACACACACACACACACATGCATGTATATACACACACACACACATACACATACACACACACATGCTCGCTCTCTTTCTCTCTCTCTCTCTCTCACTCACACACACACAATTGTGTGATGATTATGATAATAGTTAAATTAATTAACTTAATTATAAGTTTCGTAAGCAGCTTCTGTGAAAGTTCTCCCTTTTTTTGTATTGGGTTGCAACATTAATATTCAATCTTATGAAGTTTCATTTCCATGTGTTTTTCTTGCTTTTCTCTCAGAATGATAACATAAAAGTGAAAAGCTGTTCGAAACAAATTATAGACATAGACACTTACAGATACCGACACAGACACATACACAGAGACTCAAACACACGCACGCACGCACGCACGCACGCATGCACGCACGCACGCACATGCACACACACACACACACACACACACTTACTTGCCTGATGATAATGATGATAACGGAATTAATTGAAAATTAGTTTTGGAAGCAAAATTTATGTGAAAGTACTTTGTTTTGGTTCCTGTTGCATTGCAGGCTTAAGGTTCTGTCTGGTGCAGTTGTATTTCTACGTATTTTCTTTCCTTTTGTTTTAGAATGAAAACTGTCTTAAACAAGTTATGCAAATAGACACACACACAGACAGACAAGACACACATGCACACACACACGCACACATGCACGCATGCGCGCACGCACGCACACACAATCATACATGCACACAATTAACACACACATATACACATATGACATATGGTCATTGCTTATATATCTGTTCATGTCTAGAGCTGTATCTATGTATGGCTTGCCACTACTGTACATATGCATACACACTGCACACGCCCACTCACGCACGCACAAACACGCTCTCCCACGCACGCACACGCACGCACACACACACACACACACACACACACACACACACACACACACACACACACACACACACACATGCATGAACATACACACACGCACACCTCCCACCCCCACCCCACCTCCCACACACG
Organism: Conus canariensis; assembly: GCA_033310375.1. Classification (NCBI taxonomy): domain Eukaryota; kingdom Metazoa; phylum Mollusca; class Gastropoda; order Neogastropoda; family Conidae; genus Conus; species Conus canariensis. The sequence goes on along the minus strand of CM065717.1, from coordinate 79,245,505 downwards.
TACACTTATTATCTCGCTTCTTGGCTTTCGTCATGTCTCCCTTTTAGACGCCCTTTTCGCTATAAGGGTGGTATCTTTGGGGAATTGACCAGTTTCCGAGATTATATGTGACCCTCGTCTATGTATCCTGTATACGTTTGTCATCTTTCCTAGGATCGTCCTTGCATTCTTTTTCGCCCTTCTTCTTTAAGGATGATTACCGGGAACATTACGTTCAGGAGTGACAGTGATGGGTGTTGAAACTTACATTCTTTTATTATGATAATAACTACTTTCCTCAGTCGCTATACCTCTCTTCGTTTGATGTGAATTTTTAAAGCTTCAATAAGCCGATCCTTTTTTTTTTGTTTGTATGTCTGTCTGTCAGTCTGTCTTTGGAAAAAAGAGGAAAAAAATTAATTAAGTCTTTTGCTTCATTTAAGTTGTTTTCGTTGTATAAGCAGCACATTACCAGCGTGAGAGTGCTTGTACACCACACATTAGAACATTAACAAACCCAGACACTTTGTATCAACCGCTAAAACACTAAAATCAGCAAAAATGTGTCCATTTGTTAGAGAACATACACACTATGCATGGTGTGTAGGAGACTGGTTGGAGCCAAAAAAAAAAAAAAAGGGAAAGAAAAAAGAAAGAAAAGAAAAAAAAGTAGTGGAAGTTTTGTTGTCCAGCTTTTTTTGGCAGATGAAGAGGACAGCGTGAAGCACCAAAAAATGAAGAGGTGGATTTCGGCCGTAGGGGAAAAAAAACACAAAAAAACCCGTCACCGCCTTAGGTGCTCCATTGATCCGATAACTGACGCCACACACACACACAAAAAAAGAAAAAAAAAGAAAAAAAAAAAAGAAAGAAAAAAAAGAAGTAAAAAAACCCAATTAACACACACACACATACAACTCACACACATTCTCTTTCTCTTTGACATTTTCAGAGACAGAGAGAGAAATGCATACACACAGAGACAAAACCGATCTGTATTTTCTAATTTCATGGCATTGATGGCTTCTCCCTTAAAGTTAGTCATTATTAAGTGACACACAGTCGCATCATGGCACATAAAGGAGAAGAGTGTCATAAATTGTACTTTGTGTATTACTACCAGCATACACACACATGAGCATGCATGCACGCGTGCATACTGAGAGAGAGAGAGAGAGAGAATTGGTATTCACAAAATAGGCAAACTTACATCCAAATAGTCCTAGTGAAATATTTTTCTGTTCGTTTCTTTAAATCAGTAATTTTTCACTTTGATGAAATTAGTGTGAGATTACTAACTTCATATTGCAGATTGTCTGTGGCATTACTAACTTCATATTGCAGATTGTCTGTGGCATTACTAACTTCATATTGCAGATTGTCTGTGGCATTACTAACTTCATATTGCATTGCAGATTGTCTGTGGGATTACTAACTTCATATTGCAGATTGTCTGCAGATTTCTTGAAATAAACACTTTCTAGCCCATTTCACAAATATAGTGTAATAGATGCAGTCTTTTTATTTCAAAGCCTGTTTTATGTATAGATTATGACCTTAACTCAGTTTTTATCATGTGTCAGCTTCAGTTTATTATGCTTCTTGTCAAATACACCAACAGACAGACAGACACACCCACTCGCACTTACACACACTCAAACACACACACACACACACACACACACACACACACACACACACACACACACACACACATATGTAAGCACACACACACATTCATGCTCCATATCCACACAAACACACACACAGACACACACACACACACACACACACATTCACACACATGCACACACACACACAAGCATGCACACACGTAAGCACGCACACACATTCATACTCCATATCTACACAAACACACACACACAGACACACACTCAAATGCATGCAGTGTACACACGCACACAATCCTCTCTCTCTTGGACTAGAAGTTAAGTTCCCAGAATCTCTGTTGCTGTATTTATTTGTATATCACTTTGTGTGTGTGTGTGTGTGTGTGTGTGTGTGTGTGTGTGTGTGTGTGGGAGAGAGAGAGAGATGGAGAGAAGGGGAAGCTGAAAGTATCCAAACAAGTGTCGGCATTAGTCCAGAAGTTGTGGCAGATACTGGTCTAAAAATACCAGGTTTTACAGACAATACTGACCCAGAAAGCCAGTTAAAAAAATGGATGTGGATATCAGAATTGGTTCTCATCTCTTGCTGAGAGAAAAATATATCGAACTCTGACCAGGGCGTCTAGGATCATGAAGTGCTCAGCTACAGCGAAAACAGTTCTGGCAATGATCTGTGTTGGCCACCTTATATATTAGTGTCATCACAGCTCAAATCATCAAAAGTCCAGTGTGCACATCAACCAACACACAAGGAACACGGTTATATACAGATCAACAGATTGGTACAGACACCAGGCAGAACTCTACTAATGCATGACCTTTAACTTTTCCGTCATCAGAATTGACAGCAATATGCGCTTAGAACTGCTGATTGCTTCGTCAAGAATTAACTGCTGTATGTATGATGCTGAATTAAATTGGACATAACCTACGTCTGTACATGACTGCGGGTTCACACTGATGCATATGCGTGTGTTCATGAAGCAGCATGAGCAGAAAGGACGCTCAGTTGAAAACCTTAAGGATGACTAAGAAATTGCGAGAAGTTACATTTAAAAGATGTAATTAGACAAGCCGTCAAAATTGAGCACTTGCCATGCTATTACCATCGTGTTCATAATCACAGGTACCCAACCATGCAAACCAAAAGATTCATAAGTCCATCATGGCAAGTATGACTGAAGATACATTTAAAAGCTGAAAAGCTTTTTAGCACAGTGTATGGTTGCTCTGCTTATGGTCACAGCACTGTAACCAAGAAGCCATAACTGTCACATGCTCGCAGCACCTGACAGTGGCCAAAGAAAAGTGGAATTATATTGCAGGCAGCAAACATGTTGATCCTGCACTAGCAACAAGTGGCTGAGCACTTAAAGAAAATGCAGTTGGGTATAATGCAACTGGAGGTGATAGTTCAGTTGTATCCATGATATTTGTTTTGTTTTGTTTTTTATTGATTTACTTCTCTGTGTAAATCAACCACTTTGTTTTTTGTTTGTTGGGAGACCAGGTCTAACTCCAGGTAGCAGTACACTTTGTTTTTGTTTATTTTGTTTACTTACTTCTCTGTGTTAATCAGTGCTTCATTCTTTTTAGTAATTGGCATGTAGCATTGACATTGTCAACGATCTTGGTCAGTGATTCAAGGACACTTTCCATGTTTCGTCTTTTGATCCTTCACACCCATTCAGGGGTTCATGTGAAGTTGTCTTTCTTTGAGGACTCAGTTTCTGATGAAGTTACACATGCTTCTTTGTCATCTAAAAAAGTGCCACATTTTCGGAATGCATTTGACCAGTCATTGGTTGACTTGCAGTATGCCTTTTCCTGTTTTCTGCTTGTTCAGGCTGTTTAGCCACAACAGCTCCCTATCATTAAAAATGCGTGCTTGGCAGTACATGTTGAATGAGCTTTTCCAGACCTGTCTGGTTCATCCTTTTTGACCAAGCCCAGGTTAATCAGTTTCATTGTGTCTGCTCTTAAGCATTGCGCCAGTCTGTAAATCATTTGGTCTGATAGTTATTTTTTCAGGAGTTTTCCTTTCTCTCCCTGTTGTTTTTCCTCAAGAAAGGTACTATTTGCAGAGACAATTCACAGAAGATTTTGTACCTGGCTGAAGGTTCCACTGCACCTGAGGAGAGAGACATGGTTTCTTTCTTCTTAATATTTACATGAGAATGTTTCTGTACAGTTCCCTAACCAAGAACTCGGTGCCAGAGGTTCAAAAGACCTTTACAAAGGGTCTCCCTCAGTCTGGATGTGAAATGCATATTCCCAGCTCTCCCTGGAAAGCTCAACTAGAAAATAAGTGAGAAAAACCAAGAAAAGATAAAACATGTGCAGGATCAGTAAAAGGAGAAGACCCATAGAATGAATACTGATGGTGACAGCTTATAAAAACTCAAGTACCCCAAACACAAAAGAAAAAAAAAACTTATGAACACAAACAATACCAAAGACAGCTTGAACAAAGTACAGAGACTGGAAGAAGAAAAAAGAGCAGACGCTTGAAATGTTGGGATAGATTTCTTGTTTAAATTCCTTATTTTGCCCTTTCATTTCAATTATGGCCATATCTAATTCTCTATCCATTCATTTAGTTAATTTATGTTTATATGTATTCAAGCACCTTCTTTTTCATTTCCATTTTCTGTTTACATCTCGGCCCTCCCTCCCTCCTCCTCCTGCCCCCCCACCCCCAGATCTTTGCGAAGTCAGTGTTTAAGTAATGGACAAATGCCTGCACTTGTTTGCCCATTACTACTTATTCACTATTTCTTCTATTATTACTGCTTATACGTACACACACGCACATACACACATGCACGCACGCATGCACGCATCTCCTCACACACATTATGAGAGAAATCATTTATTTGACTGCAGCCTCCAGCAAGGGACTTTAATTCAGAGCTTTCAAGTTTTCAGTTTTGGCTTGATCACTGTACTTACTTTGTCTTGGTGCCTCTTATACAAAACATGTCTTTACTGCACCATCTCTCTCTCTCTCTCTGTCTCTGTCTCTCACACACACACACACACACACACACACACACACACACACACACACACACACAATGTTCTTATAGAGTTTCTGGACTTGCATGATGTCAGACATCATCACAGCAGACTCCATGAAAACTCGGTTCAGAGATGGTCCCACCTGATGTGATTTTTTAATATTTGAAAGATGTCAACATTTTCCATCTGATCTAAGATTTTATGGAGGAAAGATTTTAACTAAATTCTGGTATTCATTTAGAAGATGTCCGTGTGTGTTTGTGTGTGCAATGTGTGTGTGTCTTTGTATGGTGTGTGTGTGTGTGTGTGTCTTTGACATGTCAGGCTATGTGATTCACATAATATTAGTAACTTTATCCAGATAGGTTGTTACTTTTCATGATGTTTACCTGTTAGAGTATGATCACAGTTTTTTCTATGAATCCATGTAAAATGAAACAGAGGTAAAACAGACATAAGTGCTGAAACAGTTTTTTTTCCCCAGTAATTATTGTTATTATCCAGTACTGTTGGTTGTATAGTGATTTTGGTGAAAAGTGCTTCTATGTTGTGTCATATTTCAGACATGTATTGTTATGTAGTAATGACAGTGATGTTCAAATGCAACAAAGAATTTATGCAGATGTAAGATGTAGAAAAGACAAGATCATGTTATGAAATTTACAGGAATTACAGGATCTTGTGTGCTTCCCAATAATGGAATAGACCTTTTAATTCTCCCACGCTGAACTAGTATGGGTTCTGAGAATACAGTTCCGGTGCTGACGCGGACAAACAAGCAACATGTTTAAAAAAAATTTTTTTAAAAAGTTTCGTAGTCTCTGTGGGCTTCAATCAAAATTGGTAGTGTGTCATATGCACAAAGATTGAAATATTTGAATTTATACTCTTTGAAAGGTAGAAGGACAAGGGGGGATCTTATCCAGACATATAAGATATTGTGCTTCCCAATAATGGAATAGACCTTTTAATTCTCCCACGCTGAACTAGTATGGGTTCTGAGAATACAGTTCCGGTGCTGATGCGGACAAACAAGCAACATGTTTAAAAAAAAAAATAAAAAAAAAGTTTCGTAGTCTCTGTGGGCTTCGATCAAAATTGGTAGTATGTCATATGCACAAAGATTGAAATATTTGAATTTATACTCTTTGAAAGGTAGAAGGACAAGGGGGGATCTTATCCAGACATATAAGATATTTAATGGTATTGATGACATAAGCATTGACTCATTGTTTATTCCTTCAAGAAACAACAACACAAGGAATACTGAAGGCAAGATTTTTATACAATACTGCCGCACTAACAAAAGGAAAAACATTTACTCACACCGAGTTGCCCCCTTGTGGAATGCACTTCGTACTAACATAAAATTTGCACAAAATACTAACTATTTCAAGAATTTTTTGGATGAAATACCCAAATTTAAAGAATTATTTGTGGATTATGACGACTGAGGCCCATTTGAAGCTAAATATGAGATAAAATGCGCACAACACATTATGATGTCAAAGAGGGGATGTATATAGGCCGTGAGGCCTAGGCAAATAGCCTGTCCCTATTACTACTACTACTAAATACGAATGTTTAGCGACCACCGCGTAAAACTGTCGATGTTTCAACACGTTCTCTTCACACCCACACACACACACACGCACACACACGCACACACACCCACACACACACTTTCGGTGATTCATCTTTGGAATTTACGCGTTGCGCAGGGAGTAAACCATTAAAAAAAAAGAAGAAAAAAATGCAAATTAGGACTTGTAGCAGACGATAGAAAGACTCTCGCTTCCGGGTTTGTTGTTATTATTATTTTTGTTTTTAAATCACAACCATTACTGTAACTAGATTTTTTTCGGCTAAATTGCTCCACTAACAACAAACAAAAAGCCGTGTTGCTAATGATTTGTGATCTTCAACTCGATTTGAACACAATGTCGGACTTTCACAGGAAATGAGTAAGAGCTATGCGTGCTCGTCTACCAAACGCGGCTGTCGTTCATCAGCTGGCTTTGCGCCAGCTGAAGTAGGGCGAAAAAAAGTGTGTCAAGTGAATGAGGCGGGCGGGTAGCACGGATTAGTATAGAGCCTTCCACGTGGACAACGCTTTGTCTGCAGAGCGAACACATTTCCGTGCTTCTGGGCTGTGGTAAGACTTCGGCGTTGTTCATAGGCACAGACAGTCATGGGATGGGACACTGGAAAACAAGAATTTTGTGCTCACAAAAAAAATGATGCAATCCATTTCCATCTCGATCTAGTCAGTCACACAACTGTAGGCTGTGCCTTGAAAAGAAGTTGTGAAGCTCCACGATTTGTCATCTTAAGACTGACACATCCTGCGTTGTCACTACTGATCGGTCTGCTTGTAACTTTGTTACTTTTGGTAGCCACGTTGGTTTATTTAGCCAGTATTACTTGAAAATATAAAGGTAAAGAAAAAAGGTACCTTTCAGAGAACGCTTCAACGTTTCGTGCTGTAAGCACTTGGTCACGAAGTGAAGTGTTGAGGTTGTAGGGGAAGCTGGCAGGTTTCTTGTGACCACAGTTCAGCCAAAAAGGTAGGGGAGGGGGTGGGGAAAAGGTGAACTGTTAATATGGTCAACAAAAAGGGTGGGGCAAAGAGGGGGTGGGGAAAGGTGGGAGGGAGAGGACCATCTGGGTGGTGGTTTACAGAGAAAGGGGAGGGGGTGGTGGTAAGGAAAACATGGTATAGAACATGGGGGGGGGGGGGGGGTTGCAGCTTGAGAGAAACAAGTTTATTCCCTGACATTGAGTCCATAAGGACTCAAAGTGCCAAGGCGTTGTATTAGCTGGCTTTCCATGAATTCGCGGTATTGGCCCTCTTTTTGTACATTGCGCCAAAGCGCTGCCTCTCTGATGTGTGACAGGTTATGGTGTTCAGAAGTAAAGTGCTAGTAAAGGAAGCGAACGCTTACAAAACACGCTATACCAAAACAAGATTGTCGCTACACGTTTTCATGAACGCAACACACATGTATTGTGACAGAATCACACAGTGACAGATTTGCCGGCCAGACATTAACATGGTTTAGCCAAGCACTTTGTCTCAAAAGTATTATTTCCTTCCCGATTATCTTTCTTATGAGAAGACGGCAAAGGGTATATGTTGCTTTGTCAAAGTAGGCTTGCGTGAGCGGCATTGATTATCAATTTTGTAAATAACTTAACCTGAATAAGTCTTCAGTATTTTCGAGATGCGTGCTGAGGACACTAAAGAAATATACAAAGATACAGTTATAGTAGTAGTAGGGGGACTGGCTCAAGCCTAACTATGTTCTATCTTTCAGTGCTAATTTAGAGGTTGACGATTTGCATGACACTCGGTGATAATCTAGTAATCATCAACATAAAAAAGTATAGCAACATAATTGTAAAAATGCCCAGGAGATTTTTAAATATGTTGGTAGATACACATGGTGCACTTAAGTTAAAGTTCAGGTGATGGCGTGTTCCAGAGATTAGCAACTCTGTTGCCAAAACATTGTTTATGCTTGTTGGAATGGAAAAGCTGAACATATGTATTTTACCCACTTGATTCCTTGATTTATCAAGTATTGTTGATGATAAGAATGTCTCAAAGCTAATATCTTCTAAATTATTTCATATTTTATAAGTCTCATTGAGATCATCACTTAAATGCTGTTTTTTTATGAGTGCGAATTTGACAGTCTTACTATATCTTGATACTTCATACCTTTACATTCTTTAACCAGTTTGTTAGTCACGTGGTGACAGTCCTGAGATAACCTCTGCTGTTGACGGGACTATAATTTTAATCTTAATCTTAATCTTAGTTTGTTAGTCTTCTCCTTATTTTCTAACTGATTGATTGAAAAGGACCAGATTACATTTCCATATTCTACATGCTGTTGAAATGCTAACTTATATAATGGTGAGAATGTGTCCTTATCAACTTATGATAAGAATGTTTCTTTATCTACTGATAAGAACATTTCTGTATCTAATCTAAGTGTATAACCACATAAGTATCCATTTAAATATTCCTCGAGTCTGATTTGCTTTACTGGGTGCAATTTGAATGTGTTAAAAGTCCAGTAAATTGTCAAGTGCAACACAAAGATTTTTTCTTCATCTCAGGATGTGTGTGTGTGTGTTTTAGATCTTTTTTTTTTTCAGTGTAATTGTATAATATGATTCAGATTTTTTTCCAACAGGGTAAGCAATACTTTGCATTTGGATATATTGAAGTAGAAACTTCAGAAGATGGAGAAATGCTTCAGAAGAACATGGGCAGCCTGATAGATTGGGAGGACACATGCCAGTTGCATGTATTTCAAAGCTGAAAAATGCAGTTCATTTTGGAAAGGGCACCCCTTCCACAAGAGAGTAGCTCCACATCAAATTCCTAATCTCTAAGGAAGCCCATGTAGTATTGAGAAAGGAAAATTTTGTTTATAATGATGTGTGAATCGAAAGTCTCAGGATTTTTCTGATGATGTCAAGTATGAGATTGGTAAGTGTTCAAGCTCATGTTGTGTGAACAATACTTGCTGATCTTACCAATTGCCTCCTGGATGGTTTCTGCCTGTGCATCCCACTGCACCACAAGCCCACCTCATGCATGAAGTGAATCAAGATTTTAAAGTGCTAGTATTGTTTAGTAATGTTCCCATCTTAGGGGCAGTGAAATCAAAGTCATGCATACTCTCACTCTGAAAACTGGAGAAGCCATGCAGGATTTAACAGTTACTGGTTGTGAGAGGATAATTAAGGTGAGGATGATCCAGGAAACTGTTCTTGAGACTGGGGAGTCAACTTCATGACATCAAAGCTGTATCATGTAAGGAATCAGTTCTGGAAAATAGGCTGTGTTACTGATCTTTGCTGCAGTAGGCAGCCATGTGTCATCACTCTTCCCAGAATCATGTAATTTGGCTACACTTGAGAAACGGATTTTTGTCTGGTGAGAAGCGGCCACAAACACCTATGACAGTCATCAGAAGGCCATAGTAGGTGACACTGAGAGTTGCTTATCCAGTGTCCGGCACTCTTTTTTTTCCATTTCCACCAGTGTCTCGGGTTTACAGGCAAACCTCCAGTTCACACAGTATCACCTTGGATAGAATGACAGACTTTGAGAGTCTGTTCTATACACAGCTGAGTTATGTTTCTGTATTAGCGATCATGATTGACAGGAAACTGTAGATGAGGAACGGAACAGTAAATAACAAGCCAGAAGACTGACTCTTGCTCCCCTGACGAGACAGTTAACTGTTAAAGCTCATAAGTCAAAGGGAATGTTGCTTATAACACCAGTTTGCCTGGCATAAAGGCAGGCACAAAGCACACAGAACAAACGAGCAGACATACTGGATGGACAGGAGTCTGGAGACCGCCTAGAGAGCGATATACTGACAGTTGAAATTGTGTGTGTGCTGGAAATGGATCCCTGGGGCAGACCATATCTCATGCTGTGGAATGGCATTGGCATCAAAGCGTGCATACCTGAGGCCTGTCTTCATTGACCATATTGGTGGAGGAAGGCATAAGGTGAAAGCAGAGCTCTGCATCAGTTATGTCTTTTCGACATTCATTCTTTGTTTAATGACTACCCCAACGTCATCCTCCTGCAGTCTATTACCTGCTCCCATGCTGCCAGGGCCACACAGCAGTTCCTGCAATACTTCTACTATGGCCAGGCCTGCTCTCAGCCATCCAAAAAAAAAAAGGCTGGGAACCTGTTAGAGTTATACTGGGATCATCTAGCGAGAAAGGTTGACCTCATCCTTTTGAGACCAGGTACTGCTTTAGGTGATCTGGCAAGCTTGGAGTACAGGCTATTGACCATTTTTCCCATGCTGCTATTAGGCTGTTATCTATACCCATGTGAATTGACTAATTACTGACTGCACCCAGGAGGATCACTGTCAAAGAATAAATGAAACCAAATGCCTGTGGATACATTGATTCATTGAAATTTGCCGAGTTTGCTGATTTTGTTTAATGGATCTGTTTAATGAATGAACCCTCCCCCCCCCCCTCTCTTTTTCTTTTCAGTTTCCTTTGTGCGGGTGCACAACACACAACACACACACACACACACACACACACACACAAAACAACACAAAACACACGCAACACACACACACACACACACACACACACCACACACACTCTCACATATGCATATGTGTGTGTGTGTGTGTGTGTGTGTGTGTGTGTGTGTGTGTTGCCATTTTAGTCATTGTTGGAAGTGCCATCTGTCACGTAGATTTTTTTTTAATGTATCTGCTTTGTTTTATGTTTAACAGAAACTCGCGTAGGTGTCACATTGTAACCAATGAACAAAATGGGGATAATGTCTTCATGGTGTAAAACACACTGTTACAAATATTAAATAATCTGATTGCAGGCTACAATAGATGCTGAGGTACAAGTTCTGCTGTCCCTGAAAAAGCAGTACAAAGAAGCCACTGGCAAAGACTGGACCCCTCCAAAACCTGGGAATACAGCTGCCAAGGCGGAAGAGACCAAAGCTATGCCTTCAGTCTCTGGAAAGGTAGCGGAAGATTCCGCTGAAGCACTAGCTGTCAAATCTGAAGTGGACGCTCAAGGTGATAAAGTGCGCCAGTTAAAGTCAGGAGGTGGGGCTAAGGTGCGTAAATTGTAATACAAGATTTTCAGTCTGTTTTCTCTTTGTCCATGTTACCTCTCTGTGATATATGTATATATATATATATATATTATATATATATATTCATGTGTACTTTTTGTTTGGCTGTTTCTGTTTAACAACTTGAAGAATCTCGTTCCATCTGTGACTTTTAAAGAGCAGACCATTTTGTACTGGTTGAAATGAATAATACCAATATAAACACATGCACAACAGTGCAGCGGAGTCTTCAAAGTTATGAACTCAACTGCCTTTAACTAGCAGAAGTAGAAGAAGAATCAAGTCAAACAAAACTTCAGTGAATGTGTTTGTGATGCAGACCAAACTTTAAAAAAAGGTGTATTGACTTAATTCACAGCTTTCTTTCAAAAGACCAGACTTATGGTTCAACTATGCGTTTGAAATTCAAAGGTAGTTGGCTGTTTTTTTTTTTTTTCCAAGTTAAAAGTAGAAATCCCTTCTTTCAAACTATTCTTTTTTCATTTTTTTTTCAACAAAATTTCCAAAAGCGGGGGATGAATTGATGGAAAGACATACTGTGTTTGTACCTGTGCCAAATAGGTAATATATTGATTGCTTAGTTGACGATAAGAATGCTCTTCTGTAGCTTTGTGGAATCATTATAGGGTTGTGATAAACTTTTGCTCAAATAATCTGTTTGTCAACACTGCATACTGCAGACTGACTGTAATATAGTCCAATCGTATTTTCAGTTTCTTCAGATCTGCATGTTCTAGTAAAAGTAGATAAGAGCCATAATAAATGTTGAATTTGCATATTTACCATTTTGATAATAATGTATGATCTTTTTAGTTTTTAAGAAAAAATGTATGTGACAGAGTGAGTTTGACTGCGTTAGAGTGTACTTGTAATCTTTCTGTGTGTGTGTGTGTGTATGTGTGACAGAGACAGAAAGAGTGTGTATGTGTTACGTAATGTTCGGAATAGCTTTTAGTATAAATGAAAGGAAGCTGAATATGAAAAGGAATAGAAACTTAACAGTCACAAACATTCACTGATTCAGATGTAAAGTGACAGAGGTAGGGGTCAGAGACTCTTAAAATTTTGACCCGGGAGTCCCATGGCCCTTGACTAAAATGTTAAAATTTCTGTGTTTAGAGTTCAGGGACCCCTACAGCACAACAGCCATGGGGAACCCTGTACGCTATCATTGGATAGAGATTTTCAATTACAAAATAATGCTTCCATGATTTTTAATGTCATTATGATTTTTGTTGTAATTTTTTCTCCCCTCATGTAACATAGGAGGAGATTGATGCCGCGGTGAAGAAACTGTTGGAGCTGAAGGGCCGGTACAAAGAGCTGACTGGTGTGGACCTTGGTGGAGGCAACAAGCGAGAGAAGAAATCAGGAGCGGACAAGGGCAAAGCAGATGGCAAGAACAAGGGGGCAGGAGGAGATGCTGACAAAGGGAACAAGGCTGCTGCTGCTGCTGCTGCTGCTAAGGAGTCTGAGCCAGCAGAGAGGTCAAGAAAATCACAAGGTGATTATTTTGGTCCTTGAGTGCATTTTGGTATCCTGCTGTATATTTCAGGTTTTTGTACAGTGTACTGTTTAACTACAACAGAAAAAAAAGTGAGGGAAAAGATTACTTTCATTTTTTAGAAACAATAACTATCCTAAGTTTTTGTGTGTGCAGAGACAGTTTATGGTGTTTTCTGTCCTTTTCTTTTCTTTCTTTGTCTTTTTCTTTTTAAGGATTCATTGGCGTTCGGCACAACAAGAAATCAAAGAAAATTGGTCAGAAGTGTCACAATCAATTCACAAGTCTGCGAATGCATTTGAAAAATTTTACTTGTAGTTTTTAGTCTTTTAATATTTGATTGTGGGTAACATTGTACCACATGCTGATCAAAGGACAATTTGAAAAAGTATATTTGACAGTGGAGTACTCTGGACAAGGACAATTGTCCGAAACTGTCCAGCAATAAGCAGACATGAGGATAATACTTTTTTTTTGGGAGGGTGCATTTGTAATGCCATTTTACAATAAATAAAACTCCAGATGATATGTGGTGTAAGGTATTCACATTAAGACTGATAGCCAGCTTTTGTTTTCATTTCTTTGTTTTCTTTTTCTTGATGAAAAATGACATTGTCGGTTGTCACACTCCAGTAGTTTGTTGATCATATTCATTGCAAACTATCTTGGAAAAAACTTTCAGTGAAGAAAGTTTCTAGTCATGAAATTGTTGAGAGGAAAGAAGCTTTCAAACTATACCAGTTCAAGGAAAATACCTGCATCTTAGGTGATAGATATTCCAGCAGTAAATTCCAGGTATTCAGGTCTTCAGAAGGTGTTACTTCATGCACTTTTTTTTTTTTTTTTTACATTAAAAAAAAATCCTTTTTTGAAGGAAAGATTGTGATGCTTGCTGGTGGTAACTTGAAATTTAACTGAGGTTAATATGATTAGATAAGAGAATTGTAAACAATAGATGACAACTACTGTGATAACATTGCTGCTTTAAGCATATATCACTGCATTCTTAAATACACCTGAACATGTACATATTTTTTGACTCAGTATATGAGTTATCAATATTTCTGTATGTTTTTCATTAATTGGCTCTGACAACCTTCATCGTTCAAAATAATTGTGATAGACTGTGATAAAATATGAAAAATGAATGTTCATTATATATGGAGAAACCTCCCAAACTATCCATCGTTTTGCTGAAATTCAGTCTTAAATGAGATAGACAGTACTGTAATCTTAGATTTGTGTTAGAATAGGTGAAGACTGGGTTCATAAAGCAATTCCTGTGTTAAAGAATCGTCATCTGAAAAGTACCACATAACCTTTAAGTTTGCTTTTTCATCAGTGACTTGCACTCTTTCTCTTAACCCTGTGTTCAGTAATTAAGTGTCACACGAATACACAAGGCCTCAACATGTTACTTGTGTTTTTAGTGGAGAACAATTGTTGACAAGTGGTTTGTATTGGTACACAGGTTTTTATGTGCTGTGTTTGACAGCTTTTAATTAGATGGTCTTCATAGTTCAGTTCGGTTCATGTTTACAGCCTGGATATGTGGTTTGTTGTGCCATGATAATAAAGCTCGAGTTCATATGTTGTGTGCAGGCTGGGTCTTGAGGCCAAGAAGGAAGAGAACCTGGCTGAATGGTATTCACAGGTATGAACTCTGCCATAGTTTCAGCTGTCACTTTCACACAGATGGCAAACAGTGTGACTGTCTCCACATGAAATGTAGTTTAATGCGCAGTGAAAGCTTAGATTCGGTTTTTTTTTTTTTTTTGGCTATGCAGTGAAAGCTCAGACATTAAAATAAATGTAGAAATTCTTCTACATCTCTGTTTTAGTCCCATATTTTCTTTTCCCAGGGTATCTTTGCCTTTTGTATTTGTAAGACTCCAGTTTGTTTAGATGGGATTATGTTTTCAGAGTATGCATGCATTTACTCTTAAAAAGACTACCGTGTCTTTAAGTGAAGTTTGATGGATGTCTAAACAGAATATAGCAAAGTCAGACTGATATTGTTCTTTTTTTTTTAATTGCTTATTTTCTTCTCACTAAATGTCTGTGACTGTAATATGGTTTTATTGATTTGCAGAAGTAACCCAGCCACATGGGACTATTTTCTGTTATTTACTCATTATATAATTTAGAAGTATTTTACTGTTAGGGGATACCAGACCTGTCTATCCTAAAATCTGCTTAAAAGGATTCCAGAGATTTAAATTTGAGAATTTTAAAGTCTCACACCTGATTTTCATACATGTAAACACACTTGCACGAAATCAAAAGGAACAAACTGATGTCAAGCAACTTTCAAACTGATAATGACCGCAGGCAAAAATTCATACTATAAACATGAAAAGAATTGTTGTATTCATTTTGGTGTAAAAAAAAATAGTCACATGCGCAGCAAGCATACTTTGGTTATTGTTGATTTTTTCATTTATAGATTCATCTGAAATCAAACACGCAATTAAATCTCTCGAATCAACAAAATTCATGTCTAAAATAGATTTTCAAAGTTCACTTTTCCTATTGAAAAATGTTTAAGAGCCTGTATTGGTATTGAATACGAAACAATCATGGCCAGTCAAATTTTGTGGAGAGATTGGCACCCTCTGACCTTTGCCTAAAGGCAACTCTAAGTCATCACTGTTTACAGCTAAAAATATTTATATCCGCTTAAAAGGATTCCAGAGATTTTATAACTAGCTGCTGACAGTTATAAAATTTCGATCTGAGATATCTGTCGAACGTGTAAAGTTGTCTCTTTCAGTGTTTTCAAATTTATGTTGGTCTTCAATTCATTGATTACTTTTGTTTTATCATATACTTCTAGTTTGCGTCTGACAGATGTTTTACACTGCCTAATTGGTTTCACTGATATTGATCCCAACATTGTTTGCTACAAGTAAATCAATTTTTGCCTGAAAGTCATTACGATAACTTATTTGGCTTCATCAATGTCGATCCCCATTACTGTTCTCTGTAAGTAATGTTATTGATGCATGAAAGTCATCATTAAAATCCTTCAACTTCGATGCCACTTATATTTCCAAATAAATCTGGAATGGGTGAATTGTTGACAATCAGGGATGGATGAATAGCTGGTAAAATGGTTTACATGAAAGATACTTCTGTCTCACCAAACAACAAAGTGCCAAGGGAAGCAACTGTTATTTTCTTTGAATCTGAGCATCTTAGCACCGAAAAGTATCACAGTATTTAGTTCTAGGCAAAAAATCGGAGGATCATAGTTTTTTTGTGTGAAGTATGGTCAGTTGGCGTATGATAGGCCATTGACACTTGAAGACCTTATTTATGATAAACATTTCAGCTATACACCCCAACAAAGGAAAATCCTTTTTCTGCAGATATTACAAAAATAATGTATTACAGGTACCTGGGATCAGAAATATTGGTGCAACGTGTGTCTGAGAACAGAACATATATGCAAATGTACAATAAAGAGCAGCTCCAGAAATTTAAGAACAGAATCAAGATTGGCATCAGTTTCAGCATAGAGAATAATCATGTATAGAACCAACCAAAAACCATCAATTTTTGGTGTCACAAGTTGAATTGGATGTAATAGTGTAGGCCTCACCTTACCTTTGCTGACCTTTCCTCTTTTTTTTGAACTGGTAAATTAAGGTGCTGTATGCTTTGTTACCAAAGGTGATCACTAAGGCGGAGATGATTGAATACTACGACATCAGTGGTTGCTACATCCTCCGTCCTTGGTCTTACTCCATCTGGGAAAAGATCAAGGAGTTCTTCGACACCAAGATCAAGGATCTGGGGTGGAGAACGCCTACTTCCCCATATTTGTGTCCCACAGTGCTCTGGAGAGGGAGAAGACTCACATTGCAGATTTCGCTCCTGAGGTAATTTAGCAGGCAAAAGACAGCTTCTGGGTCAGTTGATTGGTTTGGGACAGAAATTGTTGATTGACTCTCACAGTTAAAGGATATAGTTACATATGGAATGAATGAAACAGATATTGTAAAGTATGTAATGAGCATGATGTTTTGTAAATATGAATAGGTGTAGATGAATGTTGAACAGAAGCAGTGAGTCAGGAGAAGTATAGGCATGAAGGTTAGAGGGAAGAAGATTTTGATAAGTGAAAGTATGCTAAAACACTTTTAAGAGTTGTAAGTAAAGTCTGAGATTCTGTGAAGTTGAGAAAATAGAGTAAATAGCATCTAGAGTAAGTAAACATACTTGCATGGCTTTAGTGTGTAAGAATTATGTTGTTCTGAGAGAATTGCCGTATAGCCTTGTTTATATTTTCAGACGTGGCATCTTAGAAACAGGCTAAAAAGTTTGTGATGAAGTTGTATGTTGCTGCATTACTCTTCATTGCAGGAATCTGGGCTGACTTTTATTTTTCATTCCAAATCATGTGAGAAGTGTCATTGCAGGTAGCCTGGGTGACGAAATCAGGGCAGTCTGAACTGGCTGAGCCCATTGCCATCCGCCCGACCAGTGAAACAGTGATGTACCCCTCCTACGCCAAGTGGATCAAGTCACATCGGGACCTGCCTCTACGCATCAATCAGTGGTGCAACGTTGTGGTTAGTCTTTTTAAAAGTCTGTGTGTGTATGCAGGTGTGAACTGTTCAGCTTTCAAAACATTAGATAGAGGTCTTCTGGTATATGGCCAGTGTTGTTAAGTTAGTACTAGAGTATCACATTAAAAAGCAAAAGTTCGAGATTGAACGATTAATTTGTTTGGAAAATAGGACAGATGCTGTCTTCGTTGATTCATTTAATGTAAGTTCTTGCCCCTCATCCCAACTTTACTTCCCTCCATCCATGCATGATTGTATGCCTGTTCGTCATTTTTTCTTTTTTTTGAATCATTGACATTTGCTTCAAAAAAAGGACAATTTTTATACAGAGATGGGAGTTCAAACACCCGCAGCCGTTCTTGAGAACACGGGAGTTCTTGTGGCAAGAGGGTCACACAGCATGGGCCGACATGGAGGACGCCAAGAAAGAGTGTGTATTTTGTACACAGTGTGTGTGTGTGTGTTGTGTGTGTGTTGTGTGTGTGTGTGTGTGTGTGCTTGCTTTTGGGGTGAAAGGAAAACTTCTTTCCAAATAAATTGTGCTATTTGGAGTAAAGCATGTGCTCAACACATTTACTGTTTCTGTCCTAAAAGGGCCATTCCAGCCAGAAACGAGAGTGAAAACACTCATTGTTTCTCCCAGTTCTAGATTTGTTCTTTTGTGCCAGGTAGAAAGAAACCTTCAGCAAAGAATAAATTAGTAGGTTGCTGAGTGTGGTTTTATTATTTAGCATTGCACAGTTTTTTGAATGCCAAGGTGATTTCAAATCATGCTGATTGACAAACCAATCTATGGTTAATATATACAATTTTTTAAGTTCATAAATTAGAATTTGTTTGCTACTGCTAGTGATGGGTTTAACATGCAATAATGAAAATTAGAAAAATAAAAAGACCACATTGAATGAACGTGATTGAGCACCATTGCTGGCACTAGTAGTTGAAATATTCTTTTGTGTGTATATGTACGCCCAACATATCCTTGATTGTTTTTATGTGACAAATTTGCATTTGTGATGCATATATGAAGCAAGCAGTTTCATATTCATAAGGAATTCTTTGATTGTGTTTTGCCGGTGCAAGAGATATTCTAAAGCACATTTTAATTTAGAATTTATGAAAAAGGTACATGATCATATTTTCCATGAGAATACTTAACCTGTTAACACTGTCACGTAACCCATCAAGATAAACAGTTACTTCTCAGTACCCAGACCAGTCCCACTACATATAAGTAGGGTCCTCCATTCCATATCCGCTTAAAGGAACAGAGAGAAGAGTGCAGACAAATATTTGCTCAGTCACACAGCACTATAAACATTTTGAAAACAATTGTAGCAATATCATTGATAGTGCTCACTATCACTACCAGTCAGGGAACTAGCTTTGCAACACAACAGTCCGCCAGTGAGTATGCTTTCAACTTTCCATCCATAGGTCATATGTTGCATGAGAGTTGGTGAAGCTGATATACCTTAAGAACTGTTATAATGTACAAGTCATTAAGTAGCAAAGGCTGGAAGAAAGGTAGGAAGCGAAATATATGGGGGCAGATTTTGAAATGCCTGTCTGGGTTTGGGTGGGAGGAGGGAGACAAAGAAACATGCTTGGTCGTCTGTCAGATGCCACATTTCTTCAGCCTCTTTTGAAACTGGTGAAATTTATTGTCATTTCTTAATAATGCAAAATGAAAACCAGAAGATACACTGACGTGGCAGTTTCATAATACAAATAGAATACAGTTTTAAAGGACTGGCTGCAACATTCGACAGCCTGCAAATGTAGTTAATATTTCTGGACTTCTGCCTAAAACGGTAAGATGATCCATGAAAAGTTTCCAGCCTTGTCAAAGGGACGTGATCGGTAAAGAAATGAGGATATTTCCTGTAGGGGAAAATGATGCTGGTATAAGATCCAAGTCTGAATCGTGTTTGTCTCAGAAAGGAAGTATTTGGTGGAGCAAATTTGTGTGAAGTATGACATTGAAAGTTTTATATAACTAGAACTTGATGTTGACAGGTGTATGAGATCCTTGAGTACTACGGCCAAATCTACGAGGACCTGCTTGCCATCCCTGTCGTACGAGGCCACAAGACGGAGAAAGAGAAATTTGCTGGAGGAGACTTCACCACCACAGTGGAAGCCTACATCAGTGCCAATGGAAGAGCCATTCAAGGGGCCACCTCCCATCACTTGGGTCAGAACTTTTCCAAAATGTTCAACATTGTGATAGAAGACCCTGACACTCAGCAGAAGCAGCATGTGTATCAGAACTCGTGGGGGATAACGACACGAACCATTGGTGTGATGACCATGGTGCATGGAGACAACATGGGACTGGTGCTGCCTCCTAGAGTGGCAAATGTACAGGTCAGTGGTCTTCAGATGTAGGTTTTCTTTTTGTACAGATTAGTGTTCCTCAGCTATAGATTTTTTCTGTGTACATCAGTGCTCTCCATTTGTAGATTTTCTCCGTGTACAGATCAGTGGTCTTCAGAAGCATATTTTATCTCAATACTGATCAGTGGTCCTCAGTTGTATATTTTCTCTGTGTACAAATCAGTGGTCCTCAGTTGTATATTTTCTCTGTGTACAAATCAGTGGTCTTCAGTTTATTTTCTCTGTGTAAGTCCAGCATTAACCCTAATGAGGTACTTGAGTTAGACAAGTGTCTATAGAATCGATCCTTGATCGATTCATACCTCATTGAAATATTGGTTATTTGAAACATTTAATTGAAAACATTATCATACCTGGTTGTACAGGAGAGGGCAAGGCGGTAGTAATGATAGCAAATTTTTCTTGCCTTTCTTGAACATTATGAGCAAAGATTATTGGTGAAAATTGGAATTGAAAGTACTTTCTAGAGTCACTTGACTTGTGCCTTTTAAAGATAATTTCCAGATGGACTTTACGTATGCCTTTTTTATATTTAGGTGCGCAAAATTCATGGACATGTGAAGGCTTGCACTGCCACCCTGTCTCTCTTCAAGTACAGTCTTTGAAACCCATGTAAAGTTAACTTGTGAAGATGTATTGCTTTGCCAGCTTGTTTAATAGAAACATGATTGAGGATTAAAAGGGCATTTGATTTCTGGTAAGGAAATGTGAATGGCAGTATCTGTCAGCAGCTGTTGATGCCAAAGTGAGAGGATCTGTATGTGTAATGTTTATCATTTTTGTTATTGAAATCAAATTTTTTGCTTGCAGTGGGCTGAAACATGCAATCTTGTTTATCACTATATGGGTCGGTACTTATCTACCCATAAGACATGTATGTATGTGTCTGAACAGATACTTACACACAAAAATACACACACAAATGCCAACATATTTTGTGTAAGCATGCCATGGTCCATGATTGTTGGCAGATCATTGTGGTGCCTTGCGGAGTGACGGCCTCTCTCTCAGAGGATGACTCGAAGGCTCTGTATGATGCCTGTGAAAAAATTGCTGCTGATCTCAAAGCACAGAAAATCCGTGCTCGGGCAGATGTTCGAGACAACTACTCTCCGGGCTGGAAGTTCAATCACTGGGAACTGAAGGTGAAGGATTTTCTCCCCATTTTGTACTGTTTTGTTGTGAACATGATCATTCCTTAGGATTGGTCTGGACCTATTATAGCATTTGTTTTAATTTGCTGGCTTTGATTTGATGTGAATGGTGCTATCATCTTGTGCAACTTTCCCCCAAAAAAACTCATCCTTTGTTTAAGTCGTCAAAGGTTGGGGTTCATTTTCAAGGAATGCAAGAAATGGGAATGTACATGATGGTTTAAGATGTAACACCTTGTATTTGGACACAGATTTTTACCCTGGATTTTGCACATTCCTATATTTCATGTTAAGGAGTAGAATAGATTGATGCTAAGAAATATTACCATAGGGATGGAGATGATTACTTTTCAGCTGCCTTTACTTTTATGGTCGACCAGAGTTTAAAAAGCAGCATTAACAATAAGAAATGTAGATTAGGAATAAAAGAAAGGTGTGTGTGAGAAAGGAGATGAGCTCAGAGGTGATAACCTTAAAACACGCTTGTTGCTTGGTCATGATAGAACTGTGTTTGGGCCTTAAGATTTTCAGACCGATTTTTCATGAGCACTACTTCTGAATGCTCGCAAGAGTTTTTTTTTACTGTCTCTAAGTTCATAAATGAAAAAATGTGGAATATATGCTCTTACTTTTGAATGTATGTTCTGTCCAATGGCAAATGCAGTGGGAAGAACTGGATAAGTTTTCCATCAAAGGAATCATCAAAACGTCATATGAACATATTCAGTGTTGGCTTCTTTACCAATCACAGGTTCACTCGCCAGTCTCAAGGAATGTTTTCATATCACATGTTGTTTGGAAAGATGTGATCTTTGACCTGTCTCAAAACAACACTATTAAAGAGAAATCTGCACTGTCTTTGGTCTGTGGGAAAGAACTGTGGGTAGATGACTGACTGACGACTTGCATGGTTTACAGGGATTACAGCTTATATACATGAATGAAATTAATCCTGTGTTAGGCCAATGTTAAAGCCTTGGTACATCTTAGTGTTTAAGTGATGGGTCGTACATTGAGCTTTGGTGCAACAGCATAAATCTAATAAAAAGTGTTAACTTGAAATTAAGTGAGAAAGTAAACACGATCTATTAATTGTACTTTGTGATGTCAGGGTGTACCAGTACGCCTGGAGCTGGGTCCACGGGACATGAAGGCCAACCAGGTGGTGCTGGTGCGGCGTGACACAGGGGAGAAAACCACCTGCCCCAACCGCGACCTGCCTACGCACATCTCCCGTCTTCTGGAGGTGGTTCAAGACAACATGTACAAAAAGTCAGTAGTCAGTCTTCACCTAAACCCTCATTTCAAAGTATGTGTTTGCTGACAGCTGCATACTATTCTGTTAGTTGTGAAAGTATGTCTGTTGTTGACAAAAGGGATTTGGTAATAGTTTTAGGTGAACCTGTGTTTTCTCAGTTGTCTGTAAGGCTTTACTGAAAGCATTAGTCATTTAATCTCAAAAGTCCCCAAAGCCCCCACTCATACCCTCTATGGCAGGTGAAGGAAGGGAAATAATTGTACACCTGGACTTGCAGCCTGTAATTCTGTTTCATTATGATGTGAAATATGTCAGAGTTTAATTTTAACATTTGTTTTGCTGTTTCTCGCATCAGGTTTACTCATTCTTTCCTTTTGTTTTCTCTGTTTTTTTTTTTTTTTTTTTTTTTTTACCTGACATTGATTTAAGAATTTAAAGAAATCTTTGGAGAAAGATGTCTCCAGACGCGCTGTTTACAGAAAGCATCACTACAGTTAGCAACGCAGCGCACAGTCTTCTCACACACTGCTGACAAAGCAGGGTTTGTACAGTCCTGAAAAGTCGCCGAGATTTGAAACCCCCATTTTAAGGCTTTGAACATTGGAGTTTTTAATCAATGGTAATTCGAAAATGCTTTAACCTTTACCAGCCGAGTCATCCAGTAGTGGACGACAGGATTTCTCTCCCTTGAGCCGAGTCATCCAAGTCCGGACGACGGACAGACAGCAGTACATTCTGCCGTGTCGTTCACAATGAGACGACGGGAACATAAAAAATTCCTACACTTTCCATGAAATGATCCAAGGGAAATAAGCTCTGTAACTAGTCTTGGGGATGTTGGAGCGAGTTGTAGACCATACTTTCAGTGGCCTATTGTGAACTTGGCTGACCCCAGGAGCTTTGAAACAAAGAAACTGGCGGCACTGGCACGCCGCGCGGCACGTATTTCCTGTGCCAGAAAAAATGTCGGTCAGGCGAAGGGGTGGTAGCGATTTCTCGCTCAATGAAGTGCTTGAAGTCATATTACAAAGTGGATCTGGTGATGAGGGAAGTGATAGAGAGATAGAAAACTTTGAAAGAGAATAGGAAAGTGAATTGTTTGAAGATGCAGCCATCCTTTCATCTTCCGATTTGGTGTTGTAAAAGAACGGAATAGAATGCAAACAAAGCATTTTTTCTACTTGTCAGACATGTTTTTCAACGCACAGTCGTGTGTACACATTGAAAGTAAATGATTTGAAATTACTATGTTCGATTAGTTGAGTGTTTGTTCTTTCCTGTGACACCTAACACAAGACCGTCAGTTGTTGTCTAGCTACCGTAAAAATAAATCAAAAAGTGGCCAAATATGTGCGTCGGCAGGGAATGAGCGCTGTGGCGAGCGTGCGGCAGCAGGGAATCGTGCCGTCCGGGACGCTCTCGGCTGGATAGTATTAAAATTTGTTGTTGCCTGGAGGTGGGACAGGGTGTGGTGCGTGGAGTGTCTTGGTAAGAAAAAATCCTGTTTTCTCCTAATTTTGTTGAACAAGATGGCGGCCTTGAGAAATCGCATTCCAAGTTTGATGAAAAGTGTCAGTGGCTTATGACCACTAATGCCCTGAATATCAAGGGATTCTCTATGAAGTGATCAAAAAGGCTTTTCCACAAGATATTGAGTCAAAACTGTTTTCACTCTTCTCTGGTGTGCCATCACAGTGGCATTACTCATGCGTCTCATTCTGGCTCCCTGTTCACAGGCACACCCAGGTTTGTTCTGCTGCAGCTCCTGCACTGATAGTCCACAAAGAATGATCAGTATGGAGTCAAAATGCAATCATATTAATGCATCCAAAATAGCATATTATGGTTTAGAAGCAATCATCAAAAATATTGGGGTTTGTTTATAGAAAAGATGAATTGACCACTGGATCATAAAAATGGGAACGCGCACACACACACACACACACACACACCCACACCCACAATAGGTTAGAAAAAAAAAAATCCATAAGAGGAAGATTACCAGACATTTGGAGTGATAAGCTCTATCAGTGGTGAGGACGAGAGAAAAATAGCATTTGAAACTCAAAGGATGAAACGAATTAAAGTGTGACACTCGGTCGAAGTTTGTGGTATAGCTCAGAAAACCAGAATAGCCTGTAGTGTTCAATTTCATTGTAGATGTAATTTTATTACATTGATATTTATTGACTATTACAGTGTATATTTGTTTTTGTTATAAAGATGTTTTCTAAGCTTATTGGTTTGCATTTCATAAGACTTCGCTGGACAGGTTGCCGCTAGTGGATGTTTGACCATATCCATTTCAGTGAGTCGAGATTAACCCTCTTGATAAGCGCGTGCCCGCTAGCGCCCAACCGGAAATTACACAGTCAAAAGGCTGAGCACCTGCCAGCGCCCGGTAAAACACGTGGCAACAGTGGGCGCCGCCATGTTTCTCGTAGAAAAGGAAGTCTCGCGAGAACGTTTCTTCCTGTAGCCATTCACTTCCGTTCGCAAAAAAACGCGAGTCGATACGTGCCGTAGTTCACGAGTTATGAATTTTTAAAGTTTTGTGGTCGAAATGCTGTTTTTCACCATGGCTAACCTTGATTTCTGCCGTTCTATAATGAGATTTAGTAATGAAGATACTGTGATTTGTGGGATTTACGGCATAAGACTTAGTGAAAGTGCTGGCTGATGAAGCTTGCAGTGACCTAGATTTTGACTGGGATGAGGTTCCAGATATGATAAACAACGATTTGGAAGAAAGTTCTGCGGAAGAGATTTTTTTTCCCCCCGAGTAAATGGCTCATGTGACATTCTTCAAACTTATGATGTAGCAACATATATATTCGTAGGAATTTTTTAAATGATTTTCATTTCATTATTTCCTTTCCTCTCTTTTAAATTAATTTTTAAATTGGGTAACCATGTTCAAATTACAGAGTTACTTATCTTGTCGATGGTTTTCCGCGTAACTAAGCTCAGGTAAGTGCATACTGAAGAGGGTTAAATTAAGTTCAGTCCGCCAGCTGAAGGTTTTGTTGTTCTCAGTCATATACACTATCTCGTTCCATTGTGGTTGCAGGGCTAAGAAAGAACTGGATGAGAATTTGGTCGTGTCGCACGACTTCAATGAGTTCTGTGATGCTCTGGATCAGAAGAAACTCATCCAGGCTCCGTTCTGTGGGGAAATTCCTTGTGAAGATGCCATCAAGAAGGACAGTGCCAGGTAATTCATCGTTACTTAGAACTTCTGGGAGGTGCCTTTCCTACATTATAAAGATTTTATGATGACGTAGTTTGTACTGAGATGCAGATTCTGTGTGAGCATGTGACTACAGGAATAGGAAGATATGGTAAGAACATTGTAGACCGCTTTGAATCCTTCAAATTTAGAGAAATTGGTGAGCCATTAAGTGAAGATGTGAGACTTGCACAAAGATAACCAAGTTTTTTTGCATGAATTACTCTGTGTGTGTGTGTGGTTGGTGTTAGGGGATTACTTCTCAATTAGATTAGAAACAGAAATGTATAATGTTAGCAAAAGCAAAGAATTTTAAAAGGATACAGCATGTTTGACCCGTTACAGGTATTGTTGTTTCACGAGAACTAAGGACATGCTATGTGACTTGACTTAATGCAGCAAGTTGTTGGACATATTAACAGGAACAGCATTTGAAACCAAGTGTATTAGTCTACTGTCCAAAGTAATTTGCAGACTGGGAGAAGGGGGATTTGTACAACTGGTTATTGTAATATAGTACATAGTTGATGCTTTACCTGCCTGCACTATAGTGGACACTGTTCATTTTTTTAATCATGTAGGAGGCGTTTAGTTTTTCGGTTTTGGATGTGCGTTAAACCAGGAAATGCTTTCTGTAATAACAGGGATGCTGTGGTAGAGGAGGGGGCCCCAGCCATGGGAGCCAAAGGTCTGTGCATCCCCTTCAAGCAGCCCCAGGAGCTGGCACCCAACACCCGGTGTATCCACCCAGCCTGCACCAAACCTGCCAAGTTCTACACTCTCTTTGGCCGCAGTTACTGAGCCCTGGATGTGTCCGGCTGCCCTTTCAGTCTCCCCTGCAGTAGTGAACCACAGCCAATGAGCTTCAAAGTGACTTCTTCAGATCTGCTTAGAAATGGACCAGTGCTGATATGGTAGTGTTCTGTGTGACAGCTTTAACATTCATCATGTCTCATTTAGCTAGTACACCTTTTGCCAAGTTGTGTAGGAATCTGTGATAAGATGTTTGTGCATGCACTCAACAGATGTGGACGTTTCATGAAAATGTTTTCATTTTATTTTTGGAGACTTGTTCAATTTCCATTGGCGCAGAAATAAATTTGAAGCTTCACATGATCACAGCTGGAAAGTGTGGAAGTTGGTTGTTCCCAGAGTTGGTAACTTGGCATCTGTGACCGTGCATGGTAAAACCCAGGTATACTGGGAATTTAAGCACAAAATGAGATTTTGTATCGAGGGTGTACAACTAAAATCATTGAAGAAAATGCTATTAAATTTAGAATTTACAGTCGTTCTAAATTTGACATAACTTAGCTGTAACATTGCTGAAAATCGGTGCCAAGAAAGACTACAGATGACTTGCTGTGCAGCTGCAAGCCATGGAGAAAGTGTCACGAATATGTGAACAGGCCAGAAATAGCCTCTGTCACAATTCCCTGGATTAATTGCAGCATGCGTCCATTTGTGTCTATCAAAGCAGTTTTGCAAGCATTATTCTGGGATAGGTTGATTCAGAAATTTAGGCATAGAATTGATAATAAGCAAGCCTTGAGTAGTTTAATAAGAATTTCTGTTTAGGATGTTGACCCATTTTTGCCACTGCCTTGAAAGGAGCTGTGCGACAGACCTGATTTCTTATGCACTGTCTTATTTTTCTTTCCATATTCACATCCATAATCAGTCCTAGATATTCCATGCGGTCTTGATGGCATAATTCTAATATTGCAATAGCAAGTCCTTAGCAGCCCGAGTACAACCTGTGTGCTGGGAGCAGTGAAGACTGGGTGATGTTGCATTGTAGTCTAGCCAGGCGCAGGTCTGTTAAAAAGAAGCTGCGCTTTGTTCTGGAAATGAGCAAACCCTGACATTTTTAGGCAGGTAAAATTAGGCCATGCCAAAATGAACCAGCTGCTCTACTTTTGCGTTTCACAACCCATTGCCCTCAACATATGGATCAATACCACAGAGAAACGGACAACACATGTGTACTGTGATTGTAGCAATGTTATTGTCACTGCAAAATATATACATTAGGTTATCAGCTGTAAGCAGCACAAAAAAGTAAAAACTTTTTAGAACTAGATACAGGTGAGTGGGCCACAAAGCTAGAAAAAAAAGTTGATCGCAATAAAGGTGGGAAAAAAAAAGTATTGTGTGATGGATATATCTGGTACTCCTTTTCAGGGGGGAAAAAGTAAGCACTGATACTAGTACATGACGGCAAACTGATAGAGAGTTCGAGCATGGGAGATAAGATAATGTTGCTTACAGCCCAGCCGACCGTAAAGGGCCATATCAGGGCTGTCACCACGTTAAAATCAACTCAAGTAATTTAAAAAAAAAACAAAAAAAAAAAACTTTCATACATCTCTTTAAATGACATCATCTAAAACGCACCAGAAACTTCGTTAAAAATCTTTCTTCCGTAAAATCTTAGATCAGATGAAAAATGTTAATCTCTCTCAAAAACTCAAAGATCACGTCAGGCAGGACATCCCTGAACAGGATTTTCATGGACTCCGCTGTAAAATGTTTGTGTCTCACATTGTGCAAGTCCCAACACTCTAAAAGAATATGTTTCATTGTGAGTGGCACATGACATGGAATGCACCACGGCGCTTCTTCACTCTTTAAAAGGTATGAATGGGTAAAATACGAATGGCCGGTGTGCAGCCGGCACAGAACTGTTTCTTCTTTACGACCACCAGACGCAGATGGGAGGAACTCTTTAAGGTTTGGACGGATCTGAAAGAGTTTGTTATCCGTCTGTGTATTCCAATCCTCCTGCCAGAGGTCTCTCACATAATCGTTAATTTTGGCTTTCATATCTGAGCAAGGGATATATATGTTGGACAATTTCTCTCTTGTGGCATTCTTGGCTAAACGATCAACCATTTCGTTCCCTCTGATGCCAACATGACCAGGAACCCAAGCTAGAATAATATTGTAACCATCCGCTTTCAACTTGCTAAAAAGTTCAAAGAAATGTAAAAGTTCTGGATGCTGAAGGCTGCGGCCAGCTATGGCCTCCAAAGCTGACAGCGAATCCGACAGAACCAGAAAGTCCCTCTTCTTAGATTGTGAAATTATCTTCAATGCCAGAACCAGAGCAGTAAGTTCAGCAGAATAGGCAGAAGCATCTGGAGGTATATGTTTTAACAGTATCTGAGAAGGAGCACCAGGGCAATAGGCTGCACAGGCCACTCCATCTTCAGACTTGGAACCGTCAGTGAAAATTTTCTGATAAGATGGGAATTTTGAACAGAGGTCAGCATACAAGGCCTTGTATGCCAGAGAGCTGGTAGACTCTTTACAAAAAGCTGCAAGATCAAAACGAATCCCTGGTGTGAAAAAGGTCCACAGAGGCTGATCTGGAAATTTGGAAAAATCCGACACAACTCCTAGGTCTAGACCTGCATTCTGCGCGTGAGGCTGCATACGAACACCAAACAGCGGAATACAGTTAGGGTTGGATTCGAATTTGCTTTGAAACTGGGGGTCAAAGACACAGTCATAGGCAGGATTCTGCGGTTCTGAGAACAGTCTGATATAGTAATTTAGAGACATTTTCAGCCTGCGGTTGGACAGTGAGGGTTCACCTGCCTCTGCGTACAGGCTGTACACAGGGGTGGTGCGGAATGCTCCAAGACAGAGACGAAGCCCTTGATGGTGGATGGGGTCCAAGAGTTTCAGATAAGAGGGTCTTGCAGAGCCGTACACAGCACAACCATAGTCCAGTTTGGAGCGGACAAGGGCTCTGTAGAGACACAGCAAAGTTTTCTTATCAGCGCCCCAGTCAGTGTGTGCTATGACCCGCAGAATATTCAGAGTTTTCTGGCAAGAAGTTTTGAGATTTTTAATGTGGCTGAGAAAGTTGAGTTTTTGGTCGAAAATAACTCCCAGGAATTTGGCTTCTTTTACAGCTGGAATGGTGGACTTGTCCAGATGAATTTCAGGATCAGCAAAAAATTGACGAAAATTGTGAAAATGGATTGACTGAGTTTTGGTACGGGAGAAGGTAAACATGTTTTCCTCGGCCCACTGTTGGATCTGTTGTCACAAAGTTGGAGTCGATGCTGTACACTGGCGTAAGAAGCTCCAACTGCGTACAGCGCAAAATCGTCAACGAACAGAGAGGACTCGGAACCCTGGCTTACCGATTTGACAATGTTGTTAATTTTAATGCTGAAAAGGGCAGGAGAAAGGATGCTCCCCTGAGGTACACCCACCTCCTGCCCATGGATGTCAGAGAGTGTGGTGCCAACACACACCTGGAACTGTCGATCAGCCAGAAAGTTTTGGATAAACAGAGGCAGGTGACCACGAAAACCAAGTTTGTGCAGGTCCATAAGGATTCCTGATTTCCATGTGGTGTCATACGCTTTTTCTAGGTCGAAAAAGATAGCAACCACATGCTGTTTATTGACAAAGGCGTTGCGGATGGTGGTTTCCAGACGGATTAAATCGTCAACCGTCGAGTGGTACTTCCGGAAACCGCACTGTTCACTGGCCAAAAGGCCATCGATTTCCAGCTTCCACATCAGACGGGAGTTGACCATCTTTTCCATCAACTTACAGAGGCAACTAGTCAGAGCTATTGGACGATAGTTGGAAGGGTTGGTAAGGTCCTTTCCAGGCTTTGGAATTGGAATGATCAGGGCTTTCTGCCAGGAGGGCGGAAAGGACCCTGTGGTCCAGACATGGTTGTATACTTTAAGGGTCTGGAGACAGCTTTCTGGAAAATGTTTCAAAACCTGATAATGAATATCATCCAGACCAGGGGCAGAATCAGTGCAGGTTTGTAAAGCTGTTTTCAGTTCATTGATTGAAAAAGGGAGATTGTAGGCTTCAGAGTTGTCTGATGTGAAATTGTATAAAGATTTCTCTCTGAGTTGTTTGTTTTTTAAAAAGGCTGCAGCTTTATTTGAAGATGAGGAGTTCTGTTGGATGGTGGAGGCCAACAGATTGGCAACAGCTTGTTTGTCAGTGATCGGAACATCGGCAAGTTTCAGGAGGGGTTGGTGTTCTTTCCTTTGATTTTTCTGATGATGTTCCAAACTTTTTTCTTTGAAGTTTTAGATGTCAACCCGGAGCAGAAGTTTCTCCAAGACTGACGTTTACTGATTTTGAAAGTGTGTCTCGATTTGGCACGGAGTTTCTGATGGCTCGAGCGTTGGGACTTGAAGGTCGTTGGTATACCCGACGCGAGCCCGTTTGCGTACTTTTGAAATTTGTTGGCAGTCAGAATTAAACCAGGGTTTTTTTGGCAGTTGGAGTTTGTCAGAAGACATTGGAATACAGGTTTTAGCACAGTTTATCACAGTATTGGTCAGAGATTCTGCTGGGTCTGGACTCTGAAGAAAATCAATGTCCTGGAATTCTTTGAAATATTGGTTGCAAAAAGATTCCAGTTTGCCTTCTTATAATTAAGATGTTGTGAGACAGAGACGTTTTCAGTTAATACGGGTTTTAAAAGAACAGGGAAATGGTCACTTCCGTGCAGATCGTCATGGACAGACCACTCATAGTCCAGGACCAGCGAGGGGTCACAAATCGACAAATCTAAACACGAAAGTGAACCTGTGGAAGAGTGGAGGTAAGTTGGAGCTCCATCGTTCAGACAACACAAATCAAAGTCTGAAAGGACAACCTCAAGAAGCAGACCTCTGGATGACGAACTGACACTACCCCAAAGAGGATTGTGTCCATTAAAGTCGCCCAACAGAAAAAAAGGTCGAGGAAGTTCTCCGATCAGACTGACAAGGTCCTGACGACAAACCGGGACAGAAGGTGGCAGATTAGTGAGCAGATTGTAAGTCTTGTGGAGAGTGACTCGCGCAGCTACAACCTGAAGGGGGGTAGTCAGAGCGACAGGACTAAACAGCAAAGTTTTATGTAAAAGAAGGGCAACACCGCCTGATAGTCCCAATGTGGATGGTTGTGCAGGTTTGGAAAGAATATTAAAGCCAGAAAGAGTGAAGGTCTTCTGGCTTTGAATTTTCGTTTCCTGAAGAGCCACGACGGAAGGTTTTATAGTTCGACACAGAAGCTGCAGCTCCTCAAAGTTTGAATTTAGGCCACGGATATTCCAATGGATTATTGTACTGTCCATGGTGCAGAGGATGAATAGGAGAGGAATCAGGTCATCTCCTCGGCCTCGTCATCGTCTGCGTTCAATGGAGCAAATTTATTAGAAAGTTGAACTGGACTGTTTGGGTCTTCAGACCTGCCGACAGACTTGCCCACAGGTGAAGAAGGCCTGGATTTTGGAGATGGTGGAGGTTTCTTTCTCATCTCCACCATCTCCACACTCGGTTGAACTCCCTTGCCCGCACGGGCACTGCTTACAGGAGTTCGAGGCGGGAGGGCTGGCTTTTTAATCTGCCCAGCAGCAGATGGAGTAGACTGCTGGGCAGTCTGAGGGGTGGCGGATTTTTTGCCTCCACCAGGGGCACCCACTTTGGGTTGGGAGGTGGTGGACTTGCTTCCACCAGAGCTTAACATTTTACCATGCAACGTTTTAGAGAAAATAAATTCATCAGTCTGGCAGCAGACTGAACGGGTGGAGACTTTCTTTATAGCCGAAGCATAGGAAGACACTGTTGACGTCTGACTGCAAACGACCTGTTTGCGTGCCTCAAAAAACGAGATCTTTTCAGTTTTCACTCTTTGGATGGTGGACTCGTGAATCCAAACAAGGCAGTTGCGTGAAGAGGAGTGGTCGCCACCGCAGTTGGCACAATGAGCCGGATCTTTACACGGCCCATCATGGGTTGCCTTGCAGCAAACACCACACACCTCCTCCCCAGAACAGCGGTCTCTGACATGTCCAAACTTCTGGCATTTGAAACACCTCATCGGGGATGGGACATACAGTTGGACACGGACATTTAAGTACCCTACTTTAATGACCGGAGGCAACAAAGGGTTGCAGAATGTCAGAAAGAGGGTGTTGGTGGGCACTCTTTCTGCACCTTTTTTAACTGTCACCCTATGCACTTCCGTCACACCTTGGGATGCAAGTTCTGTCTTGATCTCCGCTTCTGAGACACCTTTCAAATCCGGGCACCGAATAATTCCTTTGGATGAATTTAACTGCTTATGGGGAGTCACCCGGATTTCTCTGTCCACGAGCCTTGTTGCCCTCAGCAGCTGTTCTGACTGCTTCTTCGATCTGCTCTGGACGAGGAATGAGCCGTTCCGTAGCCTTTTCACTGACTGAGGATCACCTGCTAGACCTTGGAAGCCCTTCTGAATTGCAAAAGGACTCGGAGCAGAAATAGGCTTTTCCTGCTCTGTCCCTTCAATCACAAGCCAGGTAGCCCAAAAACCTGTCCTCTCTCTCGTCTCCATATCTGAATCACTGTCTGAATCTATATGTCTTGAGATAGGGTCCACTGCCTTCTTTATGGGGGGAATGATTTTAGAAAAAGCCATGTTTTATCTGTATAAATTTCGTCTCTTCCTTACCCACCCACCATGGAGTCCAACAAAGGGGCCAGGGCCAAGAAGTCCTGTCTTGACCCCTTCCAGGTTTCAGGAGAGATATACGACAAACAGAGCGCCACTAACCCTATCTCCTCTGATCATGCTCAACTCCCGGGATTAGAGAGCCGAGCACTGCAGGGGTTAACTTGGCCAGCCGGAGAACTGCCTGTCTTGACCCAGCCCCAAGAAGGGGGAGCCGATTGATACACCCGGGCCAGAGTGTACCTCTGTCTAGGAGAGGTCCGAGCCAAAGTGATGTGTTGAGGGCGCTGGCCCTCTCAGTCACCAGGATCTCATCCCCCTCCGTCACAGGTCGCACCGCACGGCAAACGCGGCGGGTCTTAAGAGACCACCGAGAGAAAAAGAGTGTGGAAAAGAAGACTTGAAGGGGAGACGAAGATAGAAAAGAGCCAAATAAGAACGGCAGAAAACAAGAAAAGGAGAAAGGCAGGTTACTATTAGTCAGGATCCTCACCCTTATCTGACATGGGAGGCCCTACCAGGGGCATCAACTTCTTACCACGTTGTGCTTAGGCCAGACAGCAACCTGACTTTTCAGGCCTAGAAGCAATTAAAAAAAACTAGCCTGTCTTCAAGTATTGATGCCCCGCCAGCAAAGCCTAAGGGATCACAGGACCGCGCAAGCCCTCCGACCACGGCAAGGTTGCAACCCCCGGAGGGATTGTTGATAAGAATATCTCAAAGCTAATATCTTCTGAATTATTTCATATGCAAGTCTCAGTGAGATCATCACTTAACATGCCTTTTTTTTATGGATGTAACCCAAAAAAACATTTAACTACACTTGAACAAAATATGTTTGATTTGTTTATCTTCGTTTATTGAATTTTATTTATGCTAAGGAAACAGTGTGAGCAACCTAGAGCCCCAAAACAGAAGATTATGTTTACCAGAGAGAAATTTCTGATCTAGCTATTAAAACCGACATGAATCAGAAAACTGAACAATTCGAAAGAGTAGCTGAAGAGACAAAAGAAGCCAAGTGGCAACAATTTTGTCTGTCACTTAATTATGACACAACACCGACTCGATTCTGGCACTTTCATAGTCGCATGGAAGGAAAACACAAAACAAACGCAACCCCAGATATCTTAGACTCTGATGGGATCACAAAATTCAAGACAAATTTGGAGAAAGGGTCGCCTCTACCTAAACGTTTTGTAGAACAGAGTGATCAAAGAAATTTGGAGGAAAAGAAATATTTGCAAGTTAAACCAACGCCTAGCTCAGACTGGCATTGATGATGAAATCGCAGCATCTGAACTGGATGACGCAATAGCTAGATGCACTAAGGATAGTGCTCCAGGTCCAGACAAAGTACAGTATGCAGATATTTAACAGCTGTCAGAAGTGGAGAGAGCCCAACTCTTCAGTCTCTACCAGGCGAGTTTTGATAAAGGCTATGTCCCAGAAGACTGGACACACAGCTACCTGAAAGCTTTACCAAAACCAGGAAAAGGCACACATCGACTAAATGGCTACCGCATACTCGCTATGCAAAATATAGCCGGAAAGCTCATGGAATGAATCATAGCAAGAAAACTTGCAAGAGATCTTGAAAGTCGACAAATCCTCCCATCAAATCAAGGAGGCTACAGAACAGGTAAAAGTACATGGGGAAAATGTGGCCGCTTTTGCCTGTGAAGTATACGGATTCCAAAGAAAGGAAGAAATACTAGCTGTTGCAAGAGATCTGAAAGACGCATACAACAAAAGTCCAGTTCTCGCTTCTCATGGAACTACTCCTTGACTATGGAGTCAGCAAGACACTTACACGATGGATAGCCACGGCACTTTAGGAGCGAACCGTCATCCTACGATTTGGAGACTGGACTTCTGAGCCTCATAAACTTTCTATGGGATTACCTCAAGGTTCTCCTCTTTCCCCTATTTCGTACAATGTTTACACTAAAGGCCTTGCAGACCTCAACAGAAACGGTATTGCTCGAGTGTTGACATTAGCAGATGACGGCCTGATCTACAAAACATCAAAGAATGCTCAAGAAAGAACGAAAGCAGTTCAGCAACAGCTGAACAACATTGCTCAGTGGTGTCAAGAAACTGCATTGTCCATCAACCCTTCAAAAGCCCAGACATTAGTCTGCACTCTCAACAACAAGACATCAGGACAAGTACCCTCACCAGTTTTCCTTCAATGTAATACCAATTGAATCAAGTAACAACCTACGCTAATTGGATGTAACTTTGACAGAATGCTAACCTTTAGAAAGCATGTTGAGAATATTGTTCTTAAATGCAAAAAAAGGGCCTATCTGCTATGAAAGCAATGGCAGCTAAAGGCATTGAACAGCGCCATCTCAACCGACTGTATCACGCACTTGCACTCGGTGTGATAGATTATGGATTAGGACTTACACTGTCCAACAGCAACCTTCTCAAATTAGAAAGAATTCAAAATGAAGCAATAAGATCGATCCTGGGAACCACGAAGGACACACCAGTTGAAACTATGTGATACCTGCTCGACCTTCCTTCAATGCAGACAAGACACAAGCTAGAACAGGTGAAGGCATGTTTCAGAGCACTTGAAAATCCCCAAAACCCACTTCATGCGGGGGTCAAGGAAACAAAAGGCACTCGACTAGGACGTGGAAAATCATGGATGGGACAGGCGGAAGACGGTATACAGCTTGTGTGCCAGTTAGCAGAACTCAAAGAAACCAAGGAATGGAAGAAATATCCAGACCACTTGAAACACCTCTACCAAATTGCCATCGCTCAAGAACTTGGAAGACATTGTTGAAAATGGCCAGAAGGCAAAACCAACGCAGAAATTCAGATGCAGGTAGAAGACCTTTGCACAAAAGATAATTATTGTAATGTACGCTGACAGTTCTGTCACCAAAGGTAAGTCGGGCTGGGGATACACAGTGAAGCGAAATGGCCGAACTATCCAGGAAGAGAAAGGAAATGAGAGAGCAGATATACTGGCTAGCAAGGCAACGATAAGAACTGGATTACAGCTTGGTCGATCTGATGTAATAAGAAATCTGAAGAATCGGTTAAGCAAACAAGAGCAAAGCCATTATACCATAGACCATCTTTCAGATCTGAACATCAAGAGAGGAGGTGGCCGCACATCCAGACTTAAGGAAGAGCAAGAAACATCACCATCCAAACAAACATTGGAATAATCTCAAGGCCAACACTGCGAAGACTCCTAAAGATTGGGGCAAACTCATACTGGGCCTTTCCAATAACAGACACAAAAGATGAAACATATGTCAAGTGAGATAAGACTTTGAATCTCTCAGAGCCCACAGTGCATACTGTAGACGTGTGTGTGCTGGTGTGTGTTCATCAGTGGGGGTGATGTGTGTTAATTAGAGTCCATTGACATGAGCGTGCAAGCGTTGGTGTGTGTGAGAGTGCGTGAGTGTGTATGCATGTGTGTGTCTGCGTGTTCATCAGTGGGGTGATGCCAGCGTGTTAGAGAGTCCACGGACATGAGTGTGCAAGCGTTGGTGTGTGAGTGTGTGTGTGAGAGAGTGTGTGCGTGTGTGTGTATGTGTGTGCGTGGGGTGTGTGCGAGGGGGAGGAGTTGTTCTTATGTGTATGTCTTATGTGTATGTGTGTGCGCGCACGTGTGTGCGTGCACGTAAATGTTGCATTTGGTGGTCTTGTTCTTGATCCTAAGTCATCTTCTGAACATTCACACACGCAGTCAGTACACACACACACGTGCGTGCGCGCGCACACACATACAAACGTGTGCACGCACGTTCGCTCGCTCCTACGCACACACATATACACATGCGTGCATGTCCACGTCCACACCCACATGCGTGCGCATATACACGCGTACATATGAACGCACAAATGCATACACACATGCACATACGTATACGCCCACATACACACAGATATACACATATAAATGCAGATACATGTGTGTGCTCACAAACCCACAAATTACACACATGCACTTCTGTACACGCACACATACATGCAGGCGCGCGCACACACACACACGTGCACACACACACGCACACACACACATGAACGCACACATACACAGAAACATGCGCACACATACACACGCGCCCACGCACACACTTGGGCCCGTGCCTACACATCCATACACACACATGAGTACATTCATTACTTACACATACCAAAAAAACCAACCAACCCCAAAAACAAAATGGTAGGTAGGCACTCAAGATCTGACCAGCGCGTTGGGCTAATGCGTAGGTCAGACATCTGCCGAGTCCTCTTCAATTCTCTCATCTTAGTTGTTAATTCATTTATCCATCAACTTAAAATCATGCGTAGTGTGGCCTCAAAACTTAGCGGGTGTGGTGTAGCGTATATGAACCAGTCCGTACGCAGTGACGGCTCCTTGATGAAACTGAAACTGAATCTGACAAAAAGGCCTAAATATGGCGTCCGGAAACGGGAACGGTTATCACTGCTCATTTCTAAAGTTTATTTTTGCAAAGATCGCCACCACCGGTCAAAAATTCTTATACAGAACTAAAGATTGAGGATGCATTGAAGTATTGGCATGCAAATCTGGTGTTACTGATTTGTCGTCTCGACGAACAGTGACCGTCAATTTCCGGTAACGTCTATGCGGTGTCACAGTCGGCGACCGATTTTAAGCCTTCTGCCGCAAGCTAGCAGACGACAGTTGCACACAACTCATATAAACAATTATCTGTGCTATGAAAATTGACATTAAGCTGCATTTTCATAATCCAAATTAAACGACTACGTTTAATCCTTAAAATGTCTGTTTGGTGTCACAGATAAAATGGACGTTATCTGCAAAATTCAAATGCGTAGCAAAATTTCAGAGCAGATGACACACGGTTACTTTCGGCCTCCCGCGGTGGACCGTGCAATAGTACACATAATTACCTGTGATGTTTTGTGCCCATTTGGAGGGCGAGAGTGACGTTTTACGCAAAAATGTGTGTGGGGTCACACGGCCTGCTTGCCTGAAGTGGGCGTTACCCGAGTACGCGGGACAAACAATTGAAGGGATTTCAGCACAATATTCATTGTTGGTAAGTGCTTTTCTCTTGATTGGCACTTGATTATGCAACTGGTATGTTTATACGTGTTTTAGTGTCAGCATTCTTTGTTTCTCTGAATTTAATGCGTTGATTTGGTTGATGGAGTGGAAGAATGTTTAGAATTGGAAAGGAGTCGC
This sequence comes from Conus canariensis, assembly GCA_033310375.1. NCBI lineage: Eukaryota > Metazoa > Mollusca > Gastropoda > Neogastropoda > Conidae > Conus > Conus canariensis. Next base: position 79,207,403 of record CM065717.1, on the reverse strand, counting down.
ATGAAATGCACGTTTGCTATCGCTTCGAAGTTTCGTCAAATGGCACACTCTGTTGAACTTTTCTTCATCTTATCTTGCATATTTTGTCATATTTAGTGGTCGTACATCGGTCATGTGTGCAGGGATCATCAAGGCTGTCCTGCAGGATGGATTCAGAATTCAGTTTTTGAAACCCCACATAACAAAGAAGGGGGTATTCGTCTACCCAGATTCACCTGACATCCAGATGATAACAGAAGAAATAATCATTGCTAGCCATGTGGAGCTGATCCCACGTGGCACATATTTTCGAGAATGGACTGTCGAAGGATTCCAGTTTCCATAAACTGTTACTGCTTCACCATATCTAGCATGCTTTTTCTTTCTTTCTGTGAATAACTACTGAGCATGGACAGTACAATGGAGGAATGGAAAAGAATATGAAAACTTTTGTGTGTGTGCGCGTCCTTTTTTCATTTGTTGTAACAGAGTTTGCAGTAGATGGTAATAAATATCCAGGAGTAGTAGGCCCTTTGTGGTCCAGGGACTCTGTCATGGAATGCTCAGCCGGACGTTACCACCCCCCCCCCCCCGCCCCCCCACAACTAACCCTCTAGACAGACAAGCCAAACAAAAACTGACAACAAAACAAAATGTTATTCCCGACTAAACAGTCAATGAGCAGAATCTTCCATGAGTAATAAGTTACAGACCCAAGCCTGAAAGCACACAGTTCTTACGGCCAAGGCAGCCACAGTAGGTTACTTTACACCTTATCTAGCTACAGCGTGCAGAGTTTCTTAAGCCAGCAGGATAATACACATAGCATAATACAAGTCAATTCTTTTCTTGGCCAAAACCTTCCTCCCCAAAACAACAACAAAGATGCAAAGCATATAAACGTACTCCCAGTATACCCTGAATATGCGTGATATATTCCATAAGAAGGAAAAACCGTCTTGGGCTGGTCTAACTATCAGTAATGGCTATTCTGGGAAACATCGGCCATCATCTGTGACCTATAATGAACATACTTACACATTTTCAGAAAGATCCGCCAAGAACTTTCTGAGATTTTCCATAAAGAAGAAAACCATTATGGGTCGTTAGTAACGGCTATAACGGTAAACTTGAACATCGGGCATAATCCGTGACCCATAATGAACATATCTACAAATTTTCAGAAATATCGGCCACGTACTTTGAGATATTCCATGAAGAAGGAAAACCGTTATGGGCCGTTATAGCCGTTAGTAACGGCTATAACGGTAAAATAAAACATCGGGCATCATCAGTGACCCATAATACCTACAAATTTTCAGAAATATCGGCCAAGTACTTTCTGAGATATTCCATTAAAAAAAAAAAACCGTTATGGTTTATAGCCGTTAGTAACGGCCATAACGGTAAACTAAAACGTCGGGCATGATCCGTGACCCATAATGAACATACCTGCTAATTTTCACAAAGATCGGCCAAGTACTTTCTGAGACATTTCATAAAAAAGAAAAAACCGTTATGGGCCATTACAGCCGTTAGTAACAGGTATAACGGTAAACTAAAACGTCGTGCATCATCCGTCGCCTCTAATGAATATACCTACAAATTTTCAGAAAGATCGGGCAAGTACTTTCTGAGATACTCCGGTAAAGAAGAAAAACCGTTATGGGCCGTTATAGCCGTTAGTAACGGCTATAACGGTAAAATAAAACATCGGGCATCATCAGTGACCCATAATACCTACAAATTTTCAGAAAGATCGGCCAAGTACTTCCTGAGATATTCCATAAAAAAGAAAAACCGTTATGGGTTATAGCCGTTAGTAACGGCCATAACGGTAAACTAAAACGTCGGGCATGATCCGTGACCCATAATGAACATACCTGCTAATTTTCACAAAGATCGGCCAAGTACTTTCTGAGACATTTCATAAAAAAGAAAAAACCGTTATGGGCCATTACAGCCGTTAGTAACAGGTATAACGGTAAACTAAAACGTCGTGCATCATCCGTCGCCTCTAATGAACATACCTACAAATTTTCAGAAAGATCGGGCAAGTACTTTCTGAGATACTCCGGTAAAGAAGAAAAACCGTTATGGGCCGTTATAGCCGTTAGTAACAGTATAACGAAAACTAAAACATCAGGTATCATCCGTGACCCATAATGAACACACCTACAAATTTTCAGAAATACCGACAAAGTGCTTTCTGAGATACTCCCTAAAGAAGAAAAATTTATGGGCCGTTATAGCCGTTAGTAACGGCTATAACGGTAAACTAAAACATCAGGCATCATCCGTAACCCATAATGAACACACCTGCTAATTTTCACAAAGATCGGCCAAGTACTTTCGGAGATATTCCATGAAGAAGAAAAACCGTTACAAGCCGTTAAATCCGTTAGTAACGGCTATAACGGTAAACTAAAACATCGGGCATTATTCGTGACCCATAATAACATACCTACAAATTTTCAGAAAGATTGGCCAAGTACTTTCTGAGATATTCTATAAAGAAGGAAAACCGTTACAGGCCGTTACAGCCGTTAGTAACAGCTATAACGGGGTAAACTAAAACATCAGGCATCATCCGTGACCCATAATGAATATACCTGCTAACTTTCTCAAAGATCGGCAAAGTACTTTCGGAGATATTCCATAAAGAAGAAACACCGTTACAGGCCGTTACAGCCGTTAGTAACGGCTATAACGCGGTAAACTAAAACATCGGGCATCATCCGTGACCCATAATGAACGTACCTGCTCATTTTTACAAAGATCGGCCAAGTACTTTCTGAGATATTCCATAAAGAAGAAAAACCGTTACAGGCGGTTACAGCCGTTAATAACGGGCTATAACGGGGTAAACTAAACATCGGGCATCATCCTTGACCCATAATGAACATACCTGCAAATTTTCACGAAGATCGGCCAAGTACTTTCGGAGATATTCCATAAAGAAGAAACGCCGTTACAGGCCGTTACAGCCGTAACGGCTATAACGGGAAACTAAAACACCGGGCATTATTCGTGACCCATAATGAACATACCTACAAATTTTCAGAAAGATCGGCCGAGTACTTTGAGATATTCCATAAAGAAGGAAAACCGTTACAGGCCGTTACAGCCGTTAGTAACGGCTATAACGGGGTAAACTAAAACATCAGGCATCATCCTTGACCCATAATGAACATTCCTGCTAATTTTCACAAAGATCGGCCACGTACTTTCTGAGATATTCCATAAAGAAGAAAAACCGTTACAGGCCGTTAGTAACTGCTATAACGGTAAACTAAAACATTGGGCATCATCCTTGACCCATAATGAACATACCTACAAATTTTCAGAAAGACCGGCCCAGTAGTTTTGTCTGGAGCGAGTGGAACACATTTTGACCACGGACACACAGACAGACAGACAGACGCACAGACAGCATTTCTTCGTTCCCATTCTAAAGTACTCCCTGTTCTATAAGAACTGGGAGTACAAAAACTAAACTAACTTCATATTACTATACTAATTTGGCATATCGTTCACTGTGCACGTCCATCCCTTCAGTCATACCCTTTTTAATTAACATCCATCCTTCATGTATACACACACCAAACCCAATGTCTTACGGTGTTTTATCACCACAAAAAAACAAGATGCGAAGCATATAAACGTGCTCCCAGTTTTCCAAACCGCTTATAAATCGGCCAAGTGCTTTGTGAGATAAGAAATAAAGGCAAAATAACGGTTTTAACGGTTATTTAACCGGTGTACACTTTTGAAACTGGTATTTTAGTCCTCACTGGGCTAAAGCCTGTGTACATACCAAATTTCATCCAAATCGGACAATATGTCAAGAATAACGGTTTTTAACGGTCAGATTTTGAAACCCTACATGGAAGTGCCATTTGTGTGTGATAACCTTTCTATATACAAAATTTCATTAAAACCCACCAATATATAAAAAAAAAAACGGCAAAATAACGGTTTAACGGTTATATGACCGATATACACTTTTGAAACCGGTATTTTAGTCCTCACTGGGCTAAAGCCTGTATACATATCAAATTTCATCCAAATCGGACAATATGTCAAGAATAACGGTTTTTAACGGTCAAATTTAGAAACACTATATAGAAGTGCCATTTGTGTGTGATAACCAAATTTAATTAAAATCCACCTATATATAAGAAATAACGGCAGAATAACGGTTTTTAACGGTTGTTTAATCCATTTTCAGCATTACATCACTTACATATGGACAGAGACTCCGATTTGTCACAAGATCATCCAACCACTTATAAATTGGCCAAGTACTTTCTGAGATATTCCATAAAGAAGAAAAACCGTTACAGGCCGTTACAACCGTTAGTAACGGCTATAACGGGGCAAACTAAAACATCAGGCATCATCCGTGACCCGTAATGAACATACCTGCAAATTTTCAGAAAGGTCGGCCAAGTACTTTATGAGATATTCCATGAAGAAGAAAAACCGTTACAGGCCGTTACAGCCGTTAGTAACGGTTATAATGGTAAACTAAAACATTGGGCATTATTCGTGACCCATAATGAACATACCTACAAATTTTCAGAAAGATCGGCCAAGTACTTTCTGAGATATTCCATAAAGAAGAAAAACCGTTACAGCCGTTGGTAACGGCTATAACGCGGTAAACTAAAACATCGGGCATCATCCGTGACCCATAATGAACGTACCTGCTCATTTTTACAAAGATCGGCCAAATACTTTCTGAGATATTCCGTAAAGAAGAAAAACCGTCACAGGCCGTTAGTAACGGCTATAGCGGTAAACTAAAACATCGGGCATCATCCGTGGCCCATAATGAACATACCTACAAATTTTCAGAAAGATCGGCCCAGTAGTTTTGTCTGGAGCGAGTGGAACACATTTTGACCACGGACACACAGACAGACAGACAGACAGCATTTCTTCGTTCCCATTCTAAAGTACTCCCTGTTCTATAAGAACTGGGAGTACAAAAAACAGGAGACGGAAGGCTAACCCCCTCTCACTCACAGTAGAAAGAAACTCGTGGAGAGCGTGGCAGCAGAGTCCTCGGAAGAGAAGCCCCCTTCAAGCAAGTGTTTCGGCCCTTATCTCCTGACACTCTAGGGGGGTTGGGCCACACCCGGTTCATGACTCCGGATGTCCCTCTTCTCCTTATCTCCTGACACTCTAGGGGGGTTGGGCCACACCCGGCTCATGACTCCGGATGTCCCTCTTCTGCCCCCCCCCCCCCTCCCCTCCCCCCCGAGCCATGGCTGGGATTCGAACCCATGACCTTCTGGACATGCTCATTTTCCACTTAATGACTCGCACTCTAACCACTGAGCCACAGGGACACCTGATATTTGTAGGAAATTTAAGCCTTATGAAGTTCACTTTTGTTCCTCCTTGACCAGATCCAGCTTGAACACCTCTTTGCCGCTTCTGCCATTGCTTTCAGGGCTCTGTTTTTTTCCCGCCCTGCAACTGAGAGCTGTTTCATGAGGCTGTATGCAGACGTTCCTACAAACCCTCTAGCTCCAATTTCTGCAGCGAGGACTTTGACCTGATAGCCTTCTCTCCTCAGGCTGTCTTCACCTATCTTCTCCCTGCCTGTGCACGGTGGCACACGCACACAAAATATACGAAGGGAACGTACAGGTATCCAACACCCCCACCATCCTTCCTGAACCCAACAACTTCCATATATGGCCCGGTAAGCATACACCCCCCATCGTGAAACGACGCGACGGATCGATACAGAGCCGTCGGCGCGTCTGTACGATTTCCACGCTAATCAGATCGGTGACAGATTCTAATCTGGAGGAGGAAGGGATGGGCATTGAGAATAAAGGGTTATGTTGTGCTACAAAATGTGACAAACCTTCATAATAGTTTTCTTGCAATCTTACAGGTATTCCAGTTCTGTCTTCCCTGTTAATTAATAAAATAATATTTATTAAAGTTCAAATCAAAAAAGGTGATTCCTGTACATTCATGTACAAATGATTGTTTTTCTTAATTCTGGTCAGCTGACCGCCTTTCTACATACGAAGAAATGAAATTGTCTCAATTCTATTGTTTTTCTTAATTATAGTAAGTTGACAATCTTTCTATGTATGAACAAATGAAAGGGTTTGTCTTAATTCTATTGTTCTTTTAATTCTGGTCAGTTCACCGTCTTTTCATACATGAAGAAATGAAAGTTTGTTTTCTTGCTTCTTGGTAGTTGATTCTGTGTGCATGTACAAATGAGGCTTTTCTTTATAATCCTTGTCAGTTACCTGTTCATGACCAAAGAATCGTCATGGTTTCAGCAATCAACATTTTTTGTAATAAAGTTATTGTTGTACATCAATGGTTTGCTTTGTTTTTTTTTAATTTACATCATGATCTGGAGTCACACGTAATGCTGTTACCACAAACATTTTAAAAGCTCTTGTCAGAGCTGCGTTTTGCACAGTGTGTTTCCCAATCCATGCCTTTAACCAACAAGCAGTAGCTAACAATGCTGAGGTGTTCACTGAATGCTGGTCCAGGATGTCTTCACTGTGTGGTATTGTCAGTACCTCCAGGTAACAGCATTACGGTGTCACACTGAATGTGACAAAATAGTTTTTGTCTCTTTTGTGTCTAGTGGCTGGTACTGATGAGTAACTTCAACTTTAATTACAGTTTGTTTTAATTACAGCTTTTGTTTTACAATTATTGACACTATGGTGTCACAATGAAATGCTGTTACTTTTCTGGAACACGTAACTTCTTTCGCACATATTTGAAGATATGAATCACTTGCTGCTGTTTTGATAATAGCTACAAAATCTTTAATTATTTGGCTGTTTGAAAATAACTGAATATGGCCTTTATTACAAAACTTAAGAACTGGGCCATTTTCTTGTTTTTGGTCCCAACAGTGGAGAACTACTCATAATGATAAGAATGTTTCCTTATCTAAGTGTATAACCAAATAAGTATCCGTTTAATTATTCCTAGAGTCTGATTTGCTTTACTGGGTGCAATTTGAGTGTGTGTGTGTGTGTGTGTGTGTGTGTGTGTGTGTGTGTGTGTGTGTGTGTGTGTGTTAAAAGGCAAGTAAATTGTCAAGTGCAACACCAAGATTTTTTTCTTCATCTCAGGATCTGTGTGTGTGTGTGTGTGTGTGTGTGTGTGTGTGTGTGTGTGTGTGTGTTTAAAGATTTTTTTCAGTGTAATTGTATAATCTGATTCAGATTTTTTTCCTATAGTGTAAGCAATACTTAACATTTGGATATATTGAAGCAGAAATTTCAGAAGATGGAGAAATGCTTCAGAGGAACCCATGGGCAGTCTGATAGATTGGAAGGACACATGCCAGCTGCATGTATTTCAGAGCTGAAAAATGCAGTTCATTTTGGAAAGGGCAACCCTTCCACAAGAGAGTAGCTCCACATCAAATTTCTAATCTCAAAGGAAGCATATGTAGTATTGAGAAAGGAAACTTTTGTTAGTAATGCTGTAGTAATGCTGTGTGAATCAAAAGTCTCCGGATTTTTCTGATGATGTCAAGTATGAGATCGGTAAGTGTTCAAGTTCATGTTGTGTGAATTCTGCTTGCTGATCTTACCAATTGCCTCCTGGATGGCTTCTGCCTGTGCATCCCACTGCACCACAAGCCCACCTCATGCATGAAGTGAATCAAGATTGTAAAGTGCTAGTATTGTTTAGTAATGTTCCCATCTTATGGGCAGTGAAATCAAAGTCATGCATACTCTCACTCTGAAAACCGGAGAAGCCATGCAGGGTCTAACAGTTACTGGTTGTGAGAGGATGATTAAGGTGAGGATGATTCAGGAACCTGTTCTTAGGACTTGGGAGTCAACTTTTGACATCAATGCTATATCATGTAAGGAATCAGTTCTGGAAAATAGGCTGTGTTACTGATCTTTGCTGCAGTAGGCAGCCATGTGTCACCACTCTTCCCAGAATCATGTAATTTGGCCAGAGAGACGGACTTTTGTCTGGTGAAGAAGCAGCCAGAAACACATGTGACACTCATCAGAAGGCCATAATAGGTGATACTGAGAGTTGCTCATCCAGTGTCCGGCACTTTTTTTTTCTCCCCATTTCCACCAGTGCCTCGGATAAACAAACCTCCAGTTCACACAGTATCACCTTGGATAGAATGACAGACTTTGAGAGTCTGTTCTATACACAGTTGAGTTATGTTTCTGCATTAGCGATCATGATCGACAGGAAATCTTAGATGAGGAACGGAACAGTAAACAGTAAATAATAAGCCAGAAGACTGACTCTTGCTCCCCTGACGAGACAGTTAAGGCTCACAAGTCAAAAGGAATATTGCTTATAACTCCAGTTTGCCTGGCCTAAAGGCAGACACAAAGCACACAGAACAAACGAGCAGACATCCTGGATGGACAGGAGTCTGGAGACCGGCTAGAGAGCGATATACTGACAGTTGAAATTGTGTGTGTGCTGGAAACGGATCCCTGGGGCAGACCACATCTCATGCCGTGGAATGGCATTGGCATCAAAGCATGCTTGAGGCCTGTCTTCATTGACCATATCGGTGGAGGAGGGCATAAGGTGAAAGCAGAGCTCTGCATCAGTGTCTTTTCGACATTCATTCTTTGTTTAATGACTACCCCAACGTCATCCTCCTGCTGTCTATTACCTGCTCCCATGCTGCCAGGGCCACACAGCAGTTCCTGTAACACTTCTACTATGGCCAGGCCCTGCTCTCAGCCATCCGAAGAAAGGCTGGGAACCTGATAGAGCTCTACTGGGATCATCTAGCGAGAAAGGTTGACCTCATCCTTTTTAGACAAGGTACTGGATTAAGTGATCTGGCAGGCTTGGAGTACAGGCTATTGGACTGTTAGCTATACCCATGTGAATTCATTAATTACTGACTGCGCCCAGAAGGATCACTGTCAAGGAATAAATGAAACCAAATGCCTGTGGACACATTGATTCAATGAAATTTGCTGGGTTTTCCGATTTCGTTTTGTGGATCCGTTTAATGAATGTACCCCTCCTCCTCTCCATCTCTTTTTCTTTTTAGTTTCCTTTGTGCGCACGTATGCACACACATATGCATATGTGTGTGTGTGTGTGTGGTGTGTGTGTGTGTGTTGTGTGTGTTTGTGTGTGTGCCATTTCAGTCATTTTTGGAAGTGCCATCTGTCACGTAATTTTTTTTTTTTTATTATTATATATCTGCTTTGTTTTATGTTTAACAGAAACTTGCGTAGGTGTCACATTGTAGGCGATGAACAAAGTGGGGATAATGTCTTCATGGTGTAAAACACACTTTTACACATATTAATCTGATTGCAGGCTACAATAGATGCTGAGGTACAAGTTCTGCTGTCCCTGAAAAAAAAAACAGTACAAAGAAGCCACTGGCAAAGATTGGACCCCTCCAAAACCTGGGAATATCAGCTGCCAAGGCGGAAGAGACCAAAGCTATGCCTTCAGTCTCTGGAAAGGTAGCGGAAGATTCCGCTGAAGCACTAGCTGTCAAATCTGAAGTGGACGCTCAAGTGATAAAGTGCGCAGTTGAAGTCAGGAGGTGGGGCTAAGGTGCGTAAATTGTAATGCAAGATTTTCTGTCTGTTTTCTCTTTGTCCATGTTACCTGTCTGTGATATAAATATATATAAAATATATATTTTTATTTTTTTTAAATTAATTAATTTATTTTTTTCTAATTTCAAATCTTTGCCAAATCATTACTATAATGATGGAAGAAGTGTTAACCTGCACTTGTTTTCCCCCACTACTTAATTGTTCAGCATTATATTGTTTGGTCAATCAGTGGGCGATTGCATCTCTTAGGAGATCCAAGTAAAGGTTGTTCTGCACAATTCTTAGCCGCTGACGATGTTTGGGTTATTGAACAGCAGAGCTGACCACTCAGACTGTTCCATATCTTTTGATCTCCCTTGCATCCTTAAATGGATCAAGCATAGGTTCGAGGATTGTCCCCTATATTTTATACTGTTTGCATAATGTTTTTAGTTTTTCAGCAACTTCTTTTTCTTTCCACACTTTCGTTTTCTTTTATTTACTACCTTTCGCTGGCTGCTTTGGGGTGCTGGTGGATTCTTTTTTGAACCCTTGGTGGTAGAAAAACCCCAGGATTACGGACTGTGGTGTGTCTCTACTTGACGCCAAGAGCCCACGCACTTTCAGCCGAGTCTCTCTGATTTTCCGATCCAGCGGACGAAAGGTCTAGGAGCAGGCAATAAACATAGATCTGCCTTTGAGAGGGATTGCGATGGTTCCCTATAGCAGCTAGTGAAGGGTTTTCATATTTATAATATATATTTTTCCCACTTTCTTCTTAAATTTTTATTTTTATTTTTTGCTTTTCAAATTTCAAATCTTTGCCAAGTCATTACTATAGTGATGGAAGAATTGTTAACCTGCACTTGTTTTTCCCCGCTTCCAATATCAAAATTCCTAATACTGATTTGTCAAATTCATTTTTGTGAAGTGTTCCTGCTATCACAAGACCCAAAGATTACCTGTTAGTGAAGCAGGTGCATAAGTTAGTTTTGACACAGGAGTTGATTAATTTCATAGTACATCCTCTAATTACGAAATGACTGGATAAATAGAATTCGACACTTTTTCTTAATTAACGGAAAGATTTGTTTTCAGTCCTACTCCTGCATAACAGATTCTTTTTGTCAGAATCAGTTTAGTTGTACAAAGATATCTCTTCCGAATGTTGGCGATTCAACAAAGGTAAGTGACTGCTTGTTCTTCATTTTCGTTGTCCCGAGTGTTGTTTATCTTGCCTGAAGAAGACCTAAATGGTCGAAACGTGTTGTGTTTTGTCTTGTGATTCCTTTGTCCATGTATTTCGGTGTGAAGTCATCATAATTACTTGATAAAATTAGTTGCACAAAGTATAGACAATGATTTTCAAAATGCCATGGAAATATACGATTCCTATTAGGCTCCAAGAAATCAACTAATCTGACGGAAGAAGCTCTTGTATTGCAGCAGAGGAGCAGAAAGTGGGAGGAGAAAAGGGAAGGGAGGTGGGAAGGGGGGGGGGGGGGGTGCGAAAGGAAATATGTCGGCGCAAAGCAGATCTCAAATGGGAAGGAGAAGGGGTGGTATAAAATTTCCTCCCACCTGTACTCATTTCCTCTAGAAATCCAAGTGATGGGCGAGAATATTGAGCCGTTTTAGGGGGTCTGGCCCAATTCAAATGCCAAAACAACTTAGATATCTCTCAGGCAAATATTAAAGCCAGACAGGTTGAAATATTCCCACTTATTATCAACGAAGGAGTTGACGAAAAACAACAACAAAACAAAACAAAACAAAATCAGAGACAAAATCACGGAAAAGATTTCCTCTTTCAGTAAACATACTGATTGGTCTGTGGAGACCCAGAACATATTGCAAGGTTTTAATCCTTCAGAAAAAGTATTGATTCCTGGAGACCCACAACGTATTGCAAGGTTTTAATCCTTCAGAAGAAGTATTGATTCCTGGAGACCCACAATGTACGGCAAGGCTTTCATTCCTGTACAAAAAAAATAGGGGGAAAAAAAAAAAAAAAAAAAAACCAACCACATGGGTCCCTGGAAACCAGTGACTTAAGGTACGCTAAATTTTTGGCGACGTATGGCAACAGTTAATGTTAAAAGTAGATGGTCCCTAATTGTTTGATTTGTCATTTTCCCACTACTTAAATGACAGCATTCACATATACATTTCCGTAAGTGTTAGCCAGCGACAGCTGACAAACGAGCCATGGAGACGAGCAGACCATTCAGTAAGTAATCCTAAAGTGATGCCATAACAATGGACAGCTGCCGGCACTAAAGATGGAGAACGTTCTGCCACTGCCACTGATGAACAGCGAGAGGCTATTTTTTTTAGCAAAACTGAGCTGACCTCAATTGGGCTATAAAGCAGGTAAAACCCCCTGACCTTCAGTTCCCTGCGAGGTGGCATAGCAGCGAACACCAAGGGAGAGATGGCAGCTCTCCTTTGAGGTGCACTGACGTGAAAGGTCAGTGTCGGAAAACGCAGCGAACCTTCCGACCGCCTGGGTGACGACGGGTCAAGCATGTGTCGCTGGGGGTCGGATCATAGAGATGTGGGGCGATCAGCAATGGAGCGCTGCCCGACTATGACTACCGTGTCCTCGCAAACCATCCTTTTGAGGGCCGGGCATGGTGGGAACCCCTCTCGCGGTTGGGCTGAAAAATTGACCTCTCGGCCGTAGTCTGCGTGGAACATAGAAGGGACTCGTGTAGCGCTCCAGCGACTTTAGTCCCGCTCCCTCTTTGAGGCGGCCTCATGCAGCGCAGGACCATCGCCCACCCGAGCAGGAAGAAGCCGCCTGGTGGCCCTGAAGACAGGCCTGTTAAGGCAAAGAGAACTGTTGCCCATCGTCGGTCGACCAACACTAGAACTCGACCTGAGAGGTGACAGACGACAGCCCCCCACGCGAAACCACCTACACTACCGCCAACGACAACCGCCACATCACATGCAGAATTCGGCCTGCACGTATATCTTGTCCTTTAGGGCTTCCTGCCAATCGGACGTAAATCCCACCCTTGACCTTTGACCTGCATGTGAACAGGACTGCACCAGTTCCATCGCCACGTGAAAGAAACGGTCTGCTATTCTGGGATGCTCTTCTTTGTGATAGATAGAAGAGGAGAATCTAATGTTTGCTGGGCTTTTTCTACTTTTTTTTTTCCTCAACTTTCTTCATTTTTTCCCCCTTTCTCTTTTGTTCTGTCTGTTTTCCTTTCTTTCACATCTGTTTATTCTTTCTTCTCACTTTTCCTTTTTCACTTTCAAACAAAAATCTTTCCTGTATTTCTTCCTTCTCTTCAGTCACCCCCCCCCCCCTTTCCCCCCTCCCTCTTCTTTTTTTTTCCTCTTCCTTCCGACGTGCTTTTGTCCATCCTTGTTTTTATCTTATTTTTTCTTTTTGCATTTCTTCCTTTCTTCCCCTCCTCATTTTCTGTGTCTTCCTTCCTTTTTTTTCCCCTCCTTCCTTTTTCTTTATCCCTTTTCTTTTCCCTTACTTCCATTTTTCCTTTTTTTTTCTGTCTTTATTTCTTCCTCCCTTTCTTTCCTGCTTTCTCCCTATCCTTTAGCTTTTCCTTCCTTCACTTCTTTCTTCCTCCTTCTTTCCTTCCATCCTTTCTGGATTCTTCCTTCCTTTCTTCATGTATCTCTTTCTTTCTCTTTTTTTTTCTCTTTCTTTCTTGCTTGCTTGCTTTTTTCTTTCTTTTCCCTGTCTGTTTTTTTTTTCTTCATTTTTTTGTTCCTTTCACTCTCCCCCCCCCCCCCCTCCCTTTCCTTTCTCCTTTCGTTCCTTCTCATCTTTCTTCTACGTTTCCTTCCTTCCTTCCTTCTTTTCTATCCGTTTACTTCCTTTATTTTTTTTCTGTTTCCTTTCTTCTTTCCATCCATACTTTCTTACTTCCTTCCTTGCTTAAACTCTGTATTTTTTCTCCCTTTCTTTCTCTCAACCTTTCTTCCTTCCTTTCTAAATTTTTCTTTCTCCGTGTTTCTTCCTCCCTTTCTTCTCTTTTTTTCTTTTTTTCCTGGCTTTATTTTCTTTTTAATTCCTTCTCTCTTTCTTTAGATTTTTTTTTTGCCTTTCTTTCTTCCTGCCTTCCTTTTTGTTTGTTTTCTTTGAAATCTTTTGCCTTTCTTTCTGCCTCCTTCATTTATTTGTTTTCTTTATTTCTTCCCTCTGTCCTCACATTCTCTTTTTCCCCCCTTTCCCTTCTTTCCTTTTTACTGTCTTTCTTCCTGTGTCGTTTTTTTTTTCTTTCTTTCCTCTTCCTTCCCTAATACTTTTCTTTCTATCTTTTTTTTTTTTTTTCCTCTTTCATTGCTTTCTTCCTTCGCTTCATTCTGTCTCTTTCTTCCTTTCTCCCTTCTTCCTTTCCTTTCCTTGCTCCCCCCTTGCTTTATTTTCCCCTTCCTTTCTTTTTTTCTTTCTTCCTTCCTTCCTTTCGTTTTTCACCCTTTGTTTCTTCCTTAATTTATTCCTTCCTTATCTTTCCCTCCCTGTCTCTTTTTCCTGTACTTCTCTTTTCTTTCTTACATTCTACATTTCCCCCCTTTCTTCCCGCTTTCTGCTTTGTTTTGTTTTTTGTTTAGTTTTCCTTCTAAGTCCTGTTTGCTTCCTTCTTCCTCCCCCCCCCCCCCCCTTTTTTTTTTTTTTTTCCTTTTCCCTGCTTCCTTCTTTTTCCCTTTCTTCTTTCTTTCCTCTTCCTTGTTTCCTTTCTTTCTTCCATGCTTGCTTCCTTCTCATCATTTCGTTATTTCCTTCTTCTTCGCATCCTTTTTTTTTTTTTTTTTTTCTCTCCTTTCAACGATTTGCTATGTGTGATGCTAAGGTGCTACCTCTATTTCTATAAATCAAGTTCAATGTTGTAACCGTGAACAAAAAACCTCAGGCTGAAAGAATAAGTGGGAGCCATCTTTGTTGCAACACACACACACACACACACACACACACACACCACAGCACGACACACACACACACACACACACACACACACACACCACACACCACACACACACACCACACGCACACGCACAGACAGACAGACAGACACACACACTGCTCACT
>CM065717.1:79160290-79187790 GCA_033310375.1 Conus canariensis | reverse complement strand
CACCACACAACAAACAAGAGAGAGAGAGAGAGAGAGAGAGAGAGAGAGAGAGGAGAGAGAGAGAGAGAGAGAGAGAGAGAGAGAGAGAGAGAGCATACCCTCAAGCAAAAATACATACATGAATAAAATCTTCGGAATATGAACAACTGACCACCATAAGTATTCATTTAGTGATTTCCGAGATTGATAAGGTAGACCCTCGATAATAATTACATTCTATTGATTTTGAACTTCTGATCATGAAAGTAGATTTTACCAAGTTTATTGCTGTGGTTCGAACAGTAGAAGCAATGAATTTTTTACATCCGTGCAAGCCTTGGCCCTTCAACTTTCAACATGATTTTGATGCATGACAGCGGTTTCGAAATCAGTGGAATTGGATGGTTACAGGAGCGGTTTTGAAATATTTCTCTTTGACAAATGAATGATGAATTATCGATAGTGGACAAAATATAAGTGACATTTATCACAACTGACTCCTTCAGCAAACCCCATGTTGGTGCGAACAAAAAACGTTCTTACTAAATGATCACAAAATCATTCCCTCAGTTGGTTCTTCATTCGCTTCTGCTACACTGCGCTGGAAAGAACTATTTTCTGAAAAAATGCTTTGGTTTCTTCTACACTTTTCTTTTTCAAAGCATGGAAGAAACATATTGTTTTCAATGACTCCTGCCAACGTAACATTTACAACACTACTTCTGTCACCGGCTCTGTCCTCTGGCCCAGTTTATGTTGAACGCAAGCTCTGTGGCTTGTCCAAGCTGACCGTTGTACCAGTGATGACAAATGACGATCATGAAACAGTTGCGTTGGCTTGATGTTGTGGGATGAAGTTGACATGCGCAGCTGAAATTTGGGCTGATGTTGCTTCCACTTCTTTGTGTCTGTTTTGCTTTTTTATGGTTTTTGTTTTTGTTTTTCTCTACCCTTCTTTTTTCTTACTTTCCTCTCCTCCTCATTCTGCCCCTTCTTCTTCCTCCTCTTCTTCCTCCTCCTCCCCTTTTTCTTCTTCATTTTTTGATTTTCATTTTCTTAATATTCTTTTTCTTCTCCTTGCTCTTGTTCCTCTTCTTGTTTTTTTCCCGTCTCATGTTAAAAAATTCTTATACAGCAGAGCAGCTCTCACTCTATGTGATGTCAGGGGTGTGACTGCAGGTAGCCTGGGTGACGGAATCCGGGCAGTCCAAGCTTGCCGAGCCCATCGCCGTCCGCCCCACCAGTGAAACAGTGATGTACCCCTCCTACGCCAAGTGGATCAAGTCACATCGGGACCTGCCTCTGCGCATCAATCAGTGGTGCAACGTTGTGGTCAGTCATTCGTTGAGAAGAGAGAGAGAGAGAGAGAGAGAGAGAGAGAGAGAGAGAGAGAGAGAGAGAGAGAGAGAGAGAATGTGTATAACGTGGTTATTTGCTAAATGCGCGCGCGCTGTGTGTGTGTGTGTGTGTGTGTGCGTGTGCGTGTGTGTGTGTGTGTGTGTGTGTGAGTGTGGATGTGTGTGTGTGTGTGTGTGTGTGTGTGTGTGTTGTGTGTGTGTGTGTGTGGTGGATGGGCGGGTGGGTGGGAGTGTGTGTGTGGGAAGAGTGTGCTTGCATGAAGATATTTTGCTGATGTGTTTGATTTACTATCGATTCTTACACAGGAACATTTACTATTGATTCTTACACAGGAAGTTTACGCCTTTTTTCTTTCTGTGTTTGTGAATTGTCCTGGTATATGGTTGCTGTGCTGTCGAAAATGAAATTTCCATCTTTTGGACAAATGAAATTGTTATCCTGTTATCCTGCTAGGAAAAGATTTTTCAGCTCGGATGTTGCATTGACTACAGAAGTGACAGATACCATTGCGTGCAGAGATGGGAATCCAAACAGCCGCAGCCGTTCTTGAGAACACGGGAGTTCTTGTGGCAGGAGGGTCACACAGCATGGTCAGGTCTGGAAGAAGCCAAGAAAGAGGTGTGGTTTTTGTACAGAGAGAGAGAGAGAGAGAGAGAGAGAGAGGAGAGAGAGAGAGAGAGAGAGAGAGAGCAGTGTGCGATGATCACACATGTTTAATTGTCTTGAAAACTGTAATTTGGGTTTACAGACATAATTCACAGTACAGTCAGCAAAATGATACACACTACATATCATATGGAAAGTTACGGAAGCTACTTCTGGGGATGATACAGTAGCAATGTAACATTTTTGCACTAGTTTAAAACAAACTTAATATGGAGAGTAAAACACGTAGATTCTCTAACTTTCTGTTTATTTAGGATGTTGTATGATGTTCAGACTGGATATTACAAAGAACCATCAATTCTTCATGCCCCCCACGCCAATCCCCTACCCCGCCTATACACGCACACACACACACACACACACACACACACACACACTACCCTGGGGTTTACGGTACAGAACACATTCCTGTCACAGCCAGCTCCACATCACAGTCAACTTCATGTTAATCCTGCCTGGTGTATTCATAAGGAAATTATCTACGATGAGATTTTGTGATGTTGGTTTCGTTGTGTTGTAGATACAGATTTACTTCACTGGAGTTTTGCACACTGACCTGTCTATATCCGAGCTGGAAGATTTTATCAGAATAGATAGACTATTGTGTACAGCATGGGAAAGAACTGTAACAAAGTCTGGTTTAGCGTGAGGGAGGGGAACAGCGTACACTTGGCCCTTGCTCACTGAGCTCATGTTTTAAACCGCTGGGTCATGCTGCGGTCATGGGCTGAAAGGGAGGGAAACAAATGTGGTCTCGAACTCATGGTCAGTCAGGGCAGACACGTGAAAGGGCAGAGCCTCGGCCAAATCGTTCACAGCTGGCCACACGCCACGATTAGGATTTTGCTTTAACGCGTTTTGAGGTGTAGCATAAATTTGAGTCAAAACTTAATATTAATCTGAAACGACATCAAATTAACAAACCCCACCAATTATTTCACTTGTGTTTAGGAATTCCTTCTGATGAAATCATTCATGATCTAGAAATACATGAGCTACCCCTTAACTTACATCATTTGTCAAGCCTTAGCATGCACCCGTGACCCTATCTTTGCGCCAGGTAGTTTCCCCCAAATAGTCCCATTCTGTTAATTTCAATCCGTCTGCTTGGAACCACCTGGCATGTACCTTGATGGGCGAATAAAAGGAAAGAAGGTAAATCAACTTTCAGACATGAGAACAATTCTCATAACAATCTCATTGTGCCTGTCTATAAATACTAGACTCCTAAAGCAAGGCCTTGGCGCATTAACTTTTGGTGTGCAACCACCTGTTACGGCTGTCGAAAATCAGATCAACATCCTGCAACAGTGATCTCGTCTAATCTCACTTCATCATGATAAAGCTCTGAACATTCACATCCCCCCCCCCACCCCCCTCCCCAATGACAAAACGGTGATGGACAAAACTTTAAACAAACAAAAAAAAAAAACATTGTTGGAAGAAAGTAATGTAATGTATGGGGTTGGAAAAGACTGAGATGATGCTGACAGAATGCCCCTTTAGTGTGTCAAGTCATGCTGTTTATAGCCAAGACGACAATGGAGGCCACATTATGGTTGCATCCTCTGTCAAAACTGAGCATGAAGTATAAAAAAAATTAGCACAGAATACGACGTGTATCCATCATGTGTGGAGTATTAACACCATTTTATTCGTTCGTCAACTTTATGTTTCATTTTGAAGAACGGTTATGGAAACTATCGATTGCCACGGATATCCTTCTGAAATTAATCGGAACTCTTCCATAGCTCTCTAAATGATATATGTTCAAATCTTGGCACGTTTCACTCCCTACTGTACAGTTCTTTCCTGTATGCCCTTTCCTATGTTACCTGGTGTGAAACTAAGGTAGAAGAAAAACAAAACACGTATAAAATGCTATCCTTTTTGTCCTTTTCCTGTCATGCAAAAATCGAAATGCAACATGTTTCAAGAATCTTATGGTCCTTTGTTCCAGTGCAGATTATAGTCATGAAATTAAGCTACAAATCGTGACTCCTAAAACTTATCTGTAAAAGAATCTTGTCACTGATTTTCTTTTCAGGAAAGCCTCCGACTCCTGGGTAGCGCTGGGTCTGTCTATTCCTTTAGCCAGCCAGACCTTGTCTTTTCTACTGGACACTGATAGGCAGCAAGATAACATGCGACCGTTTGTTGGTTTGGTTTGGTTTATTGGTTGGTTTATTTGAAAGAGTATACTTTTGGTGAAACCAGTGCAAAACTGATAAACCAGTAACAACCAACACTCCTTCACATAGACACTGATTTCCCGTTTTAGTTTTATTGTTGAATACAATGTGACGCGGATATAGGGGGGGGGGGGGGGGGGGGGGGGGGTACTGAGTGGAGCAGTCAGTTCTACAAACACGACCGGAATGTCTGGGTCATCCTAAACTGAAAAAAGAAAATTAAACCTGAGTGGAGCAGTCAATTCTGCAAACACAACAGATGTGTCTGGGTCATCCTAAATCGCATTTCTAGATAAACCATTAACTTTTTAGAAGGGTGCTTTCAGACCTTGTGGTCCAAGGCAGCCATATTCCTGCCACAGAATTCATTGGTTTTCCCAGTTTAGGCAAGCATGTGCACTGGTCACGGAAATATGAAACATTTATGGCAGGACCATGGTGTTGACAGGTGTATGAGATCCTTAGAGTACTACGGCCAAATCTACGAGGACCTGCTTGCCATCCCAGTAGTACGTGGCCACAAGACGGAGAAAGAGAAATTTGCTGGAGGAGATTTCAGCACAACAGTAGAAGCCTACTTCAGTGTCAATGGGAGAGCTATTGAAGGAGCCGCCTCCCATCATTTGGGTCAGAATTTCTCCAAAACGTTCAACATTCTGATAGAAGATCCAAACACCAAGACTAAGCAGCATGTGTATCAGAACTCGTGGGGGATAACGACACGAACCATTGGTGTGATGACCATGGTGCATGGAGACAACATGGGACTGGTGCTGCCTCCTAGAGTGGCAAATGTACAGGTCAGTGGTCTTCAGATGTAGATTTCATTTGCGCACAGGTCGGTGGTCTTCAGTTTGGATTTTCTCTGTATACAGGTCAGTGATCTTCAGTTGTAGATTTTGTTTGTGTTGAGGTCAGCAGTCTTCAGAAGCAGATGTTTTCTATGTGTACAAGTAAGTGGCCTTCAGTTGTAGATTTTCTCTGTGTGCAGGTCAATAGTCTTCAGACGTAGATTTTCTTTGTGTACAGGTCAATGGTATTCAGACGTAGATTTTCTTTGTGTACAGGTCAATGGTATTCAATTTCTCTTCACTGTTTGCAGGCCCGACATTGGCCCCTTATGAAAAACTGGATTTGGGACAGGTTCCATGGGATCAGCTTGATTTGTCTTTGCTGAATATTCAAGAAATGTGGTTTAAAAAGAGTATAGCGAAAGAACCCACATCTTTTGACAACATTTTAAAAACATGAACAAGCTTCTACTCATGGTAACGAGTTTAAACACAGCCTCACATCCAACTTAGCTAGAGATTGTAACTACAACCAACCTTGACACTTGAAATAATATTCAAGATGTAACTGATTGCTGAATATGAAAGACAGCATTTAAAGTTTGCAGATTTGTTCAGATCGTGTGGATGTCAAAATTCTCAATATCCAGTTCAAAGCTTCCCCTTTCACTTTGAACCTAATTAATTTATGCTGTGTCCTAATTCTGTAATCTTTTCTATGGGATTTTTGTCACAAACAGACACAGCAGATAAAATCTTAACAACTCTGATGGAACATGAAATAGGTAAGTTTATTACTTACCATTATTTGTCTGGTGTCTTGGTAGGCTGCTCCAGATTAGGGAAGAACTGAACGTGTTAAAGTTGTTACAAGGCATGGCTGGCAAATCTGAATGCAACTGCATATATGTGAGCAGACTTACGAAAAAGCACAACAGTATAAATATTGAAAACACATTTTACTTTTCTTCTTTTTTTGCAGGTGATAGTGGTGCCTGATGGAGTGACAGCCTCTCTCTCAGATGCCGAGTCAAAGGCATTATACGACACCTGTGAAAAAATTGCTGCTGAACTCAAAGCCAAAAAAATCATTGCCAGAGCAGACGTTCGGAAGAACTACTCTCCAGAATGGAAGTTCAGCTACTGGGAACAGAAGGTGAGAAGAACCGATGTTAGACAAGTTCTACTTCTACTGCACATCAGCTATTTAGTGCTACTTAGTACAGTTAAAAACAGTTGTTTGTTTTTTTTACTCTTTCGCTGCAAGTTGAAGAGTGATTCAGTATTTCTCAACGCCACCTGGTTTTAGCCATGTTCTGTAAATGTTTGTTATTTCATTTCTGTTTGGATCTAATCTCTCGCTGCTCTGGGTTGAATGAAAGAAACTGTCTGCCGTTTAAATGTATACCAAGCTTCTGTTTACCCTGTATCTTCCCAGATCTCCTTTTCTCACAACAGCACCGCCTGAACTGGTGCAAAAATGGATCCATGGATGCTGAACCTTGCTATGGCTTTTGTTTACCCTGTATCTTCCCAGATCTCCTTTTCTCACAACAGCACCGCCTGAACTGGTGCAAAAATGGATCCATGGATGCTGAACCTTGCTATGGCTTTTGTTTACCCTGTATCTTCCCAGATCTCCTTTTCTCACAACAGCACCGCCTGAACTGGTGCAAAAATGGATCCATGGATGCTGAACCTTGCTATGGCTTTTGTTTACCCTGTATCTTCCCAGATCTCCTTTTCTCACAACAGCACGCCTGAACTGGTGCAAAAATGGATCCATGGATGCTGAACCTTGCTATGGCTTTTGTTTACCCTGTATCTTCCCAGATCTCCTTTTCTCACAACAGCACGCCTGAACTGGTGCAAAAATGGATCCATGGATGCTGAACCTTGCTATGGCTTTTGTTTACCCTGTATCTTCCCAGATCTCCTTTTCTCACAACAGCACCATGAAAAGATCCAGTACCTGCTTTTTCTTCTTCCTCTCTTCCACCCCGCTGTGTAAAAGATCTGGATGCTGACCATGTTGTTTCCGATCTCCCAATTCTTCTCACAACCGCTGAGTGCAAAAGGTCCTGATGCTACCGTATTTGTACCCTATCTTCCCAGATCTCTTTCTCACAACAGACGCCTGAACTGTGCAAAGGATCCATGGAGCTGACTGCATGCTTTTGTTCCCTGTTTTCAATCTCCTTTTCTCACAACAGCACCCCTGACTGGTGCAAAGATCCATGTGCGACTTGTATGCTTTGTTCCGTATCTTCCCAGATCTCCTTTTCTAAACAGCACGCCTAATGGTGCAAATGGATCCATGGAGCTGAACCTTGCTATGTTGTTTACTGACTTCCATCTCTTTTCACACACGCCTGACTGGTGCAAATGGATCATGGATGCTGAACTTGCAGCTTTGTTTACCCGTTTTCCGATCTCCTTTTCTCACACAGCACCGCCTGAACTGGTGCAAATGATCCATGGTGCTGACTGCTATGCTTTGTTTACCCTGTATTTCCAGATTCTTTTCTCACACACCCGCCTGAACTGGTGCAAAAGATCATGATGCTGAACTTGCTATGCTTTGTTTACCCTGTATCTTCCAGATCCTTTTCTCAACAGCACCGCCTGAACGTGCAAATGATCCATGGATGCTGACCTTGCATGCTTTTGTTTACCCTGTATCTTCCCAATTCCTTTCTCACAACGCACCGCCTGACTGGTGCAAATGGATCATGATCTGCTTGCTATGTTTGTTACCTGTATCTTCCGATTCCTTTTCTCACAACAGCACCGCCTGAACTGGTGCAAAAATGGATCCATGGATGCTGAACCTTGCTATGGCTTTTGTTTACCCTGTATCTTCCCAGATCTCCTTTTCTCACAACAGCACCGCCTGAACTGGTGCAAAAATGGATCCATGGATGCTGAACCTTGCTATGGCTTTTGTTTACCCTGTATCTTCCCAGATCTCCTTTTCTCACAACAGCACCGCCTGAACTGGTGCAAAATTGGATCCATGGATGCTGAACCTTGCTATGGTATTTTAGATACACTGGTACCCAAGGGAGTCAATATATTGATTTGGGGATCTGTTTCAGCATTTTATTGGGGATTCTTCACTTTGATTCATTGGCCTTGAGTCACTCCCGTGTCACTTTTGTTCCTGGTCAGTAACCATTTATGTGATGTTATCTATGTTCTCAAAGAATATTAGAGTAAGAAAATATCTAGTTCTGTTTCATTATTGTAGTTCATCGCTCCCAGAATAGGACAATCATGCATCTTATTGATTTAGGACTGGTCATGTTAATGAATACTGAAGGGGGATATTTGTGAAGACAGATTATTCGAATGGATTTCATAGTGTTTCTCATCTTTCCTTTGCATACATAATCATGAATTAATGCGAAGGCAATGCATAATAAGCATGAAGACGTGTAATTTTTGTTTTCACTTTTCTAGTCAGTCTCAACCACTAATACAGGATTTGTCATTAACAACAGATAATGTACATGATTGGGTGTTGATCCAGCATTTGTTCACAAGACTCCTACATGCATCTGAAGACGAAGCCTTAACAATTGACATTTTTGCTGATGACATCAGCTTCAATGAAAGCACAGAAGCAGAGCTCCAGGAACTTGCCACCAGACTGGAGAAAAGCGTCAGTAACATCTCGTAAAGATCAGCTCAGAGGAAAAAGAGTTTTGATCAGCGGTCCAAGACAACTTACAATCCATCATCCTGAACAATCTGAATGAGAAGTACTTCATTTTGAATACCTTGGATCCACACTGAGCAAGAATGCACTTAAGGTGGTAAAAACGCTTCCCAGTGAAAATAAGTCACTGAAGATACCCATCCTTCCCTGTGATTGCGTGGGATGACACGAGCAGATTTGGAGTGACAAATCCAGGCTTTGACGAACAAATAGTTCATATAGCTTTTCTACGTCATGCACAAACCTATTGACTAGATGAGGCAATGGGTCAATGCATAGGCAGGCAAGCAGTTCCTTGCGGTTATCCGACGCGATGGACTTGTCCTTGCCTGGTGCTGGCACGCATTCCACCACGACTCTGTGCCCAAGGCCATGCTATGGAGAACAGTGGAGGGTGGACGTTCCAGAGGCAGACTGAAAGGAGTCCCTGGACTGACCTCATGAAAGACTGCGCTGGTTAAGTTTCCTTTACCCTGTAGTGCATTACACTAACATGTAGAGATCTGTTCAACCATGTGTTGCGACACCCTTTCAGCCTCATGCCAGAGCATAACGATGATGCGTGAGCATAAAGAACACATCTAAGGATGGTGTGTAAAAGTAACTGCTGTCAGCATCGCATGCTGTGTGTTGTCAGGGAGTACCAGTACGTCTGCAGCTGGGTCCTCGGGACATGAAGGCCAACCAGGTGGTGCTGGTGCGGCGTGACACAGGGGAGAAAACTACCTGCCCCAACCAAGACCTGCCCACGCGTATCTCCCGTCTTCTGGACACCATCCAGAACAGCATGTACAAAAAGTCAGTGGTCATCCTGCCATCTTGTATAGACTTCGATCTGTGTTCAGTGTACTTTTTAGTGCCGAAGAGTAATGGGTTGCTGACAAAAGACACCTTCAAATTCTATGTTTACTGCACAACTGTAAATCTTTTCTTTCAGCACACCTGTAAATCCATTCTTCACAGTATACCTGTGAATCTACGCCTTACAAGATACCTGTTAATTCGCTCTTTATAGCACATTCATGAATCCAATTTTTAGAGCACATTGTGACCTCCTCCCCCCCCTCCCCCCCCCCCCCCTCTTACAAGACATATGAACCCATTTTACATCACATCTGTGAATCCATTCTTTACAGGACACTTGCATACCCATTCAAGACATCTGTGAATCCACTCTTTACAGCACATCTTGACAAATCCATTCTTCGCAGCAGGCTTCTGAATACATGCGTTACAACATGCCTAAGAAATCATCCATACAGAACAACCATTTTCTACAGCACTCTCGTAAATCTATTGTTTAAGGCGGACCTATGAAACCATTCCTTACAGCACACACACGAATCCACTAGAATGGCATTCTTCACAGCACACTTGTGAATCCACTCTTTACAATGCACCCGTGAATCCACTCCTTACACAACACCTCTTTGAGTTCTCTCCAAACAGCACACATATGGATCCACTGTTTACAATGCACCCGTGAATCCACTCCTTACACAACACCTCTAGAGCTCTGTCCAAACTGCACACCTGTGAATCCACTGCTTACACAACACCTCTAGAGCTCTCTCCAAACAGCACACCTGTGAATCTACGCCATACAGCACATATGTCAATCCACTCCTTTCGCCACCCCTGTAAACCCACTGTGAATCCTCTCTTTACATCACACCTGTCGAGTTACATTTCCATCACAAAAATTATCTTGGTCCCTGACTGTATCTCAGCCTTATCCCGCAGCCTAGACAGTATACCCTGTTTTATGAAAAACCAGTTTTCACCACTGTTTAATTAATACATCTTTTCTTTTGAAAACGTCTGTAGAAAAAATCTATTTCTTTGACGTGAAATTTCAGGAATGTTTGTGCGAAATTTGTTTTCTGGCTCATATTTTGTGCATAATTCTCTTCCATGTTCAGTTTATGAAGTGATTCTAAGACACGTTGACCTAAATGGTAACATTTGAGCGCACTGACTTCTGCTTAATCAAAAAAAATTAGATCTAGTTGCAAAGTGAGGCGACTGCAGGCGGAAATCTAAACAAATTTGAAAAAATTATTGATAAAGCTCGGCCCAAAAAACGTTGACAAACGAATCATAAGACAAAACACGACGCGTTTCGACCTCTTAGGTCTTCTTCAGGCAAGAAACACAACACTCAGGACAACGAAAATGAACGAGCAGTCACTTATCTTCATCCAATTCGGCGCAAGATGGGTGTGCAAGTGTCCACGACACAAAGCATGTAATGAAAATGCAACAAAGAAAATAGTATACTCCCATTCACTCTCCCTGGGAATTGCTCCATTGATCTGTCTGATCGTATGAGTTTTCCAAACACCCTTACTCTTTCCCACAAATGCCAATGCATGTTGGAAGGATTGATTTGCGTTGTAAGTCTGATGATAGATTAAATTCAATTCAGACTGTTGTTGTGTATTGACGACTATCACCTTAATCCTCTGTGGTTGCAGGGCTGAGAGAGAACTGAAGGACAACACAGTCGTCTTGCGCGACTTCAACGCATTCTGTGATGCTCTGAACCGGAAGAAACTCATCCATGCTCCGTTCTGTGGGGAAATTCCTTGTGAAGATGCCATCCAGAAAGACAGTGCCAGGTAACTGGTTTATCGACTGGACGGGCTCTCGGGAGAGCGCACTCCTCTGCCACGGTCATAACGGATCCTGCATCCACGCGTTGATCTGAATTCGTACCAAAATTTAATGTGTTTGCGTTTTTCTACCGAATTTCGTTAAAATCAGTTCAGTAGATTGTTTTTCTGTCTGTTTGTTTGCATAATATTGTTGAACGGATCACGGATCCGTCCTTTGATTCGGATCGGTACAAAAATTTGATGGACTGGCCCTCGAATGACATTCCATCTTTCCAGAAAGTTTCATTGAAATCGGTTAATAATCATTTCGCGTTATCTTGCTGAACAGATTCTAATTCAGCGCTACGGACTGCACTGTGATGCAATGGGTTGGCTCTTAGGCTGTGTTCCATCTTTCTAAAAAGATCTGCTGAAATTATTTCAGTCGGTAATAGTGTTTGGGTAATCTTGCTAACAGATGCACACGCCATTGAAAACAATGTCCTTGGCAGATGTACTGAGAATTGGTGGAGTGGCAGGTGAGGGGGGAGGGTGTGCTAACTTTTCTAAATGTTTCTCTCTCTCTCTCTCTCCTCTCTCTATGTCCTTTTAAAAGTGCCTATCATTTGCTAGTACAGTGGGCCGAGTCATGTAAATCCTGCATTCAAATTTCTCACTTTCGAAAGAATTAAATGAGGGGATATGGGGTAGAGATGCCACATTAGTTCTCGTCACGATTGACGATTATGTTTATTTTGTATCTAAAATCTTTAATTGTTTAGGATCGGTCTGAAGGGTGAGCCTTATTTGTTGTTAGTACACTCGTTAGGTAAAAGAGAAAACTGGCATCTGCAAGACTGTAAAATAGAGGGAGGTCAGAGAACCAACTGAAAACGTTTGCAGAATCGATCTTTGATGCTGTCCCTGAGACAATGTCTCCACAAATTTGAAGTTAACAAATCCAGTCTCAGATCTTCCACTACACAGAGAATATCAGTCAGAAAGCCATGCCTTTTTTCGCTGAAAATGTTCAACATGTAAACATAATGGAATTGCCAGAATTTCATATACGCATACATACTAGAAGCGAAAAAAGAAATATCCTCTTAACTCAATAAAGAATTCTCTTGTTGAAGTAACACACGCTCTTGGAAATGACTTTGACGCAGGGAACAGGCCGTGATTCTGACACACACTGACATTGAGAAACATGGCAGATGTGCAGTGGCACATTTTGGAGATTTGGGACAGTGATATAAAAAAAAAAAACTTTAGTGAAGCCAGGTAGGAGGGGATCAATCAATAATCTTGTTCAGTGTGACTTCATTTTTTTAAATTTTAACTTTCACATTTGATGGTTTCATACTGACAGTTATGTTGAGTGCTTCTGGTCAGTTCTCTGTAATCTGCATGAGTGCATGCAATGAGACCCCAACCAGGCAGTGCTCGGTGTTGCTATGGGTAGGATTCACTTTGAGTTGAAAAGAGGTATGTCCATTAGCCTCACTGAGAAAGGATGGAAAGCGAGGCAGAAAAAAGTATTATTACTCCAGTTGTGTCAGTATATGTAATATTGTGCAGACACCCTCTTCTCAGATAGTTATACCTAATGAGAGTGTCACCTGAGATGGTTGATCGGAGCTTCCTGAGCAGTTCGTTGCAAGTCTAGGGTGTGGCACTCGTCACGCTGACCGCAAAGTAAATACTTGCTTTATTTTTTATATATTAGGTACTGCTGTTGCTATTGGCCTCCAGTTTTGACTGAGGAGTGCATTAAACCAGGAAATAACTATAAGATCTTTTCCCTTTTAACAGAAATGTGGCAGAGGACAAAGGAGCCCCAGCCATGGGAGCCAAAGGTCTGTGCATCCCCTTCAAGCAGCCCCAGGAGCTGGCACCCAACACCCGGTGTATCCACCCAGCCTGCACCAAACCTGCCAAGTATTACACTCTCTTCGGCCGCAGCTACTGAGCCCTGTCTATCGTATGCAGTTCTGTTTGATATTGCTACCACCATGTCCTGTAGGCATCTGTGAGAGATGCAATATAAGTTAGAAATATGGATCTGTGTAAAAGAATCCTTTGAAAATAAATTCAAAGATGTTCATCTGCTATGTTTACATACTTCCACTTTAACTTTCATTTGCTGTACTTGGAAGTTTCCCTGTTGAATACTGCATTTTGATTTTGTAATGTGGATTTTTTGATAAATTAAAAAAAAGGAAAATCAGTGACTACTCAATTCACATATATAAAATAAGGCATGCAAAAAAGGGTGTGTGTGGTTTAAAAGAATGTAGGATGAATGTGTGGGGACTGAAGGTTATGAAGTCAGGTGCAGTTAGTGCGCTGCTCAGTAATTTGTATTGGACTCACGTGGAAATAAAACTGACATGGAGATGTTTACATGTGTGATGCATTGGGTCTCGTCAGGTGTCTGGATGGGGTAATGTGAACCTGGAAAAACACATGCTTACGTAATATCTCTGAACTTAAGAGATAAGGTTTATATGGATTGATTTTGACATTGAGGCTTTTTTAAAACCCAGTCTGGCTATCATTGATCACTAGTTCATTCTTTTTGAAATTGTCCTTGTCACTACTGGTTTAAAGGTAACTACTATGAATCATTCTCATTATTATTTTTGTCGACCATAGCTGGTTAGTTTAGACAAACACAAAATATCAATAATATTAAGACGCAGTGTCTATATATCTATTTCTCTCTCAATCAATCAATCTGTTTATCTATCTATATCAAAGAGCCCAAACTGTAGAAAGTCCTGTTCCAATTTGTAGGCAGATTATCTTGCCGATTGCAATATAACCAACTAAGACTTTCACAAAACATTGCCTTTCTTTTCTTGCACAATGGGGATATTCAGTCTGCCTATCCAATATCCAAGGTCATAACAAAAATAACATGCAGGGCCACAAATACACTGGTCACAACAAGTTATGGGCCACTGGTCAATTTCCACCACTGCAAGAAAGATACGTGTATAGAAAATGTTGACAAACGGACCGGTAGACCAGAGTACAAGCGTAGCCTATCCACATATGAAAGCATGTGCATCACGCTTTCACTCGCAGTCACTTTATGCATTGAGTGAAAGCCTTGTGAACATCAGTGATATTTGAGAATTTTTGTGTCAACTTTTGGCTGCTTTAGCTGCGAAAGCAGGATTAGAGGACAAAAACTGCATGCCGCACATGAACGTTCAGGTTAACGTTATTATTATATATACGGTTAACATTTGTCAGCATTAGCTAGCCAGGGATGGGTATTAAAGTCACGAAAATCTGGGATCCTACAAGCATGCCTCAGAGAACAAAACTTTGCACCCTGGACCGCAGACGCACCCTGGCATGGCTGAACAAAGGTCTGTCATCATGAGAAGTTGGAAGATGACTGGGAGTGAGCCACTCTGTCATCCAGAGGCAAAAGGAACATTTCCAGGCCACAGGCACAACAGAAGAACGCCCTCGCTCTGGACGTCCACACAGCACCAACAGACAAGATGATCATTTCCGCCGGCTGTCCACGCTGCGCAGTCGTACTGTTACTGCCAGCACTCTGAGATATGAACTGAGGAGACAGCTGTCAACAGGAATGTCAGCACAAGCACCATCCACAACAGGCTACACGAGTTTGGCCTCCACTCAAGACGTGCAGCCATCAGGATCCCCCTGACACTGGCTCATCGTCAGACCCGTGTGGCCTGTTGTCAGCAACATCAGCTCTGGACCAGGCAGCAATGGTCCCAGGTCTTGTTCACCGACGAGTCCCGCTTCACTGTTGCCTTCAATGACGGCAGAAGACGGGTCTGGCGCAGGCAAGGAGAGTGGTTTGTAGACTGTTCGCGAGGTTGACCGCTATGGAGGAGGCTCAGTGATGGTGTGGGGTGGCTTCCATGTCAACAGCAGAACACCTTTGATCCAGGGTTCTATGACCAGACTACTACGCTACAGGAATGAGATTGTTCAGCCACTCATCTAGCCAGCTCTACAAGCCACGGGACCGAGGGCAACCTTGCAGGATGATAACACTCCTCCTCATCGAGCACGAGTCATCACTGACTTCATGCATCAGCAAGGGATCCGAAGGATGGACTGGCCTGCTCGTTCACCTGACTTGGCACCAACTGAACACCTGTGGGACGTTCTGGGACAAAGGGTGGCCAACAATCACCCCCTGCTGCGGACATCAACCAGCTGGCACAATTTCTGCAACAGGAGTGGCAGAACATCCCCCAGAGCACTCTCAGGAATCTTGTGCATTCCATGCGCCGGCGCTGCCTTGAATGTCTGGTGGCTAATGGGGGTCACACCCGATAATGACTTTGTTGAAATGTGCTTACCTGATTCCTGACTTTTGAAAAGAGGGGTGTGGTGATTTGAACTTGTACTGCTGCTCTGTTTTTAAATGGATTTGATCACAACCTCTATGAAATTGTTGGCTAATGATGAAATTAACGATTTCACATTTTAAATTGCCTCATCTGTGTGCCTTTTCTGTCTTTGGTGGTGCTGTTGTGATATGGCCCTTAACTTGTTGCGACTAGTATAGATCCAGTATTTCACACACTGAAATTGATGAATTTCTCTTTGTTCAAGAGTGTTTTTTCATCCACCGATAACACCACGCTCATAATGATAATCACAGGGACTGCTAGCACAAGAGTTATTGTTGAATTCTGATGTATGAGAAACAAAAGCATCATCCAATTCTTTCTGTACATGTACTCTCAACATACAGCCCTGATATGGTCCTTTGCAGTCAGCTCGGCCATAAGCAATACACTCTCTCTTCTAGCTAGGACAGGGGTAGGTGGTGGAATTAAGGAAATCCTACAATATTCTCATTCCGCATCCGCCTGTAACTTTAGTTCAACGAGTAAACATGTATATAATGATTGGGCAGGTTTCCTTCTGCGCTCTCCAGGATTGCTTATGAAAAAAGGGGGAAGGCAGAGTTGGAAGAAGGGGGGGAGGGCAAAAAAGATGTGATCAATGGAGAAAGCAAAGCAGGAAAAGGCGAAACAGGATGCTCCCTACATATAAAAGTGATTTGTTTTAAACATGGGGAATGAAAATATCATTAACAGTCCTGTACAAAACGCACAGGATTAACATGACACTTGACATAAACATTTCACAGCAAATTCCATGGAGACCTTGTTTTTGGATGTTCCACCAAATGTGATTTTTGAGTTTTTAAAAGAGATAGATATTCTTCATTTAAGATTTTGTGGAAAACAAATCCAGTTTTAAGGCGCTTTAGGTGGTGACAGCACAGACATGGCCTCCTTAAGTTCGTTAGTCAATAAGCAACATGAATTGGTTTGACTTGAATTGTCTTCACTACATCATCTCAGCTTTGGTCACAGTACTCATAATCATACACACAGCGTGTTCCATTGAAGAAGTGCTGCCTACACCAAATGCTGTCAAGTGTGGCTCCATGATTCAACAAACTTATTATTGCTAATTACACTGACCTGGAGAGTGTTCACACTTGCACAGCTGATCAGATATAATTTCAGTACTAAGGAACAAGTAAACTTAATTGCAGGCCATGCGCTTACGCCTTTCAATGAGATGTTGGCATAAAAATCCACCAATATGACACTGTTAAAAGGATCACATTAATGAGTAAAAGAGCCAGAGACAGACAGCAATAGAGGAGGTGCTGAAAAGAGAGAGATAAAGAGTTGGGGTGGGAGCTGGGGTGTTCTTTTCTGACCTGGAATGTAAATTTTCTGTTGAAACATTTCACTGCCTCCCATTTCTCTCCCTTTGTGAGTGAATGTGTGTGCGTGTGCGTGTGTGTGTGTGTGTTTGAGTGAGTGAGTAAGTGAGTGAGTGAGTGAGTGTGTGTGTATGTGTGTGTGTGTGTGTGTGTGTGTTTTGTGTGTGTGAACGTATGTGTATGTGCATATGCAAGCCTGCACAACCATTCTGCTGGAAAAAAAAAACACCTGGTACTGTTGGTGTCTGCCAAGGGCTACTACAGCATCCATCCACCCTAAAGCAGCATGAAGGATATCCTCAACCTCCCCAGGAATGGGCACCCACAATACATGACCATAATCTGGCTGAGAGAATGATGGGGATGAGAGGGGCAGTTCAACTGGACACATGATCTCTACCTCCATCCTTTTCCCACTTTCTAGTATTCCATGACTCCATCAGTATTATTACTCATGTGCTGCCCATTTTAGTTCCCTCCAGGAGCTCCAAAGGAGCCAGAAAAATGTCTGGTCATCAACAGGCTACACACCAAAGGATACCCTGCACTAATGCTGGTATTGAGTGTGCCCGATTCATCATTTTGTTACCCCCTACCCCCTCCGGAAATTCCAAAACAATAAGTTATTATAGAAATTGAGTAAAAAGATGCCTCTGTATTACAATGACAAAAGCTACCTTGTATGAAATGGCCTGTTCAGTCAGCAAACGTCTATCAACAAACTAAAAATCAAAAAGATGTTCAAAGAAAGAACCACACACATTCTCCATCTGTTTCTCATACATGCAATTTCTTCCTCTCAAACACTCAAAATAACCATGCAGAGCTGTTTTTGGAAAATCTTATTTTGCACACTTAAAATGGTATTTTTCACATTCTGGAATCATTTCTGTACAAACCAGAGGGAAAAAATCAAACAAGCACGCAAATCTGAAGTTTGTATACTCTTGTACCATAAAAGATGCACACATTTTGATTGAAAGAAAAATTCCAAGTTGGAACTAGGACAATTCAACATGCTGGATTCTACATTCTCTAATGTTTTATTTCTGGGTATTGAAAAGACCATTTAGCACGCTGAACTGGACTTTCTCATTCATCACACTCATTTTCTCAATCGTCACTTTCTCACTAATCATGCTATCTGCCTCTCTTACATACACTCACACACTTACGATCCCACATGCAACTATCAAAAAGGAATGATTCATGAATCATTGTTTAGGAAAAAGAACATTCAATCTAAAAAATTACGCACTGTGATACCATTTCCAAATTAAACATCAGCAACTCACCAGTAGATCAAACATTTTACCTGGCCAATCATTACCTTTAATGACAAAACCAGTTATGAGGCTGCAGTGGCAGATAAAATGCCTGTTATGACTGTGTTTTTATGCACTGGGTTGTTCTTTGAAATTGTGTTCATGGAAGGGCTATGTCAGTGTGCTCCTTCCAATTTTCATTTGTGTTTTAATTTTGCATTCTTGGTTGATTAGACATTAATAATTCACAAGAAGATAAGAAAACTCTACTTTGAACCCTTTGATGCAAGTGTCATTTGTTAGAAGAGTGTCCTTTTCACATCTACAAGTTTTTGCAAGGTTTTGTGTGGCTTGTTAACCTGCTGTTAAGAAGATCTGAACACAAAATGTCATCAATGAAATGGTATCAGAAAATGATAAAACCAACACCTTTTATCTATAAACATAGGAATCACACAGAAAAGTGTAAATGTTGATCAGTAAGTGCAGGTGGTCGTAATATGTGGGTTCAGTATTTTGGTACACTACAGAGTGTTTGTAACATGGGTAAATTATGACAAAAGAAACACTTCAGACTACTTTACTGCAACACACACAGAAATGAAGCACAGTCAGATTGATAGGGGATTTTTTTTTTCTAATGATCAAGTCAAAACTTATGCCACTTTTGAGCAAAATCGGAGTGATATCAAATCGTTTTCCCCATTCATGAGTTGCAACGACATATTTTCTTTTCTTTTTCTTTCTTTCTTTTTTTTTTCCAACATGAGAGTAAATATAAACTTTTCAGAAGTATTTCCCCCTCTTACAATCTTTTCAGAACTATTTCCCCATCTTTTAAATCTAAGTGTTAGATAAATAGATTTTAATGTTTATCTCACAGTAAAGAGCATTCAATTCAATGATTCTAACTTTTATTGCAATCACTCATAAATCTTTTGGTTCGCCGCCTGCTCATATCCTAGGAGATAATTTCATTGGTTAGAACAATTTTATGAGTTCATTTACTGAAGCAGTCATCAAAGAAAAACAAATTTACTTATATGTTCTGTGCAAGAGATTGGTTTGACTCGCCATGTTTGTCACAAAATTGTAGTTCTCATGAAAGGGTTTCTGTTTGATTGTTCTGCTTCAAAGTTTGGCTATAGGTGATAATATATGTTTACTTGTCACACTTTAAAGTAAAATAACTACAGTTCAGCAGTAAGACAAAAGACAACAAAATAAAGTAAAATATTATTACTTTTTTTTTTCTTACACATTTCTCCCCCATGTCTATGGTTATGAAAAGAAGCCATTCCCCCAATTACTCTGATGCTTATTTTATATTGTGAATGTTTTCAATCCCATGAAACTCTTTAGACATAAAAATCAAGGCCCTCGTTTCCATGTTGCAGCTGATTGGGTTCCATATTGTAATGGTCACACACATCTGCCTGTACCCTGGAAATTACAGGAAAGTATGAAGACAAATTCTTCACTTATGTGAATTTTTAGTCATACAGAACACATTTCACTGGATGAAAAAAAAAACCCACACATACACAATCAAAAGTGGAAAGTAATGAACATTGAAAAAGTATCCAGCTGTATCTGAAAAGTCTAATATACAAAAATAATCTGTCCTTTAAAAAAAAAAAATTTTTTTTTTTTTGCATTTGATAAATAACAAAAAGAAGTATACAGACTGTCATTCCATAATATCAAATTTTACTTTTACAGCCCTTAGACTGTTATTTTCCATACAATTCAGATATAATTTTTATAACTGTTCATTATTTGGATTCTGAGTCGCAACCATCATATCAATGGTATGGCATTCATGTCTGCTTGACACTTTGCTGATTGTCTTCTTCTGAAGTAGGGTACAGATGGGCTTTATCTACCATATCTTGCATTTTTTAATCAATTTGGTGACTATATTTTTTATTGTTGGTTTCAACACTGCAAACATGACTAGAGTATCAGAGTAACCATGGTATCCGCAGAATAATCAGCCCAATGTATACTGCCTTTCAATGTAATTTAACCTGCATTCCACTACAATGTTTATTACCTTCATGCTACAATGCAATCTGCGCTGACTCATCCAGTGTTCATCATGTTTATATTGTTAAATACTCTGTTCACTGTAAAAAAACAGTGGTCATCATCTGCAAATCAATATCAGTATTACACAGCCAAATTTCATGCACTAAGATCCCAGCACCATGAACCTAGTAAAACAAAACAAACAAAAACACATTCAAAAGCGTCAAGTATGGAAAGACTTCACCACTGAACATCAGACCTTGGATTTGTCTCTGAAAGCCTGTATCACTTTTCCTCATAAAACAAAGTTTCTCTGTCTGCAAAGACGTTTTATACTGTCTACTGTCAAACCAAGCTTTACAGCTTCTAAGCGAACAAGTTTCACAGTCATTTCTCCACTAAGTCTATAAGTTCACCTTTAATATCATAAGAAAACGAACATGAAAATATTTTACTACCAAGTTAAAGTTTCTGGATTTTGCACGGTTACAGACTGTAACAATAAAAGGTCCTTGTAAAATAATTTGACACTTTCTAAATCAACACTGATATTTAAGCAATTCTGTTGTACTATTTTCAGTCATTCTTAAATTTCTCATACCTCTCAAAAAGCTGAGGACACCACTGGCCAAAATGAAATTTGTGACTTTCAGTCCTTGTGGATATTTATGAACAGTTACAGCACATGCACTCAAGAAATACTTTATCCGCTCTCATTGCACAAGCTGGTCATAAAAAAATTCTAAAAACAGTGGTACACAACCATGCTACTTCCTACTGAAGACTGATTGTGAACACTGAATAAAGATTTTGTTTAAAGGCCATCTAACTTCATTCTACACATGAAAGTTTAGTGACTGTGATTCGATTGTTCAAATTCTAAACAGGCACATCTATCACATACATCCTACTTAAATAATCAATGGCATTCACACATGTTAAAATTTAGATACTCCTCTGACTTTTGTGAACTTGTAAAGAATACTACAGAGAACAGGGTGTGATGCGTGCAAAACATAGCCAGCTGATTTTTGTAATTTTCAGAAACTCACAACTCCAAAGACAAAACTACGATAGTCCCGGTTTTTGTTGTCGTTTTTACACTATTCATATAAAATGTTGAGCACTGCTAAAACACTTACAGAATTAACTCTGAGAAGTCAAGGGAACGTATTCAAAGGCAATCTGGATACAATAATCCTGGTCACATTAATCCATGCGAAAACATGAAGAACAACAACAACAAAATTTGGTGGTGGAGTTGGTGGTGAACGGACATTAGTCTACCTAATTTAAAACCAGGGGATTAATGCGACTGTGCGAAAGGCGCTATTCATCACATCTTTATTTGGAAGCTGCAACTCATAAACTATTAATTACTTACCTTCTATGACGTAACAGTGAAAAAATCTAGTTTTCCAATAGTCTTGTTGAAACATACTTCACAAAAAAAAAAAAAAAAACCAAAACCCAAACCATCACCTCTATCAAAAGCAAAACAAAACTATCACCTCTATCAAAGTTAAGCACCGACTGAAGCATTCTGAATTCCAGCCATTTCTGACCTGAATAATTATAAGTTTACGGTTCTATTAATCTGTAATCAGTATCTGATCATATTAGATGATACACATTAAATTCTATTTAGCTTCCCTGGTCCAATTTGAATAAAAACCAAAGTATATTTAATAGTATATTGAATCACTTGTTACAAAACTTTACGTTCACATCTGTTATCATTTAACCCGTTTCCACCCCTTTTCAGCCTTCCCCTCACAAAAACATTAAATGGAAATATTTTTGTAAATGTGTTGGTTTCTTAACTGTCATGTGTGATGTATTGTGTGACAGATCACTGGAATATGATTTTCAACACCAGGTCTATATTCCTTTCTGCTTTTTCTATCTCACATTACACCTACTGGCTACAATACTAAGTAGGTGTGCTTTTACAAGTTTAAACATGACAGCCTTTTTCATACTAGCAACACCAGAAATGCAGTTCTATTTTTAGCTACGTCATTCTTCACTATATTACGTGTATGATACAGTTAATCTAACACAATGCATGGACACATGAATGTGCACCCCCATGGATACATACATATCATTTTAACCTTCAAAGTTTGAACAATTAATCTGTTTTGTCATGACAAAGTTGGTGTTCAGTGGCCGTCTACATTCAAATATGTAACAAGTGACTCTCCCTTCACAATTCACTCACTCATTTTATTGTGTCAAACGACTATTATATTCAAACATAAACGAAAACAAGTCATGACACTTTTCTTATAGAGCACTGCAGTCGCATCTGCACAGAGTAAAGCACTTTCAGATCATGTACCTACTAGTAGAGCCATGTGCGCAATGTCACTCTTTGCTTCCACATGAAACTTGGTCACTGCCCTGGTTTTGAACTTGATATCCATTTCCTGTAATGCCATTCTGGTTGAAACTCATTGCAGGGTATCACGGAATTTGTTTGGAGGAGACTGATAACCACACCAACATCAAGCGTTCATAAAGACAAGAAAAAAGGGCAACATCGCAAAATGTCAGTACATGCCAGAATTCAGTAGCCTGCAATTCAGAACCACCCTTCCACGATCAGAGTAAGATGACTGAGCTGCTTAACACATTGCTCAGTTACATTTTGAGGTTATGACAAACTTTAGTGCCTCTCTCTGCCTTAACTGCCAGCTAAACCTGTTACTCCCTTTCACCAACATTTCAATATCACCTGTGGATATCTTCATATTTGATGTCCATGTTTTGTCTTGTCTTGCTCCTCAACAACAACATGACTTCATCCATCCATTCAATGGCAAGAGTTCATGCATGCATGCATGTGTGTGTGTGTGTGTGTGTGTGTGTGTGTGTGTGTGTGTGTGCATGTGCGTGTGTGTGTGTGTGTGTGTGTGTGGGTGTGAGTGTATGCATTTCACACACACAAGCATACAGGGGAGTATGCAGCTCGTAAACATGCATTTTAATACCATACAGTGTACCATGTCAAACCGAATGCAGCCTATAGCCTGTCTGCTTGCTTTGTTTGGCCGAATTTCGAGGCTAACATTAACACAGTAATGCCAAGACCACCTCCTTTCTTTCAGTCTAATATGCCCTTCCGTTTCCATCCTTCATTCTGCAGGACAAGACACACAAGTCAGGCCTGTTGCTGTCCCATTATGATACTTCGCCATTCTATCTGCACTCAAATCGCTCTTTACGTCCTTGTGAGGTTGTTATTACCCCTTTTAAGCAGTATTTGTGGGCTCAGATTGTGTCTGTAAATCCCCAACTAACAGAAAGGTTCCAACCTTTGAAATTTTTTGGACTCACTTCTAGCAGATGCTGCAGCAAGATCCTTGCCTCAGCAGCATCCCCTGTAATATCTCATTTTACTGGGATGCTTCTGTATTCCTCCATTTTCTCCCAGAATACCTGGCTAAAAACTAGGTCCCTGCTTCTTCACCATCTTCATTCAATATTCAAGCTCTTTCACAAATCCTTGGAAGTGACGACAATGAGGGCATTACACTTTCCCCCTCCAAGTGTCTATGCTTCTGCTGGAAATGACTGAGGGAACATCCTTCCTCTCAGCCTTGCCTTTTTATCTCTATCATAATGACTTCGTGCCAGGCATCTTTTTCAGGTGGATCTCTCAAATCTTTGGATGGGCTTAGAAACTGACTCACAGGCACTTTTTCAACTTCAGCCTAAGAGTGCATGAGATTGGGGCTATTGCAACCTCAGCAGCATTCCAGCACCCACAGCCCCTTCAATCTGACTTGGAGGCAATCTTCTGGCACTCTGAAAATCCCTCCATCAGTCTCTACTTCAAGGACTTCTCTCTGATCAAGACTGAAGGTTATCAGGGTCATTTTCTTGATCATGGCTGCTCAGGTTGTTTCTCCAACCATAAAGCCTTAGGCCCTCCTTTTCCTTTACATGCAATACTTAGTTTGATATGGTACAGTATAACGCTAAAATGGGAAGTTCTTATTCGTACTCCTTGTTTGGCTAGATACTCTTACCACATCAAAGTCTAATTCCCATCCATTCTTGCCCAACAATATTGTTATGGTTTCTCAAGCGCCTTGGGGAGGGGGGAGGGGGGCAAAGTAAGTTGGGAGAAAAAGGGGAGGGGTGAAGCTGATAGAGGATGGAAAGGGAGGAAGGAGGCATAGAATGAGGGATGCAGACAGAAGTGCACATGAGATCATAGTGAGGTCTTGTCGCCACTGCATTTGCCATGAAATCTGGCCTAACACTGCCAGCAAACCGGCTACAGATCATGTTCAATCTGACATGGTATACGTGTATATCTAGCAAAACAGGGAGTATGAATAAAACGACTAGAAACTCCTCTGTTTGTCCGCAGATGCTTATTATTTTGCAGCACCAAACAGTACACACTTTGCTTTACCTGGTGTCCTGTTTGGTGTCACTGGCAATGGGTTCACATTATAGTACCAACAAGCAGACCTGTCTTTGTACAGCTAAAGTAGCAAATTATAAGCAACTCAAACCATGAAAGTTGATTACATACAGTTGTAACCACACATTCCGTACATTAAATAACAGCAAGGGTGCAAGTGGGAAAGAGCTCCAAATCCTGAAACTGAATTGTGGGCATCCTAATAGTCCTGAAATTGATCACGGAATAGGACATGACCTTGAAACCATTTCTGAGGCAACTTATCACAGACATGGATTTATATTTCAATACAATTCAATTTCAAAAACATCCAAAAAAATCTGATTGCTTGTGTCTAGCTTACTAACTACAGAAACAATTTTCCTTATGTGTAGATTTCTAAACTACACAATTTTCTTTCCAAACTAAATTATACAAAAAGATGGACCAGAGATTAATCATTAATTTTCCACAGATATCTATGAACTGAAAAATACCCCACCAAAATCTTGCTGATCCAGAGAGTGCCCAAATATTATCTTGCTGATCTGGAGACAATTTTTAAAAAAAATCCTGATCTGGATTTTTGGTTTATTAATATTCTGAAAGATTTCTGTTATGCAACTGAAAATACCAAAAACTGTGTACGTTTTGAAGTAACAAACAAAGTTTATGTCATGTTAATTCACTAGAAATAATTAAACAACAAAAAAAAAATGCCAGTAATCATGACCAGAAGGAAAATATGAGGGCAGAGTTAATATATAGGGGAGAAAAAAAAACAACTACAACCAAATTTATAGAATGTTCTTTTTCAAACTTCTGTTTCTCAAAACGCTGCATCTCTTCATGTTTCGGACAAACTGACACAATCCACTTTTGTAAATCAGAAAATCATCAACAAGAACAGGAGCAAAACTGGAACATCAAAACTGTCTTTATAATATGATCAACTCCAAATCTTGTCCAAAAATTACAAGAAACACAGAAAAAGAACACTATTGCAGGTGATCACACTAACAAAGCATGGGAGAGACCCATTAGTCTGTTCTGGTATCACAATCAACAGATCTCCCTGTGAGCATCACTCATTCATTCATTTCACTAAGCATGATAAAGCCTTTCAGCTTCTCTGGCACTGGTAACCGCCGCACAAACTTCCTGATGTCAGAGCCAGCCATTCGGCGCAGGACGATGCGGCACTGACACATGAGGGACCGAGGAACGTTGTAGTAATACTTCAATACCTCTTTCAGCGCCTCATTCTCCTCACTTTTTCCTGGGAACTCGTTCTGCGCAATCCACTGTTCTTGGACAAGATCACAGCCAGCAGAAATCAGTAAGAACACAATATCTAAGTGACCCATGAAGCAGGCCACCCACAGAGGAGTACGAGGGGTGTCAAACACCATTTCAACATCTTCAGATTGTGCGTGCTGTTCGATCCCTCGGCTGGCCACACTGAGAGCGACATTCTTTCTGATCAGCAGCCTGACAGCAATCAGATGTCCACGGTAGACTGAGTTCCACAAAGGGGTCACCTGAAGACGGTTCAGAGCGTGGGGGTCAGCCCCATGATCTAATAGTTTTTCTATGCAGGACAGATTGCCGTTGAAAGTGGCATAGTGCAGAGGGGTGTCCAAGTCCTTGTCGGCATTATTGACATTGCAGTCTCTTTCCATTAAAATCTCCACTATCTGAGAGAAATTGCCATGAGCCGCCAGAGACAGTGGGGTGTTCAGGTCATTGGTAGGCACATCTGGTGATGCCCCAGCCTCAAGCAGCAGACGAACGATGGTCAGATAGCCATTCCAGGCAGCAATGTGTAGTGCCTGATAGCCCATGGGATTAGTCTGGTGGATGTCAACATCATGAGCAAGAAGTAGCTGCACCATGTTGGTGTAGTTGGAGTATGTAGCCACCATAAAGCTGGGTACCCATCATCGGACACATCGTTCACATTGGCACCAGCATCCAGCAAGATCTGGGCCACCCCTAAGCTATCTGTGGAAAAATCAATTTCATGCATTTGTCTTATTCTTTTTCATCTGACATAGCATGCAATGATGAGGACTTTAACTTTTATATAAAAAGTCATCAGTATTATAAATAACATAAATTTTCTCTGATATCTAACATTTAACTCAATGTTGATAAAGCTTAAGTTGTTCTCTATCTGTGTATGAGACACAAATTAGCACACAAAAGAATGAGTCCCCTATGGAAAGCACTTGTCACTATGCCCTCTGACCACCTCTCTGCTAACATTTGAACACTGCTAGAAACTAATCGTACGCACTGTGCGGGAGGAGGAATCCAAACTAGGCTGGGGAGGGAGGATACCAGTGACCCACTGGCACAACAGGCACCCACTGACCATTTCATTTGGGGCATATGATAACACCATGTTCTTAATGAAAAATTCCAGAAACCACACTTCACTCTTTGGGGGCTCTTGACTGCTATTTTTTTTTCTTTAACAGCGTAGAATGTATTTCCAATAAATGAAATCTAACAAACTGCGGAGGACCTTAAGCCCTGAAATATTTCTGACATGCAATATGTTACTGTTCATTAGGGAAATATGTGAACTTGTAAGTGTGTTTCTTCTTTCACACTTTCTGCAAAGCATAAAAAGTTTTATACAGTATTAGAGATGTACTACTAATTATTCTAAAGGAAACTTGCCTTGGGTGAAAGCAGTGTTAAAGCGATGTGAAAGTGATG
>CM065717.1:79105290-79155290 GCA_033310375.1 Conus canariensis | reverse complement strand
ACTTAGTTGGTAGTGCCTGACATATGTGTGATCACAACAGACATGCCTGAACACCACCATAGTGACTCAGTATCTCCTCTGGTGGACTGCCTCATGACGACTTGATACGGACTGTTCCCTAAAGCTGGTGCCAAGACTGCAGCAGGACAAGCCTGGCTGCGGCTATGGATGGGGGAGTGGGGATCGGAGGATGGGGGTGGGGTGGGGGGCAGAAGGAGCAGCGTGAGAATAATGCTACTGAAATGGCATGGAAACTACAACAGCAAACACATACACACGAAAGCAGTTTCCATGGAAGCTGTCAAAGAATTACAACAGCAACATAGTAAGAGATAGTGAAGGATCAGAAAACAATAACAAGGACACAGAATGTAAGTTGTAATGTTTTATTTCACAAATCTTCCCCTGCAAGACAGAATTTGGTGTATGGGCTGGTATAGGATATCTTCCAGACTATAAAGTGCACTGGTTATCTATACTGCACCAGACAATTTTCTTTTAAAATTTCGGAAAAAAGAAAATATTAGCAGCAACCTGTTGTTTATCCAGAAGTAAATGAACAGCAGTGAAAACCAAGAAAGTGAAAACGGGTTTTATACATGTTCAAAGGATGACATGTACTCACCTGGCAGCAACAATGACCGGTGTTTCTTGGCGAAAGTTGCGTACATTCAGGCTGACGGCAGGCATGGACAGCAGCATATTGACAATCGGATAGTGCCGAATCAAAGTAGCTTCCAACAGAGGTGTGTGCAGCTCCGTCCTTGACCGCAGATTTACATCTATATCCTCATGATTCAGCAGCACAGAAACCACAGCTTCATTCTTGGAGCAAATGGCACGGAAGAGTGGAGTGTAGGAATAGAGATTTGTCATCTGCACAAAATGTAAATTACCTGTTTCTACCTGGACGTATGAGAGCTTCCCCATTCTCACTGTCAGCTCTGTGCACCATTCAAGGTCACTATCAATTTGGTACACACTTTAAGGCCACAATCAGTTCTGTGCACATCTCAAGGTCTCTGTCAATTCTGTGCACATTTCAAGGTATATTGCTAAGTCACTCTGAATGCAGAAGAAGAAGAAGAAGAAGCTAAGTCACTGTCAATCGAATACAAGTCATAGTCTTGTGTATGTACTAAGTCACTGTCCATTCTGTATACATTACACAAGGTAACATTGAATTTCATTCACGTTATGGTCACCATCAATTCTGTGTACACTACCAGTATACTTTCAGTATTTTTATGTATTAGTTCTTGCAAGTTACTGTCAATGCTGTATGCAATATCACTGACAATTCTGTGTTGATTTCAGGATCATTCTCACTACTGAGCGCACGATTTCAGCACTGTCGAGAATGCATGCACAACACATCCATGATAAACAATGTGCAGTGGACACTCTCAATGCAAAGACAGTATCTTTTACAAATAATAATTGTTGTACATGACTCACAAACTTGTCCAATTCTTTTCTGTGTCAACATATGCATCATAATGTGTTCAATGTCATCGCCACTCTTGTGTAAAAGACCATTATTTTTCTTCTTTCCATCATTCAATTAAGTGCAGGCAAGTGAAGAAACAAACAAGCAAAAATACCCAACAACACAAAAGCTAAGAATGGAAACATAAAATACTGTATCAACCAACCCGATTGATTGAACAATTCTTTTGCAGTAAGTACTCCACAATTTCTGCTGAATCATAGCCCGAGGCGGCGGCACTGTGAAGCAGAGTTTTCCTGGCTGGCCTGGTGGCCAGGCTGAGTGTGCTGTCTGGGTCGCTGGTCATCAAGCACATACATGTTCCTGTTTCAATTTGCTTCAGCATTTTCTCCAACAGTTCGCCTTCCGTGCCTTCTATG
Organism: Conus canariensis; assembly: GCA_033310375.1. Lineage (NCBI taxonomy): Eukaryota > Metazoa > Mollusca > Gastropoda > Neogastropoda > Conidae > Conus > Conus canariensis. The sequence goes on along the minus strand of CM065717.1, from coordinate 79,153,421 downwards.
CTGGTAGGGTGCTGCTCAAAAAAACGCCCACAGCTGCAGGTGGTGGTATGTTCTGTAAGGAGACAGAAAGACAGGACTCATTTCCAACAAACAAAACCCAAACGATCAGCATCACCTTCTTGACCAGACTGTCAAAAATCTGCTGTTGTCAAAATCCACCAATATGAAGGTAATCTGATAAAGAAACAAAAAAATGATGGTATGGGGAGTTCTTCATTAGCAGTTGACCTTAAATATATCTTCACCCACATTTAAAATTATGCAAGACAATAAGCTGTGTCAAATGTTAGCCTTTGTTATTCTCCAGCATTACAGGACGGTTGTGTGTGTGGCTACTACTAATTTCTCAATTCATGAAGTGATGGTTGTCATGCAACTCTGCCACATACAAATGATGGTCATATTCATTTTGGTTTTGTGTGCATGTTTTTCAGCTTCAGTCATGGATCCTACTTTCCTGCTTGGTTTTAATGAGGTATGCTCATGAAGAAATGAAAAGCATTTTAATTGACTGGAACGTGGTTTTAAAGTTGGCTAATAAAATAAAAGAAATAAAACTAAAATGGTTTCAATTAAGAATTTGTCATAGAATCCTTGTTACAAATGTTGTTTTGAAACAAATGGGGGTAACTAAAAATGATAGATGTACTTTTTGCCATAGCGAACGAGATTCTATCCACCACTACTTATGGCTGTGTACTTACTCTAAAACTTTCTGGCAAAATCTGGAAATGTTACTTAAACAGAAAACCGCACACCATGTGCGCAAGTCATTTAACGTTGAACTAATATTGTTTGGCACTGATGAAATAATTCAAACGGACGAAATATTCCATATTATTATACTATGGGCAAAATATTTCATCTACAAATGTAGATTTAATCAAAGTAAGCCTAAACTAAATTTTTTCGTAGAAGATTTGAAAAGAAACTATCATATTGAAAAAAATATATACAGCTCCGAAATGCGCCTGTTGGAGTTTGAAAGAAAATGGGCACCTTATTCAGGTCTGCTTGAGGAGTAAATGCCAAATTCTTTAAAAATATGCCTTAAAAAAGTGGAAATCGTCACAAAGCCAAGGTTGTTGTCCACTTTTTTTTTTTTTTAAACATGTATATTGACTTATTTATGTCAATTATACTCAGCAATTAAATATAAGTGGTACACATAAGAAACAATAACTTCAACTAAATGCTCCTGGTATTCTTTTGTTGTTGTTGTTGTTACATAATGTTTCCTCAATACTAAGTAACAACCGGCAAGAAATAGTCGGACATCCATAAGCATTGTAAAAAGATAGGGAAGGGTGTGCATATGAAGGGGGAGTGGGATTAAAGAGAGAATGAGACTTAGAGTGAAGTTGAGTGTAGGGGAAGGGGGGGGGGGGGGGGGGGGGGGGAGGGAAGGAGGAAGAAAGAAAGAGAAGGAAAAAAAAAGAAAAAGAAAAAAACTTGTGAAAATGAGAACTCCTAAAATCAATTGAAATGATGAAATGATGTATCAAAGCAATGTATGGTGACTATTGTTTTTATGTTCTGTTCATATCATTGACATTATCACCTATGTTAAACTCCATATTTGTGGAAATTACTGGAATATGCATGCGTTTAATGTGCCTAAGCTGTATTCGAGCAAAGAGAATGTAATGCAAGGGAGGAGAAAAATTCAAATTAAAAAGGAAAAGACAGGGGCAAAAACAAAACAAAAGAGAAAACATGGGTGCATGTGTAGGTATATGTTTATACGTGCTTGTGTTTTTTGTTCTATTTTTCGCAATAGCTAGAAATATTTATGTATTATCAGTTTAATGTATGTGTGAAAATCTCTGCGCACTGTCCTCTTTATGCGCATATGTATTTCTCCTGTTAGCTAAATAAAGCGTGTTTCTCTGGAGAGAAAAAAAAAAAAAAAGAAACAAACAATAGCAGAAGAAAAACTCTGACCCTTCTTCAACAGAAAAAAAAAAAAAAAAGAAGAAAAAAGAGCCAGCAGAGGCAGCCACGTTTGTGCATTTTGAAAAAAAAAAAAAAAAAAAAAAAAAAAAAAAGAAAAGCATTTTAAAATCAAGGCTTCAATTTTTCAATAGCAGTATTATACACATGGTGATCACCGGTATGACATTTGAAAGATTTTGAAATAACAGAATGAAATAAAACTTTCAGCAATTGCAAAGTCGCGATGTTTATTCCAACCAATTGTCCACTCTTCTTCCGAGTCTTTCATCTAGCTGAAATCACGGACAGGAGAAAAGCTAAACTGACTGACAGATACTATTTACAAGTTTTGGTCTTTTTTCCTGTTTCCAGACAATATGTTAATTTCAACAATAACAAAATGGTACAGAAGAAGAAACCAAAGGATGTTCTAAATCATTTTTGTCACTCACAATTTACACTGTTAGAATGGGCTTACCTTTTGCTGCTGAAGCTCATCTTCCAAAAACTCCATCTTAGGAATTATACCTACAAGAAAACTAACAGAACATACAAAAAATATTGCCCTCATTTCAACTGTACCTTCTCTTTCATCCTTTGACTGAGATGCCTTATGATGGAGCTGATGACTGGTGAGAATGAATGTGAGACAGATTCTGCTAATGTTTTCTTCTCTTCTAGTTGTCACTGTAATGAACAACAAGGTTACGTTTTACTTGTTCTGTGAAGCCCTCACTGTAAAGTTAAAATGACTAGCATTACGCAGATGTTAAAAAACTAAAACCACCTTCTTACCCATGGAGAATTCAGTGTCCAACAAATGTTCATGGCATTCAAGGCAGGCTCTCCAACCCTCCTCTCGTAGTACAATGCTTTTGTACATCTCTGCCAGGGAAGCTCGATCAGATGGATTTAATGGTACTGGGTCCACCATCATTTCTTCGAACACTCCTCCCAAAACTGGATGGGAAAACAGAGAAGAAATAATTTGTATTGCAAACTCCACACTTGCATGAAAAACACTTCTGATAATTGCAGTAAGACAGGGTTTAAGTGATCAACTTAATTTACAAGGATAAGATCATCATGCATAAATTTCACAAAAGGGACAAAGCAGAAATGTACAGATGTTATAGAATCACTCTAATTCTATCAGTTTGTATGTCCCAAACAGTATGTGAATCAAAGATCTTCAGGCGTTTGGTATTCTGGTGCGTGTGTGTGAATGAGAGAGAGAAAAAAAGAGAAAGAGAGAGAGAGAGAGAGAGAGAGAGAAAGTGTGTGTGTGTGTGAGTGTGTGTGTGTGTGTGTGTGTGTGTGTGTGTGCGTGTGCGTGCGTGTGCGTGTGTGTGTGTGTGTATTCACGCATATGTGTGTCTCTTTGTTTCATTTTCTTTTTATCTTGTTGCTGAGATGCATGTGGATTTCGTCATGTCTGTATGACGATGTTTGCACTGCATCACACATGGGCCTTTGTGATTACTTATTTCAGCTTTCAAGGCCCAAGGGATACTGTCTAGTGTCTAGTTTAAGAAATCTTGATTATCTAGGTTCAGTCACCAATGCATATGCTGCACCAATAAAAGGGCAATGCACTTACTCCACGCTGTTAGCAGAACAGTTTTCTTATCATACCTTCGCGCTAATTAAGACAGACTGACTGGTGATAGAAAGAAAGATGCCATCCTGAACTATTAGTAATACCATTTCATCAACGATTCTGCTAACAGTAATTCTTTATTGGCTTTTCCCTGTTATTGACCTAGATCGCGTTACATGCAAAACTGCTGAAATTTAAAAAAAAAAAAAAAAAAAGTCACATATTACAGCAGCCTACTTCATTTTGAACTGGACATTTTGTCCCCCTTCCACACCTCTCCTTGGGCCCAATCCCTCCCTTTTTCCACCACCCATCCCTATACCCTTCTATCCCCCCTCTGCTAAGTATTACAATGATTACAAACTAACCCACCTGTTTCCTTCTTTCACCTTTGACTGCGGCTGACAAGCATGCTTGTCACTGACAGCTGGCAGCCAACTTGTGACCATGTCCTATTGTTTGGGGTTTTGTCTTGTTTTACCTGAGACAGGCTATGTTTATTCAGGTCAAGTAATGACTCTTTAAACACTACAAGTAAAATAGAGTAATTTTCCTTCAAATACAATTACATTAACCTGCATTTAGTAATGTTCAGCAGCTAAGAGGTTATACTTGAAAGTTTGCAGACGTTTTGAAAATATGAAAGAAAAGCATGACTGCTGCACTAGACTATTTAGGTAAACTTTCTGCGGACGGTAGTGGGGAAGTGGTTGTCTTTTCTGAATCAATAAATCAAGAAAGGTTAAAATGACAGCTGATTACATAAATTTTATAATTTGTTTTCATTTCATTTATGGATTACATAAATACAAGTCTACACCATGTACATGTATCTGTGCATATAACTTTGCTTTCATGTTTGTTACTGTGTCAGCATATGTGTGCTCATGGGGAATGAAAGTTCAGTGTATATATGACTGAACTAGCAAATTTTTCACAGTTACTCATCATACATTGCAAACGGGTCTTAAATAAAAACTGCAGAACTGTCTATAGAAAGACTTCAAACTCAAGCACTTCTGGGCCAGATCAGTCTTAAACTCAGCTAGCTGATTCAGGTGATTATGGAGATTCAAAGCAGACTCTATTCTACCACAAGATAAGAACAAATGGACAAGAAGCCTCCGACCTACCAACACATTAAATGTCAAATTAATCTCTCTTGGTACTGACTCAGTGACTGAGTTGGATGAAGCTCCTTGAGATTTTAAGGAGTTTGTATCATTATCAAAACTCAACTGACACAAGTACAGCAATTCAAAAAAAAAAAGAAAAAGAAAAAAGGAAAAGAAAAGGCTGGCTTCTACATTCTGTAAGAAAAAAAAAATCTACAAAATATATAGCAAACTTTAACCAGACGAAGATACACACTTTTCCTGTGAAGTCTCTACTTGCAACAACATCTTAAATAAGACTGCCTTGAAAATCAAATGACAAGTCTCTTAATGTTTTCCAGTACCCCCACCCCCTCCCACCCACACACGCCTCTTCACCAAACTCCACACTCACACATTCTTCTTAATTTTGCTGAATGAATGAACACAGCCATCTAGCTGTAGAATGGGCGCTAGGGTCATGGTCAGTTTGACTCTCATCTCGAAGCATGCCACATTTTGGTTACTTATTTGAATTTATGGCAAGGTAACAAAGTTCTGAATCTAATTCTCCCTAATGTGTATTATCCCCTTTCCCTGCCTTCCAACTTCAGTCCACCTGCCTCACTATCCCAGCTCTGTGTGCTCATGTGTCTGTGCCTATCAGGACCACAAAAGCAACAGTGAAACGAAAGTGGGATAAACAAAAGGCACCTGTGTAAAATCAAATATCTTGGGCTGTAATCAAGTAACTACTTATGTTTAGTTTTATTCTGAATGCCCTCCCCTAGTCAAACTATTCATAACCTTGAGTCACTTGTAATACAATTTACCCTCATTTACAAATCTCTCTCCTTCCCTGTTTCCTAGTCTTACTCTTTCGGTCTCTTACATTGCTACAGTGACTTTAGGTTCCCACCCATAACCATGCCACTTACCACCTTGGTCACAAAATTCAACACCATCTACCAACCACTCTCACACTTTCAGTACCCTAACTCTCTCTTACATGGCTATTGTTACAGTCACCTACTAACAAGTTCTTTAGTCTTTTTTTTCCATAATCAGTTTAGTGTTATGCTGTGAACATTAATAAAAAAAAAAGAAAGTTCAGTTTCAGTTAATGTTCATTATGTGAACATTGAACCAAAATAAACTTCTGATGCTCACCTGTTCACTTCTTTCTGTATTTTCATAGGCACATAATATGATTACTATCCAATAACATGCATAAAATTAATACTGGGAGCCAGTCCAACAACAAATGCTGACCACAACCAGTTAAAAAAAAATCAGGAAGTCAAATGAGACTTGACAGAGCAGGCTGAAGTCTGTTTCCATCTAACCAGTTAAAAAAAAAAAATCAGGAAGTCAAATGAGACTTGACACAGCAGGCTGAAGTCTGTTTCCATCTGTGCCATAATTATTTTATCTGACATATATGGTATAATACATGCTGTAGCATATTATGATGAACACCGTAATCACCTAAGAGACATAACCCTCGCAACCTTTGCTAAGCATATCCGATGTTACAAGGAAAGGAAACACATCCGGTTCGGACAAACGACAACTCGATCGTACCAAAAGAAGTTAGCTCTTGCTTGATACTATCCAAAAGAACATACTACACATGCCACTGCCATACTGCATGTGTGTATGTGTGTGTGACTCTTGAGTGACTGAAACAAGGAAAGAAAGAGAGAGAGAAAAAGAGAGCTGATGATATAGCCCTTTTTGGGCATTGTAGATATGAGAGTCCCATCGCCAGTCTTGTACACTCCTGAAGTGAAGCTCTTCAAGCATGGGGATGACACAGCTGGACTCCCTTGATCTGTTGTTCCCCCTCCCCAGTGGATGTATCTTGCAGTGCAATGCCTTCTAAGTTTATCATATGACCTTGGTGGCTGGGATGCTAAACTATTGTAAAATATTCTAAATTTGATGTTCAAGGGTGGTATATGCTGTTCCTCTGCAAGAATGGGAAAATAATGCCTAACATGTCACAGGGAAGCTAACGTGGCATTGTTTTTCTTGGCAGTGTTTTTAATGTGGCAGTGCCACTTCAGGCCCTTGAACATCATCGTGCCACAGTACGGAAGAATGTTGCTTTGTTTGAGGAAGTCACAACAGAGGTCTTACATTTTCCAATTCTGCCTTTATCATCCACCATCAGCACTCCTTCTGCCCTAACCTGTAGTCAGTCTAATCTTTGGTTTTCTCGGCCTTAGCAAAAGATTCTTCTTTTCAAGAGCCTTCATGTGCAAACACTCAGACTGGACAGGCATATACTTTTCTTGCTCTTTGTAGATGGAAAATGAGCATCAGTGACATGATGCAGTTTCTGAGGGTGGTCCACAGCATCTCAGAGTCCACTTTCTACTTCTAGGGATAAAGGTTTCCAGCTTGCACAGACACTTCATTTTGGTCTGTATTGATGCAATTCCAATCCACCCTGCTGAACAGATGGATCCTCCTCTGTGGCCTACGCTAGAAGTACACTTGGATATAAAAATCTGTGCCATGGTATAGTAACTTATATTCAGGACAGATGATTTTTTTTTTTCAAAGTTAAACTGACATTGGATTAGTAATAAGGATGAGGTCGGAGACAGTCTCTCCCCTTGGCTCTGTGTGTAAGTGGATCAGCTGTGCAAATCTGGTAATACTGGTAAGAGCCTGCTGTCCATAGCACCTGATGCTCTTGGCAATGTGCCCTCATTCTCCTAGCTGATGATAGGATGATTGACAACGTTTGTCTGTTTCCTTGTGACACAGCTGGACTGGACACACACACACACACACACACACACACACACACACACACTCACACACACATATATATTATATTATATAATTCTCCAGTTCTGCAGTATTTTTTTCCCCTTTTGCAGTATCAAGAGCCCACGATCAGCATGCTGATAATTCCGACACCTAGTCGAAAAAATAATATGCTGTGGAGTCTCGGCTGATTAATTAGTGACGTTAAGACAGCTGCTCAAAGATACCTTCAGAAAAGGAAAGTTAAACTCATGAAATCGAAAGTTGAAATTTTGAAAAATGAAGTGTCTCCGACATCCGAGCAGGCCTGGGATTATTTTGTTCTCCTTGTCTGTTTACACAGCAACTCACAGTGATAGTAGATTAAAAAAAAAAAACGTTACTGTATCACAATTTCTGAATCAGTTGCAACTACTTCAACCAATATCTATTTATTTCTTTGTGATAATTAGCCTAATTTAATGCCTTATTTATTAAGTTGTTCCTTTTTCTGTTGTTTCAATCAGTCTACTTTTTATGCGAGTATAATGAAAAAGTACGCTTGGACATAGATACTCACCTTCAGGTTCAAAATGCATCGTTAATGTCAAACACAGCTAGTCAGAGACAGAGATGGATAACTAGATAGTTCAAGAACAACGCCGTCGATTCGTTGTAAACATTTCGCTTGGCAGTGTTTCACACTTCCTGTTACGCTAGTGGAGAGCCCTCTATATCGTCTAGCCTATATCTTATTGCAGAAATCTTTCTTTTAAAGTTTCAATAGTCTCGTCCTGTACCTTGTTTGTGTTCTTGGCGGTAACTAACCCCCTCTCTTTCTAAATTTCTTTTAAAAGTTTACCTGGCTTAGTCCCATGCCTTGAGGTCATGGTTCACCGAGAACTGACAGATAAATGAATTCTTTTCAAATGCAGATAAACAGAAAGTTGGGAAAACAGGGAGGGGGGGGGGGGGGGGGGGGGGGGGGAGGGGGTACTGGGGAGGTGTGTGTGTGTGTGTGTGTGTGTGTTTGGCAGTTCAACGGATAAAATGGTGTTTCTTGGTGTTAGTAGACTGGTATGTTAAGTAGTGGCATTCCTTCTTATGCCAGACTTACCTAGATGAAATCATCAAAACGCATAACATGTATTTCTACTTTATTTCATTCTTAAAAGTTTGGATTAAGTCTCCCCTGTTCTGGTCTTCGACATTTCAAGGAAGGTTTAGAAAAAAAAAAAAAAATCCAGACCTCCATACTTGCAGCTACTCTCAATTTTGAGACCCTACTCTGCATTCTCAGTTGCTGGCACTGGCTGACTGTTCATGCAGACGACCAAATAAAATTAGCCTACATTCATGATGGAGTTTCACCAACTATGGACATTTTTTTTTTATAGTATATTTTAAAACACTTCAAAGTCCCTCAGTTTGCTTCAGGTGAAACTGTGAGGTGTTTTGGACATGAACGTCACAGTTTCAGCCAAGATCGTTTCAACCTAAAACACTTTGGCCAAGGACGTCAGTTTCAGCATAGGAAACTTTGGCCAGGGACATTCCAGCCAAGAACACTTTGGCCAAGGACGTCTGTTTCAGCTTAGGAAACTTTGGCCAGGGACATTCCAGCCAAGAAGACTTTGGCCAAGGACGTCTTTTTCAGCTTAGGAAACTTTGGCCAGGGACATTCCAGCCAAGAAGACTTTGGCCAAGGACGTCTGTTTCAGCATAGGAAACTTTGGCCAGGGACATTCCAGTCAGGAAGACTTTGGCCAAGGACGTCTGTTTCAGCTTAGGAAACTTTGGCCAGGGACATTCTAGCCAAGAACACTTTGGCCAAGGACGTCAGTTTCAGCTTAGGAAACTTTGGCCAGGGACATTCCAGCCAAGAACACTTTGGCCAAGGACGCCTGTTTCAGCATAGGAAACTTTGGCCAGGAACATTCCAGCCAAGAAGACTTTGGCCAAGGACGTCTGTTTCAGCATAGGAAACTTTGGCCAGGGACATTCCAGCCAAGAAGACTTTGGCCAAGGACGTCTGTTTCAGCTTAGAAAACTTTGGCGAAGGATGTTTCGGCCTAGATACATTTTGGGCAGGGACGTCAGTTTCAGCCAAGGACACTTTGGCCAATGACGTCAATTTCAGCTTAGGAGACCTCGGCCAATGTCGTTTCAGCCTAGAATACTTTGGCCAAGGACGTCAATTCCAGCTTAGGAAACTTTGGCCAAGAACGTTTCAGCCTAGAATACTTTGGCCTAGGTAATCAGTTTCAGCCAAAGACACTTTGGCCCAGGACGTCAGTTTCAGTTTAGGAAACTGTGGCTCAGGATGTCAGTTTCAGCCCAGAACACTTTGGCCAAGGATGTCAGTTTCAGCCTAGGTCACTTTGGCCAAAGACTTAGAACACTTTGGTTTAGGTCATCAATGGCAAAGACTTAGAACACTTTGGTTTAGGTCATCAATTTCAGCCTAAGACACTGGCCAAGGCTGTCAGTTTCATTTTAGGAAACTTTAGCTAAGGATGTTTCAGTCTATAACAGTTTGGTTAAGAACGTCAGCATCAGCCGAGGTCACTTTGGCCAAGGACATTTCTGGCCAGAACACTTTTGCCAGGGACGATCCAGTCTTAGACACTTTGGAAAAGGATGTCATATCAGCCTAGGACATTTTAGTCACGGACGATTCTGCCTGGGACACTGAGGTCAATTATATCATTTCAGCCCAAGACGGTTTAGCAAAGGATGTTTTGGGCCAAGACACTATGGCCAAAGAAATTTTGGTGTAGGACACTTTGACCATGGATGGTTTTACCAAGGACACTTTGGCCATGAATGCTGTCACTTGAGGGATCGCCTTGGCCTTAGACATTTTGGCTTAGGTGTGACAAGCTGGGGTGGAGGATGTGGTCCTCTAGGGGTGTGCTCTCTATTAGAACTATAGAGTAATTTTTCTCTAAAAATTCACCTCCAGTCTGTCTCTTACTGGTGGTGGAAGGAGCAACTCTCCAGTTCGAGAATTTGTTGTTATTGTTGTTAAAAATACTCCAGGATGGCTCAGAAGTAATTCGTCTTAGGCATCTGCACTTACAAATACTTTTGCCCCAAGTGACGGACAGACTTAGGAATCAGTTCATACATAAACCAACAAATGAACAACAAACAGACTGACACCAATTAAATCCAATTTCACTCACAAAACTTGACATTGTACACAAGTTTAAAAAATATACAAAATAACAGAACTTCAATTGAATCAGTCTGTCTTTGCTTAGACTGGCTTATTTACACTTTATCTCATCATGAAGGGGGGAAAAGCTCTTGATATGAGTTGTAATCCAGTTGGCAAACAAAGACTTAGCTTTGAGGTGGAGAGCTGTGCAGGTCTCTCTGGAGTTGGTGGTGGTTGATCCAGCTCTTCTCATACAGGAAGAAAAAGGGTCAAACCTGACCTGAATGTGGTAGCTCATGTATGTGCTGATGGGTCACTTGTCCACAAGGCCATGTTGTAGCTTAGATTCTTGATCCTGTGGTGTGCCAGTTTGTGTGGATGAACCACCAACCCAGGATTTTTGAAGATCACAGAATCTGGTTGGAAGAGGAGAGGCTAGAAGTCCAGCTTGACGAGTCCTCACACTTGCCCCCTGACGTCAGCAAAAGTGTGAGGTCTCAACTGGCAAAAGTAACACTAACATAGATGTATCAGCCTTGATATTCAGTCTCCGATTTAGTTCTTCACTCAGGCTTAGAGTGGGTTTTAGTAAATGGTATGAGACAGTAAGAAACTGTTAAACAACTCAGGGAAATAACACTTCAAGGCAGCCAGTCAAATGCTCAGGTGATGAAATTAAATACTGGAATAGCTTAGTCCAAGTATGCATGTTGATTATAGTTACCTACTACGAAGCATTAAGACAATCACTAGTATTCATAGATCTCCTTAACATATTTTACTAAGTACTCACAAAAATTTATACTATGAAATTATAATATTTCTCAACATCTTAACAAACGTTACCAAGCTTTGGTGTAAAGGTATACTGTTGAAATATAATACTTATCCATTATTTTAAACAGATTTTTTCCCCCAAGTATTGGCGTTAAGTTATACTGTTAAAGTATATGGCATAAATACAAGCCATGCATAGTCTCAAGACTTAGAAACTTGGATCATATTTCTACAGGGATAATCAGTGAAACTTGACACAGGATCTCAGAATAGGAGAGATGAACGTTCCCCTCTCTGGCATACACCAGTGTTGAGTTTTACTCATTGACAATTTGACTTTGAGATCAGTCTTAGAGCCTATGGTGGATCAGTGAAACAGGGAGGCTTGAATTCACCTTTTTGAGTGCTAAGCCACCCATCATGTCTCTGATGCCAGTTAATCAGACAGCCAGAGGAACAGGACAGCCAATAAAATCATTATGGTAAAAAAAAGAGGGAAGGATGTTAGCCATCTGGAAAGGGGAGTGGGAGGGGGGGTGGGGGGGGGGGGGGGGGGCGGGAGGGGGAGACGGAGAGGTTGGAAGGAGACAGTCACTTCCTAACATGCGCGGTGTGATATAATGGAGTTTTGATAAGAGATGACGATCTGTATGATGTCGGCGATCTTCAGGCTTTATACTGATAAACGAAACTATGATGTCCACCACACCTGTAAGACACGTGCAGACATGGACATCAGGGAAACATCTGGGAATCATGTAATATAGCTGAAACAACACTGTGAACGCACTGCAGTGATCTTAACAAGGAAGCCGGGGTGGGTGGGGAGGGAGAGGGGATGGCTTCCTTGTAGTGGCATGGGTGGCAGAGGAAGTACTCGGGTGGTTTTCATGAAAAGCATGCTACTATCAGCTGTCAGTTAGAAAGAAAGAAAACCGGACAGATGAGTGGAAGGGTGTGATGGCAGCGACCTGCGTTACATTTACATCAAAAGTCTCTGTAATGTTGTTGTCATTGTCGTGTCTTATTTTTGTAGTGTTGGCTTGCAACGAAAGTCAGCTTAGCTGAGGGAGGAAAGGGAGTGAGAGGTCAAGGGTGTGAAGGTGAGCATAGTAAAATGATGTGAACTGATAAGGGCTGTGTGTGTGTGTGTGTGTGTGTGTGTGTGTTGTGTGTGGTGTGTGTGTGTGTGTGTGTGTGTGTGTGAGAGAGAGAGAGAGAGAGAGAGAGAGAGAGAGAGAGAGAGAGAGAGAGAGAGGAGTGAATGCCATCAATTGTCACATCACACACGGACAGTTTGGCCATGAGCGTTTTTACTTAGGGTACTTCGCCCAAAGATGTTTCAGCTGTACGTTTTTCCTTAGGCTGCTTGACTGATCGATTATCTTAGAAATCCTCCCTTTGCTGCTGAGTAAGCCTCTCTCTCTCTCTTTCTCTCTCTCTCATTTCATTATGCATACATTGTGTTGAACTGTATAACCTATGAGCATGGACTTACATCTTAATCCGATCACCAAAATGGCAATTTCCGAGATGAGAAAATCGTTTGAAAAAGGTATGGTCTTGGGCTGAAACACCCATGTCTAAAAAGTCTACCTATCTACCCTCTCTCTTCACCACGATCACTTTAGGTATTGATTGACTGACTGATCATCTTTATTCCTAAGGATAACAGATAAGCAAGAAGATCATTTTGCCCTCTGGCCCTTGGCCCTTCAGGGACTAGGGATACTGACGTAGAACACTGTTACACAATACAGAACTGATTGTAACAAGAACAGTGATGAATCATATTATCATTCAAGAAAATATTTATATACACACTAAAAGTGTCAATATCACACACACACATATATGTGCGGGCACACACATTCACACACACACACACACACACACACACACACACACACACACACATGCATGCACGCACACTTGCATGCAAGCATGCACGCACACATGATCCACACACACACACGCACACACACACGCACGCATGCATGCACGCGCGCACGCACACACACACACACACAGAACGGAGAAAAAAAAAAAAACGAAGTAAAGAAAGGTAGAGAATGTAACATCATTAACTATACCATGTCTTCTATCCTTCCACCACCTACCCTCAAAAGGTACATATAACTGGATGCGGAGAACGTTGGCTCACACACATACACTGCATAATGAATACACTATAAATCTTTCACATACCGATATTTGCATGCACTGACATAGCATGTCCAATCATTAACAAATTATTCTAAAACAGTAGTGTTTGTGAACAGCAACAGTCACTATGGGGAAGTTAATCAGTGATAACGTACACATAGACAGGCATTGATATGAATTACCTTGCATATGTATATGATCTGTGAGAGTGTGCAAAATATGTAAACAATTTTCCTCTGTAAGATTCTGAGCTTCAATGGCATTTAAGCTCAGGCGGAAGCTAGTTCCTGAGAAGAGGACCAGAATAACAAAGACTTGTTTCAGATGGGCAATTCCATGAATAGGAACCTTAAGTTTTGAAGAATTTCAAGAATTAATGTTAAATTTATATTGAATAGTGCAGACACAAATTTTTGCATGAACATTCCTTTATTGATAGGAAACATGAATTTCAAGAATTAATGTCAAATTTATATTGAGTAGTGCAGACACAAATTTTTGCACGAACATTCTTTTATTGATAGCAAACATATCCTTTAAGGGTACAACTCCAACTTGAATAAGATCCAGTTTCGTAAAGCTCAAGGATTTCTGGAGCACTGCTTTTGGTACGTTTATAGATGCTGATTGATGGCTTCATTGAATTTGACCGAATATGTCAAATATTGTCGAACAGTTATTGATTTAAGAGAGTGTGTATGCATTCAGGAAGTATTTTTCTGGCATTAAAGTTCAAAAATGCTTAATCCTGCATCATTTATGCATTTGTCTGGATAATTTTTTTTTCAGAATGCTTTGATGTGAACAGATGAAATATCGTGGTTAATTATAATGCCTGTGTACGGCAATCATCTACTTTTTCAGTTCGTCCATAGTTCATATTTTGTCGTCTTCGATGGGTTATTATAAGCATGGCTTTAGTCTTACTGGGGTTAAGTAACATATGGTTCACACTGCACCATTCACGTAATGTTTTTCAATGCACAAGTTGTAGATTATGTTAAGTGTTTTAGATGCGACTGGTGCTGAAAGTTTGAATTTTATCATCAGTTCCATCAAGTCCATGATTTCCTGTCTTCTTCAAATGACATTAGGAAAAGCAAACGCCAGTTATAGGCATCAAGTTACCGACAGTATTCTTGAAATTGCAGAACACTAATTAGTCAAGGTAATTTAGTTCTGCCACACTTGTGAAGTTTACACTTGATCACAACAAAAAACACCAGTTCTCTGCCAAATTTTCGTCTTTACTTGACTTCATCAGGACTGTCACCTTGGAACACCTAGTAGTCCTCCTTTGACGTTTATCGTGTCATACGTCATCGTCTATACGTATTTATTGGTCTCGCGTTTATGTCGTCAAACCTGGAAGATTTTTGTTCTGTTTCTTCCTTTCTCTCTCTCTCTTTCTTCCTTTCTCTGTTTTTTCTTTCTCTCTCTCTCCCTTTCTCTCTTTCTTTCTTTCTTTCCTACTTTCTTTCTTTCTTTTCATTCTTTCAAACACACACACGCACACACACACACACACACACACACACACACACACTTGTGAAGTTTATCGAATTCATCTGGTGTGACATTAATTGCTTATATGATATTTCTTAGATTGTGATGTTTTATTCGTAAGTTCACTTGTAGCTTTCCATGTTAATTTTGGAGTTTTTTTTCGGAAGAAAAAAGATCTTTGTAATATTTCTTTTGTGCCGTTCTTTTGAGCAAATTAACCATATTTTGCTGTTTGTTGAATTCGTCGAGTTTCCCTTCCACCTTAAAAAAATCTTTACGAAGGAATATTACAGCTCGTATTTCCTTAGTCATCCACATAGGATGGGGAGTGTGTTTAACTCTACATGTTTTATATAGGGTGTGTCTGTCATAAACAAAATTGAAACTTTGTAGCCAGCACTCTTTGGCTTCTGGATTAGTATAACTGTAGATGTAGGAAAATAGGGAGCAGAAGAGATCAGCAGGAAACGATCTTCCCAAAATGTTGCAGAGGTTTATCCTCACACGATAGTATGGTGATGGAATGGTAAATGGAAAACAGTGGAACGTATGTGTGCTGAGTAAACTTGGGATGTGAATCGGGCTAAACCTTGAAAGGATCTGCGGTATTTCCCCTAAGACTGTGAAGTGAAGTGTAAATGACGGAAAAATAAGCATTCGTAACTGTATTCTTGGAATAGGACCGCGGTCTCTTAGAGTTTGTTCTTTGAGCATGAGGCTCCGTATTGAGTGTTCCTGCAGTTACCATAGACGATACTGCAAGGCAAAGTGTTCCAAATAATTATTGATAATCCTGTTATTAGAAATTGTACACAAAGGGTGGTTTTAGCAACTGGCTTTTTTTTTTTTAGATTCATAGCATCATGACCTTAAGTATCAGATTTATAGAGTGAAAATAAGTTACTTGTATATTGGGCATCGTAGAAAACAAAATTTCAAAGGTTTCTATCATATCACTTCGAGCTCTTCAATATTTTAGACTTTGTAATTGAGAAATTTCAGCCATCCTACATAACTTCCTACAACATTTTATGCACTTCTTCCAAAATGAAGACCAAACCACGTTGCCATACTCTAAAATTGGTCGAACTATATTTGTTAAAAAGTGGTACCATTCTGTCCTTAGTTCTGAACTGAATAAAATCTGTATCATCCCAGAAATTCTGTTTGCCTTTGTAACTGTTGCCGTGATATGCTGATTAAAAAGGAGATCATTATCAACTGAGATATCCTTAAACCTTTTTCGACTTCACTGGGCTCTAGATCGCATCCATTCGTGGTATATCTACTATGAACTATCTTGCATTTAGCGCACTGAACTTGATTTGCCAGTCCACAGACCAACATACTAACTTCTTCTTCTTCTTCCGTTAGGCGGCCAACATCGTTATGTCGATGATTATGTCGCACTAAGGGAGGTTGCATTTGTAGCGCAGTAGTGAGGGAGTCAGTAAAATATGGGGGTGGGGGGTGGGGGTGGGTGGGTATTTGAACAGGAGGCAGTAACTGGCATGGTCGGGTGGGAGGTGGTGGAGAGGGGTGGGGTGGGGGTGGGGGGGCAGGGAGGACTTGAAGTTTTGGTGTTTACAGGTGAGAGGCCAGCCTGGACTTGGAAGAGTCCAGCGACTCGGCCATCACGACTATACTGATAAGAGTCCTTTAGTATGCTTCTACATGTATTCTCTTCATCAGAAACACTGCTGCATGCTTTACTGTCTTCTGCTAACATCCCAATATTAGTGAAAATCCGACATCAAAATGGAACGCTACAGAGACACGGATAACAAAACGATCCGTTTCGAAATGGAGAGAAGATTCGTTTTATCACCGTCCCTGTTATCCCACTTGAAAAATCACAGGAAGTAGGCCCGTTCACTACCAAAATCTACCATAAAGAACAGAAGCCTGCGTTTAAATCAATCATTCGTTCCAAGTTCCTGGAGCCCAGCCACCATATGTCTGTGTGTGAATGAGGTTGTGTGTCATGAATGAACACAACCAGGGCACGAGAAAAGAGATACTTCCTGTGAAGGAAGGCATAAGAGTCCGGGATAAGCAAACCATAGCTGCACAAGTCGCATTCGCTTCAGTCCCAGAATGTCCGTTTTGAAAGTAGGAAAGAGAAACTCTGCAGTTAAGGTTAAAAAAAATTCTGAGTTAAACAAAAGAAGTCGGCCATTGGGCATGCGAGTACCAAATGGCAAACTACCTTACACTCCAGTATGATCCCCATCCAGAAAACCCTAGACGCCTATCAGAGCCCCCAAAATCAATGATCTGGAGGTCAGGACAGCCCTTCAGTATCTAAAGAAAAATGTGCCAAATGCGATGTTGACGCTAAAGAGGAAAATGATGAAGAAACATCCAATGTGTCAGATAATGAAAAATAAGCTGATCAGACATTCGTGCCTTTTCCCACTCCTTCACTCCATTCATCTGTCTGTCCGTCTCTATCTACCCTCCACCCCATCTCCTTCCCTCCCTCTCTCTTCCTGCCCATCTTCCTTCCCTCCCCTTCTCTCTTTTTCCTTCGCTCCCTCTCTACACTTACCTATTGTGCTTCCTCCACCGTTTTCTCCCTCTTTTTCTCTATTCATCTTGTCTGTCTTTCATTCTTTCCTCCTCTTTATTCTCCTTCATCCTTTACCTGTTATACCTCTTTCCCTTCTACCATTTGTTTGTTCGTTTTTAACTTTTATGTTTTCCCTCCTCCCCTTTCACGGAAAATTTAAAGTAGGTACCACCAGTGTACTGCTTTGATCATAACATTTTGTTTTATGAATAATGGGCACGTTCAAAATTTGCTCATTGAATTGCCATGGACTCAAAACTAAACTGAGACTTGGTAACTTATTAAAATATTAAAAAAGAAAAATGGTAAGTTAGATGTTAGATGTTTAAAAGAAACATTTTCTAAAACTGAAACGTCACGATGGGGGACAGGATGGAGCGATAGAATTTTCGTGAAAGAGGATATATCCTGAAGTAAGGATGAGGTCATCCTGATGTCCAGACATTTCAACGACTAAATTGAACTAGTAATGGTCAAAGAACACAAACTTGCTATAAAGACAACACATGAGCAATCCCTGTAAATATTGTTAATGTACACACTTCTACACTGTTAAATTCATACTTCTTTATATATCAAATCAAGATATACCTGCTTAAACAAACAAAAAAAACAACAACCCTTTTCCCTAACACGCAATCAGCTTCTGGCACAGAAAATGGAATTTCAATAAATGGCTATGGATTATATCGAGACAGACAATAAAAGTGGTACAGCTATGTGAATTACAATAAAACTATTGCCCGATATCTATCCCATAAATATTCTGAAACAAAAGATGGGGGTGTGCCATTCTGTTTCCGGTGATTATTGTCCAAACACTGTGGATGTTACTGAACATTTCTTTTTGAATGCCCACTGTGATACAGTTTTTGACAGACATTAAAAACAAGTTTTTTAGGTGGGCCTAAAATGCATTTCATTTGGTAACTGATGTTTTCTGGGTCTTCAGAAAAGAAAATGTTCACAGACTAATTATGGATCAACATTGTTATTCTACTTAGTAAAATGTGCGTTAGCAAATTTAAAAGATAAAGTCTAAAATGTGCATTAGCAAATTCAAAAGATAAAGTCTTCCATGCAGTATAAACTAGTTTAGGAACAAGATGCACAGTTAGGGACATTTTCATAAACACACAACTATGCATACTCTTACACATGCGTGCACGCACACATACAAATACACACAGATCATGCACATGCCTTCATGTACACAATCTCGAACAATGAAAAATGTTGAGAAAATGTTCTTCTGTGTTGATGCTACATAAATGAACACACACAATTGCACACACACACACACACACACACACACACACATGCAAATGTACAGACAAACACACACATTCACACTGTGCCTATCATCTTACTTCTTGACTTCCCTTACATTGTTTTCACTTTTTTTTTTTGCTATAAGCAGCCTCTTCTGGGGAATAAATCAGTTTGCAAGACAATATGTAATCAACCCCCAAAGCAAATACTTTTTCCTTTTTCCCTTAGTTCTGTTGCTGTCAGTTTGTTCCTAAAGTCATCCTTGATTAGTTTTTCCTGCTTTTTCACTTAAAGGATGGCTTTGGAGGAAATATTCGCTCCACCGGAGGGGAGGGGAGGGGAGAGGGAGAAGGAAATATAAATATATAAATAGAGAAAAATATTATCATACACAATTTTTACTACCTCAATATAGTTACTGTTGTTTAACTCATTTTTGTATAGTTTTTTTTGTGGTCAAAAACAAACAGAATGAAAGTGTCAGTCCACCAAACATCAGAACGTAAGTAAACCCAGATGCTGTGTATCAGAATCCATAACATTAAAGTCCACATGCAAATGTTGATTAGCAATCACACATTCAGACTTGCATGGTGAGTGAGAGACGATGAAGTGAAAAAGAAGACAGAAGGAAAAAATAGTAGGATGGAGGCCTCACCTTTAAAGAAAGAGGACAAAATATGAGGTTGAAGGACCATCCTCCAAAATCGGCTTGTATGTTTTTCAGTTCACCTTTCTGAAGTCCTTTCTTTTCCCTTGACATTCATCAGACTTTCTGCCTGCCTAATCAAGTATCATTTTTTTATTTATTGTATCTTAATAATCTTGTGGTTGTAAGCAAAATTAGTTACATGTGCCATTATGAACTGCTTTTGAAAGTAGTTGATTGAAAGCAAAGTTAGTTATATGTGCCATTATATGAATTGTATATTTAGAAAGTAATTGACACTACTTCTGTTCTCTCTCTTAACCTTTACCATGCTTCCTGGGTCTTCCATGACCCAGTGACTCAATAAAAACATCATATCTTATGAACGGATAGAGCTATGCTCACGAAATCTTAGGAGTTTGTCAACGATATTAATAGCCGTTGGTCACAGAAATTTCATGTATGGGCACAATCAATTATCGGCATAATTAGTCACGGTTCCCCCAGGACCTATACATTTAATGGGTCGCACATGACCCACGCCATCATGGGGGAATAAGTTGTTGAACCGCCCTTTATCAGGTGTGGGTCTTACAAGACCCATGCGATCTGAATAGGGATAAGCAATAAGAAAAGCCTCTACAAAATGTGTGGGTCTTGGGCGACCTGCACAATCGGGTCTGTGCAGTCAAAATCGTCATCCAGTAAAGGTTAAACGTGCGCACACACACAGACACACACACACATACACACTCACATATACATATGCTGGTCAATGCATTCAAATACTCACACTCTTACATTCAAGCACAAATTCCTCCAACATTCATTAACTTAGTTTTAACTGTTTTTGTGATGGCTTACAACACATTCAAGATAAGAGGAATAACACATGTACCTGGAACTTTCTCTTGAGCAAAAAACAAATCCAGACAAATGTGCCACAATGCAGTTAATAAACCCATTGTCAGTATGTCAAACAACAACAACAACAACAACAGCAAACGTAGACGAATGTATTTCTCATTACTAGCAGAACACAACAGAAACCCTTACACCTGTAAACACAATCCACAGAGATTAGGGCAACAAAAAACTCAGACGTTAGTTAAACTGTCCAGCATCACATACAAATATGGTTTGATGTGTAACTGAAAACAAAAAAAATCGGACAAAGGAGAGAAAAAGTTTTGCCTGCTGGACACCCCTTGGCCCCCCCCCCTCCCCGTTTCCCATCCACCTCCCCTTCTAACTGAAGTGGTCTACCTCTGGTGTGTTCGTAAGTGATTGCAGCACATGTCCTGTGCACAGCTTTCCACTTTCTGTTTCTTTGCTCTAGAAAGATCGAACATCATTAACCATGCCTTAATTTCAATGAAACAGCATTATCAGTTTAAAACAAAACATAGCCAGTCACACACTTCATACATGTCAGAGCGGTGTTCAAAGTTCATGTTATTTATCAAACAATACAAACAGCCATGCACACATTACAACATGAATCCTATTTTCAGAGTTTCTGCCTTTATTGGACAGCATAAAACTCATGCACGAATGTCAACATAAGCAGAGCATTGTTTTTCTTTGCTTTTTTTTTTTTTGAGGAGGGTGGGTGGGGTAGGGGAAGGGGAAAGCACGGAGGGGAGGGTGAGGACGGGGGACATTTTTTAACACAATTGATCATGCGCATTCTTCGATCAAACCATTGCCTTCACACACAATATTTTAGAAGCAGTGGAATATCACACCAAAAAAAAACAACGTGGTGAAGTTAAGATTTTCTGCCAACATGCCTGCTTTTACCAGAAACCACCACAACAAAATTATGCATGCATATTTTCAACCACCACTTCATGCAACCATTTTCTCAAACTAAAGAGGGTGTTCAAAGAAACTTATAAACATTAGCACACAATGAAACTAAACTTCTACACCAGGGATCATGTGCATTTGAAACAAAAACTGGCAGTGTATAAAACAAGACTTGTAAAAAGTGTGTGCAAGAAAACAAAAATTAATAGATGTTGAATTTCCAACATCAAGATGGTCAATGTTTCAGTTGAATTATAATTAAATACCACAACTGAACTGGTTTGTTACATTTTTTCCCTTCTCAATACCACAGATTTGCCCAGGTAGTGTACAGTACAGTATCTGTACTGTATCAACTCCCATTTTTGCAGATCATATATGATGATTTTATAGGCATAATCTCATAAATCTCTTGGATTAGTAAACCCTTAGGTGGGCGTGGAATGTAAACTTGAATCATCCCAATGACATCAAGGCAAATAGCTTTATACTTCATCTCCCCAACTTCTCACAGACACCTTGGTACATGTTTCCCTCAAGTGTAGGCATACTTCAATAATCCATGGGCTTTCTTTGACTGTGATATTTCATGTTTTCATTTACAGGTGTTCCATTTTTTTCATAATTTTGTGACACAGTGAGCTCATATATGTGAAATTAATTCCCCCTTGGATGCTGAATGAATTTACTATGGGTACCATTGGCTGAAATAATTAAATTTACTGTTATGTTTTTCTTTTTATCTGAGCACACCCCGCATCGATCTTTCTTTCACAACCCACCCATGAAGAAGCAAGAAAAGTAGTGAAATGGAAACTAACTTTTTTGAGGCATAAAAAGACTTTATTTAACGGCTTTCTCTGGCCCCCCCCCCCCCCCCCCCCCCCCCCCCAAATAGCACAACCCTCCTACTTTCCTTCTCTGCACTGAGAGGCGTGTACAAAGTGCAAGAAAAATATCTTGTTACAGAATGTGCTCAAAATCTACTGTGAGACAAGAATGATGGGTTTTTTTTTTCACATGTGCACTAATGTAAACAATCTACCTATGACCATAAAATGTGAGGTCCACAAAAATGCACTTTTTGAATAACTACCACAACATTGCTAATGGTGACTCAATGGTGCATTTTCCCTGCACTGTTTACTTACTTAAATAAAAAAAACCCTAAATCTGCCTGGTTCATAATAGTGCCAATCAATCAACAGTTTTAACTTACTCAAGATCTCCTTTCGAAGCTCAATGATGACGAGTCAATTTGTTAAGTGGGTTCAAAATCTCCGTTGATTCCATTTGCATGGGTCTTTTTTCACTGAACATACTCTATCATGAGGACAGTGTTACTGACACAACTTCACAAGCATCAGTACAAGAAATTTGGTATACACTGTATACTTGTACCATCTCAATACTGGAAAAGAAGAAACTGAAAAACATGTGAAGGCCTTAACAACTGCAGCAATTAGTTTCTGAAGAGTGTATCAGACATAAACAAATGCTGTATTCTCAAGAAACTAGAGAGAAATATTTTCAGTCTGAACTTCATCCATTTTCATCCCCCCCCCCCCCCCCCCCCCCCCCCCCACTGAAGCCCTTACCTCTCCCACTCTACCTCCCACTCCCCCCTCTCCTTGCGTCCCATGATCCTCCTCACAGCAATGTAGTGATTCAAAACATACACCATCTTCTTTCTCAGGACATTATTTTAGACCTTTATACATTTAAGATGACCAAATTGCAATTGCAAACCATTTTACACAGAACAGTACATGGTCCATTGCCTTGATGACACAAACTCAGCATTTCACAGATAATGAAAACATGTCCCATGTTCATATCCTCAATAAGTGTACTCAGCATGGCTGCCTGCATGTAACATCAGAGTGTAAAGAGGCTTGCAAACGATGTACACCAGTATTCGCTCTGTCTTGCACGTGCACAAATACTCAGTCATGCTTACAGAGGTGTACATGCCCATTTACATTATTGCTAACACAAAAAGAAAAGGACCTTATACTGTCTTGAGTATGAAACGCTATCAGCAGATGAATGGTACAGCAAAATGGATGTTAATACAAGCCTGATAATTTGCACAAAGTAAGTGTATGCTTAAACTATGGGAACCACTGCATCCTGGAACACACACACACACACACACACACACACGTTTATAGACAAATACTTATAAAAATTTTTCTCAGTTCATGGTCTGCACCTGGTTTTCTCACAACAGACCACACCATTCCACATCATTATTTTCATACTCATTTCATGCAAATAGGCAGGAATGATATCAAACAAAATTAAACCTACCAGTATCATTTTCACTATTATTATCATTATTGTTATCATGATCGTTATAACTATAGCTACTATAACCGTATTATTGTTAACTACCTTCTAACTCCTCTCCTTCCTCTTCTTCTATTAGCATCATTATCATTCTTACTAGTTACTATTGCCATTATAGTTAATATTATCATTATATGATTATACTACTATTAACATTATTTTTAGCATAATTTATCTTTATTCTGTTATCATCATCATTATTATTATTTCAACCTGTACTGTCATCCCTTCAGAATCCATTCTATTCTGTATCCTTTTTGCACCTAGTCAGAGAAGATAACTGCCTGTTCTTCCTTCATTTTCATTGTCTTAAAATGTTATTTTGCCTTGCCTAGAGAAGACTATATAGGTCAAAACACGTTGTGTAGGTTTGTAGTTTAACTGTTCTTTCGTTTGGTGGCGCAGTGATTCTGATTTTGTCTCAGCTCTTACCCTTGCTGAACCTACCAAATTTTTCCATACTGGATATCACATATTTACTGCAGAAATCAACCCTAGATATCTATCTAAATGCTTTCCACAAAACTAGCAATAAGAGATTGAAAAAAATTAAAATACTGTCATTTTGATTATCTACCCAATGTACCTTGCCATCAACATTAAAATCAGTCATGCATGATGCTTTCAAACCTGTTGTATCTCACATCTCTAACAAAATGATTCAAGTTTTCATTGTTACTGATTCAACAATAAATTAAACCGTATGCATAATGTATTCCAAAGATTCATGAGATATAAATGAATCTTTGATTAACATGCTGGGGTCACCATATCTTTACATCCTCACAAGCCTATGTAAAATCACCAAATGCATGGTATAGGGTGAGAGGATTGAGTGTATTTGACGTTTTTTTGATGATCTGGCCTACGGGAGCCACATCCCACATTCAGACATTTTAGCAACGTTGACACTCGGCCCTTTACCCCCGCTATTCCCTCTGCCAATTCTTGTACTGTTCTGCTTGTTTCCTTTTTAGTTACAATAACTTATTTGTTCCAAACTGCTAATACATGCCACATTCAATCTGAATGTTATTCCCCATTTTCACAGTCTAGATCACTGGGGAGTGGTTAGAAAGTTCGCACAGTTAGGGTAATGCTTTTTTTTTTCACCATGTGTGCCTTGATAAGCAAGAATCATTTTGACCTCAGTGTTCAAAACCAAAATGTGAATATGTCATCAAAACATTCTGTATATTTAGGAACAGCATACCAATGTCATACATGTGTAGATCTTCTCATAACTTTTCCTTGGGCAAAAAAAGCTGCTTCCCGACATGAAATTCTTTGTCAACTCTTCTCCACACAAAGCCCCTCTCTGTCATCTCTTCTCCACACAAAGCCACTCTATTTCTCCTTCCATGTCGGATTCACTTACTCTAGTTTTTAACAACTCTTTTACTGCTGATATTAACAAATCTCTTACATACTGAGCTTTGATTCCTTTCTTCAACATCTCAGAGGACTTCTTTAATACACAATCAAATCAAAGATTCAGCATATTGACAAGATTATTTACTGATTTATGCTTCATGCCTAATTCATAATGGATTGCTGAACAATACAATAAATAAATAAATGAACGTGTTCTATACAAGTTACAGTATCTTTTAAAACCTATACACTAGGTAGAATAATATATAAATCAATCAAATCCCTGTAAAACAATAACTGAAGTAAAAACATACTTCTTGTAAATAAGCAAATCGGAAAATTTTATACTAACACATCAGGTTTCATTTTTATAACCTTATTGAATTACTGGACTGTAATGCCTATTCATATAAATGACAAGAAAGGTGCTACATCTCTTTGTAAAAGAGAGAGAGAAAGGGAGGGAAAGAGAGAGAGAGAGAGAGAGAGAGAGAGAGAGAGAGAGAGAGAGACAGACAGACAGACAGAGAGACAGACAGACAGAGACAGACAGCGTGTGCATAAATGTGTACTTGCATGTATGTTTGAGTATGTGTTTTGAAGAAAGTTGACAGATTTTCGTGCACATTGCACTGCAAAAAAAAAAAAAAAAAAAAAAAAGAAGGAACAAGCTTGGCCTCAGTTAAAATGAGATACTATACATGTGAACAACCTTATCTCCCAAAGCAACAACTCTGCCTCTTACTCTCTCTCCTGCTCTCACATAAATATCATTTTTTTCCGAGCATGCAGCCAATTTTTTTCCTCACAAACTGAATCAGAAACCTCTTTTTTCTGACATCTCACCTGTGAATTTGCTTCCACATGCTAACCGTACTGGAACCATATTTGCAAGAATTCATTGTTGCCAACAAACGGCGAACATGATACAGAGTCAACACACTAAGTTTGCATGTGACAGGCTTTTCTTTCTTTTCTCCTTCTCCTTTCTCTCTGTTCGTACATTTTACTGGATTGTTCAGGTAAAAAAGGACAGTCTACCTTTGACATTTGCCAAAATCTTTCTTGATAAATGTACATCAGTAACTGATCTCCACGACTGACAAAGAAATGGTGTGTCACCAAATGCATGCCAACATTGAAACACATCTTTATAGTTGATATAATTTTCTCTAGATGTAGAGCAATCCTCCCTGAATGTATCAAGTAAAGCCAGTCATTGAAGAGAAGATGCAAAATGGACTTAGCAGGCTGAAGACCATTTTAAGGCACAGAAGATACAAATCCGTTAGCTGGCCCTGAATGACTCGTCTTAGCGAGAGAATGATTCCGAGTCCTATGCATTTTCAAGTCAACTAATGGAAATGATTGCAGTCTACTTCAGTTTCTCTTGTGGATATGAGAAGGAAATGATAAAGCACGTCGCAAATAAATACACTCTCTTTCATTCATATTTGCTCTTGATAGTCTCTGCCTTTTTCGCCTGTACCGATCTGATTTTGGCAGTAACTTTGTATCTGTGTGCAGTATTTGCTAGAAAATGTTTGAACTTTTCAAGTACAAACACAACAAATCATATGAATGGCTTCTGCTTTGAAAAGATTTTGGATAATTATCTTGTAATCTAAAAGAACGCAAACAATTTACATGAACAGGCAGGCAGGGAGGCATGCACGCATATATGCACACACACACACACATACACACAGAGTACACAGATGCACACAAACACATACAGCACATGCGCAAAGTACACACAAACCACATTCATATTTCATGTGAATGTAATTCAATTGTGACGACTCTTTGGCACATACAACAATTGCCACATAAGGAATACATCTGTGTCCACCCAATCAGTCGAGAAAAAAGAAAACTGAGAAAAACAACAACAACAACAACAAAAAAAAACACACAAAAAACTGCATGAGACAGAAAAGAAAATGACAGAATGAGAAGGGGGGAGAGAGCCTGACGGAACAAGAAAAAGGCTGGGTGACAGGGAGACAAAAGTCAAGTGTGTAAAAACTAATCAAACAGTGCACACAATAAACTCAGAACAGTGCTCTCACATCGTTTCTCAACTATGATGCATGCATGTTTGATAAAAACGCATATTTCACACACACAAACATACAACTCTGACACCTCAACTGGCTAAGAAAATGACACATCTCAGAGTCTCCATGTCTGAGAAAATGACACGTCTCAAAGTTCCTGTGTCTTTTCTTTAGGACACTGCTGCCCACCCTACATGTTACTTTAAAAGATGTTCTTTTTCTTCAGGATTCCAGGTCTGTTTCCTTTGGCTGAAATCCTAACATGTGAAAACCTTTTTCTTTTCCTCTCCCACTCTGCCCAAGACCACATCTTCAATGTTGCAACGGTTCATTCTTCTTTTTAAAAAAATTTCATTTGTAAAAGGAAATCAAAATGAAAATCACCAGCTTATCATAAAAGAAGTATATGACCATAAGTTTAACAAACATCTGGTAGTCAACACATGTGCTCAGATTTTAAAGTAGAAATGAAGGTCTCTTCAGATACAAGAATGACTGGGAGAAAGTATCCAACAATTTTGTGCGTGTGTGCGGGCCGAGACTGTTTTTTTCCCAAATATATATATATACATATAAACACTTTTTCAAGTTTTAACATTGTTTTCCTTTTCCTTTTTCTTTTAGACCATTTCAAACAAAACATTACAGGGTGTAACAATTTTACTTACCTTCCTCTTTTTCTCATCCATTCCTTTTTTCTTCTATCCTACTTACTCCTTTTAGATTATTTACACACACACACACACACACACACACACACACACACACACACACACACACACACACACACACACAAATTTCCCATAATTTACTCCTGGATTTACTAATTAACAGCTTACTTAATAAAAAAAAAATCCACAAAAATCCACCCCAAGGTAGCGGTCATTGTAAAGAGAGAGAAATAGATAGACAGAGAGAGAGACACACAGAGAAGGGGAGAGAGAGAGAGACAGAAAGAGAGAGAGAGAGAGACAGAGAGAGAGAGAGAGAGAGAGAGAGCAAAAGGAGCATGTGCGACGACACAAAATGGAAGAGGTCAATGATTGCTTATAAGTTTCCAATCAAATCCTTCCTTCTCAGATACATTGAGGATAGGGTGGGGTGGGGTGAATCTTTTAAGATCAGCACATCACACCTCTCCTGAAATGTTAAGACCTGAAAGGCAGTCTGATGGATTCAGAGAAATTCAGACAGTCACTGGAATCATCCGGACTATTCAGCAAGGAAACTGCAACACAGAAAAACAGCTGTTGTGGTAGTTTTCAAGTCAGGATGACTGTTCTTCATCTTTCAGGTGGCCGCAATAAGCAAACCTGCTGATTTTCTTACTTTTTGGAAAAGGGTATTTACAAAAAATTTGATAGTCTAACAGTGCTAGGGAAAAAGTAAACATCTGAACTCTTACCTAACCATCTCATTCCAAATCCAATATTTCATTCTGGATATACCTCTCTACTCTCCTAGTTCACCATAGTCTGAGAAAACATGGAACAGGGGCAAATTTGGAGTTAATTTGCTGTAATCAAATCACTTGAAACTGGACAGAGATTAATCAAATAGTCCACTGAATTTATGTAAAACTAAGAAAAAGGAAGTCCTATGGTTGAGGGGAAAAAAGATCGAAAGAAACCTTCTTTTAAATTTCTGGAGACAGGTAGAGCCTCAACACAATGACAAATGTTTCCAAACTATAGCCATGGAGTTGAAAATAAGATACACTCCACTCCATTCCTCTCCACCACCTCTGGACTTTTCTTTTTTATTGCTTGTGCCAGTTATGGCTTCAACTGATCTGCAGATTTAACCAGAAAAACCCCACCCTAAAACAAACAAACAAATCAATCCTGGGTGCCATTCTTTTTCACTTAAGTGTTGGCAAACAAATTATTGAACAATTGTCTCAAACAACTCAGCAGTCACTCCCACGTCAACAGAAAGTTCCACAAAAACTTATCACATGTCACACCGAAACAAATAAACAAACAAAAAACTGCCATCAAGTGTCATAGTCATCATCCCCCTGGGCTCCGTTTGGGGTTCCTGCCGTTGCAGGTGCTTTCGACGTCACCCCTGCCAACCCAGCCCCTGCCACACTGACCCCCGAGAATCCTGGGGTCAGTGGCGACACCCCAGCAAAGCCCATGCCGGGAAGGCCTTGGAAGGTCATGAGGGAAGGAGACACAGCAGGGAAGCCCAGGCCAGGCAACATCATGCCAGGAAACCCTGCGCCCTGGGGCTGCAAGCCGGCAAAGGCAGAGCCCTGAGCTGGTAAGGAAGGGAACCCTCCACCCAACATGGCTGCAGGGCTTGGCCAGGCGAAGAGGTTGGGGGCAGCAACTCCAGCCACACTCTGGTACATGGGCACAGCAGCAGGCATCCTGCACATTACAGTTTGTCTATTATGTCTGATGTTCAACTTCACCTGGAGTCACATGTGTGTGTGTGTGCATGTGTGTTTGTGTGTGTGTGTGTGTGTGTGTGTGTGTGTGTGTGTGTGTGTGTGTGTGTGTGTGTGTGTGTGTGTGAGACACAGTATGATACTAAGTTCAATAGAGAGGCCCAAACCAGCTCCTTTTGTCCTTCCCCAAAAGTTGCGAATCCATAACCATTTTTTTTCTTTGTTATGGCTGCAGACAGTGTATTACTTGTGAACACCAGTAGTTTTCAATTCTTCGGCCACCAACCATGCTTGCTCAACGCATTGGCAGTAGCTGTCCATCCCATCATAACCATGTAATTCTGGCACTAGTGATGCGAAACTTGGTGGGTAAAACCAGAGAAGGTCCATCAAGATACCATGGCTAAAATTACATACATACAGCCACAGAAAACAATGGCAAACAGCTTGCAGCGATGATTTCGTTTACATGCAGCAACATGAAAAAATGTTGATACATTTTTCCCACAGAATTTTTCAGAGTTATAACAAAACTACTTGAAGCCGAGCGATTGTGAAAGTGTTTGTCGAGTGGGAAAATGTAGTTGGTAAGAAAGAAAATGAAACAAATGTGGTGCCTGGCGAGGAAGACAGCGTGCAGCACTGAAGCAGAACAGATTTAGGCGTCGTGGTTGACAATAATTTCCACTTTGACCATCATATCACTGCAATGGTTAAAAAGAGAAAAGAATATTTCCAGGATGATACAATACTTTACTTAATTCAGAAGACATGATGGCACCATTCTTTTAATCTTAACTGAAGACAATTTAAGGAAAAGGCAATGTGGTTTGGGCTCCTGTTTTGAAGTGGTAAATGCAGAAAATGTAAACAGGTTTACCAAGCATACTATTTGATTAACTTGTTTTAATTATGGAAAAAGTGTGCTTTTTTTTTCTTTTTTCTTTAACACAACCTAGTCCAGGACATTAAAGAGCAAGAGGTGATATGAAAGAGGCCCTTAAGAGAGACCTTTATACTGCTATCATGATACCAAAACTTCAGCCGGGTACAGGTAATTTACATGAATAAATCCAGCATGTACCTGAAATAAGCCAATGAAATCATATCTATAAACAATTTGTTAAAGTCAATCTTCATGCACAATCTTTGTTATGATGGGATAATTTTTGCTTGGTGTTCAACCTAGCATGGTTGTAACCGCAGCAGTCAATCCACAGTTTTAAAAATGTTCGAGATCAACACTGGGAAATGCATTGCTCCCCCCCCCCCTAGGATTTTTAAAAAATATTTTGGAAGTCAGCGAATGCATGCTGCTATGCAGGCGTTTATCTACTTCACCCAGAAGACCTTAAAAAGTAGGAAAAAGACTTGCAAGCTCACACATCAAGATAATGATACTTGCAATCCAAAGGGGGGAGGAGAGAGAGGGTGAAGGGAGGGGAGGAAATGTTTGTGTATTTCATTTGATTGAAAGTAAACTATGCAGTAAATCATAGCAGAATGAAAGCATCGCTGCACCACTCATTAGTACATGAATAAACGCAGACATTTTGTATCAAATGCTAAAACGCTGAGCATGGCAAGCAAATGTACATCTGTAAAAAAAAAAAAAAAATGCATGGTGAGTGCCAGTCAATTTGAGGAAAAAATTATAACAGTGGGAAAAAATAGCAGGATGATGACCCCCCCAGTTTATGAACAAAAAGAAAAACAACAACAAAAATGAGAAAAAAAAATGTGGTGGTTTGAGGACCCCCCCCCCCCCCCCAAAAAAAAAAAAAAAAAAAAAAGAAAAAGAAAAAAAAATCTTGAAATTCATTGAATTTTTGGAAAGAAAGAAAATATGTTTGGCAGAGTTCAGTTACTCTCTCATTCAGGCATCTTAAAAAAAAAATTCGTACGATAAGATAAGATAATGTTGCTTATAGCCCAGCCGACCGCAAGGGGCCAATTCGTACGACCATATATTTTTTCAACTGGTGGCTGTAAAAATGTACCTAGGATCAAAATTGCAAAACAACGTATCGAAACATAGGTTTGACTTTGCCCTGACATTATCATCAATGATAACGGATGCAGAAAAGAGCGAGGGGAAAAAGGGACAGGGTGCATGCATACATGTATTTGTGTTTGTGTGGAAGAATGCGTGCGAGGGGGTTGGGACATGGAGGAAAGGAGATGGGTGGTGGTGGTGGCATCAGTGTGTGTTTTTGTGAGTGTAGAGTGAGTGAGTGAGAGAGAGAGAGAGAGTGTGTGTGTGTGTGTGTGTGTGTGTGTGTGTGGTGTGTGTGGTGTGTGTGTGTGTGTGTGTGTGATGTGTGTGTGTGCACACGCAGGCAAGTGCACACATGCATTTGTGTTGATGTATCCTTACGCACATCTCTGCACATCCAAGTTCTATCTAAACCCTAACTCACATGGCAGGAGTGCCTTGGAATGTGGATGCAGCAGGCGCAGACCCTACGACAGCAGAGGCCACCTCCTGCTGCTGTGGCGGAGGAACAGTGGGATCAGACTCCACAGACGCAGATTCACCCTGATGATCTGGAACACTCCGCTTCTCCTGGGACTGAGCAAGCAGCTCTGAGATGGGCAGTGGGTGAGAGAGGGTGGTGGTGGCCTTGGTGGGTGTTGGGAGGTCTGCTGATGATGATGACGAGGGCCCTGATGTTTCAGTGCTGGATGAAGAGCTGGAAACTGCGCTGACGACAGATGAAGTAGCCGGCACCGGGTCTTCGTCTGTTCCTTCATCGGCATCGTCTGTGTCTTCTGAGTTTTCCTAGGATCCCAACAGTACACCACGTGAGATAATTTGGACATACATATGCAGAAAGGTACATAATTCACAATTAAGACGCACCCCCTCCCCCTAGATATACAAGTGTGGGTCTTTTTTCTCTATTTTTCTGACTAGCTGAAGAAAACAACCCCACTATGCTTCCTATCAATGGTGTTAATTACTCTAAAACAAATCATATTGGTAATGGAAAATACAAGCTATCCTAGAGAAGTCATGGACATTTGCCTCATAAAATCTGTATAAGTTGTGAACACAACCTAAAAAGTACACCGGGTTGAGAGTTTTTAAATTTGTTGCACACAAAAAAATCTGAATATGTTGAATTCAACAATCAACTAAAAGTGCTCATTTCAAAAATGTATTTCAAAGAAACATGCTTTAAAGAAAATCAAAACTACATGTTGTTAGCAAGCATTCCAGGATCACACTCTATAATGTGATGATTTTCAGAAGCTATTTCTTCCTGAACCCCACCTGCTAAAGACTCCACTTCAGACAAAAGCAGACCAAGCTGTTCCAGTCACCTTTTTGATCTACTGGCCTGGCTTATAGGGTGTCTATGAATATTTTCAACATTCCAGCCCCACAAAGCCAAACATCAGACCGGTCAGAAAGTGTTTTTCACTGCCTAGCACATACTGGGTTATGCAGATCATGACATGACATTCCCCGAACATTACATTCTAGGAATACTGTGAGCCACAACGTAGGTGGGCCAGACAGTACGGGGACTAGACCACTTAACTTCCATAGAAATGGAAAGACAGCCAACACTGACAAATTGTCAACAGCAGTGCACATACGCAGAAAGTTGTGAAAGTAAAACCTGGGCTTTGGACCAACAATGATTTTGGTAACAAGACTGGCAGGGGGAATGGAAGTGTACATGAAATAGTAATTCAGTGTCCTCAACATTTGAAGGACTTTCTAAATTGAAAAAAAAAAGAGACTGATATTCAATTATCTAATCATAATCTAAACTGACTTGAACAGTTGCGTTTAAAATGCTATTCACTGAATTTGGTTATTATGGTTAAAGCAGGACCTCTTTAGGTTAGTTCCCTTCTATAGGCTAGTTCCCTTGAACAACAAGCAAAACTTCTCATGAAGAGGATTTTCAGAAAACTCACTTTTAACAACATTTTCGATAATTATATCTAAACTGGTTGCAACCAGTTTTCACATGAATTTGATCAGTAGCAATTTCTTACACACACACTGTTACGGATGGTGTGCAGTGCGTGTTTTGTTGTCTGACGCTCTCAAAAGTTTGGAAGCGTGTACAACTTTTCCCCTACACACACCCACACCATACGAACATGGATAGCCAGGCAACACACGAGTTAGATTATCTTTTTTAATATGCTGCCTGAACCATCAATATGAACTGTTACAAAATCAATACATGTCACTACATAGCATACAGATCAATTCACATCAATTAAGACATCAGTACATAAGACACTTCAATCATCAGATCATATCAGTGTATCATATTACATATCTTGATATAACTCACAGATCTCGCCAGCGCCGTCCACAGCGTCTCATATATATACAGTCAACACACTCAGTTCCACAGTACCCAAGCCACAGTCTACAGCACTAAAAGAAGACAAAGGATAACCAAGGTCCCCACACGGTAAGCACAGCCGTTCACAAACACAAGCGATGAAGAAGAAGAACCGCAGATTCACAAAGCCCATTAAAAATATTGAATCCCCGGCGAACACGATTTCGGCAAAGTCTCACAGAACACAATAAACTTCGACGTATTGTTGATCTAAAACAAAAATTAGCTTCTCCGGGTATTGATATTACAGTGTTCACATCAATAAAGTCAGCCCACCGACACACATGTGGTGGTACAATTAGAGCACATAAATATTCTTGCAGGAGTTTTAAGTCACTCTCGGCAACACAGCATTCACAACATTTTTATAACAAATAAATTTCCTGGTACATATTTCGCTGGTATCATCATCAGAATAATCGCACATACACAGTGAACTTTGACGCACTACTGACTTGAAAGTCAGCTTCTCCACATAGTATCACTACGGAGAAAACGATGATTAAAACAAAATAAAGTAGGCTGGACACCAAAGCCTCGGCCGTTAGTTCTTGCTCTCTTCTTTCGTTCAATGTTATTATTTTCATCATGTTCCTATGTCATTTCAAGTTGACATCATAATTTACGTTGACGTCTCACACACACACAAACCAAAAAACCAACAAAAGACCCAAACAAACAAACCACTTACAATAAAATCACACACCGGTCATATGAATTTGGAGAGTTTCCAATGTCCACCAACACAAAGGTGGTCTAACTACGAAATGAAGTCATTTTAAGTGACCCTTTGCAGACACTCACCGATTCTGAGCTAGATGATTCTTTTTTCCTTTTCCTCCTCTCCTTCTTCTGTATCACTTGGCTGACGTCTTGCGACTTCCTTGGCCTGATATGGACAAATCACCCAAAAATCGAATCAGATGTTTGTTTCGTCATTGCAGTTTACCTTGAAAACCTATAATCTTGATGAAAATAAAAACATTGCCAGCTGCTGATAAAGATCCTCAGAATAATTTCTCACTTCCCTTTAAAGACTTTTTCCCAAAGACTTTTTCTTTAACTCACAGCATCTCTGGCTCTGGCTTTGTGAGATTTACTGCCCAAGGAAGACTGATGCCTCCATGCTAAAATCCCAGTTCTATGGACTTCTGGGAGTTCTCTGTATTCTTTATTTACTTGTGTGCTATCTGGCAGAACAAGTTAAACGGCACAGGTAGATATACAGAAATGTGCAGACGTCTACCAACGCAGGAATTATGACTCCTGTTTACTGCATCCCCCCCCCCCCCCCCCCAAAAAAAAAAATCTGAACACTTTCTTAAGTCTTGAAAATGTTAAAGATTTTTGTCTCACAATCACTCTAAAACTCTATGATCCCATCAGTCTGCCCATTGGACTTCTTTTCTAGCTGCCAAATTCTGGCTTGTGATGTTCTTTCCCGGACTTCAAACCCTATTACCTTGTGTACAGGTGAAGCACTTTTTTTTCCAGCCCTGTCAGTGTTTTCTGTCCACCAGCAAGATACCTCAGGACTGACTGAGAGTGCATGAGAATTCCAGGTAGGACATATTTTTGCACTGTGCTTGTGCACCTGCATAGCACTGTTAAAATCACTTGGAGGGGGAAGGGGGCAAAACACAGGTACCAAATATCTTTATCATTTTCAAATTTACAGCAAGTTGAATTTTGATATTCATCAAGTAATTTTGTGGAAAAATTACAAATGCACTTTTCTATATGCATGTTTTTATACTTTAAAGGACACCTAGCCATGCAATAAAGATGTTTCGACACAATTAGAAGGTTCTGAAGACAAGAAAAGCAAATTCAAATCCGTTACAAATTTTTTGTCTGAAAATTAACTATTCTCAAATAACAATTCTGTGACAACTGATCAAAGGTCAATCAGAATGGGAATCCAAGCCTTTTTTCTGCTAAGTGGTGTAAAAAATGGTGTAAAAAAAAGAGTGTGTTTAAATACTGCATCAATATTTTGGATGCATACAGAAGATACGGTCAAATGTTTCAACAATCTCTCAACAGAATTCCATTATTTCAAAGAACTATTGATAACAATGTTTGCCTTGCGCTCTGAAGCAAGCTATGTTACATACTTTTTCTTGCGTTCTGTCACAACTGGGCATATTTGCAAATTCAGTGTCTACAAGGGATTACATAATGACCTCTTAGGGTGCGACTGATGAAATGCTGAATGAAAGCACACCACATGCTACATTGCCTTTATGCTGTGAACTGGTTCAGAGTGCACAGGTAATACATCCCCTTATCACAAACTATTCAAAATCTAATTTCTTTAGCCCGAAACACAAGTTCACTGACCTGCCGCGGGGTCTCTTGCCTGGGACGGAACTACTGGGGCTCTTCTCTTCGTCGTTGTGATGGTTTACAATGGGAGTTGGATCCTCCTCCATCTGGTGGTCAGACACGCTGGCTACCAGCTCCTTCAGAAACCGGTACCTCTCCTGCGATTCGATGATGTATTTTCTGCCATGTGACAGTCCAAAAACTCATGTTACAATATGATATGTGTCCGCCAGTTGTAACAGATGTGCATGCCACATGCATGAAATGTGTCTGCCCATTTATGAGATTTGTCCGTCAATTGTGTGACATGTGTCTGCCAACTGTCTTGGTCTGTCAGTTGTATGATATCTATCTTCAAAATGTGTATGCGTCTATGACATGTATTTTCCTACCGTATATGTGTCCATTGTATGAAATATTTCTGCCCAATGTGTTTGTGTCTGTCTACTGCATAAGATAGGTCTGCTAACTGTAAATCATGTGTCTTCAAATTTTGTGATATGTGTCTATCAATTGCAAAAATCTGTATTCCAGCTGTATATGTGTGAGACAACTGTATGAGTTCTTCCAACCGTATGTGTCAAACAATCACATGATATATGTTTTCCAGCTGTATGACAACTGTACGTGTCAGACAATTGTATGAGTTCTTCTAACTGTATGTGTCAAAAAATCACATGACATATGTTTTCCAGTTGTATGACATTATCTGCCCATACTATGCTTTTGTCAATGGTATGTGTGTTGGCCTACTGCACCAGTTGTGTCTGCAAATTGTGTACTATGTAATCTGCCTTCCAATTGTATGGTTTGTGTCTGCATATTGCATGTGTCTGCCAACTGTATATGTCTGCGTCTTGCATGAGATGTGTCTGCCAGTTGTATCCCATGTCTTCCTATCATACGACAAGTGTCTGCCTATTGAGTGATATGCGTCTGCCAATTCTGTAGCATGTTTATTTCCACTTGCACGAGACGTGTCTTTCTGTTGTATGAGATGTGTCTGCAAATCATATGATATGTATCTGCTGATTTAAGATATGTGTCTACCAGTTGAGTGTAAGAGAAAGATGTAAATGGTAGTGATTCATATGGTTTGAACCATGTAAGTGCATAAAGTGTGTTAAAATATGATTGGTACTCGGTTTGGAACACTTGTATCTCTTCCTTGTCCTTATATAACATGCAGTGTACACGTACGTGCTGCGTGCGTGCGTGTGTGTGTTGCATGTGTATGCTGGTACACCTCCCAGCAACATGCAAGAAAACGAGGATAGTGGAGAGCTGAATCAATGATCATGGCGAGGCATACTGGCATTGGTTTCTGGATGTTGACTCAGCAAATTCCCTAAATCTTCTTCGCCCTAGATGCATGCCATAACTAACAGTGTGAAAATAGTAAGGAACGCCTACTGTAAACATGTGTTCTATATGATACTGTGAAAATGATAAGCAGCAGGAATCTGTGCCATCTGACAAGATCATGGGCTTACTTTAAAACACCACACATAAATAAATAAGTTTAAGACAAGGTAAATGCGACAGAGCGAAAGTGACAGCGCACCAAACATTAGAACATTAACAAACCCAGACGCCTTGTATCAAACTCGAAAAAACTAAAACAGCAAGCGTATGTCCATTGGTAATGTAACACACGAACAATGCATGGTGTGGGAGGGTTTGAAGAGAAAAAAAAAAAGAAAAAGTAGGGGAAAAAAAAAGGATGAAGGCCCCACTGGAAAAAAACAAACAACAAAAAAAAACGTCTTTACAAAAAAAAACAAAAAAAAAAAGGAAAAAAAGATAAAAAAAGGAAAAGAAAAGAAGAAGAAAAAAAGATGCAAAAAACAAAAGACAAAAAAAAAGTAAAGACGGTGAGGTGGAGGGAAAAAAAAAAGTTTAAGACACAAGCAGACATGATTCTGAGTTGGGAGATGAACGATTTGGACCACAGAGCCCACTCACTGTGACCGCTTTGAGACAAAGTTGTGAAATTAGCAATCAACAAGTCTGGCTAAAGAATGTGACCAAGGATTAAATTTTCTTTGCCCCCCCCCCCCCCCCCCCCCACTCCATTTTGCATACTACTCCAACGTTCATCTGCCACAAAGAAAGGTAAAATATAATCTCCGTTTTCATGTTTGACCTAAATTGATAACTAAGCTCAGAGGAATGTGGAATTTATTTTCACCAACATGTTGCGAAATGTTTCATGGTCAATGATAAACCAAAATCCTGACCAGAAATTGATGAAGTTTATATTCTTATCTAATGAAATTGTCCTCCTTGAAAAATGTTTAATTATGTGAACAGTTTTTTTTTAACCCTTCTTTCTTCTGTTGACACATATACTGATGCTACTTCATGACAATGCTTTCTCTGTTTCTAAGGGAACTGTCTGAACTTTTTTCACTTTTTCTATCCCACTTTTTACATGATTCTAGGGCAAATATGCAACACACATCTGCTGTCAGTGATACGTTTTAATCTGATGAGCCCAGCTGTTACACTGTTCAACCCCTTGAAAGACTGAAAGTCACAAATGTCCTTTCACAACTCTCTCTCTTTATGAATATACCTGTGCCTATGTGCATGTGTACACGTGTGTGTGTGTGTGTGTGTGTGTGTGTGTGTGTGTGTGTGTGTGTGTATGTGTGTGTGTGTGTGTGTGTGTGTGTGTGTGTGTGTGTGTGTGTGTGCGTGTGTGCATGTGTGTGTGTGTGTGCATGAATGTGTGTGTGTGTGTGTATGTGTGTGTGTGTGTGTGTGTGTGTGTGTGTGTGTGTGTGTGTGTCAGTGTGTGTGTGTCAGTGTGTGTGTCTGTGTGTGTACATATGAGTGTATGCGTGTCTGAGCACATGTGTGTGCAATTGTGTATTTTGCTTGTTCAGTTTGCAATCATTTCTCAGAATTTTGAAGCAAAAGAAACAGTTCTATGAACTGGTGTCAGCTTGAGAAGAATTAGGAAATCTGACTATAATATTCGAGTCAGATGTTTTATTTATTTTTTTTTTACTTATTTATTTTTTTTTTATATATATATCTTAAACTTGTCTGTTTCCATTTAGAAATCTGAGGTTCAGGGCTGGTGCAATTGTGAACATGATCTTTTTTTTAACCCAACCACTGAGGTGGCCAAATTCCACCTTTAGGAATGTCTAAACATGAAACTGATATGGATGTTTTTATGTTAGTTTATCATGTCTTCAATGACATCTGTGCAATATAGCTTACTCTTCTACATAGAGCTGGGTGGGACTTCACTTCTGTGAAATTTAAAAAAAGAAAAAAAAAAAGGTGCATGGAGTTTTACGCAAAATTTTGGTTTAAAGTCTTATCTGAGATACTTGGAAGGAATTGGAATCAACATAAATTATTTATTTAAAAATTCATTATGGGGCCGGAATAGCTCAGTGGTAGAGCGCTGGACTCGTAATCTTGGTGATCATGGGGTTGCGGGTTCGAATCTCTGCCGGGTCATTTTGGTACAGAGGGAATTTTCCCTCAGAGTTAACATTGGTTCTGACTCCATTTCCCATACAGTCCTTCAAATGAGACTTTAAACTGAGGTTTCGAGTGTGAACACACGCATAACATCTTGCATACACATAAAAATCCCATCACCAACTTTCAGAAGAGAAGGCCAGTTTGGCCATTGATATGGATGACACGTTACACATAGCATGCACCCTGCGTGAGAAATGGAAAGAATGAAGGAAGTAAGGAAATTGATTGAACGATATTGATCGATATTGACTGGATGACACGGGAAACGACTGAATGAAGCGCCAGCTGGCAGCTCTTCAGTTGGCACTACCCAGGTAGGCAGCCCGTTGTGTAAATGAGTGTGGATTGTAAAGCGCTTAGAGCTTGGTCTCTAGCCAAGGATAGGCACTATATAAGTATTCATAATAATACTACTAATAAATGTTAACTCTGAAGAGCACATTGCTCTCAACCTGGAAGTCTCAAGTGAGGACTGACCCCATGGACGCTGGATGCACAGAACACTGCTTTGTCTACTTGACCAATCAGGCTCCATTTGACAGATAATTCATGTGCAATAAAATCAATGTCTCCTGCCATTCTGACTTCTGACAGCAAATGCAAAAACAAATATTCTAAAGACCACATCTCACTGTCAGTTTTAGGGCAAGGTTCATAATGAGTCAACTGTCATACCAATCTTCATATTCAGTTTTTCTTTGAACACCTCACTAAGTCACATCCATATTCACCCCACCCTCACCACCTTAACCCCATTCTCCCTCCCCCCTGATGCCTGCAAAGTACAAGTATTTTTTCTTTCTTTTTATTGGGGGGTGGGGGGTGGGGGAGAAATAGGGTGTCAAAAAGACAAGCCAACTTCAAGTACCACTTTGGGCATACTGGAAATCAGTGTTAACTTAATATTGTTGTTGTCATTCTTTCATTAAAAGTAAAAAGACAGCTTTGAAAATGAAGAAAAAGTATTTTCAATTATTATATTATCAATATTGTTTTAAACATGTACAGGTAGTCATATCTAGATCTAGACTAAAACACTCAAAACTGAACAACATAAAAAAAAAAGCATACACAAAAATAAAACAATACCAACAAGAGAAACATTAAATCAACTTCTAATACTGCCTTAATGCCGGTGAGTACAGTGGCAGTGTCAGTCTTGAAAATTTGCGCATACACAAAACAAAATTTCAGATTTAAATACACTCCCAGTGCTTAAAAACCAAGGACTTTTCAAAGGACATCACAAGGACTTTACAACCTTTTATAGGGACAAATTGCAATTATCTTCAGAACAAGTATCCTTCCACTTACATCTGCTCCCCCCGCCCCTCCCAAAGCAGCTAGAAGCAGTTGCAATGCTGTGCAGTTTTCAATCAGATCCAGGAAACTACAGCACAAGGCCTACAGGAAATGAATGGACTCTGCTTCATTCTTTTTAACACTCACAAGTGTGATGCAGACAGGGTTTTGGCATTTTTTGCCAGTGTCATCTGTGTGGCCTGCTGAATCAGAGACTCAATAAAGAGCTCAAGTGCCCGGGCTGGGGAAAATGTCAAGGATATCAACTGTTGAGTCCACCTCAGCTCATGGGATAATCAGCACCATAAATCCATGTGAATGCTAAGAACAGCACCATCATCATCATCTTGTACAGAAATACAACTGAACATAACAAAGCAAAATGGTACCAACAGAACCATTATCATGGACTTCAATTTTAACTGAATACCGGTTTGATGAATGCCATTTACAGCCCTTCAAAAGATTCATTGTTGCTAAAATATAACAGAAGCCACTTTTCAATAAAACTTCAGTTCCTGTGTGGACTTACTTCACAGAAATGTTATATTTGTACTATGTAACACTGACGTCAGTGGACTGATATTATCATGCCTGTTAAAAAGTATGTATATTATTAAAAAAAAAAAAAGGAAAACAAAAATTCTCTACACAGACAGCCAGCAGATAATGTCAAGATACACTGCATCCTCTGGATATCTAAATTTGCTTAAGATTCACATCCTGTCAACCATGACTTAACAAAAAAAATGTAGTATATGAGTAAGTCAGTAAGTTTCCTCAACAAGTTCAAGGCAAAAAGCTAAACAAATTCATTATTGTGACGCAAGGATACATATAATGACGGGAACAGTCGCTGCCACTTTGCCCACTTCTTCATCCATCTGCATGATTTTCTTGATGCGTGCCTGCAACAATACCATCATTCTTTCAGGGTTTTTTTTTTTAGGTCTTTTCCCTAATGTTTAACATCTTTATAGCCTAGCAAACCAGGGTGGATATATCATGGGTACAAGGAAGTTACAAATAGCACTAAATACAAATTAAAACACCAAGATTAAGTTTTCAAACATGATCTTCGTGGAATATGTGATAAAATATTTGTGTCTGTTGCTGTTTACATTCCAACATTCCATATAAAGATATCAATTACTGCATGGCTTATTGCACAGTAAGAATCACGAACCCTCCTCACCCTTTGAGATACAGTATCAAGTAAAACTGGTGTGACCAATCTGCAACCTGCTCATTTCTTTAGTACTGTTCCTCGTGAGAAATGAAGAGAAATTCTTTGAAATTAAATCTAAGACAAATGGGGGAATTCTTTTAAATCTGGAAGGAGAAGAGTGTATGGTCAGTTTGTGTGTTCCATTCCTCTTGTCAGAAGTCTTTGACATGTCTTTGGATAAAGGTTTCAGCTCTACAAATCTAACAGCCACGTTTGTAAACTCTTTATTTGTGGCATTCCAGGTAAGCTAATTTGCAGCCTCGTGGCTCTGACTGTTTAAATGACCCAATATTCAAAATAAACCATCCTGTACTCTTTGAATATTTTCCACCACTATACTTCTCCCAAATGTGATGGTAAATTACTGATCTTTCCGGGATTCCTGATCCTGCGATTCTTTACATTAAAAAAAAAGTCTTATACAGCTATATCAATTTGGTTCAATTTTCTAATCTCAGGAGTGCAATCTTAAAATTTATTCTGTGCTGATTACTTTTTCATTTGCATCGTGGAAGGCTTACAACAAGCAAAACCAAACACACTGTTCTGCACAATGTTTGCAATGTAGATAACTGGATGATGTAATATCAGTAGTCAACTAACAAAATTAGAGAGAATTAGCTGTGTTAAACAGAGTGAAGACCTCAATTGTTGATCTATGTGAAAATTTGATTATGATAGATACAAACAAACAAAAATCTCTCCAGCAGGCATGTACAGGCACCATTATCAAAACAAACAAAAAAGCAACAATAACTCCCCCCCCCCCCCCCTCCCCCACCCGAATTCCAGCTTTCAGTATAACCACATGCACTCACCATGCACACAAAGACATCATTGGTTATGCCAAATTTTTTCAGGAGTTTCATTCAGTTTCAGTGTTCATGACACAAGGCCATCCTACTGCATGATGTCAAAATCCTACTGCACACAGGACAGGAACACCGACTGCAGCTGGTTGAATACAGAGAAGCATTGCTGTGGTGGCCAGAGTGATTGTAAGAGGGTTTAACAGCTACAGGTACTGATCTCCTTTCTGACACCTACATGTGTTGATCTAATTTCTGGAATTTCTATCACTTTCTGGAAGATACCTGAATTATTACATACTTTTGTAGTCTGTACAGTACTATTTTATGACATAAATAAATGTCCGGAGGAATAATTTAATACAACAGTTTTAAAGCAAAATGGAAATGTATCAATGTGAACCAACCAACAATGCAATTAGAGGCAAACTTGATTTGTTTAACATTACAAAACATTGCACCCAACACCAATTTTCAATTGCTAGTCAAGCTGGCATGCATTCTTATTTGGATATTTAAAGCTCTTACTTTTAAATTAACATAATAACTCACAGATTTCATCATGCTGATGTAATGCAAAATTGAATTAAAAATGCAATAAAATCAGCTCAGAATAAGACAGTCAATAATAGCTCAGTGTGGCTCTTTCTCCCTGATCTATGGTTCAATATATCATAATACTGGGCAAAACCAGACACTGAAAATGGTAACACTTTAATCTCAAGTGAGAAACCTGTGATATAAATATCTCCTTTAACACATGAACATTGTCATACTGACATTTTATGACATTACTACACATGCACACACAAAATACGCAAATATAAACATGTACATAAAACAGAAGAGAAAGAGAACTCTCATGGACTACTGGCAACTATATTGACGGAGCTGTCTCCTTGCAACTACATCACATCCAAGGGGAGAGAAAAAAAAAATTCTGTGCTCAAAAGCTGTGTGGAAATCACAAAAATAACCTGTGCTGGCAACATGATTTCTTTCAGTTTTACACTTTTTACATTGTTACTTTATCAGAGGCTGTGACTGGATTACTGACTGTATTTCAAGTTTGCTTTGGAAGGATTATACTCCATTATGATACATTCCTACTCTACAAGTGTAAACTTGGCTTTGCAAAGTCTGTATTTCTCAGAGGGAGGGAAAAGTGAGGAACTGAAGGGTGATGGTAACCCATGACTCTCACACAGACAGAGAGAGAGAGAGAGAGAGAGAGAGAGAGAGAG
Organism: Conus canariensis; assembly: GCA_033310375.1. NCBI lineage: Eukaryota > Metazoa > Mollusca > Gastropoda > Neogastropoda > Conidae > Conus > Conus canariensis. The sequence goes on along the minus strand of CM065717.1, from coordinate 79,109,137 downwards.
AGAGAGAGAGAGAGAGATTTAATAGCAGGCTGATGTGTACAGCCATTCTGATGTCATGATGCCACAAAAATATCCCTTTATATAAACTTTACTAAAAAAGACAGCATATGGCCTTAGGCATGAGAACGTGTCTGTGTGTGTGTGTGTGTGTGTGTGTGTGTGTGTGTGCGTGTGTGTGTGTGTGTGTGTGTATGTGTGTGTGCGTGTGTGTGTGTGTGTGTGTGTGTGTGTGTGTGTGTGTGTGTTTTTTTTTCCATTGAAGACTAATTTCGAAGTCTAATTTCAGTGTTACGTTGAAAGGTATGCAGATTTAATTCTAAAACAAAAACTGAAAAAGACTACTGTAAAGATTCATTGTCATCTTTGTGATTATTTACTCCATAATTGAGAATAAAGGTTAACAATTCTTCGTAACTTTACTGTCTCACAAAGCAAAGCTAAAAATGTCTTAGTTTCAAACCATACACATTTAGTTTATTTGAGAGAGTCAGTATTCTATCTCCTTTGTGTTGGCAATGAGCACTCTTTCTTAATGCTATAAATATATAAAAAAAAAAGATGTAACAGTATTAACAGCTCATAACTTCACAACATTTTCTTTAATTTCATTACACAGTCTACTGCTGGTTATTTGATTTCATTTCTTGCTGACAGGGTGACTAGACTACACACACTTTTTTGAAGCTGAAAGGTGGATTCTGACATTTAAATGTAGTAATTTATTAATAGGTCTATCTTTTTGAGCCTGCCCTCCGCCAAATTATTTCACTTTCCCCCATCATTAATGAAACACACTGCAATTAGTTTGCAAATCCTATTTCTACAGTAAGCAACCACCTTAAGTTAAAAAAACAAAACAAAACAAAAACCCCTCAATCTAGAAATACAATCTGCAATCCCCATTGTGTTTATGACTTCAGACAGTAAAATAAAACATTTCAAGATGTAGATACTGCATGAAATGATTTCAAAGTTCTTTTTGCTGTGAAAAAAGGATTGAATAGCACAGTAACAAGAGTATGACAGTGCACAGCTGTTGGACTTATTCCGCCTAAAAAATAAGAGAGTGGTTCTCCAGTACTCGTGACCAAGTGTGGGAAAATAACAAAAAAATTATACATCAGGCTTGGAGTATTCTGATACCTGTGTTTGGTAGCTTGATATATGTATTTATGTATTTTCACATTTTGAAAGGAAAATATCAGTATCAATAATGGTGTTTCTGAAAAAAAAGATTTAAAGGAGGGGGGGGGGGGGGGGGGGGGGGTGCTGTCAGCTGTGTGATGTGTGCATCGCTGGGACATCACTATATAATAAATATTATAGTTTAATTCAAATCAGTTTTTGTTACATCTTAACATGTTGAAAGAAAACATGTACATCTAAAAAAATGATAATTTGGAATAAAGACAAACTATTTTTAGCAACATAAAACCTGGGACACCGCAGCATATGTAACAGTCCTCAGAGAATTTTTTTTATGTCACTAGCCCACAATCAACCATTAACTTAATTAAATTACAAATATATGCAATAATAATATTTATAAGATACCAGTAGTTGCAATCCTGACGGATCACTCTTTTTAGTGAAATACCATTATTTAAAAAAAAGTGTTACAGTGTTTCGTGGGACAGCATTGGCAGAAGAGAGGCGAAAAGACTCAACAAAAACAGAAACAGAACACTCATAACACAAAAACTGTTTGTGTTGGCTATTTAATAAAGCAAGATAAAAGAAACAATGATATGTTTTCAAAATTTTTAACAATTCTGATGGCTTTAGAGATGACGCACAGATGAGCATGTGATAAGACAAATGTTTTCATCAAAGAATAAAATGAGAAACTGTGTATACACACACACACACACACACACACACCACACACACACACACACCACAGAAAAACTGATATAAAAAGAAAAAAACAAAGGACACAATATGAAAAAACATGCACAAAAAAATGAATGAGGATTGCCAGTCTTGTTTGAAGTGTCTTAAAAAAAAAAAAAAAAAAGGTCACATGTGTCACTGTTGGTGCCTCCACAAATGTGATGTCCTCACGAGGCACCCAGTATATTCCATCGTTTGCTGGGAACACATTATGGTGGTTCACGGCTTGGAGGAACTTGACTTGGATTTCAAGTTCATCTGATTCCAAGACCTGCAATCATTACAAATGAACAAATGTCAACAAATAGAAAATAAAAGTTAAAACTCTAATAATAGTGATTTAAACAGATATTACTATGTAGATCTTACTGAGTTTTAATAGATAGGACACAAAGCTTTTCTAGAAACACCTCTTACCAAAATGGGTAAACAGTATTAACTGATCAAGTCGTCCCATGTTTCACACCTGATGCTTTGGCCTGAAACTTACACATTACCAACTCAAAGAAAGACAGACATATCAAATTATATCAAAATTATGAGAAGTGCATTTAAAACTAGTACCACACATTAGTATTGCTTCTGTCTGAAGAGTAATGCTATCAATTGCAAATACAGGACATGTGATTCATAGGACTTAACTGTCCCATGAATCACACAAAATTATTAAAATCAATTGTCTTTGATTAAAAATCCCCTTTTTTTTCAAATACTAGATTATATTACTAGAATAATCTAACTATAATGAGTTATCTGAAGTGCACATTCACTGATGAAATATTGCTAACAATCGTGAGTAATCGTTAAGGATTGCAGGATTTGTGTTTCGTTTGCGTCATAGAGACATAGCGGCCAAGTTGAAAAAAGCCACGCTTCAAAGATTCAGAATGGTTTGCCAGCATGACTGATGAGCATTACTATTGCAAACTGTTACAAAACAATATACTAAACAGTGAAGAATATAAAAGAACTTACCTCAGGCACGGATGACCATTCGGAAAGAAGTACGTCGGAGATTTCTTTGCGGAGTTGACTTGGGCCTCACATGTGTCTCGTGTGATTCACGGGAAACGGAAAGGGACATCACGACTTTAGGGTGCAATTTCTCACTTCCTGTACGGTTCTCTGCGTACTACGTCACTGATATTGGTTTATGTTTACACACTTTACTGTAACCCCGACCGGCCACGGTAACTCGAAACGCTTTCGTTCGTTCAAAATTCAAATACGAAGTTTCGGCATTATGTGTGATTCATTTGGGACAGCATGAAAAGATTTTTCTTTCTTTTTCAAATGAAATAAGTATTCTGATGTAATTTGTTATGTATTTGCCTTTGCAAACTGTTAGTTGCAAACAGTGCTGGAAAAAACATTGTGGCAATGTCGAGTGACGAACTTTTGTTGAGCGACTTTTTTGTGGACTTGGGACATCACGCGTATCACACATAACGCTAAGTTTGGCATTCTCAAATAGCCACTTTTTGTTAAAATACTTTACTTTAAGTTTTATGCATTGATTTTATGATACTCAAACACAATTTCTGTGAAATACAAACTGCCCTCAGCAGGTCTGGAAGGCTCCACACGAATTCAAAGTAGGTAGGTGTCGGCGTTCCCATTTTCAGTCGCCATTTTTTGGCTCAGCAATTTTTTTTTTTTTTTATTGTATAGAAAAAGAAAATTGGCAAACCAAATTTTATGCACTTGATAGTATTGCCATTTTCCTCTGCAGTGCACTAAATTTTATGGAACAACCATTTCACAGCTTTTAATGGTAATCACTTAAATGACTGACCCCTAATTGTCAACAGTACTGAAGAACAACTCAAGAACCAGGTGAGTTTGTGATGTCATTCAGAACTTCACAAGAAAATGCGGTCATTTCATTTATTTTGGGATTTCTTTTCACGCTCGCACATGCACAAACACATACACACACCCCTCAGAAGCTAAA
>CM065717.1:79070290-79100290 GCA_033310375.1 Conus canariensis | reverse complement strand
GGCATATCAGGACATGCCAGTTCATGGATTTCGTTTACGAGAGTCCACAGAAAGCATGGGAATTCTGACTGATAATAACACTGGCATGGACTATCCTGTCAGTTCGAAAGAGTAGGGGCTGATAGGTCATTAGTCGGAATATATGGAATGGTAGACTTTCATTGAGGCATTCAGTGGGCCACAGACGATGCAAGGGAAGGAGTTCAGTGCGGTGAGGTCCTGCATCCTCCTGTTCCTCTTTTCCAGAATTATAGTTGCTGTGTTCAATTAAAGAGTGTTTGTGCCCAGAGAGCACAGGTTTCTTCGGCAGGGTCCGTTAAGGACAATATGTACCCAGTTGACTGAATCCATGTTGCAGTTCTGTGGGTTAGTCTTGAGAGTGTCCGTGCAACATGTGAGGGGTCAACCTTGACAGTGCTGCCCATGCTTCAGCTGGCCACGAAGGATCATTTTGGGGATCTTGCTGTCCCTTTGTATGCCTTCAGCTCCAAGCTAAGTACATTATCAGCTGTGGTCCGTGCTTTTACAATCTCAGCTCTTGAGGTAGGTCTGCCGGTTATTCCTTCAACAGTAGTTGTGGCAATCCTTCAATCGTTTCTTCTCATACAGGTGAGTCTTTGTTCAAGAGTGTCTTGAAATGTCCTGTTCAGCGTGCGAATTTTCCATTGTTCTTTGTCAATAATATAGATTTGTCAAAAGAACGAACGGAATTTGACCCGAATGCCTTAGGACTTCAAATCTTCAAATCAATCGTCACATCGTCTCCATAGACTTTAAGTGACTCGGGTGTGCGCATTTGTTAAAAAAAACAAATCCTACTTTCTTGTTTAAAAGACAGCATTCATACCCCCCCCCCCCCCAACTTACCTACCAGCTAGCCTACAGAAAGAAAAAAAAAAAAACCAGCCAAGTGTGGAGATGCAGGAAGGCTACCCACGTTCACCTTTTCTAGAGGGGTTACCCCACTCCCTATCCTGCCCCAGAACAAGCATTAGGCTAGTCCAGGCCCGCCAACCATTCACACACACACACACTTCCACACGACAACACATACAGCGGCTAATATACAGAACATACAGGTCCATATACATAACGAAGGTTTATCTTGGAATTGGAAGAAAACAGGTCAAACTGACCTGAATGTGGTAGCTGGTCCTAAAGGTGAGATTTGATTTCCTAACGTTTCGAGCCCTAGGCCCTTCTTCATAGGGGGAAAGGTAAGGAATGAAGAAGAGAAGAGAGCAAAACCGAGACAGAAGTAAAACTAAAAACAGTGAGAAGTAGTCAAGAGGAAAAGGCAAAAGAAGAAAAAGGTGAGCATTATTTACAGGAGAAAGGGGCGGTTGAACAGTTGCTGTAAAAAAAAAAAAAAAAAAAAAAAAAAAAAAAAGGAGGGGGGGAGGAAGGGGTGGGGGGCGGGGGTGGGGGTGGGGGTGGGGGGTTGGTAGTGGTATAAGAGAGGGGAACATGAGGGTTGTGGTTTACCTAAAGATGAAAAGGTGTAACAGTGTGTGTGTGTGTGTGTGTGTGTGTGTGTGTGTGTGTGTGTGTGTGTGTGTGTGTGTGTGTGATATAGGAGGAGAGAAAGAAAGAGGGAGGGAGAGAGAGAGGGAGGAAGAGAGATAGGGAGGAAGAGGAAGAAAGAGAAAAAGAGGAGAGGGGCAGAGGGGGAGGAGAGAGGAAGTTGGGGAAGAGAGAGAGAGAGAGAGAGAGAGAGAGAGAGAGAGAGCGTGTGTGTGTGCCTGAAGGTGGGCTACAGGAAACAGTGAAAGAGAGAGGAGAAGAGAGAGAAGAAAGAAGAGGGCCCAGGGCCACTAAGGGTCCATCACTCTGGTGTTGATGCCTGCAGGGGGGGGGGGGGGGGGGGGGGCAAGGTTACCAGTCTGGTGGCTGATTCTGGCCCTCACAAGCAAGTCACGGAGGTTCTTCTCTATCTGGAACGCTATGAGGGGGAGTTTCTGAAAAACCCGTCCCAGGTCTGGGAACGTTGACACGTCGCTGACATCAGTTGCGGCTTGTAGATCTGCGGCTTCCTTTTTGCACCACCTGAGCTTGCTTGCTTTTTGTCTTGCTTATTGTTTTTGAAGGTTTTGTCTGTGAGATGGTCACTATTAATCTTGTGAAGCTTCTAGAGCAGTTTGCTCATCTCCTTATCATGTTCGTTGTACAATAAGGTACCGGTGAACAATATCGTAATCCAACGTGTGCCGCTGGTATGTGTGAAGATGCATCCATGTATTTGTTGACTTGTCCGCGTGCCGGAAGAGTGATGGAAAGTTCATGCTGTAAACATAGAGTCAACACCATCAATCCCATGGGGTTGCATCGTCCAGTGCCATGATGCCAATGGACGTTCGATCAGGAGGGATAGTCCATACCTACTCCTGCATTAAATTTCCGAAGGCTGATGAGCTTTTCTCGTGACTGACCTCAGACAGAGGGTGGTTCAAGTCATCATGGAAGACTTCTTTAGCATCATCTTCAGAACACGGGCACTCATGACAGTAACAAAGCAGACCTTTGCTAATCTAGTGATGATCTAGTGATCAGTGATGTTTTGAACAGGCCATTTCTGACGAGCTTGTTACGAATAGAAAATCCAACATGAGAAGCCTTTGGGCATCTTCGGATTACCTGATTCAGTAAAATATATAGCCTCTGTCAATTTTCTCTAACTGTATTTAACCGGCAAGTCTGTCTCACTCAGAGCTGCAATGTCAATCTTGTAACGATCAAGCAGGCCTGACATCGAGAGCACTTCGTTGTTTTGGTCTGTTGCCTCTGTCCAGCAAAGTTTGTACGTCAATTCCATATCTTAAGGATCAGTAACGTCTTCATTCTATCCTTCGTAGAGTTATTTCGACAGCACAGGTGAACGCCCGTGGAAGCGCGGTTACCTGCCTGATGCTTCATGGCATAGGCTTTGTTAAGGGATTCTTTTATTCCCCCCCCCCCCCCCCCCCCCCCTCCTTGTGGGGAAAGCAATGCTGTCCCTAAAAAGGTCTGATCTGTTGTTGTGGTGTGATAAGAGTTACCTACCCTAGCAAATGGTGGACGACCATCGCACCACAGCCAACATGCAGAGTCAAGGCTATGAACTTCCGGACGCATCTTCCGCCTTTTCCCGTCACCTCTTCTCCGCCGCCGCTGGACCTAAAGACGTAGTTTGTAGAGATGTCTCTCTTGATTCTTGTAAACCAGTGTGCTTAACCAGCACAGGCAATTTTTAAGGAAAGGGGGAGTGTGTAGTTCCCTTCCCAGCCTCTCGCCTACTGGCGCTCAAAGTCCCACAGATACAGACACTTCAACATGTGGAACAGGTCTGCATCTGAGGAACGGCTCCAGCAAGTGCAGTTTTATTGTTTGGAGTATCCGTCTCCTGTGAAGATTTTTTTGCCAGCCGAAGAGAGCCTGTTGGATGCTGTCCAATGTTGAAAAAGCGAGTTCACTACGTCCGTGAGAAGCAAGTTCCTCATATCCGTGAGACGAGATTGACTATCTGATATTAAAAGACCAAAAACAACGTTGACGTTCTGCATGTGCAAAAAAAAAAAAAAAAAAAAAAAAAAAAAAAAAAAAAAAAAAAAAAGCAAGACGGATATGCTCCAAATGTACTGTTGCCTTTATGACGAGTGCTTTGTAACCTTTCTTACGATCAATTGAAGAGTTGTGAAAAGCACAGAAAGCATTAATGACACTTCTGACTATCGTGAGAGCATCTCAAACAAGATCAATCAGATACCATCAGAGCACAGTACTAGCTCTATTTAGAATTCATAAAGATTTCGCTATTTTGATAAATATGTTTTGTTTTTTTTTTGTTTGTTTTTGTCTGTGTATGCTGCATGCGTTATGACTGATTAAGGATTGTCGAATTTTCTAAGAAGCAGGCATCTTCTTTGTCTGAAGTTAATTGTGTTTGAAAACATCTATGTAAAAACAAGTTTGGCTATAGAGCAGATAAGGTGTATGAGACAGGAAAGTCTTTCGAAATTACCCTTATATCATGAAAACTGAAGTTGATGACATTTGAATCTCGAAGTGTGAAAAAAATGTACAACATTCTCTCTGTCTGTCTGTCTGTCCGTCTGTCTCTGTTTCTGTCTATCTGTCTGTCTGTCTGTCTGTCTCTCTCTCTCTCTCTCTCTCTCTCTCTCTCTCTCTCTCTCTCTCTCTCTCTCTCCTATATAAATGACATGATCTTTCATTCAATGCATGCGGAAGTCAAACAAACGTTTGATTTGATTTGTAAAATGTATCCACCTTTACAAATCAATGTAGCAGAAAGTTATCCCCTGGTTTTAAAAGACGGACGTTTTCTGTTCAACATGCTACTTTGCTTCAACACAAGGAAAAGAATCTTGAGGTATGAAAACCACAGTTCTACCAACTGGAAAACATCCTTTCAATGAAGAAAAACTGGTTTCTTGGCGACATACAAATTGTTGCATTTTTGTGTGTGCAAAATACACAATGGACAGGGAACTTTTTTAACAAAGCGTTACTTGATAAAAAAAAAAAAAAAGCGAAAAGAAATGTCTGAACTGCAAACCTAAAGACGAAAAGGTCCCGCATAGTGTGGACAATTACTTGCGGAATACAGTTACAACGAATTTCTCATAAAGCAAAGCTACATTAATTCTCGAAGAAGTTAAAAGCGATAACTTTCATCTTTGGCTGTCATTCGATAATTTAGTGATAAGTTATCAAAATAAAATACTATTTGTTCAAACGTGGATATAACGTCGAATTGAACAGATAAAAGATAAACATCATGAACAGAAAAAAACGACTGCTAACTTTAAGAAAATGCTAATGTAAAAGGCTAAGCATTATAATCCTCAAAAATAATGTTTTGGTAAACACCATTCCAAAACCTAGGATCCGGTGGGTGAACAGGTATATAAAAGAAAATGGCACATGGTTTTGCCAGTCTGAATGATTCAATGCAAAGAAAATATTAGAAAATGTTACCTGAAAACAAAGCGTCTGTTATAGAAAAATGTTACTTGAAAACAAAGCGTCTGTTATTCTTCATGCATCTTTCTTTTGAGTAAGGAAATTTGGCATAAAAATAGACTTTTCGGTATGGTCCATGTCCAGAACTACAGACGTCGTCAAGGAAACGAGATCAAGAGGTCCATTGCGACATTGTACACGACATTTACCCGATCAATGTTCTTTTGAATGAAATGAACGTGAAGGAAAACAACCAGTGTTCTTATTGCCCTGATGAGACTGTTGGACGTTTATTTTTGCCAGTCGTAGGCCTAGGCAACTTTTGTTCTTTTTTATTGCAAAGGTACACAGACATACCTTCTGCTATAAGCTATCGGCCATTGATGCATTGCTTGATGCACAAAATTCCGAAGACATTCAAAGTGATTAAAACTGCGTTAGTTACAACATAATGCTAGGGAAGATACATATGTGTTGGTATCTAAAATGACAACAACTGCAACAACAACAACGACGACGACGACGACAACAACAACAACAATAATGATGATGATGATGATAATAATAATAATAATGATAATAATAATAATAATAACAATAATAATGATAGTAACAACAACAACAACAATGATAACGACGACAACAACAACAACAACAAAACGAGTCACCCTGTCATTACATTTCATTTTTAAAGCATGTCCAGGACGGGGGAAATCGTGATGGTATTGCTTAAGTGCACTAAGTTGATGTATTATTGGTCAGGCTTAACACACCAAGGTTATCTCTGCACTCATACACGCATATGCACACTCATGCGCGCACCAAACATTCACCTCTCTCTGGGAATGGGATGTCACGCATTCGTTTCTCTCCTAACACGACTGAGCACAAGAAATCCAATTTCTATGCTACTATAATCAAACATGAAAAATCCAATTACACAAAATGAACAAATCAACACATAAAAGATCAATACTTCCTAATCCCGGGTTATAATAAAAATGACTTCTTACCTGGCCAGGTTTTCACACACACAACCACGCTTTCACACCACACCACAGTTCTTGAAAAGTCTCTTCACGTCTTCTTCAGCACTGCTTGATGGTGATGCCCTTGGTTGACTGGCTCCAGGTTTCAGGACTGGGTCTTCGTGGTCGTCTCTGGGATCTCGACGTAGAACTCTTCTTCTTCGTCTCCTTCACCCACCTCTGGGTTCAAATTCAGTTTGTCTGTCTTCACCCACCTCTGGGCTTCAAACTTAGTTTTCTTCTCTTCCAGCTTGTCTTTCCCTAAGACTTTGCTGTCTCTTCTATCTCCCAGACCACGTTTCTCTCGACCCGTTCTCTGTCCTGCCCACCCTTCTCTCTTCTCTCTCTCTCTCTCCTCTGTCTTCTCTCTCTCTCTCTCTCTCTCTCTCTCTCTCTCTCTCTCTCTCTCCTGGTGTTCTTCCCCTCTCTTTATATAGGGATGGAAACAAAGGATTCCCCCTTCGGGCCATGCCTTTGTCCATGCTGCTTCTCAACCCCCTAGTTCACAAGTACCCTGAATTCTCCATTCGCTACATTCTCCACACATCTGCATTTACACACATCCCTACCTAATTGATTAGCAAACAAACACTTGGCACCAGATGGACATCGAAAATTCCCCGCCGACTTCGGAGGCCACTTTAACACAGTAATTATCTTAAAGAGGGCTACGATAACAACATCCACGCGCGTTCAACCAGCCTGACAATAGAACCAACCCAGTGACCCACGGCAATACCATCCGAACGAGTCCAAGACTCCTGCTCTTCACTGACTGTTTACAAAAGAACCTCAGCTGACTGAGTATTTAGCGCTCACTTGGTGCACCGAGGTCCTAGTGGTTACATTCCTCTCCCCTTTCGCTGTCGGGCAGGTCCGAACTCCTCACTACCTTAGGTGCCATCTGTCACCTGACTGCTTCGTCCTCCTTGACACGATTCGACCGTGTGCGATGGGTTAGGCATACTTGTTAATGGTTCTATTACCTATTTGTATACTACGTACAACGTCCCTTTTGCCTCTAAGCGTTTAATGCTTTTAGTGAGAGGTTTCACGCACTTGACAAAGCAGATTCAGACTTAAAACGTTGTGAAACAAATATATTTGTGCAGGCAATTAATTCACAATTAATACTACTACAGATTACATGCTATTAAAAATCATTTTAGAAGAAACTGTCTGCTGAAAGGTACGTCTCACTGTGATTTCAAATGAGAGCAACTCCTAACCGCAAGCGAAAGAGATCAGCGCACATGTTTACGCCTTCCTGTTGGGTGTACGTGTGAATCGTCTGCTCGGAATTAGTGGATCGTCTGCTCAGAATTAGTGGATCGTCTGCTCAGAATTAGTGGACCGTCTTCTCAAAATGAGTGGATCGTCTGCTCGGAATTAGTGGATCGTCTGCTCGGAATTGGTGGATCGTCTGCTCGAAACTGGCGGATCATCTGGTCGGAATTAGTGGATCATCTGGTCGGAATTAATGGATCGTCTGGTCGGAAATGGCATGGAAACAATGCTACTGATACAGCACAGAAAGCGGAACAGCAATGAAGAAGTAAATGGATACGATAAATGAAACTTCTGCGGTTCAGTGAATATCCACGCAAACCCATCTATTCTTTCAATGAATTGTAGCCAACTAATGTCAATTATTCCCGATGCCGTCTGAAGCAGATGGGAAGTCGCGGACCTTATGCGATCGGTGGCAAAGTTGTAATCTTCCCAGGTCCTGTATTATCTGAAACTCTAATATTCAGGACTTCAGGATTAAAAAAAAAAAAAAAAAAGCCGCTTCTCGGCACATTTGCAGGTTGCAAAGATAATAACTCTGTTCAAATGCGGACATACGCAAGTCTAAACTATTAGTCTTATTCAATCCACTGGAACAGACTCGTTAACAAGGTACTAGGTGTTAATACAGATGTTACTGGTATGATTTATTGAATACAAATTATTCTGTTTTCAGAAACAACAGCAACAACAACAGCAACAACAACAGCAACGACAACGATGACGACGACAACAACAACAACAACAACAATTGATACCTGTCAGATAGCTCTCATAGTCTTTGTAGATAACGGGCACGAAAAATGAATGACAACAGATATTGTGGAGCCCTCTAACTGATTAAGTTTTGCAAAAGCTTTTATTTATTTATTTATCTATTCATTTTTTTTTGTACATGGAAATACAGGATTTTATTTTCACGAAAGGATCGCCAACAAATTGCTAATTTGGACACTATGATTAAATTCGTCACCTGTCCGATATTGCGCGTACCTTCGGGTTCAGTATAAGGACTTTTACTGTCTCTTTTTATGTCAGTGAACTCGAAAGGGTGAACAGTTTGGGCTGTGACATGGGGGTGAGCCCACACCAGGTTAACCTGGTGACCCCTGTTGCCATGTTGATTCAAACATTTGACTGCAGGAGTGAGGAGAAGATGGACTAGGACTGAAAATGGGAGTGGGATTTTCGAAACATTGTCGAGGTATTTCGTGTGTAAATAATAATGATTTGTACGTAACTGTCCTGAACACACGCACACGCGCACACACACACACACACACACACACACACACAAACACGCGTGCGCGTGCACGCACACACACACGCACACGCATGTGCGCACACACAGAGACACACACTCGCGCGTGCATGCGCATGCATAGACACAGACACAGACAGACACACAGACAGACAGACAGACAGCGCGCACGCGCGCGTGCGCACGCAAAAACCAAGAAGAAGAAATTTGTAAGGAGACATGGGCCCACTCCAAGACTTCTTCCTCAACTGTACGAGTTATCAGCACAAAGTTGTCTTTCAGGAAATAATTATTCATGTATTATTGTGCGGTCAAAAGCGAATTATGAAATACAAAAGCCAAATTAATTGGTGCAAATGATTTAGGCAAAACGAAAAAAAGTGCAGCACGGTCTGTCACTCAAACCTGAGCAATAAAGCCGTTTAAATGTACAAAACGCCATCAAGATGTGCTCCATCATCACTTATTAATGAATTACCAATAAAGTATTCTCACTAAGACATCGTGACTAGAGTACAATAATTTTGCCACCGCCAGTAATCGATTTTTGACATGTATAAAGCAAATTTAACATTGCTTTATCAAACCCAATTCAACGATATTTATCAAGGAAAAGACTTGCGCTGTTACTTCTATACCTATGTATTGTGTGCGTTTAATATATGAACATTTAATCAATAAATAAAAATGAACGATCTTTCGTGTCATTTCATTGTCTATCTGTCGTAGACTCTCTCTCTCTCTCTCTGTGTCTCTGTCTGTCTGTATTTGAGAGAGAGAGAGAGAGAGAGAGAGAGAGAGAGAGAGAGAGAGAGAGAGAGAGGCCCACGAAAATCATTCGCAAAGTAGACCGCCCATTAACGTTCACATTTTGGTATTACAAGGACTGGAATTGGTTGGAGTGTGTTGTTTGAAAAAGGTACGCTTTTAGGGATCTCGTAATCTGTAAACCATTCGGAGCATAGCACGCTGATGAGGAAAGTTGTTCTAAGTTGCGGATTTAACATAGAAAAAAAAAGCTTGCAGTCATCATTGCTTTGTTCTAAATTTGGGAACGGATGAAATACGGACATCTTTTAAGGAAAGTTGGGATCAAGACCATGTGCATATTCGAAGTGTTTCAGAGAGGTATGGAGCAGCAGAATCTGTCATCATCATGTAAAACATGGAGGGTAATTTGCATTTTCTTTTCTGGTAAGCTGGAACACAGTGGAGTTTCATCAGGAGAACTGTGCTGTCTTTTTGTTTTGATGTTTTGAAAATCAACCCATCTGAAGCATTTTGCATCTTCTGGAAAAAAAAAAAAAGATTGTTGATCAGATCAGTGTCGAGCTGGGCAGCTGAGGAGACGTACATAGCATCAGCCACGGCCCGGACGTCAATCTGAACGCTGTCATGTTGATGCCACGAAGGTTTCTCCTCTCACGATACAAAATTTTGGGAGGTGGTCGACGGAGGTGGTTTGAGGCGGAAAGGAACGGGCAGTCAGTCCGAGCAGACGTTAGGGTTCTCTCGTCAGTGTCCTTGCCCAACTGTATAGCTCATTTTCTTTTGTTTTGAAACAACAACAATAATAATAATAGTAATAGTCACAACAACAACAACAACAACAACAAAAGAACGACAATAATAATAATAATGATAATAACAATAATAATAGTAATAATGATATTGATGATAATAATAATAATAATGATAACAATAATAATAATAATAATGATAATAATAATTTTTAAAAAAATATCACGTCACATGTTTCTTTCTTTTTCATTCATATCTATTAACAGCAAGCTTCGAAACTGATTACTATATATTTCTTCGACTTGAAATGACTGGGTTTATAAATTGTACAGTAAATGTTTTGAACAAAACGCTGAACTTACGAAAAAGGGGTAGCAAATATTCACAGATGTGAAAACGACATATTGGGTTCGTACGTCTGTCCTCTTATATTACGGAAGCAGGCACGCCCCAACCCCTCCCCTTCTCCCCCTTTCCCCTCCTCTTCCTCCCCTCCCCCCCCCCCCCCCCTTCACACCACACACACACACACACACACACACACACACACACACACACATCTTCAGTCTAAGATTATCGGTGGATAGACGTACAACCGAAGAATCATACATATACAGAAAGTGCACAAACGTAGAATATGCATGCAGATAGTACACTGTCCAGGACGGGGGGAAATCGTGATGGTATTGCTTAAGTGCACTAAGTTGATGTATTATTGGTCAGGCTTAACACACCAAGGTTATCTTTGCACTCATACACGCATATGCACACTCATGCGCCCACCAAACATTCACCTCTCTCTGGGAATGGGATGTCACGCATTCGTTTCTCTCCTAACACGACTGAGCACAAGAAATACAATTTCTATGCTACTATAATCAAACATGAAAAATCCAATTACACAAAATGAACAGATCAACACATAAAAGATCAATACTTCCTAATCCCGGGTTATAATAAAAATGACTTCTTACCTGGCCAGGTTTTCACACACACAACCACGCTTTCACACCACACCACAGTTCTTGAAAAGTCTCTTCACGTCTTCTTCAGCACTGCTTGATGGTGATGCCCTTGGTTGACTGGCTCCAGGTTTCAGGACTGGGTCTTCGTGGTCGTCTCTGGGATCTCGACGTAGAACTCTTCTTCTTCGTCTCCTTCACCCACCTCTGGGTTCAAATTCAGTTTGTCTGTCTTCACCCACCTCTGGGCTTCAAACTTAGTTTTCTTCTCTTCCAGCTTGTCTTTCCCTAAGACTTTGCTGTCTCTTCTATCTCCCAGACCACGTTTCTCTCGACCCGTTCTCTGTCCTGCCCACCCTTCTCTCTTCTCTCTCTCTCTCTCTCTCTGTCTTCTCTCTCTCTCTCTCTCTCTCTCTCTCTCTCTCTCTCTCCTGGTGTTCTTCCCCTCTCTTTATATAGGGATGGAAACAAAGGATTCCCCCTTCGGGCCATGCCTTTGTCCATGCTGCTTCTCAACCCCCTAGTTCACAAGTACCCTGAATTCTCCATTCACTACATTCTCCACACATCTGCATTTACACACATCCCTACCTAATTGATTAGCAAACAAACACTTGGCACCAGATGGACATCGAAAATTCCCGCCGACTTCGGAGGCCACTTTAACACAGTAATTATCTTAAAGAGGGCTACGATAACAACATCCACGCGCGTTCAACCAGCCTGACAATAGAACCAACCCAGTGACCCACGGCAATACCATCCGAACGAGTCCAAGACTCCTGCTCTTCACTGACTGTTTACAAAAGAACCTCAGCTGACTGAGTATTTAGCGCTCACTTGGTGCACCGAGGTCCTAGTGGTTACATTCCTCTCCCCTTTCGCTGTCGGGCAGGTCCGAACTCCTCACTACCTTAGGTGCCATCTGTCACCTGACTGCTTCGTCCTCCTTGACACGATTCGACCGTGTGCGATGGGTTAGGCATACTTGTTAATGGTTCTATTACCTATTTGTATACTACGTACAACGTCCCTTTTGCCTCTAAGCGTTTAATGCTTTTTGTGAGAGGTTTCACGCACTTGACAAAGCAGATTCAGACTTAAAACGTTGTGAAACAAATATATTTGTGCAGGCAATTAATTCACAATTAATACTACTACAGATTACATGCTATTAAAAATCATTTTAGAAGAAACTGTCTGCTGAAAGGTACGTCTCACTGTGATTTCAAATGAGAGCAACTCCTAACCGCAAGCGAAAGAGATCAGCGCACATGTTTACGGCTTCCTGTTGGGTGTACGTGTGAATCGTCTGCTCGGAATTAGTGGATCGTCTGCTCAGAATTAGTGGATCGTCGGCTCAGAATTAGTGGACCGTCTTCTCAAAATGAGTGGATCGTCTGCTCGGAATTAGTGGATCGTCTGCTCGGAATTGGTGGATCGTCTGCTCGAAACTGGCGGATCATCTGGTCGGAATTAGTGGATCATCTGGTCGGAATTAATGGATCGTCTGGTCGGAAATGGCATGGAAACAATGCTACTGATACAGCACAGAAAGCGGAACAGCAATGAAGAAGTAAATGGATACGATAAATGAAACTTCTGCGGTTCAGTGAATATCCACGCAAACCCATCTATTCTTTCAATGAATTGTAGCCAACTAATGTCAATTATTCCCGATGCCGTCTGAAGCAGATGGGAAGTCGCGGACCTTATGCGATCGGTGGCAAAGTTGTAATCTTCCCAGGTCCTGTATTATCTGAAACTCTAATATTCAGGACTTCAGGATTAAAAAAAAAAAAAAAAAGCCGCTTCTCGGCACATTTGCAGGTTGCAAAGATAATAACTCTGTTCAAATGCGGACATACGCAAGTCTAAACTATTAGTCTTATTCAATCCACTGGAACAGACTCGTTAACAAGGTACTAGGTGTTAATACAGATGTTACTGGTATGATTTATTGAATACAAATTATTCTGTTTTCAGAAACAACAGCAACAACAACAGCAACAACAACAGCAACGACAACGATGACGACGACAACAACAACAACAACAACAATTGATACCTGTCAGATAGCTCTCATAGTCTTTGTAGATAACGGGCACGAAAAATGAATGACAACAGATATTGTGGAGCCCTCTAACTGATTAAGTTTTGCAAAAGCTTTTATTTATTTATTTATCTATTCATTTTTTTTTTGTACATGGAAATACAGGATTTTATTTTCACGAAAGGATCGCCAACAAATTGCTAATTTGGACACTATGATTAAATTCGTCACCTGTCCGATATTGCGCGTACCTTCGGGTTCAGTATAAGGACTTTTACTGTCTCTTTTTATGTCAGTGAACTCGAAAGGGTGAACAGTTTGGGCTGTGACATGGGGGTGAGCCCACACCAGGTTAACCTGGTGACCCCTGTTGCCATGTTGATTCAAACATTTGACTGCAGGAGGAGTGAGAGAGATGGACTAGGACTGAAAATGGGAGTGGGATTTTCGAAACATTGTCGAGGTATTTCGTGTGTAAATAATAATGATTTGTACGTAACTGTCCTGAACACACGCACACGCACACACACACACACACACACACACACACACACACACACACAAACACGCGTGCGCGTGCACGCACACACACACGCACACGCATGTGCGCACACACAGAGACACACACTCGCGCGTGCATGCGCATGCATAGACACAGACACAGACAGACACACAGACAGACAGACAGACAGCGCGCGCGCACGCGTGCGCACGCAAAAACCAAGAAGAAGAAATTTGTAAGGAGACATGGGCCCACTCCAAGACTTCTTCCTCAACTGTACGAGTTATCAGCACAAAGTTGTCTTTCAGGAAATAATTATTCATGTATTATTGTGCGGTCAAAAGCGAATTATGAAATACAAAAGCCAAATTAATTGGTGCAAATGATTTAGGCAAAACGAAAAAAAGTGCAGCACGGTCTGTCACTCAAACCTGAGCAATAAAGCCGTTTAAATGTACAAAACGCCATCAAGATGTGCTCCATCATCACTTATTAATGAATTACCAATAAAGTATTCTCACTAAGACATCGTGACTAGAGGTACAATAATTTTGCCACCGCCAGTAATCGATTTTTGACATGTATAAAGCAAATTTAACATTGCTTTATCAAACCCAATTCAACGATATTTATCAAGGAAAAGACTTGCGCTGTTACTTCTATACCTATGTATTGTGTGCGTTTAATATATGAACATTTAATCAATAAATAAAAATGAACGATCTTTCGTGTCATTTCATTGTCTATCTGTCGTAGACTCTCTCTCTCTCTCTCTGTGTCTCTGTCTGTCTGTATTTGAGAGAGAGAGAGAGAAGAGAGAGAGAGAGAGAGAGAGAGAGAGAGAGAGAGAGGCCCACGAAAATCATTCGCAAAGTAGACCGCCCATTAACGTTCACATTTTGGTATTACAAGGACTGGAATTGGTTGGAGTGTGTTGTTTGAAAAAGGTACGCTTTTAGGGATCTCGTAATCTGTAAACCATTCGGAGCATAGCACGCTGATGAGGAAAGTTGTTCTAAGTTGCGGATTTAACATAGAAAAAAAAAGCTTGCAGTCATCATTGCTTTGTTCTAAATTTGGGAACGGATGAAATACGGACATCTTTTAAGGAAAGTTGGGATCAAGACCATGTGCATATTCGAAGTGTTTCAGAGAGGTATGGAGCAGCAGAATCTGTCATCATCATGTAAAACATGAAGGGTAATTTGCATTTTCTTTTCTGGTAAGCTGGAACACAGTGGAGTTTCATCAGGAGAACTGTGCTGTCTTTTTGTTTTGATGTTTTGAAAATCAACCCATCTGAAGCATTTTGCATCTTCTGGAAAAAAAAAAAAATTGTTGATCAGATCAGTGTCGAGCTGGGCAGCTGAGGAGACGTACATAGCATCAGCCACGGCCCGGACGTCAATCTGAACGCTGTCATGTTGATGCCACGAAGGTTTCTCCTCTCACGATACAAAATTTTGGGAGGTGGTCGACGGAGGTGGTTTGAGGCGGAAAGGAACGGGCAGTCAGTCCGAGCAGACGTTAGGGTTCTCTCGTCAGTGTCCTTGCCCAACTGTATAGCTCATTTTCTTTGTTTTGAAACAACAACAATAATAATAATAGTAATAGTCACAACAACAACAACAACAAAAGAACGACAACAATAATAATAATGATAATAACAATAATAATAGTAATAATGATATTGATGATAATAATAATAATAATGATAACAATAATAATAATAATAATGATAATAATAATTTTTAAAAAAATATCACGTCACATGTTTCTTTCTTTTTCATTCATATCTATTAACAGCAAGCTTCGAAACTGATTACTATATATTTCTTCGACTTGAAATGACTGGGTTTATAAATTGTACAGTAAATGTTTTGAACAAAACGCTGAACTTACGAAAAAGGGGTAGCAAATATTCACAGATGTGAAAACGACATATTGGGTTCGTACGTCTGTCCTCTTATATTACGGAAGCAGGCACGCCCCAACCCCTCCCCTTCTCCCCCTTTCCCCTCCTCTTCCTCCCCTCCCCCCCCCCCCGCCTTCCACACACACACACACACACACACACACACACACACACACACACACACACACATCTTCAGTCTAAGATTATCGGTGGATAGACGTACAACCGAAGAATCATACATATACAGAAAGTGCACAAACGTAGAATATGCATGCAGATAGTACACTGTCCAGGACGGGGGAAATCGTGATGGTATTGCTTAAGTGCACTAAGTTGATGTATTATTGGTCAGGCTTAACACACCAAGGTTATCTTTGCACTCATACACGCATATGCACACTCATGCGCCCACCAAACATTCACCTCTCTCTGGGAATGGGATGTCACGCATTCGTTTCTCTCCTAACACGACTGAGCACAAGAAATACAATTTCTATGCTACTATAATCAAACATGAAAAATCCAATTACACAAAATGAACAGATCAACACATAAAAGATCAATACTTCCTAATCCCGGGTTATAATAAAAATGACTTCTTACCTGGCCAGGTTTTCACACACACAACCACGCTTTCACACCACACCACACAGTTCTTGAAAAGTCTCTTCACGTCTTCTTCAGCACTGCTTGATGGTGATGCCCTTGGTTGACTGGCTCCAGGTTTCAGGACTGGGTCTTCGTGGTCGTCTCTGGGATCTCGACGTAGAACTCTTCTTCTTCGTCTCCTTCACCCACCTCTGGGTTCAAATTCAGTTTGTCTGTCTTCACCCACCTCTGGGCTTCAAACTTAGTTTTCTTCTTTTCCAGCTTGTCTTTCCCTAAGACTTTACTGTCTCTTCTATCTCCCAGACCACGTTTCTCTCGACCCGTTCTCTGTCCTGCCCACCCTTCTCTCTTCTCTCTCTCCCTCCTCTGCCTCTCTCTCTCTCTTGTGGTGTTCTTCCCTTGTCGTTGTTCTCCCTCACTTTATATAGGAATGGAAACAAAGGATTCCCCTTCGGGCCATGCCTTTGTCCATGCTGCTTCTCAAACCCTAGTTCACAAGTACCCTGAATTCTCCATTCGCTACATTCTCCACACATCTGCATTTACACACATCCCTACCTAATTGATTAGCAAACAAACACTTGGCACCAGATGGACATCGAAAATTCCCGCCGACTTCGGAGGCCACTTTAACACAGTAATTATCTTAAAGAGGGCTACGATAACAACATCCACGCGCGTTCAACCAGCCTGACAATAGAACCAACCCAGTGACCCACGGCAATACCATCCGAACGAGTCCAAGACTCCTGCTCTTCACTGACTGTTTACAAAGAACCTCAGCTGACTGAGTATTTAGCGCTCACTTGGTGCACCGAGGTCCTAGTGGTTATGTTCCTCTCCCCTTTCGCTGTCGGGCAGGTCCGAACTCCTTACTACCTTAGGTGCCATCTGTCACCTGACCGCTTCGTCCTCCTTGACACAGTTCGACCGTGTGCGATGGGTAAGGCATACTTGTTAATGGTTCTATTACCTATTTGTATACTATGTACAACGCCCCTTTTGCCTCTAAGCGTTTAATGCCTTTTGTGAGAGGTTTCACGCACTTGACATTCACACACACACACACACACACACACACACACACACACACTATTACAGTTCATAGATACCATTGCTATCACATCTATAACGATCTATTTCTACGTGTATGGAGGTAAGCCCGTCCGTGTATGTCTGTGTGAGCGCGGGGAGGGGGGGGGGGGGCAGTAGAAGGGGGTGGAGAAGAGCGACAAGAGGGAGGGGGGGGGGGGGCAAGGGCGATCACGTTTTCCCAAAGAACTGATCGTTATGAGACAGGAGAGACCAATTCTTTGCGCTTGCATTGAAGGTTGTTTTTTTCCCCCTCCAACAAACCGCATTAAATTAATCACAATAAAATCTACGAATCTGCATGCAACATACAATGAGCATATCAAAGTCAGTTCAACGATTTCATAAAAAGTATGTAACATACCAGAAGAGAAACTTTTTTTTAATTTTTTTTTTTACTGAAATGTAAATTAACAAGAAAGATAAAAAGCACAACGGCATTTAATACATCCGACAAAGATATGATAATGTTAACAGCAATAAGAAAGAAAGAAAGAAACAAACAAACAAAAAAATAATAATAAGGGGAAAAAAAGAAGAAGAAACAAATACAGAACTAAGTAAGAAACGCCACAAACGATCAGTCGTTTCCCGATGACATATTTTCAACGGTTATTAACATTTTCTCATCTGATTACTAGAAATTAACAACGAACCCCTATTAGGAGCATCAAGATACTCAAAAACTGTTGTGACTGTCAAAAAAAAAAAAAAAAAAAAAAAAATCCACATTTGTGTGATCAACACTAAATCTAGTGGCAGCATACTTCATTCTCTGCATTGTGTTCATTAAGCTGTGTGTTCACTGAGCTGTGTGTTCATTAAGCTGTGTGTTCATTAAGCTGTGTGTTCATCAAGCTGTGCTGTCTGCCAGCTATGGCGGCCTCTGAAATGTAAGCAAGTTCCATATCAAACAAACTCATATTAACTTCCAGAGGGTAGTTTTCATGCATTTTCAAAATCACTTTTGACACAGTGAGTATTGATTCACTAACCCGGAATATGATAGTCATTTCACTGAAATGCTATGGTAATTCCTTTCCGTCATTTAAGCATGTTTTCCTACATTGTGTGTTTCTATTCAGCCAGGTGTACAGGTCCTATAGGCAGCAATCGATTAATTCTGCATTTGTGGATTTAAAACATTGCCCATTAACCAATCCAATCAAAAATGTGATCAGTGGTACTTTTCTCATCCGAGCCAAACAAAATAAGTTCGTCATTTAGAGACACTTTTTCACAATTTTCACAGGACAGACGAAATTTACTCCAAGATATTCGAAGCAACTCCAATTTTCAAGGTTTTTCAGAAGCTTTGATGGGCCGGGTTGTATCAAAAGTACCATGATTCCCTCTAGATATGGGATTTGTGTACGTGTTTGGCGACGGGGTGCAGAATAAGTTACGTGAGAACGGGTGGGGGAGGGGGGATAGAGAGCGGGGGATGGGGGTGGGGATGGGGGCTCTTGAGGTCCTTTCCCAGTGGGGAAAGAGGAGCACTGTACCAAAATGCCAGTTTCACCAGCCAACAGGAGGGGGTGAGATCCAAAAATCTCCCCTCTCGTCCGGTCCTGGGTGTACGGGATGTCAGGGAAAGGTAGCACCTCTAAAGCATGGGGATGGGGGTGATGGTGGGGGTGGGGATGGGAGCTAGGGGAAGGCTGAAGGGAGGGGGAGAATATGTCTTGCTCGTCGGAGTACTTCGGCTGCTTTCATCCTCACCTAACACCCAGCTCTGACCAGTAGCTCTTTGTCATTGTTTGCATGCAATAGCGGCCTCACGCCGGTCAACGGCCTCATTAGGCCGGCTACTCGTGTTGAGGACAGCCAGCAGGTTTGAAACTCTCGATAGTTAGAATCTGTGCGGCCACACGCCACAGTTAGGATTTTTCACTAAAGCACTAATCCATGTAAGCGTTTTGAGGCCTACCATAGCAAACCCTGTACTGCTACCGAGTCATTTCGGGGATATTCAGTGGCGCCTGTCCTGATCCAAACCGCGCAGGACATCACCTACTAAGCACCTCTACTGACGACAACTGCTGAATGGCGGAGTCAGCACGACTGAAAGTACCCCACCGGATGGCGCCATCACGTCAGTCCAGTCGACCGTGTCCATTAACTTTTCAATACCGGTGACTTTGACAAAAATTACCATGGACGCGGACGTCGAGAGGAAATCGAAACTGAGGCAATCACGAAAGCAGTCATGGAAGACCGCACTGAGGCAATCACGAAAGCAGTCATGGAAGACCGCACTGAGGCAATCACGAAAGCAGTCATGGAAGACCGCACTGAGGCAATCACGAAAGCAGTCATGGAAGACCGCATGATGTAAAAAAAAAATGTTTTTGAAGATGAGAAAGGGGATTATGATGATAAAGATGAAAGTGTAGGCTTCTATTCTAGCCCAAGACTACATGACAAGGTTGTACTGTGTATTAACTTTCATAATACATTCAACGGGCTTAACGGGCCGGACAGGCACCTGCGGTGTCGGTCGGAAAATTTGAGCAACGCTTTCTAGAGACGCACCCACAAGATAGACACTTGACTGTGTGGTTCTAGTCTTGCTATCTGATCCCATAGGACTCTCAACTCTGGATAGAAACCGGTCGGAGCCGCAAAACTCCACGAAAAGATGCCTTTGCTTGAGCTCGAATCCAGGATCTCCCAACCTCTCAGGCCAGCGACGTGAACCACGGGAGTTGTTCCCTGAAGAGTTGATCTCGGAAGACCGCGCGCAAGAGATTGTAAGGGAACGGGAGGGAATGCAAACTGTTTAGAGGTGTGGCCAAACATTTGTTAGTGACAAACCTCATCTCTCTCCTTTCATTCCGATGTTCTCTCCTGAATCTACTTAGGCCCCCCCCCCCCCCCCCTTTAACAATGCGTATAATGGTGATTTGTCTAAGAACTACAAGGCATGTGTATAGTAGTTATCCAGAGAAAAATCGATTCAAAGCAAGAGTACTGGAGCCCAGATTAAAACACTCTTCTGGATAACACGTTGGCATTCTAATGGAATAAGCACTTCCATTTACATTGAAATGTGTATGTGTATTTCTTTTGTTTATTTGTTTATGCACTGCTGACTTGTACTCTCAGCACGTTTTGATAGTTCTTTGCTAGTGTTTTGTTTGCATTAGTACACTTTCCGAGAGCAGCTTAACAAACATTGACGCTTATTCCTTTTCTGACAGGTTCGTTCACCCGACGCTCCCTCTTAATACCCAGTCTTCATTCAGTAAACTGCATCAATCAGCGGAGGCCTGCATGAGACGCCCTTTGTATTGCAGTGACCTGAAGCAGTCTCATCGCAGGTGTACAAACGGCTGTTAAATTAACGTTGAATCCATTTTTTTTTTTCGTCCTTGAAAGTGGCCTCGAACTGTCGTAAGTGGCCTCGAACTGTCGTAAACTATCGTTTATAGTGTTGCCACGGATTTTACGACCATGCTCATGATGGTCAAAGGTCGTGACCTTGGTCTGTTACCTTTGATCTACGCTACCGGCTTCACGGGGGTTGCTCTTGTCTGTCCAATCCCTCCTCTTTTCTTTATTTTTTCTTCTTTTTTTCTTTTTACTACTTCTTTCCTTTTTTTTTTTTTTGGGACAAGCCTTCTCTCTTTCAGGTTCTCAACAGGAGACGACGATCATAAAATTTGCGCAGAGAGAGAGAGAGAGAGAGAGAGAGAGAGTCGGCTGTTTAACCTGTTTCTGCTGTATAGTTTTACCTTGCAGTTCAGTTGGGACAGTGCGAACCAAAACTGTGTGGACCTGCATGTTTTATGGGCGATTGCAAAGGTGACCATTCGGAGTGTTCTGTCTCTGTCTGTCTGTCTGTCCGTCTGTGTGTGTGCGTGTGTGTGTGTGTGTGTGTGTGTGTGTGTGTGTGTGTGTGTGTGTGTGCGTGCGTGCGTGCGTGCGTGCGTGCGTGTGTGTGTGTGTGTGTGGGGGGGGGGGGGGGGGGTTGTTAATACAATCAAAGCTTGATCTGACAATAAAGTGATGTTAGTTAGTCAGCATATATGGTTTCTGCAAAGTTCGATTTGGTCTTGTACTTGTAGGAAGCACTTGCCAGTTTCACTGAGGCGCAAATGAAATGTGTGCACTTTCTACCTTTCTATGCAGAGCTCGGGTAATCATGAAACATCGTCCAAGGAACAATGCTTTCGATAGATAAACTGATCCTGTAGTTTTTTGGGTTTTTTTTCTGGCAGGGAAATGCTGCGCCCAGATGTAACTCATAACCAAGTAGTGTGCGTGCGTGCGTGCGTGCGTATGTGTGTGTGTGTGTGTGTGTGTAGTACGCGCGTGTGTAGTACAATGTAGTGTGTATGCGTGCGCGTGTGCGCGCGCATGTGTGCGTGCGTGCGTACGTGCGTGCGTGCGTGCGTGCGTGCGTGTGTGTGCGTGTGCGTGTGCGTGTGCGCGCGCGCGCGCGCACGTGCGTGTGTGTGTGTGTGTGTGTGTGTGTGTGTGTGTGTGTGTGTGTGTGCGTCCCGCAACGAAACCCAGAAATTGCTTGGCGGCTAATAACCAAATTGTACTTTAAAAAAAAGGTCAACATCTACAACTGATTAAACGTTGATTTGCCTGGTTTTAAAATTGATGAAATACTGAATGAAAGACAGTCATCTGAAGTCCCTGAAAAGAGGGGAGAAGGAAGGGAAGGAAAGGGGGTCAGGTGGTGGGGGAAAAACGGTGGGAATGAAGGCGATGTTCCTAATGGGAGATGAAGTTCATTTGATGTAGTGAATGACGTCTTAAGGTGCATGATTTATGCCCCTTCCTTGAACGCTGTCTCTGTTCCGTCTGTGTATTGCCCGTGAGCAGGAAGCGTTTCAGATTTATCACGTCACCGCTGCTTTTGAGACTGATGAAGCACTCTGTTCGTCGGTGTACCATTCTCGGACAAAGGAAGGGGTCAAGTGGCACTGGACCGGATTTCCATATAAACCTTTCAGAAACTAGTTTTCCAAATTGGGGAAAGGATTTCCACCTGGATCCTCTGCAATAAACCATGAATACAATTCATTACACACAATGATTACTTTCATTACACAATTGATGATTACTTTTCAAACTATAAATGTCTTTCGTCAATTCACACAATGTTCATTTCTTTTGTTGTAACGCAAGAATGTTCACTTCATTTCATATAATCACCATGTCTTTCGTCAATTCACAAAATGTTCATTTCTTTTCTTGTAACACAAGAATGTTCATTTCAAAACGATTCATCTACTTCAATATATGTAAGGGAAAGATTTCCACCACACTCTTGTTTACCAACACATATTGATATTTATATCAAGAGTGAGTTAAATACTCATTCACATCAAAATGCAAAACCAACATATAAACCAATATATAAAGTCTCTGTAGCTCACTCTGGGAGCTTATTATCCATAGCATCAAATCTCTCCATTTCTTGCCAACCGTATTAGAATAGACACTTTTTTTTCATCATGAAGTTCATAGCTAGATAAGTCACAGAATAAACAATTTTTTTTTTTTTTTTTTTTGAAGACCACTTCCTTTAACACTCACTTCATCTATTCATGTTTTCCGAAACAATTTCGTTTTGCTACGCTATCAAGTCACAGGATAACAGAGCACAAATACTTTTTTTTAATTTTTTTAAACAAAACCTTCACAAGTGCGCTGAGGAAGTTTCAGTCGCTCCTAACCGGGAATACGGTTTCGGTTTGCTAATAAATAAACATTCAATGATAAATACCTGACTGCCACCAAAAAACAGCTGAGTCCCTCTTCGGCCTTCTGTGTTGTTGCGTTGCCGGAATCACTGCAGAGACTGCCTAACCGGTTCAACTCACTCGGCTTTTAACAGTGTGCCGGTGAGTAGCAGTCAGCTGAATTGTTCAACCGGCTTCCGGACAACTACCTTCCGGTAAGCACGGTCGCATGAAAATTTGTGAGCGGACGAGAAACGATCCGTCACACAGCTATATGATCTTCTGTGTCCCAACAGTACGCCCATTGTCAGAAATAGATCTCAGTGTTCTTCGTGAAGAAGACTTTATAGTTTATAATCGCTTCTCCCCTCCCCACTCGCCTTCCATAGCTTGCTCTTCAGCTCTGTTGCACTGGACCGCATTGGAACACACTACGGCTGTCTTGGGATCGTATGTGGGATGGTCTTTTAGAACTGTATCAGAAGTTATCTAATCAGTTGTCCCGCAAAGAAATTCGTTGGAGTAGCTTACACACAAACGCATGCACACACGCACACACACACACACACACACACACACACACACACACACACACACACACACACACACACACACACACACACACGCCCGCCCTGATATTTGATATTGATCATACAGAATTGAGCGAAAGTCAATCTCCAAACGTTCTGAAAAATTTAGTTAGTGATCACATGGAAAATTACTATAGTGATTACATTAAAATATTCACAGATGGATCTGTACTTGATAATGGCAATGCAGGTTCAGCATTTGTAATTCCTACTATGAAAACAGTCAAACGATATCATATAGGTAATCACTATTCAGTTTTTACTGCAGAGTTGTCAGCTATTTTAATGGCTTTACAGCATATTGAGGAGTTACCGATGAATAGTTGTAAAATTTTACTCTGTGTAGATTCTAAATCGGCATTACAAGCAATCAAAGATCAAAATGCCAAAAAACGTCTTGAAACGATACTAGAAATCAGACATGTAATTCATCAATTGGCATTTAAAGACATTAGTGTGACTTTTTACTGGGTTCCTTCCCATTGCGGAATATTTGCCAGTGAACTGGTTGACAGAGCAGCTAAAAATGCAGGACGTAAAACTGAAGGGGCAATTCTAATTAACATAAATCTAGATCTGCACGAGTATTATAATCACATTGAAAAACTAGCGAAAGACAAGTTTGATAACATGCTGAAGACATCAGATAGCCAATATTCACACAATTGTATAAAAAGCGTCAACACAATAAATTCCAAATTAATTTTAAATCACATATCTGATACAAGTTCAAGACGTATTAGTTCTCTGATGTTCAAAATTCGTTTAAATGCTTTTAAAACAAAATTTTCTAAAGATATTAAATGTGTATGTGGAAATCGAATTTCCATTAGCCATCTGATTTTACACTGCCCTGGTATCAAAGAATTAATGACGAAAACTACAGGGGATTTACTGACTCGTCAAATACCATTAACTGTTCAGGAAGTGTTAAATGACTTCCATCTCCTTAAATGTTTTTCAGAAGTTTTACACCTTAGTCCTATTGGTCTTTTCCTTTGAATAGTTAATTTATTGTTGGATTCAATTGTTGTTATACTAATCTTCTGTTAATTGTTAAGTCGCGTTTGATGTAGATGGTAAACCTCACTTCCTTTCTACTAATTCTGTCATTTTCAACAATTCATATCCCATATAAAGCTTGATCATTATATAGAATTGTAGGTGTAGGTATGTAGGAAAAACACATAATCTTTACTACCACACACTCTCTAAACAATATCAACGCATGCATAAACAATCTCTTCTTTCATACTTTTATTTCTCCTATTTCCTCCCCCCCCCCCTTCCCCCCCGTCTAATATCACTTAAGGGTGAACAGACGTAAAACTAAAGAACGAACGAACACGCGCGCGCGCGCGCGCACACACACACACACACACACACACACACACACACACACACACACACACACACCTATATATCATATTTCTCTCTCTCTCTCTCTCTCCTCTCTTTCTCTCTCTCTCTCTCAGTGACTTACTCTGGGACTGATGATCATTTGACGCCAGCCTGGGCACTCTCTTTTTACTCGGAGGGAGGAAAGGTGACATTTCTGTCATTTCAAAGAGAATCTGCTCTCTGTAAAGAACTACAACGCACAAGATGCTTCATGCGTTGGAAGGGATGTTGAAGTCGGGGAGAAGTTTGTTACACAAGGTAGCACAATGGGCAAAAGTGAATCACATAAGAAGGTAGGGCCTACTCGAACTAAAATCAGAAAAGGGGAGAGAGAGAGAGAGAGAGAGAGAGAGAGAGAGAGAGAGAGAGAGAGAGAGAGAGAGAGAGAGAGAGAGAGAGGAGTTACTTTGCATTTCTTTGTCAAGTCTGGAGGTTGCCCCCCATCGCCATGACGCCGAACCGTTGCACCATATTCGGCTCAGCTGTCAGGTCAGTGTGATCTAAGAGTCTGGTCAGAGAGACACGGAGGAGAACAAACGTCAGCACCGAGACGATCCGGATCTTCTTCAACACGTTGCCTCAGGCAGACTCATCAAATGCCAGAGAGCCAACATAGGAAAACAGCGCAAAAGCCAGCCACATCACGTGGAAGCAACTTTCAACTTAGGGAGAAGGATAACAACGTAGAGAATAGCGACGATAATATAGAAGAAGAAGAAGAAGAAGAAGAAGAGAAGAAGAAGAAGAAGAAGAAGAAGAAAAAGGAGAAGAAGAAGAAGAAGAAGAAGAAGAAGAAGAAAGAAGATTCTGTCACACATACACACACGCACGCATGCAGGTGTATTTAACACGTCATCACACAAAATGTTGTTTTTTTATTCAAGATCTGTTATTAAGCACGCCACGTCTTATCTGTTTGATGTAAGAGACTCGAGCGAAATTTGATTTTATTTTGAATAATATGGCATGCATTCAGCAAGTTATCTGGAGAGAGAGAATAAGAAAAGAAGAGAGAGAGAGAGAGAGAGAGAGAGAGAGAGAGAGAGAGAGAGAGAGAAGAGAGAGAAGAGAGAGAGAGAGAGACAGAGACAGAGACAGACAGACAGACAGACAGAGAGAGAGAGAGAGAGAGAGAGAGAGAGAGTTTTCAAGGTGACAGAGACAAGATGGAGAGGTCAGGGGGACAGATCTGTCTTTGATGTCCACCTACACCCCACCCCTCATCCCCGAAGACACTGTTATAAAATTTAACCCCTTTTATCCTTCATGTCCCTCCCTGCCACTTCCTTCTTGACAAATTCTTTGTCACTACTATATTAAAATACTGAACTGACTTGCACTAGAAAACAGAATTTTTGGACGAAAAAGATAGATATACTTAAAGGCGTCAGTAGAATCTAGAGGAGTACTGTCTCAACCGCCGAACCAACCAGCCGGGAGCAATCCTGCACCACCATGCAAGCCTGCGCTGTGTTGACATGGGGTGAACGTACGAACAGAACATTCAACTAAAAGTAAAGGGACGTAAGCGCTCCCTTGAAGACGCCATTGTGTAAAGGTCACTGGACGCGACACAACAGAACCCCCACGGAAGCGTCCCCAATGTGTACCGGCCTTTATTTCATGACTGCAGAGCCCACTGGCCTAAGACGCCGCCATCTAGCAAACTATGCGCGCCTCTTTCAGCCTCGTTCGTTGCTGTTTTGTTGACAGGTGAAAACAGTACAACTCCACACACTGCCAAGCTTTAGCATCATGGTCGTCTATGCTCTCTGTATATTATACCGGGCTGCAGTCTTGCCAACCGTCAACATGACTTTCCCTGTTGTCAGTGGATTTTCCCTCACCGTCACTGGGCCTTTACCTTGAATCGGCCAAAAGATAGACAAGAAAAAATATACCAGAAGGTGCTAGTAGGAACCTGGAAAATATCCTTTACCGCCGAACCAACCAGCAGGGAGCAATCCTGCACCATTCTTTGAAGAATGCGCAGTGTTGACATAGGATGCTATCACGCACAGGGCATTCCATTAAGACGTCAAGGGACGTAATCACTCCCTGGCAGATGCCATTATGTAATGTCACTGACTTTTTTCGGAATGCGTAGAGGGTAAGCGTTATCTGACTTTGCTACAAACATCATTCTTTTATTGAATACATGTCATACTTTTCACATTTGATGGGTTCTCTGAGATCACGATTTTACAGACACCAATACAAGTTAGACATTTTCTTAAGTCTTTTTACATAAACAATGGTTTAAAAAGAATCACAGTGTGAAATGTGAGATTAATGTGGAATCGGCCGGAAGCTCTTCGGGGCAAAAATCAGTGTCTTCTTAAGTTGCTTGTATTATCAAAGCTTGTGCGCTATTTTTTTTTTTTTTTTACACAAATACTAGCGGTAAGATACACCAGCTTTTTTTTTGTTTAGACAGAATAAAAGACAGAATGCAGAGAGATACCTTTATTCAAAGCACACGAAATGGCAGACATGGCGTCCACACAGTAGTTTCATAAAATCCTTTGCGTGATTGAGAAAAGCCAAAAAGCATCAATCATTCATAAGGTCATTCATAAGGTCATTCATAAGGTCATTCAGTCTGGAAGGGGCCGTGAAGAGCAGCGTGTGTGCAATATCCATTGTCCTTTAAAAAAAAAAATTGAATAAAAACAAAAAGTAAATCAAAAATCAAACTTTCCGTCAGACTTATGCAAGATGTATTGAAGCCATCAAAAGTGATGTCTGCACAATAGTAACAGATCTGTTGAGGGGGATTGAAATGGGGAAGAATCTTTACGAGGGGCAACAATGTATGATAGGTCCATGTAAACTGGAAACAATATCCTGTATGAAAAAAAAGACGATAACAAGCAATTGTAACAAACAAGAGAAGCAAGATTAAGATTAAGATTAAAATTATAGTCCCGTCAACAGCAGAGGTTATCTCAGGACTGTCACCACAAGAGAAGCAAGAAGTCCATCCTTACTCACATGTGATGTATAAACACACCGGACGCTGAGGGCAGGTGGAACAACTGAAGAGTGACGGGAGCATGAAAATCTTGTCTTCGTGATCGAAATCAAATCATCTGGAGGACACTGAAGATGTCTTTTGCTTGTTTGAATGTTTGTTTGTTTGTGTGTTTAAGCAATCTCATCTTTCGCGTCACCCCACTGGCGTTATTCACACGACGCTCGTTCCGGCTCCGAGTCCACAGTCACATCCTGCCTTGTCCCATCGCAGCACCGGCAACCCACAAAGGAGCAGTCTTTATCCAGTCGATATGAGGCCACCTATTAGAGAAGACTCCGCACTGTCATCGAGTCACTTCCGTGGTATTCAGTCGAAGCTGTTCCGATCCATGGAACGCATGGCAACGCTCTGTTAGTAAGTCCCCTACTAACTGCAATAACTGCTTAGTCGAGGAACCAGTTGTTGTTGTTGTTGTTGTTGTTGTTGTCGTCGTCGTACCCAGGCTTAAAGACTCCAGGGATCATCCAAACAGCCGAAGTACTTGAACGCTATGGTACAAATGCATCAGCTGGGGATGAGAACATTACGTGTGTCACCGTTTTTGATTACCCCGCCACATGGGCAGCCACACTCCAGCTTCGGGGGATTTTGGAGACTGATAATGTTATGCTAGGAGCTTGTCACAACTGAAGACAATCCCCGCATAACTATCCAGAGCGTAACAACACTGAGTGAGTGTCCCTTCGAGGGCGCCACCACGTCTATCCAGCGACAGACCGCATGAATCTGTCGATACCAAGAGCATAGACGAGCAGAAGTCGAAACCGAACTCACAAGACACTGAAAAATGTTACTGTTTTCACATGTCGATCTGTTATTCAGTATCCCCCCCCCCCCCCCCCACACACACACACACACACACACACACACACACACACACAACACTGTAATGCATAAATGAAATGAAAAATAACAGTAATGCACATTTAAACTTCGGCAATCTTCTACCCTTCCCCTCATCCTTCCCATACGCTACTACATTCCATCATTGTGGCAACATAATGCATAAATGAAATGAAAAATAACAGTAATGCACATTTAAACTTCGGCAATCTTCTACCCTTCCCCTCATCCTTCCCATACGCTACTACATTCCATCATTGTGACAACATAATGCATAAATGATATTAAAAATAACACTGGCGCACAATCAGACTTAAGTGATCTTCTCTCCCCCCCCCCCCCCCCCCCCCCCCACTCCCTTCCTCACCCTTCCCATACGTTCCTCCCTTCTATCATTTTGCCAACATTGCAAAATCTACGATGCATGCCAATACTTTTTGTACAGATCTCAAAACCAGCAGGACTGTTTTATTTGCTGTTTAATGTGGTTCCACATGGTTGAATCTTGAAACAAGAACAACCACCCACACACACACACACACACACGCGCGCGCGCGCGCGCGCGCGCACGCACGCACGAACGCACACACACAACCTCAAACCTGGGTTTATCGAATTTTCAAACACATTTTAAAGAACAGTATAGTTTACGGAAATAATGCAAAGTTTATGTATGCCAGTTTGACATTGAATCCCATATCTAAGCCAAATTAGAATATATGTCGACTACTCTTATCTTTGTATTGTTTTTCATACTTCCTACCCCCCCCCCCCCCCCCCCCCCCCGCCCCCGCCCCCCCCCCCCCCCCCCCCGATATTTAAGAAATTCAGTTTTAATAAATCTATATATGAGATGTTGTCACATTTGTCACATTGTTTCAAAATTGTTTCGGGCAATACGAAAAAAAAAGCCGCTTTCAGGGTTTTTGACCGGTTGGTGAATCTACTTTGTAGGTTAGGGAACAACAACGACGACAACAACAACAACAACGACAACAACAACAACAGCACACACACATACATACACGCGAGCGCCCGCAGGCGACCTCAGGCCCTGCCGCTCGCTCACACACGCAAAAACCCAGTCCACACACACACACACACACACACACACACACACACACACACACACACAACACACACACACACACACGCGCGCGCGCGCGCAAGCTCGCACACACATACACGCACGCACGCACGCACGCACGCACGCACGCACACACGCACTGAGACAC
>CM065717.1:79045290-79065290 GCA_033310375.1 Conus canariensis | reverse complement strand
TAACTGAGAGAAAGAAGAGATAATGGTGGAAAAAAACTGGTCCACATTACTGAATGGAAACTCCTTTCGTAGCCTCTTATGTTCAAGATATCAAGGCAGCCATTGTCTTCTTCTTCTTCTTCTTCTTCTTCTTCTTCTTCTTCTTCTCTTCTCCTTCTTCTTCTTCTTCTCTCACTCTCTTTCTCTCTCTGAGTCTCATTTTGCCTTTCTAAACCTCTATGTATCTGTCTCACTACTGACTGACTAACTATCTGTATGGCTGTCTTTCTGTCTGTTTGTCCGTCCGTCTCTCTCTCTCTCTCTCTCTCTCTCTCTCCTCTCTCTCTCTCTCTCTCTCTCTCTCTCTCTCTCTCTCTCTCTCTCCCCCGAGGAAAACTGGTCGAAATATTTGGAAATATTTAAAGTGATTGTTATTTGTTTCTTTATTTGAATCTATGTATGTATGTACGTATGTATGTATGAATGTATGTATGTATGTATGTTATGTATGTATGTATGTATGTATGCATGCATGCATGCATGTATGTATGTATGTATGTATGTATGTATATGTGTGTGTGCGCGCGTGCCTATGTGTGTGCTTGCGCGCTCGTTTGTGTGTGTGCGTGCGCGCGTGCGCGCGCGCGTGTGTGTGTGTTAAGAGCGAGGAGAGAGAGAGAGAGAGAGAAAGAGAGAGAGACAGACAGAGAGACAGACAGACAGGACAGACAGACAGACAGACACAGGAGAGAGAGAAGAGAGGAAGAGAGAGAGAGAGAGATGTCACCAGTGTGTCAGCACTCATATCCAGGCATCGGCCATCAGAAGGAACTTCGGTGGTCACAATCACAGGCTGCCTGTAACTTGTCTCGCTCTTGCTCTCTCCCTATCTTCCTGAAGCCTCCCAGCCACCTCACCCGCTTTTCTCTGTTCATACTGTATGCTCCAGCTTAAAGAAACCCCCTGAAGATCTTACTTCAGCACCCTGTACAAAATGCCGTCTTCACTCACCACCCAACTGCTGCTGACCTGCACGATCTTCATTGGCGACTTCCAAACAAACAGCATTGAACCCACGGCAATTCCTAACGATAGGCACGGCGAAGTCAGCCCAGGAGATCAAACTGGACTTGGGCAGGTGGACGTCACTCACGTGTCCATCTCTCAGACCGGTGACCACCTCCCTGCCTCACGTCCTGTCGATGTGTCCGTGGACCCAAGCTCAGTGTCAACCATTGATCAGCCACAGAACGTGTCCTTGAGTCAAACGCAAGAGGGGCTGTTTTGGACGAGCAGCAACCCTAACAAAATCACCTTCCAAGAGCGCGTCGTCCTTGAGACGCAGTCCCTGCACCAGTGCTTCACGAGTGAAGGAAGCAGAACCTACCACGCCCTCCAGCTGGATTTGAAGGCCCATTTCAGCAGAGACAGCATCCCTATGCCTCAGGTGGGAAAGGCTCATCTCCAGTGTCTCGTGGACTTCATCGTTCCCGAGGACCTGACCGTCAAGGTACAGGTGGTGAACTTCACTTCCACCTGCGATACCAGGAGACTGCTCATCGTGGAGAGCCAGCGTCTGGACACCTTGGTGGACGTGTGCCAGTCCACGGCCATAGCAGGCGACTTCAGCTTGTCCAATCGTGTCTCTGTGAAGATCACCCTGAACAGACCGCAGCGGAGCTGGAGGCCCGAGTTCTATCCATTTATTCTGCACCTGAACTTGACGGCTGTACCCTCGGCTGATAGCCTGGAGCTCCACTTTGTGAGTGACACCCAAGGTATGCCTTTATTCTTTGCTTTCTTTAAGACAGGGGCCAGTCAGTCAGATGTTGCACCGACCATCCCATTTCGACCCATCATTTCATTCATTCATTCATTGTCACGTGACAGTAGCCTGTAGGCGTGCCGAGACAGACACTTGGGTAGTCCGGAAACTCCACGGCTGTCTGTTCTCAGTCATGTGCGACACGACAGAGGTGGCCAATCAGGGCTTCGATCTGCTTCTAAGATGCCCATCTTCTGCAGTACCCTGCAAGACAGGGCACCATGGCCGCCCGATGTATCCTGTCCAGTTGACACATAACTTTTGTAGCTATTTAACTGCAAAAGACATTAATAATGACAACAGAACTTGCATGTCTGTATGTTTTTGAAAAAGATATATTACTAATGACAATAGCATAACTTAGTAGGCTATATCAGTACATTTTTTTTTAACAAGATATGATATCAATGCCGACAGCTTAACTAAGAATGTATGTATATTTAAAAAAAAAAAGATATGTTATTAGTGACGACAGCTTAACTTACAATGTCTGCATAGTTTTAATAGTATATTCTAAATGAAAGGTTAAAAGACGTGCGAAAATAAGGAATGCGAAAACGCATAGCGGGAAATTACAGGAAAGGCAGAGAATTGAATGCCAGATCATGTCTGCCATCAGTTTTAGTCTGAAACGCGAAAAAAAGCATACCTTCCTCATATCCCTGATCTTTTTTTAACTCGCAAAATTTGTGAACGCCGTGAAAATATCTTTCAACAACTTCTCACACTGAACATTCGACGGGGTTTTGTTCAGTTTTCAAGAACACAACAGACCAATGTCAGGATACCTTAAAGTAAATCAGCTTTTGTTTATAACGGTCTTTACAATGTTTTCTCATAATAGTCTCGCTGTTAAGGTCTCGTTAAACCTTTTCTATGTCGTCATTATTTTGTACGCACGCTCTTTCATATCATGAACTGAATCTTTGTGTAAAATCTCGTTTTGGTGTGTGTGTGTTGTGTGTGTGTGTGTGTGTGTGTGTGTGTGTGTGTGTGTGTGTGTGTGTGTTTTTCGTGCGCGGGGGGTGGGAGGGGGGGGGGGTGTACGTGAGTGGCTTTTCTTGATAACTTTTTAATTCCTAACACGTTCTTCACGTCTGTTTCACTTCTGTGGAAGGTTTGGGAGACGGGTCCATAAAACTACCCTATCCATGCATTTCAAGATATGACACGTTGGACGGTGTTATTTGCACGTGGTGCTCGGCCACATCATATCAATGTGGAATGTTACTCTCTGCTCCTATCTTATTGAGTTCATCGAGATGAGCATAAACATCTATATATTGTTAACCTAAGTATGGTTGATACTAAAAGAAATGTAAAGTGAGGAAGAGAGACAGTAACAGTAAATGATAACAGAAGTAACTTGCTCAAGTGGTAAAAAACAAACAAACAAACAAACAAACAAAAAACAATGACGTAATTCCAAACTTACGCTGATTGCGATACAATTCACCCAGCTCACACACACACACACACGCGCGCGCGCGCGCGCACACACACACACACACACACACACAGTCGCTCACAAATAAAAGTAACATAAAACAAATGAAGAAACTTTCCTTAAAAAAGAAAAAAAGAAAAAAAAAAAAAAAAAGGAGAAAGAAAATGCAGCTCCAAGCTTGCTAATATACCCGGAGCTGACACATGCTCGCATCACCAAGAACAGGGGGAAAAAAAAGAGATATACAAACACGTCATTTATCAAGAATGGCATAGCTGTGAATTTCTTTGTTTGTTTGTTTTCAGGCTTTGTCCAGACCCCCAGGTGGGACGGGGAGGTGAACTACCCCCACAGCATGAACAGCAGGGTCACCATTCACCTTCCTGCTCACCACTGCGTCATGCTCAGCTTCTTCAGCGTGGACCTGGGATTCTTCGACTGCGGCCATGACCGTCTCCGTGTCAGAGAAAGGGTCGTTAGCACAGAACACATCAACACCGTGACGCTTACACACACACCCACACCCACACACACACACACACACATACACACGAGAGAGAGAGAGAGAGAGAGAGAGAGAGAGAGAGAGAGAGAGAGAGGTTTTTTTTTTTTTTGCGGTACAGTGATGAGACCTTTCGGACAAAAGAATTCTAAAACTATATGTGTGTGTACGAGGGCTGTCCAGAACGTTCACAGCCTATAGAAAAAAAAAGAGTGAACAGACAGACACACAGACAGACACACACACACACACACACACACACACACACACACACACACACACACACACACATTGTTCAAGATAGCGCATGAGTTCTAGAAGTTGTGTAACAATTTGTTTGACGTCACAGTGATTTTTTGTATGACTGATCTTCGTTTAGATTTGTCATCGCGGTTTCGGCGATATGGAATGCTGCACCGAGGAGTAATCCAATGTTTGTGGAAGAAAGGGTTCGGCACACACGGGCCATTCCTGACAAGGTTAAAGTCTAAGGAAGGGAAGCGTTTTCCTGTACCAATGTGAAGAAATGCTCAGCTGAGTTTAGGAGGGGAAGGGAATCCCTTGAAGATGAGCTGTACAGTGGAAGGCCTTCACCTTGGGTAACCCAGGAAATGACCTCACAAGTCACTGAACTCGTGAATGCTGATAGTTCACTTTCCATCAGAAGTATTGGTTCAACAACTGGTATTTCGAATGCAAGTGTGGATGGAATACTGACCAAGGATATGGCAATGGTTAAAGTCTCGGCCATACGTGTGCCAAAACTTCTTACTGAAAACCAAAAGTGCTCCAGGCTGACAACGTCTCCAGAGAGCATAGGAGTGTATGACGCTGATCCGGAGGGGTTTGGTGCAAGTCATGTCACCATGGATGAGTCATGGGTGCACCACTTCCAACAGAAGAGAAAATGGCACTCAAAACGGTGGAAGCATACCTTCTCCACTCCTTCACAGAGGGCAAAGGTTGCTTAGTGTGCTGGGAAGGTCGCGGTCTGTGTCTTCTGGGATACCAAAAGAAGCCCCACTTGCGAAATACCCAGAAGAGAGATCTCATCGACACTTCTGAGACAGTTCCGTGACAAAGCCAAACGCCGAGGAAAAGTGGCCCCAGCTCACAAGTTACCATGACAACCCTGCGTGACAGCGGCGTCAAGGTCATTGGTGAGTACCTGGCACCTTCCGACTTCCATTTAACCCCCAGCCTGAAACTGATGATTCCTAAACGGATACAACCGGTAAAAAAAAAAAAAAAAATGTTTACACTGCTAAGGAATAACCGAATTCGCCGGTTTGAGCTGCACTGCCTGCAGGGTGGTTGCATGCCAAAGACATTCTGTGAGGCACGCCTGAAGCCAACAGACAATCAGGTGGCCGACCCCAGCTCTTCTAAAATACGCCTACAAGCTTGAAATAAAAGCTACGAGCATAACCATTGGCTGCTAGGAGTGGAGGAGACAGCAGACGACCGCATGGAATGGATATGTGAACTCCAGAGTAGCTTGGAAGAAGAGGAGAGATTCCAGAAGCCAAGGGATAAGGGATGAGCCAGACAGAAAAAAAAATCCTGCCGCCGTAGCACAGTGGCTAGCGTCGTGGATTCGCGCCTGGGAGGTCGTGGGTTCGATTCCCAACAGAGCTATTTATCTGTGCAATTTTTCTGTTCCGTTGCTCAAATTGCCAGGCCTACAGTGCAGATGTGTCTGGTTGATGTTGCGATACATTCTAAAAGAAAGCTTAGAGTGCAACCCTATCATGCAGTCAGAGACCGGAATGTAAACTGCATAGCATCCTATTCATTATCCTCCTCTTTATCGATCCGCATTTAATGAAACCAAACAACAACAAAACAACAACAACAACAAAAGAAAGAAAGAAACAAACTAAAGTCTCAAATTCCGTGGCCCTCACGTCCCGCATTTATGGTGACCTTAGTTTCAATTTCCTTTCCACGACTATTCCATCGATGAGTTCGTGTCGAGACCGCTGGTATTGGCAAGTTCATGGGGGGACTGTCACTGAACGGACGTCCGATTAGGGACATTCACTCACTACGGCTCCGCGACAAAGCAACTTTTGTCATTAGTAGCAGGCTTAGTAGTTGGTGGTGTCCTGCGTACGTTGGATCAGAACGCACAACACCGAAGTGACTCGGCAGTAGAACAGTGTCCCCTCTGTGTGGCTTCATGACGTCTTGACAGTGACTGCTTCCTGCCGATTGTTGATGCGGGAGTTAGGGCGGGAAAAGCTGAGGTGTGTGGAGAAGGGGAAGCAGAAAAAACAAACAAACAGAAAAACGGCATCCAACAGTCATTATCACTTTCACGTGCGGACCTCAGCCAAACAACCAGTTACGTGGCTCTGCGAAGCGCACCTGTTCTCAGTTGGTTACAATTGAAAGAGTCCTACCATTAACTACCTGTAGCCATGCATCAAGTAAGGTCACTTTGGAGATACTTAACAAAAATAACGACCAAGGTTATATAATCAGTTCATTTATTCATGATTAATTCAGTGAAAAAAAAAAGTTGTTTTTTCTTCTCAGTAGACGTGCTGCTATAACTATGCGCATGGAAAATAACTTTCGGTTTCTGTCTCCCCCCCCCCCCCTCCCCCCGACAGTCCACCTCCATCTCCACACCTCTTCCCCTTCCTTCCTTTTCTGCCCTCCGTTTCTCTCACTGTCTCTTGTTCTCTACTCCCCCTCTCTCAATCCCCTCTTTCTCCTTCATCTTCTCCTCTGTGTGTGTGTGTGTGTGTGTGTGTGTGTGTGTGTGTGTGTGTGTGTGTGAGTGCGCGCGCGCGTTGAAAGCACACATTTTCACAAGTATTGCGATTCTGACTTCAAGGTGGTCGTAGGCAATGTGGTTGCCCTCAAAACAATCGTCTACCTCTGTGGGCACTCCTCAGCCCCCGTCCCACAGATCCACGAAGCGACAGCCTTGGACTTCATCTTCAAGAGCAACACGGACTCCCAGCACACAGGCTTCCGTGCCTTGTTCTCCTACCACGACTTGTCCTCCAAACCCAAGCAGACCGCAGACGGTTTGTGGAACTGCACGGTGCCAGAGTGGCCAGACTTCCGCCAGCACTTCCCCTGCAATCTGGAATCCAACTGCGTCAACAGTGAGGACGAAGAAGGGTGTGATTACGTCACAGATCGCTGTGGTCGTGGCGTCATCACGGCGGGCGACGGGTGTTACGTGCTGAGGAACTTGGGGAGCCAGAGGATGAACTACGGGAGGATGCAAGAGTGGTGCGAGGCCCATGGCGGGTCGCTGGCCAGTCTGAACACTGTGCGGGAGTGGGAGGACGTGTGGCACGTGCTGGGTCGGGGTCAGTGGGAGAGGGTGCTGGTGGGACTGCAGCCGACGCCCCGTGACTGGCCTCTGATGTACGTCACTCGCTACCTGTTTGTCTCTGTCTCTGTCTCTGTTTGTCTGTCTCTCTGCCTCCCTGTCTCTCTCTGTGGTCTCTGTCTCCTTCTGCCTGTCTGTCTTTCTGTCTGTCTGTCTGTCTGTCTCTATCTCTCTCTCTTGTGTATGTGTGTATGTGTGTGTTGTGTGTGTGGTGTGTGTGTGTGTGTGTGTGTGTGTGTGTGTGTACTTAGTTTTAAGTTTGTTTCGGGCTTTTTTATGTCTTCGCTTTTTGCAGTCTGTTCACAAACTCAAGCAGACCTGGCTAAAAGAGGAGCAGTCGCCAAGCCCAGTTGCAGGACATGACATAAACGAACTGAATAAGCACAACAACAAAAAATCAGAAGCCAATAAAAACTGTGATAAAGGAGGATGGTAGAATGAAACAGCTGAAGAGGGAAGGAGACACACCCGAAGGTGCCAGTGGGACCCAGAGAAGTACTGTCCTCAACTGCCGAACCAATTAGCCGAGAACAGTACTTCTCTGGGTCCCACGATTCAGAGGACTCTGTAGAATTCTATTCTGAGGGGAAGCGGCTGGATGGGACAGGATGGGAAGGGGGTGGGGGCATGTGACTGCTTGAGCACACTAGCCAGTAGAAAACCTGAGCAAGTCAAGATCTATGCTAGCAGACAACCCCCACAGAATCAATGAGTGGTTGTAACAGGTCACCCAAGACCATCCTCGTTCTTCTCGAAGACCGTCCTCCTGTCCAGAGGGAGATCTAAGGGGTCCTGAGTTTAAAATGTGAAGGACTGGACTGATCATAGCAGGGTCCGTTATGGTACCCTTACAGTCCAGCCCTCGGAATGGTAATGAAGATGATAAATCATCATGAAGTAAAATAAACTAGAAGATGAAGTAAACACGGATACCACAAGAGCCCAACGCTGATATGTCAGTGAACTTTAGCACGACGACTCTCTTTTACATAACTAGCATCATTGTGTGTATGGTGTGTGTGTGTGTGTGTGTGTGTGTGTGTGTGTGTGTGTGGTGTGTGATGGGAAAAAATTATTAATCAAGGCAAGTCTTATTAATGAAATGTACAAACACGCGAAACTGTATATTCAAGAACTCTTTCTGACAGCACACCTGGCTCGGTGGGTCACTATATCAGACAGTATGAACCTGAGCAATTAGAGATAAACACCTTGTCAATGACAGTGACCTCCGAGAGAGGGACACAGGCCAGCTGTAACGCAGACTTCAGCCAAAATGATGATGATCATGCTATTTTTTACTCGGCATTCAAAATGGCGTCACCTCGACCCTGTGCACGACCCTGTACAATCTGATGTGAATCTGCTCCGCTGTTTTTGAGGCATCTTGTTGACAGGCGGAGAGACAAACAGACAGACAGGCCTTAAAACCAGATCCTGCTGTACGTAGTTTTTTTTCGGTCACGGTAGAATGGAGAACACTAAGATCTGTTACCCAACAGAGCTGTCACATGCTGATTCATTCTGAAAAGCTGACCAGGAACGGTAGGATGGAAGACAGCATATTAATGCCTTAATCATTTTGTAACCATTTGGAAAATAAGGGTTTGTGAGGGCTGCTAAGTCTTGCCAGAATTTAGAATGAAGAGCTCTGGAAGCCAGTGGATTGATGATCTATTCTGTGTTTGGCAAGATCAATGCAGACCGGGTTACTGATGACTGTTCATAGTGAACACTCAGAGAAATCAAGTCACAGGTGAGTTTAGTATTTAAAGCACAGTCCCCAGTTTGCCACTGCTAGACAGGACAAGAGCGCATAGTTTCTTTTCCTTTTCTGGTACTTGATATTTTGGGGGACACCCCACTTGAGGACAACTCAATCACAAGTACACATCTATGTGTCTGGAATCTTCAGAGTCTGGGATGGACCCGGAGAAAACTGGTTCTAAAGACTGCCCGGCACACCCCGAACATTATGCTGCAGGTTAGCATGTAGATGACGGTTCTCGTTGGTGTTGATGCTTCTATAGCAGTGTTCAAGTAAACCTCCCTTATCGTGGCAGCTCTGTTCGGAAAGATGCAACAGAGCTCTTTGGCCGATGATAAGTGCAGAACAAGGTCTTTCACTTTGACTGGCTTTTACAGACCGTTCACTAGATATAACAGTAACAGTCGCGCACTTTTAACCATCAGAATGTCCCATGTAGCCAGACAGGACAGATCCTGGAAGAGGACGTGAGACAACATTCACAATCAGCACAATACAGCTGGGTCTGTGTTGTGCAGATTGTGGATGTGGTCTTACGTCCTCTCAAAGGTACTGTTGTTGTTAGCCTTTCTCGTTAGCCTACAAGAAAGGGCTAATCCTTTCTTCTTCTAACACTGACCCTACAGTTTGATATTTTGACACCTGTGGCATACCCATAACAGCAGACTTCGAGTGGGAAAAAAACCCAGACTTTGAACACTGAATGCTTCAGACGGCTTTCCCACACACGACGGACAAGTAACTAGTCCAGGCAAGTCAAACGATGCAGTAGACAAGTACCACTGTCGTGACTGTCGGACACGACAAGCTCCTTTGGCACAGGGACGTTTCCTGTCATATGACTCTTTGTGTAAGACCATTCCCCATGATTCAGTAGAGCGTCGTTGCGAGGTGGCGTAGCAGCGAACACCAAGGGAGAGGTGGCAGCTTTCCTTGCAGAGACACATGTGAAGGGTCAATGTCAGGCGGCGCAGCGATCCTTCCAGCCGTATGGGTAACGGCGGGTCTAGCCTGTGTTGCCGGGGGGACGGCTCCTAGAGATGTGGGACTATCGGCGATGGAGCGCTGCCTGACTACGATTACCGTGGCCTCGGTTACCATGCTTTTGAGGGTCGGGCATGGTGGATACCTTTCTCGAGGCTGAGCTAAAAAAAAAAAAAAGTGCTCTCGACCGTAGTCGGCGTGGACCATGGAAGGAACTCGTGCAGCGCTCAAGCGACTTTCGTCCTGCTCCCTCTTTGAGGCGGCCTCACGCGGCACAGGACCCACCGCCAACCGAGCATGAAAAAGGCCGCCTGGTGGCCCTGACGACAGGCTCTTTGAGGGAGAAAGAGGCCAAAAACAAAAAAACAAAAAACAAAAAAGAAAAAAAGCACAAAACAAAACAAAACAAACAAAACAAAACCCCGACGCTTATCGTCGGCCCACCAACACCAGAAAATGAACCTGAATTCACACGGAATTAGAGCTGAGAGAGCGACAGACGACAGCCCCCACACTGAACCGGATACACTACTGCCAACGACAACAACTGCCACGTAATATGCAGACTTAAGTATGCAAGTATATCTGGTCCTCAAGGGCCCCCGGCCAAAAGGACGTAAATCTCACCCTTGACTGACTGATTCTGTAGAGATGTGGGTGACGGCGGGACACCGTAGCAGCGTTAAACGGACAACATACAGAACTAGACTGGATGTAACGTCTCGATTAAAAAAAAAGGAAAAAATCAGGCATATCACAGAGGATCTCGGTCAGTCATAACCATGTTTATTTCGTGTGTAGGTATGTTGTTCATGACTTGATCATTTAAAAGCACGGGCTGCAAATTAGTTTTGTTCATGTTCAATCAGTCTGCACTTGACTGAAAACAGAGAGTTGCACTCTCTCTCTCACTCAGGCCCATGACTACAGAAGTAGTCGTTGGGGAAACCTGAGGACGGCAGGCGCAACCTCCCTTCTCCATCTGTCTCTGTCAGCAGCCGCCGGCAGCAGCTCACGTGTATGGAGTCCGGTCCATTCTTTGATGTTCTCATGCCAGTTCTTCCGCTGCCTTCCTGTTCTTCTCCCGCCCTCGATGGTGCCTTGCATGATTGTTTTGGGCAGACTGGTGTGTCGGGTGTTGTGCCCAAACCATATCAGCTTGCGTCTCTTCACAGTTGAAAGGAGAGGTTCCTGAGGTCCAGCAAGGTTCTCAATTCTGCTCCGTACATATTTATTG
Source organism: Conus canariensis (assembly GCA_033310375.1). NCBI lineage: Eukaryota > Metazoa > Mollusca > Gastropoda > Neogastropoda > Conidae > Conus > Conus canariensis. Next base: position 79,054,193 of record CM065717.1, on the reverse strand, counting down.
GTCCTGTGCTCTAGCCAGGAGATTTGAAGGAGCTTCCTCGGGCATTTGCTCTCGAAAGCCTGGATCTTCCTTTCAGTTTCAGCCGCCGGTGTCCATGCCTCGAAACCATACAGTACGATGGAGACCACCAGGGCTTTGTAGAGTTTGAATTTTGTGGAGAATCGGATGTTACTTTTCCACACTCTGTTCAGTTTGGTCATGGCTGCGGTGGCTGTGCCAATACAAATTCTTATTTCTGCTTTGCAGCTTCCATCCTTTGTCAGGGTTGCTCCTAGATATTTGAAGTTTCTGACATCTTCTAGTTGTTCTCCGTTCATGAAAATAGTGGCATGGTCCATGTTCTCGCTGTTTATCATGGTTTTGGATTTCTCTGTGCTGACCTCCATTCTGTAAGTACCCGCTCTATCAACAAGTCTGTTGGTAAGTTCCTGCAGTTCTTCATTCGAGAGTTGCAGGAGATCCTTAATTGCCCAAACGTCTGTCACGGCACTCTCGCGACCTGTGGTCACTTGAAAAGGAATGAAGGATGAACATACCAGTAGAGAAGAGACGAAATTGACGCCCCGGCAAATATGCCCCCCCCCCCCCCCCCCCCCCCCAGCTTTATCCAAGCATGTCTATGTTATGCACTAGCAAATGCAGTCTACTGGGACAGAGAAAATTTCTTAGATGTCATAGTTCCTCAAACTTTCGCCAAAGCCATCATGGCAAATTTCATCAAACAGCTACAGGTAGCTATGAAGACATTCTAGTTTGCTACCTTCTTTCACTCCCATTTATTAGCATCCGCATATGTTAACCTCGAAGTGAATGAGCTCTAAAGATTCATAAATCATGAAACCAACTGGGAATCGTGACTGATCTGGGCCTGGGCCTTTTAAATTGAAACTGCGTGATCATATGACTGACTGGAATCACCCTCCTCATCTCCCCGTCCCCGCTGTTCCCTTTCCCCTCTCCCGCTTTCACTCGCGCGCTTACATCCCCCCCCCCCCCCCCCTATTCTCTCCCCTCACGTCTCACGACGTCTTGGATAAATCAAATCCAAAGGGGGATATGTTGGTGCCAGCTGTTTCGCTGATCTCAACTTCCTGCGTCCTAGTCTGCCCTGGCATGTAAGTCAGATCGGTTCGTCTGAACGGGGCTGTACAGAATAGTAGAGCATCAGATGTGACGGAAGACAGCTGAAAAAAAAAATCCTGAGGAATAACTTTAGAAGAGCGTGGCGTCAACGCCTGGACATTGGGACTGAAGAAGACAGCATCCACCAGTTCGACAGAGCAGCCGAAATTACCATGTTTAGGCTGCGAGCAGGACACTGCCAGCTCCTCTCCCATCTCTCACGTCCTAAACTCTCTCATACTGACCAGTGCCCTTGTGGTACAGGCTCCCAAACTCCCACCCACATCTCACAGTCCTGCCCCTCCTTTGAAGCCTTGAGACGCCAGACGTGGCCCCAGACAGGCTGAGGTCCAGGAGAAGCTGTGGGGACCAGTGGGGTCACTGCGGCGGACTGCTGACTTCGCCTTACTAACCGGACTGAGGATCTAGTTCGGCCGGGAACGCGAAAGAAAGAAACAGAAAGATGTGACGGAAAGGAATCAGATGGGATGTTTTGATGTGTGATTTGGTGTGCAATGTGTTACAATGGATTGTTATGTCATGTGTGATATGTAATTTGGTGTGTAATGTGTTACGGTGGATTATAGTGTCATGGGATGCCTTGTCCCGGGCCTTCAGACAGAATGGATGGATCATTTTGAGCGAGATGTGTTTCTGTCCAGGTACCAGGGGTCATTTTACTGGGCGGATGGGTCGGTGGCCTATTACAACAACCTGGTTTCTATACCAGAAGGAGCTGTATGCTGCTACTTTATCCGTATGTATTCAATACAGCATTATACAGTTCTCCTCCGAAACAGACAAATAACGTTCGAGACAATGAACACGAAGTCTTGTCTTGAATGTTATTTGTCTTGCCTGAAGAGGACTAAATAGGTCGAAAGGCATTATGTTTGTTTTGTAATTCGTTTATTCTTTCGTTTGGTGGCGCGGTGATTCTGTCTCTGCTCTTATTTCAGTGCCCACCTGCACTCTCTCCACTTTGACACCGAACTGGAACAGTTTTTGCCTTCAGTATAATCATCTTATGTCCAAAAATGTAAATTTGAAAAACACACTCGTGCCAAATGTGCCAGGTTTACAAGGTCAGCTGTGCAGTCGATTCCGATTTGATTCCGATTCAAAGTTGATAATGACCAAAGCCATTCTGAGGCTAAGTTGAATAAGAAACTTTTTTTTCAACCAGACAATTTAATAGTCTTGAGTCTTCATATGCCACTTTCCAAACTATCAAATTGATTTTTTAAAAATATTTGAACAGGTGCGCCAGTTAATGTCTACATGGAGAAGTGTACATAGTCTCTCTCTCTCTCTCTCTCTCTCTCTCTCTCTCTCTCTCTCTCTCTCTCTCTCTCTCAAATATCCAGCGCTCAATAATTTTTTAAGCGATGCTCAATGTGAGACAATACAACAATTAACACTCCGACAGGCGCAAAACAAAATATTTCCCAAAGAAAAGAAAGAAGATTTCTTTCGAGAAAACAAGAAAACATCTCAACATTGTCATTTCTTGTGTTGCACAGTGTCGAACTGACAAAAGTAATACTAAATGCACAGTTTGTGCTAATATCAATCAGCACAATTTTTTTTTTAATCTGAAGACCTTTTTTTCTTTCCCTGTTTTGCCTTTTACTCCCTTTAAACTTTTCTTTCTTTCTTTCTTTTTTCATTAATTTTTTTTTATACTGGTAACACGTTAACAGGCGTCCATTTTCCTGGATAAAAGGACGTTTGTGATGTGCCTATGCTCACAGCAAAGACTTATCCTGACAGAAGTCCCAAACAGAACACTCTACGTTTATTTTCGGCATGTTTGTCAATAAATCACAAACATGTGTATTATAATTAATGCACTGAGTACAAAATCCACCGCAAAGAAAGAATACTTAGAAAGAAAAGTAAGATTTTTGTAATTAAAGACAGCAACGCAACGTCCCTTTACCAATGAATGAATGCATACTACAGTATCATCTGCTTGTCGTGCGTTCAGTGCGAACTGGGTCGCGCCTCAGGCATTGCTGAAAGCAAACACTATCTGGAACTGGCCTTGCAGCTTGTGATGAACAACACGTGCCATGCGCGGGGCAGTGGGAGAGAAGTAGGTTACACCTGCCAGTGAGTGTGCGTTGCTGTTAGCGTAAGTCCTGTTGTGAGCGTAGGCCCATTACTGACGTTTGGCATCCCCACTGTCGCTCCAAACACGGGCAGGTGAACCAGGCAGAAGGCCAGGATCTCGATCGCCCTCAGGTAAGGACTACAGGGACAGAACATCAGCCGGCGCCCAAGCCTCTCTGGAAAATGTCTTCTCTGGCCGGTGATGTGTGTTTAGAAAAAAAAATGATTTAAATTGTTGAGCAGCCAGTCTGGTATGGTATCTGTCGGTCTGTTTGGGTGAGAAAAACATCGTTCGTATATTGTGTTTCTTTTCGAAGTTTATCTTTTTCAACAGATTGCCTTGAGCTCACGGACACTCAGTTTGCGACGGAAATAAAGTATCTCACACACACACACACACACACACACACACACACACACACACACACACACACACACACACGCATATACACACGCACGCACACACGCACGCACGCATGCACGCATGCACGCACTTCCCACCCCTCCCCCACGCCCCCGCCCCACCCACCCACACACACACACACACACATACACGCACTTACGCACGCACCTGCTATTAGAAACTGAAAGGTGAGATCGCCATGATCTCTGGGTAAAAAACAAACGCATGATTTGCACTAATACCCAATATCCATCACCTCCAAAAATTACTCTGGCAGGACACTGGGAGTCCACAAATCTTGGAGCTCGAAACTGTCTCGGAAGCTTCGAAGACAACTACGTTTTGTGTGAGATCGACACGTCACAGGCCCGGGTCTCATCCACAGCAATACAGTTACCATACCCCAAAAGCCGTCCGATGCAGGGGAAGCAAATACAGTGTCCATCCGGTCACGTGACCCACAATTTCCTGTCCTGTGACGTTCACAGTCAGTGCTGGGCTGATCCTGCTTCCGCTTCCTGTCAGCTGCCTCTGATGCAACTTCCTCCAGACTTCGCCTGCTCTGACGGGGTGGTTCAGGTCCCTTACACGCTGGTCTGCAACCACCGCCAGGACTGTTACGACAACAGCGACGAAGTCTTCTGTTCCTTCCCTCCGTGCACGGCTCAGGACGACTTCCGATGTGCAAACGGGCAGGTATGGCACCAGGCAGAATAACCATATGACGGCTTGGGATAGCTCTTAAGTAGTCTTTTTTTAATTTCAGTACCTCGACATTGCAGTATGGAGAAAAAAAAAACTTATGAGTGCCATGTGAAGATCTGAACGCCTTTAGAACTTGTATGTCACTAAAACTTCTTAATTTGAAGAGAAATATTTGTTACCTTATGTCCCTTTCAACTTAATGTTTTCAAACCATTTTTTTTACTACTCTTTAGTATCTAGGGCACTTAACGATTAAACAAAAATTTTTCTTTGAAGCACAGCAGAGCAGGGTTGTTGGTACTGACGGCCCCTGCAGCAGCCTCTGGTAAACATGTAGGAAGATGCCATCATTGCCAGCAGCCTTTGCATGTGACAAGCTTGGCATCAATGGTGGTAGTTGCTCTCGATATCGTTTGATCTGATCTACGCTGAACTACCATGTGTACTGACCTGTACTGAACACGTATCCATAGACACGGAACGTGCATTTGTCATGTTTTAGATTCCTTAGATATGTTGTCACTTTTATCAAAACAAACAAACAAACAAAATACCCAACTCAAACAAACATAACATTTGAATCATTTTAAGATACTTAGTCTGCAATGAAAGAGTCAAATAAATTAATGATCATACCTATGTTGTAGTGATTGTGTTTGTTCGTTTGTTTTTGTGAATACGTCAACATGTTCGCTTTCACTTTATTGATATTTGTTCCTTTTGGAGAGCAAGCCGAAACTGTTTTAATAAATACATATCAGTATATGACAGCGCATCGCCTTCAATGTTCCATCATTTATCCGTCATATTTTGCTCTTGAAAACAAAAAGTGAATCCATCGATTAACCTGCCAACTTCGAAGTCAAACCATCAATCACTTAATCAAACAGTTAGTCTATCTGCAAGTATGTAATCGATCAAATGATATCTAAAGTGTTCATACCTGTCTTTTTTCTGATTGAAAATAGTTGTGCGTTGTTGTTCGTTTCTCAGTGCGTGTCATCAAAAAAAGTCTGTGATGGACACAACTATTGCTTGGACAACTCACACGAACACCTATGTTACAAAGGACACATAGATGCAGTGGTTTCTAGACCTCCGCCAGGTATTGTAGACCTAGATGAACATGGTAAACTTCAGGTTAATGAAGATCCTCGAGCTGAACTGTCAGACGGTTTTGTATCCTGCCCGGAGACTCATTTCCGGTGTGCCTTGGAAAACTACTACTGCCTGCCCGTCTATGTGCGTTGCAACGGCGTCTTCGACTGCCCGGGCCATGAGGATGAAATGAACTGTTTCAACTATACATGTTCTGGCTTCTACAGGTGTCGCTCATCTGCGATCTGCGTCCATCCGAATCACCTGTGTGACCATCTTTACCAGTGTCCACAGTATGACGACGAACTTGCGTGCGATATCCATTGCCCCAACAACTGCACATGTTACGGTCTCGCTTTCACCTGCACCTCTTCGTTTCATGCAAACGATGTTCCTGAGTTGAGGTATCTAGATGTCCGAGGCACTCTCATGACGTTTGCTGATTTGAAGAACCATACCATGCTGATCTTTCTGAGCTTAGCCCAGTGCAGACTGACCACGTTACCTCAGCTAACGTTCCCTAACTTGCAACACTTGGATCTTAGTGATAACCTGATCCGTACATTTCACTGCGGCCATCTTATGAACTCACCACATATCAAAAAGTTGTCGCTCTCTGGCAATCCCCTTTCAACGATATTCCCAAGCATCTCTGCACATTCCTCCTCTCGCCTCCAACGCCTTGACTTGTCCAACACTCACTTATTCTTTTTAGACACCTCTAACCTGACGTTGTTCCATAAGCTTCACGAGCTCAATTTGTCAGGCAGTGGTGTGGACCGTATCAGTGAAAAAGGTTTCCAGCCATTCTCACAGCTGCATGTGGTGGACGTACGTGGTTGCTCCATGTCGGAGTTTCCCAAAGGTCTCATGGACAGTCTGGAGAAGCTGAGGGAAGTGTTTGCTGACAACTACAAGCTGTGCTGTCCCGCCGCCCTGCCTTCAGGCTTTCCTCTCACAGACTGCCATGCACCATCTGATGAAATTTCCTCCTGCGATACCTTACTGCGTTCGGATTTCTTCAGAATGTTTCTCTACGTCTACGCCTTGTTGGCACTTGTCGGTAATGCAGGCAGTTTTATGTACCGCACGGCCATCAACAAAACAGAGAGTAACCAAGGTTTCAGCATCTTCGTGGCTCATCTCTGTGCGTCCGATTTCTTGATGGGGTTGTATTTAGCCGCCATTGGCACGGCGGACAGGTTGTACCAAGGTTCCTACCTGTGGGAGGACGTGGCATGGAGAAACAGTGTGGCTTGCAAATCGGCGGGGTTCCTTTCCCTGATCTCCTGTGAAGTGTCCACCTTCATCATTTGTCTGATCACCGTGGATCGTTTCCTCGTCCTGCGATTTCCTTTCAGCCGTCTGCACTTCAGGACGACCTCTGCCCAGACAGCGTGTATGTCATCATGGCTTGTGGGACTGGTTCTCGCTCTTCTGCCACTCTTACCGGTAACATCCCACTGGGAATTCTACAAACAAAGCAGCATTTGTCTCCCCCTGCCTGTGACACGTCAGTACTTCGAGGGCCAGGCTTATTCTTTCGGCGTCATGGTGGTCCTCAACTTCATCCTGTTCCTCTTGATCGCCGCGGGTCAGGCCTTCATTTACCACGCCATCAGAATGAACAGCATGTCTATGGCCGACACCACCAAATCCAGCTCGAAGGAGTTGACCATCGCCCGTCGTCTCATCACCGTGGCCATGTCAGATTTTCTCTGCTGGTTCCCGATCGGGTTCCTGGGACTGCTGGCTTCCCAGAACATTCCGATCCCCGGGGAGGTGAGGGTGGGTGTGGCCATCTTCGTGCTGCCGCTCAACTCGGCCCTCAACCCGTTCCTGTACACACTGAACGTCATCCGAGAGAAACGCAAACAGGCGTACTTCAAGAGACTGCAGGCTTTGTTTGAGAACCAGCAGAAAGCCAAGGCAACAGAACGTTCCTGCTCTGTCCACGGGCACTATTAGTCCACCAGGTGAAAGATTCGTGTGGCCACACGGAATTCAACAGACATGGGTTTGGTATCAATGTGCGTGTAAACAGCGGATAGATACGTCGTCAGATTCGTCCCACGTTCTGTCAGATCCGTATGATTCCAAAGCAGTCAGTAAAATAATCCTCCATATAAACGTAAGTTGTCAGTGTTGCTATTTACGCAGATATTGTGCATTGTTTCTTATCCTGTGAGTCGTGTTGCACGTTCACCAACCAAGGGGATACTGTTTTATGGCAGTTCAACGCACTGTGTCAGCAGAGCGATGTAATGGCAGGCCTCCTCATATCTGAGAAGACGGCGGGGAGCATTCAGTTCAGCACAAATAATAAAAGGTGGCTTTTTTCACTTTCGTCAAATGTAAGCTTACGCATGCAAACAAATCACTTAAAAGTTGCAGAAAGTGTCCACAGTCCGGCAGGGCTGCTTGTTCGATCGAGAAGTGTCAGTTTTAACAAATCCTAACAGATTTTCGTGGCATAGAGAAATTGTTCTGCTTGTTCCTGATGAAAGAATAAAAACAACAGGGACGGAAATACTAAGAAATCATAACAGTCAAGCCCCGAGATTGGCAAAAACTTCATAGGGAATGATAACAGACGGGCCCTAGATGGGCACAACATCGGAGATTAGAGACACATGAGACTACCTGTGAATTGTAGCTTACAGAACAGCAGAAGTGACAGCATTACCAGTGGGTAAAAGTAGGAATGATGATAGAATGGAAAGCTTTTTTTCTGTTCGGTCGACGGTTGTTTGCTCCATGCCTGCGATGTAGGAGCCGTCATGATCAGGGTTGTCCTCATCACAGCTTGGGGGGACACTGCTGCCTCATCGACAGTGGGCTAATAAGGCAGAATCTGCCGGTCTGAACGTGGAGAGGGACAGCAGACGCCAGAACCGGTCTCACAGACATGCTCTTTCCTCAACCAGTTGCAGACACAGAGCTGGCCTTCTCCAACGGATCTGAACGGAAGATTTCATTGTTTATCGAAATACGAAAGAAAGGAAAAGGCATATGGAATTATCCTTCTCTTCACTTTCGTTTCGCAAAGACAGGATATGGTGTAGATGGGAAAAAGACAGGATATGGTGTAGATGGGAAAAAGGATATAGTGTAGATGGGAAAAAGACAGGATATGGTGTAGATGGGAAAAAGACAGGATATGGTGTAGATGGGAAAAAGACAGGATATGGTGTAGATGGGAAAAAGGATATAGTGTAGATGGGAAAAAGACAGGATATGGTATAGATGGGAAGGATGTCAGAGCAAGATCAAGCAGAATAATACAGACAACATTTTATGCGGGCACTTCCAGATACAGACCAAGTCTCAGATATTCGACTTTTTCTTTTCGTAAGGAAAGTATATACATTGCTTCAGAATTAACATTTCTGTTAATTATCGCCGGAAATTATCTTTCAAATCAAAACTTGCCATTACGTTTACTGCTGATTCGATAGAA
>CM065717.1:79022790-79040290 GCA_033310375.1 Conus canariensis | reverse complement strand
CCCCCCACACACACACACACACATATCCCCCCCCCCCCCCCACTCTCCTTTCAGACTTCCATCACCCCCATCACCGTACTGTCCATATGCGCGCATTCCAAGCACCTGAGCAGTGTTTGGTCAACGCCTGTCTGAGGCCATAAAGTGGACTATTGTCCCGCCGTTGTCTGTCTGTGTGTCCTTTGAGACTTCGCGATAACTGACCATAACATTCCGTCCGCCCTCTACTACTACTCCAACAGACACGCTTTTGAAATGTTCCCCCGTTTGGGGCCAGATAGTTTGACTTCAGCGGTGCAGGTGGTTTTCTTTCTTTCGTTCTTTTTGACGAGTTTTTAATAATTGCTCAGTTTTCTCAGTTACCGCGACGGGTCAGGTTTGAAATTTACATATGATGTGAAACATGCAGCGTAACTAAACTCTGCATGACGTAAGAAAGGGAGATTAGAGTTAGTTAGCACCTTTCGCGTGAAGCGAAAGAGAACTCGTGGCAAGAGAAAGAAGAAAAACAGGTTTAGTTTGTTTTATGTTATTTATTCCTGTATTCAGATCCTGTTTCTTGTTCCATTTCGTACGGTGTACAGTGTGCTGTTTTTGGTCCTGTTGTGTGTGTGTGTGTGTGTGTGTGTGTGTGTGTGTGTGTGTGTGTGTGTGTGTGTGTGGACATCTGTCTGTTAAAATATTACGTAGATCTCTATGTGTATGTGAATTCCTATCTATGTGGATATGTTTTGTATAATGTGTATGAGAATGCATATAATTGTGTGTGTGTGTGTGTGTGTGTGTGTGTGTGTGTGTGTGTGTGTGCTGTGTGTGTGTGTGTGTGTGTGTGTGTGTGTGTGTGTGTGTGTGTGTGTGTGTGTGTGTTAATCTATTAATCCGTCCAAAGTTTTGGATCATAGTCGTAGTCACAGGTCAAAGCTAAGACCGGAGAGAACAATACAAAAAGAAAATGGGTAGGGGAAAATAGATCAGCTCGGATTCAGTATGGAGTACAGCAGATCAGAGCACAGTATTGAACAGGAAAGCGTAATAGAGCAGAGCAGAGCAGAGCAGGGCACAGCAGAGCAGAGCAGAGCAGGGTATCGTGCAGGAAAGCGTAATAGAGCAGAGCAGAGCACCGTAGAGCAGATCAAAGCAGAGCAGAGCAAAGCAGAAGAGCAGAGCAGAGCAAAGCAGAGCAGAACGAAGTAGAGTTAAGCAGAGCAAAGCAGAGCAGAGCAGAGCAAAGCAGATCAAAGCAGAGCAAAGCAGAGCAGAGCAGAGTAAAGCAGAGCAGAGCAGAGTAAAACACAGCAGAGCAGATGCAAAGCAGAGCAGAGCAGAGCAAAGCAGAGCAGAACAAAGTAGAGTAAAGCAGAGCAGAGCAAAGCAGATCAAAGCAGAGCAGAGCAAAGCAGATCAAAGCAGAGCAGAGCAAAGTAGAGTAAAGCAGAACAGAGCACAGCAAAGCAGAGCAGAGCGGACCAAAGCAGAGCAAAACAGAGCAGAGTAAAGCAGAGCGGAGCAGAGCAAAGCAGAGCAGAGCAAAGCAGAGCAGAGTAAAGCAGAGCAGAACAGAGATAAAGCAGAGCAGAACAAAGCAGAACAGAGCAAAGCAGAACAGAGCAAAGCAGAGCAGAACAGAGCAGAGCAGAGTAAAGCAGAGCAGAGCAGAGGTAAAGCAGAGCAGAGCAGAGCAAAGCAAAACAGAGCAAAGCAAAGCACAGCAGAGCAGAGCAAGGCAGAACAGAGCAAAGCAGAGCAGAGCAAAGCAGAGCAGAATAGAGCGGAGCAGAGTAGAGTAGAGCAGCGCAGTGCAGAGTAGAGTATTAGAGTATTATAAGTATTCCTTCTTTTACCGTAGTGTAGTGTAGTGTAGTGTGGTGTAGTGTGGTGTCGTGTAGTGTAGTGTAGTGTAGTGTAATGTAGTGTAGTGTAGTGTAGTGTAATGCAGTGTAGTGTAATATCGGATTGGATCGGATAGGATCGGATCGGATCGTTATGAAAATGTTCGCTGTAATTTTCAGTTTATGGAGGGAAAAGGTAGAAGCGTTCAGAGCGTTTGGTTCGTTTCCCAGAGGCTTTTCGCTAATTTGTGTTAATTATGGATGTATTCACACCCAGATCTGCAACTATAAGCATTATGCTTAAACTTTTATTTGCCGTTTATTGTTCATAAAGGGTGATAGGTAAAATTCATTTTTATCCAGACGCAAGTGCATATCCTGAGCAAAGGATTGCTTTCGGTTCTAAAACTTAGCTCTGAGTGTTTGTCCACAAGATTACTGATAGAGTCCGTCAGATATTCGTTCAGTTACACAGAATTTTCTTACGGAGTCAATATAAACCGGTGCTGAAAATCTTAATGAAGTCTGTGACTTCAAAACAGACGAACTGCCGAGAGGAAAGGCATTTACTTACGACGAGTGAAAATGGGTATCACTGTCAGGAATGGGACGCCAGTTGGTAAGCGCGCAGGAGTTGAGTCCCTTACCCGGATGCTGTTTTTATTTTATACCTGAACCCCCTCCCTCCCCCCTCCCCCATCTCCACCCCTTCCCGCTTCTTTCCTCCCCTCACTCTTCTGTCCTTCAGCCCAATACAGCCACTGGGATGGTCAGCTCTCATTGTTATCATTCTTGCTATCGTTCCAGCTACGGCCGGTCTGTCTGTCTTGTATGTCTTTCTGACAGATCGGTGGACGGGAGCCGGGCATGTTCGCAATGACCATCTCCACCATTGTCCCGGCCGGGGCACGCACCATCTCCCCAGGTGTTCCTCCTTGTGTTCGTGTGGTCTTGCTATCTGTGAAGGAGATTAGCACCTTCTTGTTTTCCCCTCCACAGTCCCCGAGGTTTGTATTCAGTCATTTTACGTCCCCCCCTGGCTCTTAACCCGCGTGCGACATATTTGGTTACGCGCCAGTGGCAGAGACTGGAGAGGTTTGGGAAATATAGTTTAATGTGTTACCTACGTTTAGATGATGATCTGAAGAGAAGTGGAGTGAAAAGGGAGATATTCAACACCGTGCCTGCACTGGCTCACCCCAGAATCTCCATCTTGGCGAACTGGTGAACGTCAAGGACTGACGACTTTAAAACTGGAGGTTGTGGGTCTGATCGTCGTCCATGAACATCTTCGTGAGAGAGTTTGGCCTTGACCGGCATCAACCTGGAGTTGAATATGCCATGGGCTAAAGCGAAGAGACTTGGATTATAGAGTCGTGTGTCATGTTCTTGGTGGATGCATCTATGAGGATGGTCGGCACAGTCCAGTTTTATCCCCTTTATGGACGTATCTTTGAGGATGTTCCTCATTGTCCTGTTCCATCCGCTCCATGCCTGCATCATTGGGAATGTTCGTCAGATATAGAATCTGCAGTCGGAGTTTCATCTCCTTCAAAGGCAATGTTCTTCATACTTTCTGAAGAACGCTGCTCATGTGTGCGTATGTGGGCGTTGCTGATGTCGGAGTGGCCTATATCGTGAAAGAGGCGCAGAATTCTTCCCGTTGATTAGCCTCAGAACAACAAATATGAACATTCATAGCATCAGTTTTATCATCATCATAATCCCTTTTGTAGTTTGTCATCTATCACCACAGAAGAAAACGGAAAAGGGGGAATGGGGGGGGGGGGGGGGGGGGGGGGAGTTAACTTTCGGTAAGCCCCCAGAGAAGATAAGCGAGATTAAAAAAAAAGCACAAACAAACACTAGGGAAACAGTATCCAAGAGCGGACTAACCTGACGCTGCTTGCTGCATAAATGAACTTGCCTTCCTTCGCTCTGAACACCCTTCCCACCTCACCCTCCCTACTACCCCCCCCCCTCCCCTTCCCCTCCAGGTGTTCCTCTAAAGATTCGTGTGGCACTCTTCTGTTAGATGGAGATTCGCACCTTCTTGGTTTTCCTCGAAGTGACAGCGCTTGTGTGCGTGTGTGTGTGTGTGTGTGGTGTGTGTGTGTGTGTGTGGGGTGTTTGAAGAAAGGCAACTATGACTCCAATACAGCCCCCGCTCCTCCTTATTTTCTTTTATGTCGCTTCCAATCCTAGAATAGGCTTCTACGTTTAGAATTGTAACAGAGTTGCAACATTCGCCGAAAACAGTCAAAATGAAAACAATCGAAAGCAGACGAAACGTCGCAATGTTATCAGCTTTTGAAATGACTTGACTCTGTGTGTGTGTGTGTGTGTGTGTGTGTGTGTGTGTGTGTGTGTGTGTGTGTGTGTGTGTCCGCACGGTAGTAGGCCTAATTTTTGTTTAAAATCGTGCCCCCCCCCTACCCCCGCCCCCCCTTTTTTTTTTTCCTGTTCTTTTTCTTTCTGTTTTATTTGTCTGACAAATAGCTTAGGGTGGTGATGAAATATTGGGATTTGAAGCCATATTTGTAATAAATGTTAAAAAACAACAGATTGCCATACACAACCTAAATTGTTTTGTGCCTGGCCCATATCTGTGTGTATGCATACATTCTGTTCAAGTTCGACATATCTTAATAACGCAAATTATTGATTCTGTACTTCCGCGAATTCTTAGGGTTTTTTGTTTTTGTTGTTGTTGCTTTTATGCATTTAGAGTTATCACAGTTTTGTAAGATTTTGCTTGATTTACATAGTCAGAGACTATCATTTCTGAAATCGTATCTTCATCAAATTCGAGCCGGCTTCAGGACGGCTTTTGAAATGTCTTGATTTTGAAAGTCGTAGGTTTTGTATTATGCGTGTCATAAAACAGCATTAAAGATAACCTACACATGGAAACTTTGCACGTCACTTTGTTCCGGCTTGATCTCCGGTAACTCTGTCTCCACTGATTAGACTTGTTATTCAGACTGAAATGCTGGGGTCTGAATAGCCTGAAAGTATCATCAATCGTATTACTAAGTGATCTGAAACATGCAAAGCGTAGTACGACGTCGATATTATCCACATTTGACAAATGTCCGAGCGTTCAGACTTCGATTTAGTCATTGGGAGAGCAAAATGTCAATGATCTTTTTTAAATTTTTGTTTTTATTGAAGTTCGATTGAACATGGAGCTTGCTTGCATATTTTCTTTCACTATGACTTTGGATGGGTTTTTTCTTTTTAACCATGACACAATTTTTTTTAAAGAATGCAACAGGCTGTTCTGAAAACAAACCAAAATACAAATAAAACCACAAAATAGAGTGCAAAGTAACACAAGCGATGTCCACTCTAGAACGCTGCTCGCAGATTAGAAATGAAATAGCTTTTAGTTAACTTAGTTTTAAAAGTGTCAACCTTCCATCTATGTATCAGGGAAAGCAGTTTTCTGTTTAAACGAAAAATACTTGTTAACGTGCTGATGTCAAAATTCAGTCGATTATCATACAATCCCGTCAGTTGGCTTTGGAACCGCTTCCTCGCAAATATATGATTCTGTTAATCTGTAATGTTCTTGTAATGGAAAAGGAAAATCAATGGAAACAGGCCTAGAACAGCTTTTTGTCCCATGTTTAGCTTCTCTGTCTACTTTTTCATTGTAATAATATGAACAGTGAATTAGTATCCAACAAAAAGTGATATCAGGGTTATTACATGGATTGAATAACTTATTTCAATTATCATTTCTGATCTGGTCTGAAAGAGTGACGATTGCAAAGCTTGAACCACAAACTCCAAATCGACTCAGAAGACAAATTGAAATAGTCTCGGTGGAAAGATGATGAGATGATGAAAACTGCTGCAAGTTTAGCCGTAAAAATACTTTTCTTTGTCCGAAGTGAAAAGACTTCAATGTTTTCAAATCGGGTATCATATAAAAATTCACCCTGTTCGTCCATTACTATCTGTAAGTACTCTTATATGGTTTGAACATTTTTCTTCAACGTAAGATGCCATAATGCTTATATTTCCATTCCTTTTAAAACTAATATGGTCAATATCAAAAGAAGCTCTTTGAAGTTCACGTACCGATGTCGCGGAGAACGGTCTATCAGATATAGAATCTTTATCAAGATTAATTCCAAGACTTTTCATAATTTCAAAGATAGGCCTATATGTTGTCGAGGTAGTTTGAAAAATAACTGATTCAGCTCTTTTGGAAAATTAATTTCAGTTCCACATTAGACTCGAATGAAGCATTCGTTATTGAAATTATAGTGGACGAAACTTTTCTATGTTTCTCCGACCGTAAGATATGAGCCTTGGACAGACGACGCATGTACTGGAAACCTAACGCCAGTTTCAATGCCGTGCATTCTTTGCTTTGAAGTTGTTGTTTTTTACCTAACAAACATTTTGGCGTCCTATGAAAACACTTCTTGCGCATATGCTATTTTAGACCTTATCAGATACTCACAAAGACTAACCAATGTGGATAGATCTTGTCCTCATGTCTGATGGTTAGTATTTTTCAGAAAATGTAAAGTCTTTCAAACTTTTGTCAACAAGATTGGACAGCAGCAGTACCTAGAGTGAAGGTATGCAGCCACTGTTGAAAAGAACAAGGTTCTTTTTGTCTGAGGATAAGTGTAACCTGTTATTTATCCTATATTCCGCAAACTTATTAAGTTCTCTTTGATACTTTTTGGGGTATGATTTATATACTTCGTAAAGGAGTTTTCTTTTTCCAAAATTTCTTCCATCCACATGTAGATATTACGCAGAACCGGAACAACAAATTCAGATATTTTGCTAGACAAGCCATGCATTAGAACTGAACATAGTAAAGGAGTTATTATCGACCCTCGGGGGACTCCTATACAAAGTTTTTTTGTTTTTTTTTAGTCATTTAATTTTTTTTGGTCATGAATTTCAAATTCTTGGATGAGTTCTCAATTTTTGTAAACGAACCATTCAATGAAATCATGTATGTTTCCTGATAGGCCAGTGTTTTGGAAGTTTAAGTAGACGCCGGGAATGCCGCACTTTGTTGTATGCTTTAGTTGTACCCGCCAAAAGTTGCAAACAGGCATTTACATGTGGCAAATCGTTTCTTTATAGCGGTCGGTAGTTTGGTTAGAAGCTCGAATAATTCTTTCTTAAAGTTCACGCACATGCGATGTGAGTGCTACAGGTCTATTGTTTTTAATGTCCGTAGAAGATTTACCCCCCCCCCCCCCCCCCTTTTTTTTTTTTTTAACTGATCAACAATTGATCATTTCCAAATCTTTGGTATTTCATTACTGCACTTGCATCAAATTTTCTGAAAGATTCACGAAGGAAATTAATGACATTTTATGGCAAACGTTTTCAGCATTTGGCTCCAAACTGCATGAAAACAAACTGACGTTTTTCTATTGCATGTTTTGCGTATTGCATCCTTAGCTTCTTATGTTATCAAATATTCTTTTACGTAATTAATATGATCTGATGTAGAATCGCAGTAGATTTCGTTTTTTAAACTCTCTGTTAGTATCAGTGAGACCTTTCGTAAACACTACACTGTCAAACATATCTGCGAAGGCCTAAGGTTTTTCTGAAGCATTCGGTTGAGAATTATAGTTTAACTGAATCGGATATGCTGGTGACTTGATCCCATTTTTCATTACCCTGTATGTTCCCAAAATTTGCCAATATCTTCGTAGCTTTTTATTTCAGAATTACAAAATGTCTTGCAGTTCTATCACTTTGCATATGCTATAACTCTATCACTACGTTTGCTGGCGTTTTTCATTTCTCTATGTCAACCAACAGATCGTATTTATACTTTTTCTTTTAATATTTCCTTTTCTTTCCACTGTTTGCGCTCTTGCATACTTTGCTCCACTAAACATTGCCATTGTGTTTACTGACCTAGAAGGACGTAACTTCGGAACAGATGTATCTGCTGCTGTCAAAAGAAAGCTGCAGACCTGTATTGTAAAGAGCGCCTGCTTTCTGTGACCAATGCTCTGCTTTCACAGTAAGAACATTTTTAAGATTGGTGTCATATCAGGTTGTAGGTCTTCCTCCTCTGTTTTTTTTTCCCCCATTTATAGACAATCTCACAGGGATAGGATGAGATCCTAATAAATTGTCTTTGGATGTCTAAAGAAAGTTTGGTGCTAGTACTGGAGATGTAAAAGTAAGATCTAAGGCTAAAGAAGTGTGAGTTGAAATATCAGGTATCCGAGTAACATCTCCGTTACTTAGCAAGTATGAATCAGAATCTGCAATGCAATCTAACGATCTATTGCTAGAGATACTTACACAATTATTGTCCCCGAAGGCCTCGTTTACATTAAAATCACTACCAATAAGCCATTGAACTGGTTGATATCGAAAGTTTTCTCATCCATTCTAAATTTTTACGGACAGGTCCTCTAGGTAGATACACTGAAGCAATGTTTAACATAAAGGATGATGAAAACATTACCATGTCTGCACAAGTTGAAATAAAGGCAACGTTTTGAGTCACTGGTGATGTCCGTATACATAGTCTAAGCCTTCACGAACATACATGGTCAGTCTGAACACTGTCAGAAGAGTCTTCAAGAAAAGCGGAGCGTAGAACCCTGGGCCGTAACGTTGGTGGGGTGGGGACGGTCTCCTTCGTGGCTCCTCCAAGAACATGCCATGCAGGTGTCTCCTAATAATCCTGGCCAACACGCTCGCGCTTCTTACTGTTGGGTGAATCTTGTCCAGAGTCAGAGTATCTTTTGTTTGCAGCTCTCAGGTTGCTATAGCTGACAAAGCTGAGTTTTAGTGGTATCAAAAATGATAATCATACCTTTGTTGTCAAGAAACGGAAACCAGATCATCAATTTTAAGCGTGTGTAGACGAGGAAACGTCGTGCAGGATAATATACTCATCCTTCATTTATTTATAATTCATTCATTGTTTCTTGGTTAAATTTCTTTCTTTTGTTCACATTTTATGTTTTGTTCATTCATGCATTCATTCATTCGTTCGTTCGTTCGTTCATTCATCTATCTATCCATCCACCCACCCACCCACCCACCCATCCATCCACGCACCCATCCATCCATCCATCTATCTATCTATCCATCTCTCTATCTATCCATCTATTTATCTATTTTAAGAAGAAGAACCGGAAATAAAATGGCAAAAGGCAGGATATTTTTCTGTCGATGAAATACAATCCCTATCACCATCACCCCGTTACCACTTTTTAACGGTGCTGAAAAAAAGTTTCTGTAGTAATCAGTTTCCGTATCCCTACATCCTCAGTATTTGTGGAAGGATGCGGATATTTTGTCCTCTCCAGTCCTCAACTTATCCGATACTTCAGTCCCCCTTAACCTCATACATCTGCCATTTTAAAGTCAAAGAGTACTTGTTTCTGTGCATTGCTTTCCCTCCTCCTCCTCCTCTTATTCTTCTTCTGTCTTTCTTTTTTCTTCTTTCTTCCTTTCTTTCTTTTTTGTTGCATTGCATTCTTCGCCTGCCGTCAACACCGACTTTTCACTCTGTGCTGCAGTCTTCCGCTGGAGTCTGTTTGTTCACTACCCGTGTCTTCCGTCAGCCTGAACGGTGGCTGTGTAATGTTAAAGGTTCTTTCTCCAAGGGCTGGATAAAACCAAACTATAACGACACACATTGATTCTGTATTTCTGCTCTGGTTGGCTAATGACGTAGGTTTAATCCTCTCCTTCCCTATCAAACACTTAATACGAATGGAGATGGACAATGGTGCACCGTTTCAGCAGTGGATCTGTCTTTTTTTTACGCTGTAAATGCACTGAGTGTTTTTGTAAATGTATCAGCTGTGTCATTTCGCCATTGTCGAGATCTTAAGCTGGAAATCCGTGATCTTCATACATTCCCAGAGAAAATGGCATCGAGCCCTGTGTAATTTTTTTTTCCTGTGGTGGGCTAATTGTTCGCTTTTCTTTCAGTTATGTGTAATTTTAATTTGGTAAACATTGTGGACTTGCAGAGCAAATCGGTCCTATGTCGACAAACACGTTCATTCACGCGCGCGGACGCACACACACACCACCACCACACACACCACCACACACACACATACACACGTGCACGCGCCCGCGTACACACTCGCACACACGCACGCACACGCACACGCACACACTCACACACACACACACACACACACACACACACACGCACGCACGCACGCACGCACGTACGCGCACGCACGCACGCACGCACACACACACACACACACACACACACACACACACACACACACACACACACACACACTATGTCGTTCCAAACTAACTCTGTCAAGGTGGAGATTAATCTGCAGTGAGACGGGGAAAGATAAACAGTAAATGATAAATAATGAAGATAATTTTTCGTTCCCATGATGACGATCAATATGGAAGCTAGCTTTTCTTCCCATGGTGACGAATGACGAGAACTGCAAATGTGACCATGAGGACGACAACTTTTGCTCACTTGGTAACAATGAATACAGAAGATGTCTCCTGCTCACATGATGACAATAAACAAGGAAGACAACTTTTGTTCCTATCGTGACAATGAATATGGAGAATGAATTTTGCGCCCATGGTGAAAATAAATGAAAAAGATAACTTTTGCCTCCCTGGCGACGATAAATAATTAAGACAACTTTTGCTCCCATTTTGACGATAGATAAAGAAGATGAGTTTTGCTCCGATGGCGGCGACAGGTAAAGAATATAACTTTTACTCCCATGGAGATAATACATAAAGAAGATAGATTTTGCTCCCATGGTGATGATAAATAACGAAGATATTTTGTATTCCTTTGGTGACGATAAGTAAGGAAGACAACTTTTGATCCTAAGGTGACGATAGATAAGGAATAACTTTTGCTCCCAAGGTGACAATACATGAGAACGATAACCGTTGCTGTCGTGTTGATTACAAATAAGAAAGATAACTCATGCTCCCATGGTGACAATAAGGAAAATAGCTTTTGCTCCCATGGTGACAACAAATGACTAGGACTCCCATAGTTACGATAAGGAAGATAACTTTTGCTCCCCTGGTAACGATAAACAAAGAAGATATTTTCTGTTCCCATGATTATGGTATATAAGGAAGATAATTTTGCTTTCACGGTGACGAAAAATATGAAATATTTACTCCCGTCGTGGCAATAATTAAGGGAGATAACTTTTGTTCCTATGGTGATGATCGGTAACAAGGAAATCAACTTTGTTCTTATGACGACAAAATTGTTCGGTCTCTCTTCTCGTGACGCATCAGCTTTGAGATATGTAACAAGGAAGCGATCCCTCCGGAAGACTGTCTGGCCATAGTGTTGACTGGCCGGTCTGGCTTGAGTCTGAACTGAAAGCTGACAGATAAAGTAGATAGCCGGTGAATGTTTGTTGTGTGGGCAGTGAAGACTAAGCCGGAAGCGTGTCTATGTAATAGTGGGCTTTTCCCCCCTGCCGGCCGACCAACGGCTACCTGCTACCTCCCATTCTTCATCTTCTCCAGTTCCGGACTGCTTGACCACACCCACCATCCAAATTTTCTTCTCCAAGTTCTTACATGTGTTATTCAGCCCATCTCTCTCTCTCTCTCTCTCTCTCTCTCTCTCTCTCTCTCACACACACACACACACACACACACACACACACACACAGAGAGAGAGAGAGAGAGAGAGAGAGAGAGGAGATACCCCACCGTCAAGGCTTGCGGCATGGTTTAATGCGATATGCAATGGAAGATCGTAACGATCAGGTATCGTTAATGATCATTACTACCCTGCGGACCCTCTCTATCTCTCTCTCTCTCCCCCCTCCCCCCACCTCTCTCTCTCTCTCTCTCTCTCTCTCTCTCTCTCTCTCTCTCTCTCTCTCTGGCTCTCTCAGCAGCCGTCAAAAGTCTCTTTTACTGGAATTACTTCAAACTGGTTTACAAAACATGATTTATTTCCTTATTCACTTTGTGGCACTTTTTGAGTTTTCAAGTGTCTCCGAAAGCCGACTGCCAAGTATACGACAGTAACTACATGGTTCCAGCTTTGTAAGGCTTACACGCACGCATGGCAACACAACCAAGGGAAGTAAAGCTGAGTCAACCATGGGAAAGAAAACTCTCCACTGACACCAACACCTCCAGCGAATGACCGGATCGGCATCTCAGCGAAGTGCAATTTAGCGCAGTTGCGAGACCGTCATTTGGCGGCAGGTTTCCTTTCAAGGTAGGACCTTTCATTGACCGAGGTGTGGAAATGACTTCTGGCTTTCAATCTCCTCTTCTCGCCCAGCGCGATGGGAATGAATGAGACAGCCGAGAGAGGTTTTTGACCGTGTGAGCGGAGACAGTCTTGCCAGTGTCCAAGGGAAGATTGGAGACCTCCTGTTAGCCCACCGCCTCCAGCCTTTACTTTCAGGCCACACAATGATCTTGCACTTTTCCCTCAAGGTTGTTGCTAAGAAAAGTCAGTTTAATCAACTGGACATATTTTGCTCAACAAATATCAATTAACTGTGCTCTATTCCCAACTGTGAAAAAGTCTTTTATCCCAAATAACTGGATATTTGTTTCAACAAAACCGTTCACGTTAGCGTAGGCAGGCAAACGCTTCCTAATACATATGATCACTTCTTTGTTTTAAAACCAATTTTTGAAATGGCGTCCTTTGGTGTCTATAAAAAAAGAAATCAGATGGACGCCAAAGAAAACATTTTTGTCTCTTTCCCTTCACAATGATGGATAGCTTATCAGCTTTACAGACAGATTAATGGCTAGAGTTTCACAAGGAGATGAATGTCCGCCCAGTTTCACCCGTTGATGAATGTCTCTTTCCTTTCACTTTAGCGTGATATTAATTATTACAGGAACACTAACGTAATTAAGTACATTCTAAAATTAAAGAAAAATGATAGAAAGTGTTTATTCTTTTTTTTTTTTTTTCAAAATCCAACAAATCACAAGAACAAAAGAATTTAATCATCTTTTTATTTCAAAACCCGCATCGGGGCACAAGAAAATGAACTCCCATAAGTCGTTCAGTTTAGAAGAGAGAACAATATTATCCGTTATTCTTTCAGACATCACAACAGCTCGACCTCTCCTTTAGATGTGCAATATCTATATCCCTGCACAATGCTTTGATGTCGCTCAACAGCTTTCTTTACTTTAAAACTCGCTATGCACCTCTGGTTTGCTTCTGTTCCATGAAAAGTAGCTGCCTGTGTCACTGTCAATTTTGTTTTCCTCAATGCAAGTGTTCTGTGAGTCGTGAATTTCAGAAATCTGAGGTTTCCTGTCTGTTTTAGATTTATATAATTTACTTTGTTCGATTTTTGGAGTGTCAACAGAAGAGTTTTTTTTATCTTCATGGAATCTCCTCAGTTTGTCTAAAATGTGCCTTAATCGATCTGAGAAAAGTATGATCTTGATTTATTCGCTGCTTTCACAATCCGGGCTGGTATTCCTCTACTTCTGTCACTCATGCAAACTTTGTTATTCGAGTTCAGCCAAGAAAGTTCGTTGCTCCGAGATAATAACACTATTTTTTGTGTGTGCTTTTGTTTTTTCTTCTCTTTCATGAGTTCACGTCTGACTTCATTTGTTTGTTTATATCTAGTATCCTTCACTGTGATAGTGAGTCTTGCTCTGGGTTTTCTGTTCATCAGAATTTCTTCTGGTGGTGGTGGAGGAAAGGCGTTCAAGGGTGTCGATCTGTTTAGTGCTGCAGTATATAAATGCTGTCCACCGTCTGTTGCTCTGTATGGTCACCTTTTAAAGTCTGAGCCATCCTTTCAGTAAATCCTTTGATACGATATTTCGAGTCCAGATTCCCATTTCTTTGTCAAGTTTGCACATTCCTCACTGGCGTTCTCTGGTCCATCGTCAGAAGTTAGCTTCGTCTTGCCTTGTCTGCTGACATTAGATTTTGTGATGTGACTACTGGCTTGTTTTTTTTGTGTCTAGCAGTAACCCTACACACATTTTTTTTTTGTCCACCTACAAGCAAACTGACACATTTTCCCATGTGAACAAATCTATTCCTACCTTTTGCTATGGTTGGTTTGGTATATCATGACTGAGTTATGGTTCTTTTTATCGCGGACTCTTATGTTTTGTTCACAAACTGTTTGTTCAATACGTGCGTTTATGCCAGTCCAAAACAAGTTTTCTTGTTGCGATTCTTTTTTTTCCACATTTCTTTTTCATGTCTAAGTGATCATGTATTCCTTCAAGCATTTCATTTTTGTCCTCTGTTGTTTTCTGGTAACAACAGAGAGACTATCGCCAGTATGAAGTGAGGTCACGATGACCTGCCCTGCTGAGGAGTCCATGACGATCAATTGTAAACCATCAGATCTAGAGTAACGTTAGGAAGCTATCTCCATCAGCCACACTCGCGGATGATGAAGACGTTACGGAGTACCATTCTGGTCTGAGACTACATGGCAAGGATATAATCGACCCTTTCTTTCATAATATGTTCCATCGTCAAACAGGCTTGAGAGACGCTGACACTTGCAGTGCTGATCAACAAATGTCAGCAGCATTATTACAGAGGAAACTCAACTGTGTGGTGTAGCTCGTCCGATTATAGTACACTACATGATTCCAGGAGGAAGCTGGCAGGAGCCAGCAAATCCAACAAACACAGGCAACAGAAAAGAATCTTTATTGTGAAAGTGATAGACTGCTACTTTTGCTAAATACCACACAAATTCCAACTCAAGTGAGTATCTAATCGGGTTTATACTGCAAAATGTGTGTGTGTGTGTGTGTGTGTGTGTGTGTGTGTGTGTGTGTGTGTGTGTTTGCGCACGCACGCGCGCGCATTTGTTCACCTTCAGCAATGAATCGTGGTTTGTGAATAATTCACTATATATATATTTCAAGCGACAATGATCTGTTATCCCTCTGGTTTCTGACCCAGTCCTGGGTTTGCTATAAATCTTTTCTCGCATCAGAAACAGGAGTCCGTATTTCACGTCCAATTTCCTCTTACTGTACACCCCCCTCCCCCCTCCCCCTCCCCCAACTCCCACCTCCCCAGCCCACCCTCATTCCCCTCACTTCCTTCCTGCTCTCCCACGTCCCCGGATGTCCCACGGCTGCTTCACGGTGGAGCTGTAAATCTGGTTCATCTATTGCCTTCACCGCTCGTGTGCGCTTATTTACTCAGCACGTCACCTTCGTTACGACGACACAGATTGCCGGGGTGACAGGCTCTACTCTCTCTCTCTCTCTCTGACACATTCTCCAGATCAGACTGAAGAAATAACTCCGTCTGTCTGTCTGTGAGTGGTGTGTGTGTGTGTGTGTGTGTGTGTGTGTGTGTGTGTGTGTGTGGTGGGCGTGGGTGTTTTCGTGTGTTGTGTGTGTGTGTGTGTGTGTGTGTGTGTGTGCGCGCCGCGCGTGCTTTTCTCTGTGAGTTGTGTGGTGTGTGTGTGTGGCGCGCGGTGTTTTTGTGTGTGTGTGTGTGTGTGTGTGTGGCGCGCGCGCGCGCGTGCTTTTCTCTGTATGTGTGTGGTGTGTGTGTGTGTGTGTGTGTGTCTGTGTGTGTGCGCGTGCGCACGGACACCCGCGTGCGTGTGTGTAGGTGTGTGCATGAACACATACACATGGTTACATTAATACTGATGGGTGTTATTGAATTCAGAAGACATAATTAATTGGAAACCAGTAATTTACCGAGTAGGAGGCAGCAGAACAATCTCAGACGCGGAGACTGGCCTGATACTGCGGAAATGTGTGTCACGTGTCTCCGCTGTTTGTCGCCAGTATCCCAGCTACCGTTACTTCATTACATGAAAAACACAAACTCTCGATGCGAACTCCTCTTTGACAGTGAACAGACGAGTCAATATAATCTGTCTCAAACCACGCAGTTTAATTTACCGAAAATTCAAGAAGGCGACAGTGAAAATTTCTTTGGATGAAATTCAGTCACCTTTTGTTTGTGGAAAAAAAAAGTCGATACACGACAGTCGAATTGTGCTGTAGGCCTAAGCGCTCACTTACCCCAGCAATGCATAATCGCCGAGCGAGGTTAGAATACTCTCTCTGACCAACTTTGTATCTGGCCACCATCATCTAGAAGGAAAATTATCCATGTTTGTAGACAAGGTCTTTGGGTGACGTATCAAATTCTGGATGTAACAATACAAAACGGCGGATAGCGCTACGCCGAGGAGTCACATTTTGCTCCATGATCTCGGTTTTCTTCCATAAAATAGGAAATTTGAAGACCGAACAGTGTATAACAGTGTTGGGCGCTGATCTCGTGCAAATGGGAGTGGTGTTACTTATTTGTAGAAAAGTGGTAGTGTTGATCCGGTGCAAATGTGATCAGTCTTCTCGTGATTTGTGTTTAGCGCTGCGCGTTCATCTTAAGTGTGAGCAGTGTTCTTGATTTGTATGAAATGTTCGGTGTTGATCTTACGTAAATGAGAGCAGTATTCTTTAGTTGTATAAAGTGTAGGGCGTTTATTCTGTCCAAAAGCGAGTAATGTTCTTGATTCAAGTATGGGGTATGGCGGTGAACGTATACAAATGAGATCAGTGTTTTGATTTGTGTAAAGTATTGGTGCGTTGATTCTGTGAGAAATGACCAATGGTCTTGATTTTTGTACAAGGTATTGGGCGTTGATCCCATGCAAATGTAAACATTGTTCTTAATTTGTGTAAAGTATTATTCGCTGATCATATTCAAAATGTGAGCAGTGTTCTGATTTGTAGAAACTATTTGGCGTGCATTCTAAGCAAATATGCGCGGTGTTCGTGAACTGTGTATAGTGTTGGACATTGATTCCAAACAAATGCAAGCACTTTTCTTAATCTGTATAAATTTCAACGCATATATGACGTATCAACAGTTGGGCTATGACCCTTTGGAAATGTGAGCGTTTGTTGATCTGTATACAGTGTCGTTCATTAATCCTACGCAAATATTAGCAGCGTTCTAGTTTGCTTAAAGTGTAAGGCATTGGTTAAAGTTCACAGGTCCCATATCCTAATTGACGTATGGGCTGTGAACTGTTGAGGTCCACAATGTCTGGAGCACGGTATAATCGAGGGCGTAACCCATTCCTCTCTTTCCGCCAGCTTAACTTTCCTGGCCTGAATCATGTACCATTTTACTGTTGGGTGGACAGAGAGGGTTCTCAAGCTGAAAAATTCTGACCGCGCGAGAGGTTCGAACTCACGGCCGTCAGCTCCCCTGGCGAACACTCTAACCACTTGACCACGGAGACCGAGCTGTGTTGACTGATGGAAAATAGTTGAGATTTACGTCCTCATAGCGAAAGCTTTTAGGGACATGTCTTTCATTCACGGTAGTCTTTGGTAGACTGATGTCGGCAGCGTTGTTATATAGTGTTGGACTATGCAGATGTGAGAAGTGTTCCAAGTTGTATAAGGTGTCGGGCGATGAATCTTTGCAAGTATGAACAGTTTTGATCTTGATCTGCATACGATGTCGTGTGTTGATCACCTGCAAATGTGGACAGTGCTCTTGATGTGTATCAAGTGTCAGCCGTTGATCGTGTTACAATATGAACAGTATTTTGATCTGTTTAAAATGTCTGGCATTGACTGTATGCAATTGTTAGCAGTGTTCTTGATCAGTACATAGTTTCCCTGATGTTTCATTCTTATTTCTTTCTTTCCCCGTT
>CM065717.1:79005290-79017790 GCA_033310375.1 Conus canariensis | reverse complement strand
TCCTTTAAAGAAGTATACGTTGACAAGCCCCACCACCCACCCCCTCCAGTAAGCATGCATAACTATTGAGATAACTGACACATGTATGGCACGCATGGATGCATGCGCGCATGGGTGTCAGGGTGAGGAAGAATTTATGTCGTCTTGCTTCACCTGTGCCATCGCCCACAGCTCATTTGTTACTTAAACGTAGTGTATTTTCACAGACAGTGGAGTTCTAACATCAGGTCTGTTCAACAGTTCAACACTTGTACGAAGCACCAGGTATAGCTGTTGAAGTCCAGTTGCGATGGTGAGTGGTTACTTGAAAGCGTTGCCAACATGACACTTAACTCGTTGAGTGAAGGCTGCAGCATATTCAACTATACTAATCAATTGTCCACATCATCCCGCTGAGGCTGGGTTAACTGCACAATGTATGGACAATGACATTGATTTCTGTTGAGGTAATCGGTCAATACATTAGTTGAATTGGTGAGTGATTTTATGTTAATAACTACGTAAACAAAAGAGATGTGAAAAGAGGGTTGAGAAAGGGGGTTGGTCGTGGTGGTGGTGTCAAGTCCGCAATTCACCCAAAGGTGGGTGGAAAAAAAAAAGTATCGTCAATGAGCCTAATGAGATAAATTAGGACGGAGCACGCACGCTCGAACTCGCGCACGAGCGGCGGCGCCGGTCAACGAAGCGTGCAAGTTTCTCTCTGTGTGCGGTCACGGTAGCAGTAGCAAGCGCACGTGGTAGGGGAGTAGCGAGTTAAGCCCGCAATGAGCGACTCCGCGAACTTCGCTTTGTGCACCGTAAGCCCCTTAATCCCCTAACGAGCTGGAGCGACTTCTCGGGGGATTAGCGGCCGTGTTGCTGCCCTGAAGGTGACTCCATTGTTATGTGTGTGGGCCCGGCTCCTCTCGTGACGGGCCCGCAAGGTACTGTAGGGGCCTCGCTTCCACTCCCTGCCGTGTCACCGTCAGGCCACGAAGGGGCGGCCACTCTCAGCGGCCGCTTGACAGCTGATAGACTTATGGGACTTGTCGGTGGGAGAAAAAAAAGAAAAAAAAAAAAAAAGCCTTTGGCGAGGAAAGTGGCCGGTGTCCGGAAGGCAAAACTAACCTGCCACGGTAACTCGTGTTTAGGTTTACTAACTGGAGTAAATCTGTCGTAGGGCGACGTTCTCTCCCGTCACCTGATCTCGCGGGGTGGAGAGTTGGGGTTGGTTTTAGGTTCCCATACTCTCTGTCTCTGTCTCTCTCTCTCACTCACCTTACATGCACACACACCTGACGCGCGTGCATGCACACATAAACGCACACCACACACACACACACACACACACACACACACACACCACACACGTGCGCACGCACACACACATACACACACATCTGACACGCTCACGCGCGCACACACGTACACACACACAAAACTGACGCGCGCGCGCGCACACACACACACACACACACACACACACACACACACACACACACACACACACTCACGCACGCACACACACAAAACATGGGAGGTGCATACAGCACACACACACACACACACACACACACGCGCGCGCGGCGCGCGCACGCGCGATCAGTATGGATCCGAACCTCAGAACTCTCGTTTCCCAAGCAGATAGGTAATTTCGTGCGAAGTCTGTATAGGACGGAGTCGCGATGCAAATATCACACACCCCCTTCCCAACTACTCATAGAACTTTGCGAGTGGTCCGTGTCAGTGATGAAATCAGCTTTACTGTGGGGATCCGTAACTGAGCCCTCTCTCTCTCTCTCTCTCTCTCTGCTTGTGTGTGTGTGTGTGTGTGTGTGTGTGTGTGTGTGTGTGTGTGTGTGTGTGTGTGTGTGTGTGGTGTGCACATCCTGTGCATGTGTGTAAGTGTATGAGAAGAGAGAGAGAGAGAGAGAGAGAGAGAGAGAGAGAGAGACAGAGACAGAGACAGAGAGACAGAGAGAGCAGGGTAGGGTGTTGCTTTGCTGGTGGGAGGAGAGGAGGAGAAGTAGGTGTTGGGGAAGGAGAGGTGGGTGGGAAGGAATACTGCAACTCCAATCTGTCAGGCAGTAACAATGGACGACCACAAACCCCATCTCCACTGGCTCTCTCTTGTCAAGACTGGGAGCAAGACGATAACAACACCTTAGAATTCATACGTACCCTCTCCTCAACCCTACACAGCGTCTGCGACAAAACCCTCACTCGTTGATTTCTGTGAAATGAACAAGATGCAAAGCATATAAACGTACTCCCAGTAAGTAGTAGTACAACAAAAAGAAAAAATATACATATAAATCAGTCACTATAGCTCTTTCTCCCCTTTTGGTGGTAGAAATTTTGTATGTAAGAGAAAAACGTAAAAGCTACTCTCCCGGCGTGGAAATGAACCCGGGTCTCCCGCGTGACAGGCGGGGTCACTATCCACTATACTACCGAGGAGATTACAAGGATGGTTACACTTAAGTTTATAAACTGTTATTGCTTAAACTGTACATCACAAAATTATCATTTATAGCCGTTAGTAACGGCTATTCTGGTAAAAAATAAAACACCGGGCATCATCCGTGACCCATAATGAACATACCTACAAATTTTCAGAAAGATCGGTCCAGTAGTTTTGTCTGGAGCGAGTGGAACACATTTTGACCACGGACGGACAGACAGACAGACACACACACACAGACACACACACACACAGACACACAGACACACACACACACACACACACACACACACACACACATGTTCTATAAGAACTGGGAGTACAATAACAAGAATATAGGCCTACCCATCTTTCGCACCCTCTCCCTTGAATCACTCTCCTTCTCCACTCACTCGCCGCCGCACACACCACCACACGCGGGGCGTGACTTCCTATGAACAGAGATTGAAAAAAAAAAAAGTAGTTCGTGTATAGCGCCATCGGAAACTGTTTCCGGGAGACTATAATTATACCAACTTTTGATATGTTTGGTCTCTACTAAAGCTGAAGGGGGAAAAAAAATCAGCGTCATTCACACCTGACTAGAGAAATTGCTACAGGTTTGATTTAGCTGACGAGCATCAACAACAACAACAACACCACCGAAAAGGACAACGGCAGCATCAGCAGCAGCAGCAGCAGTCATGATGATGATCGTTGCTGAATAAATGAAAACAAATTTAGTGAAAGGTGCGTGGTACTCAAGCTATTGGTGAACGCAAACGTCTTATGAGGGCAAAACCAAGTCAAGATACGGCCCCCCCCCCCCCCCCCACTCCTTGTCCCCCGGCTTTTCTCCCCCCCCCCCCTCCACCCTCTCTCTCTCTCTCTCTCTCTCTCTCTCTGTCTCTGTCTGTCTCTGTGTGTGTCTGGTTTGGTCAATTGATTTTATGTAGCTGAAAGGATTATGATGAGGCATGTCTATACGTTCGTTTCAGTTTTTTTTTTATTATTATTTAATTTAACGTCTGTTCACAACAATGGTGATATTTCAGTTGTTTTTTTTTCTAAAATAACAATATAATCATTTACGATAGCTCATGATATTTCAAATCTTTCATCCTTTATTTACTATCTTGTGTTTACTGTTCGGCGCAATGGAGTGAGAGCAGTAGCTGGTGTCAAATTCTCTGCTTATTAATTTAAAAGCAGGATTCGCGGTGATCGTGAATTTCTTTACTGTAGACCCGTTCGTACTTCACCCCCTTTCTTTCGTAAGGCTGAGAAACTACCAACACGGTCAGGATAAAGAACAGAGCGTTGGGATAACCAGTGTTTAGAAACCATCAGGTTTGAAGGTCCAAGACTATACATACTCACGCACCATGAACCAATCATTCGCCTCAGCCCCCTCCCAAACAGAAGACCCACCCCCATCCACCCCCGTTCAGTGAGGTGACGGGACGAAAACCACGCAGTAAACCTGTCAGCGAGCCAGGCTTTGTACATTTAGCTTCCACTCTGTGCACATAGCTTCCAACTCTGTACACATAACTTCCACTGCGCGAGTAGTACTGCGTGCCCGCATCCACAGGGAGGTGGAGGCCACAGCAGGGAAACAGATCGAAATCCAATAGGTCAGCGTGTGACAGGTGACCCACAGGCGAGATGCTATCACGTCCAGACCGAGCGGCAGATGTGAGCTATCAGAGGCTGGTGACATCACCCTGCCACACCTAATCTGTACAACCAGCAGCACTGTAGACGCTGGCCCTGCCTC
Organism: Conus canariensis; assembly: GCA_033310375.1. Classification (NCBI taxonomy): domain Eukaryota; kingdom Metazoa; phylum Mollusca; class Gastropoda; order Neogastropoda; family Conidae; genus Conus; species Conus canariensis. The sequence goes on along the minus strand of CM065717.1, from coordinate 79,013,588 downwards.
TAATCAGTGGAACACTGAAGCAGCGGAAGGGAGATAACCCCTTGAGTCAACAAGGAACCAGCATTCGGCTCCTGTTTTGAGAGCCGAGGCAATATGGCGTACAGTTCCGGTCTAATGGAGGAAATGCTAATTTTTTTTTTCCCACCTGCTGACAAGAGTAAGATTTCCGAATGTAGAACATTTCAAAAATATGTTATCGGTTACATGGAGCCTAGAAGTGTGATCGTTCTAATTGTCCTCTCGTCAGTATTCTGTCAAATGGATTATTCCAAACAATGGATGGTGACAAAATATGCTTTTAGCCAGAGGTTAGAACTGACCACTAAGTTTAGGTGACAATTTGATATAAAAAATTTACGGTTCCAAGATATGCCAGCAACGTTGAAAATAGAACTAACAAAAGTTGATTTCAAATCCCCTATATAAGTTATAGAATGTCGCCGTCATCTATGACTGCATTTCAATGAAGAGAAATCTGTACTATAAGCTCACAGATGGGGGATGTTTGACTGACATTAAAGTAAGGGGCTAACAGAGAACAGTGACTGTATCCCAAACGCCATGCATTCGTGCACAGGATTTTTGACAGGAAATTTTATCTGCTCTGGAGCACAGTGAACTGTGAAGATCACAACTAAATGCAAAACAAAACAAAACAAAACAAAACAAAAATTTGCTCAGGGATAATAATAGGACAGACTTTGGTTCCTCTTAAAACACAATATTGACACTATCGGTATTTCATAATAAAGAAGGTATATACGATTATTATTATTATGACTTCCCATTAGATATCAGGGTAATCAGCCAGTAACAGGGTATTATCAATCAGCTACTACAGCGTAATAACCTGTATGATCATAAAAGCGTTCTTCTCTGCGTGTTAGTGTCCTAGTCAGGTCATGTAAATGCAGTCGACGACACAGCGTTATCGCCATGGTGTTTCCATGGTAACCTCAACGATCACGTGCAGTGTCAGTCCAAGACACAACGTCCATAGCAGACTGTCGTCTGGAGAAAAAAAAAAAAAAGTGAAAGTCCTCTAAAATGGACGTTCTGCGCAGGCTTGAAATCTGTCGGTCGCTTCCGGCGGAAGATGGGACCAGCCGTGTGTGTTTGACCATGGGAATGCATGCCTTTCCCTGAGCGACAACAGAGAAATTCCCGGACCATTTTTCATGCGGTTAAACGTATAGTCCCTTCGTTGTGACATGAAAAGTGATCTGTCACATCAGATTACGGAGCAACGAGCCGACAGGGTGGTATTTGTTAGACGTTTATGAGTAGATAAGTTAGGAACGGTTTTTTTTTTTCTTTTTTTTTTATATTGCTTTGGCAACAGATATTTAAGTCAGTGACTGATGCCATGTTAGGCGTTACTCATGAAGCAGGCAGAGAGCAAACAGTTCGCACACACACACACAACACACACACACACACACACACACACACACACACACACACTGCAAAGACGGGCGCGGGCAGCACACACACACACACACACACACACACACACACACACACACACACACACACACACACACACGGGCGCACACATACACACACAGAACACACAGACACACAACAACACACACACACACACACACACACACACCACGCACGCACGCACGCACGCACGCACGCACGCACACACACACACATACAACCACACAACATGTACACATACAGAGCGTTGGAACTCATTTTCGCTTCAAACGAGTTCTGATTCTTGTGATCATTCTGCGCTGCTAATGGCCCGTAGTTCATGCAGGAAACCTTTTGTCCAGGTTTGTGTTAAACACAGCTCGTGCTGCTCGGAAAGGCGGACTCTGAGGAACATTTCAGGACAACAATCATGAAGCCAGCCTATTCTAGGACACGGTTCCACGGAGATGCACGGAACAAGGACCTGTGGAATCATGAATCTTTAGGACATGATTCCATGGGGGTGTACAGAAGATGACGATATGAAATCATTAAACTGAAGGAAATCATTCTGTGGAGAAATTTTAAAAGTAATTCTTATGACTCCCCCGAACAACGTGAACAAACGAATCACAAGACAAAGCACGACGCGTTTCGATCTCTTAGGTCTTCTTCAGGCAAGATAAACAACACTCAGGACAACGAAGACAAAGAACGAGCAATCACTTAAGGTTATCTTTGTCGAATTCGGCGCAAGATGGGCGTTGAATGAAAAACTGACTGCTACCCTTCGCTGTTTTGTCTTTCGCTTTACTAAGATAAGTGGATGCTCGTTCTTCATTTTCGTTGTTCTGAGTGTTGTCTATCTTACCTGAAGAAGACCAAGGAGGTCGAAACGCGTCGTGTTTTGTCTTGTGATTCGTTTGTCCACGGTGTTCGGTGTAGTAATGATAATCACTTTTAAAATGTGTTTAGATCTTCGCCTGCAGACGTCTCACTTTGCAACAAACGTCCATTCTGTGGAGGTTTACGAAAGGCGAAGATGTGGGATCATTAACTGTAGAACATGGTTCCGTGAAGGTCTACGGAACAAGGACCTGCGAAATGCGCGCGCGCGCACACACACACACACACACACACACACACACACACACACAACACACACACACACACACACACACACGGTGACACACACACACACACACACACACACACACACACACACACACACACACACACACACACACAATAAATATATATATATATATATATATATATATATATAGAACAGTCTTTCCATGACTCAGACTTGTACTTTCAACAAATCTTTGCTGTTAAAAGCTTCATCAGGCCAAGGCACAATGATAAAAGCCTCGCATCAAATAAAGTAGATCAAGTTTAATTATAAACTGTGAGGCATAATTCCAATGGAGTGTACAAAACACAGAGCTGTGGAATCAAGCAATAGGACATAATTCCATGGAGTTGTACAGATCAGAGAGCAGAGAAATCATAAAACATTGGGACATTATTCCATGAGGTGTACAGAACACGTAGATGTGGAATCATAAAGCTGTGGGACATAATTCAATGGATGTGAACAGATCATGAAGCTGCCGGACATGATTCCATGGATGTGCACTTACATAATTCCGTGAAGATACACAGTTCAGGGAGCAGTGGGACTCAGAAAACTGTAGAACCTGATTCCGTAGGGGTGAACAGAACGCGAAGGTTTGGAATAATAAAACTGCAGGACATGATTCCACGGAAATGCACGGAACACGGAGCAGTGGAATCATTCATCTGTAGGACTTGATTCCAAAGAGATGTACAGATCACATTACAACACAGGACATCATTCCATGGAGGTGTACAGAACACGGAGATGTGGAATCGTGAATCTATAGGACGTGTTTCCCAAAAGGTGTACAAGACACGGTGCTCAGTGTGCGGAACACCGCTGAATTTTGAGCGCTCATCTTTTGGAACGCTTGTCCTTAGATCGCTACCTTGTTTCAGCAGTTTGTTTTATTATACATTTTGTGCAAAAGAAAATGCCTGCGTTGCATATCAATTCAAGGCAATGAGGAAGTATGGTAGGGAGGTGGGGGAGGAGGGGGAGGGAGGAAGGAGGTGGTATGACGTAAGGATTTGATGTGTGTTGCAGAGTCTTAAGAGGTGTGTTAAACTAGAGGTGTAGCGAAAGGAACACGAGGTGCAAATGTGTGGAAAAGGTAGAGAATGTCTGCTAATCAATCTATTTATTGACGACAGATAGTTTGTTTTCTTCGTTATGTCTCCAGAAAGCTAAATCCGTGTCACCAACAGCTGGCATGACTCAGCACTGTCCAGGACCTAGCAGCGTTGGACTCCCATGGAACGGGAAATAAAAGCACGCGGTTGAACTGAAGCTATAGAAGCCGACCAATACTGGGTTCCCGTTCACAGAGCAGAACATGGAACCACGCTGCCCGCCACAAAAAGCATTGACCTTCTCTGTCAGCCACCCAAGAAGAAATGGCGGGTAAAATGGCACTGTCTGGGACAGGCCCACGCACACACTCTGACAAGTGGGAAGCAGCAATCCATGGGAAGTCGGGGTGGGGGTGGGAAGGTGCGGGGGAGAGGGGGGGGGGGGGGGCAGGGCACGTGGGGAAGGGGCTCTGTAAGAAGACAGAGTTGAAGGACACAACTGTGTGAGTCAACGTTCTGTCCTTGAAAAAGCAGTGGTACAGTTTTCTTATCTTTTTCTACCTTGTCATTTGATTTAATTTTCAGTACTCCTGAAAAATATGGGCGCAGGGAAGAGGTTAGCACCAGAATCTACTGTGCATTAAAAGCATTCCAGTGGTCACTTTTGAGCCGTCTGAAACTGCTTCAGATATTGTAGCTTACGTTCTGTTGTCAGTTTTTCTCCTTTTCGTGAAACATTAGAACAACTTGAAGTTGATGTGGTTTCAGTCGGTTAGGTGGTCGGTCCAGAGAATTTTGGGGAAGGAAGAAGTTGATCTGAACAGACGGATGAACGTCAGACCTATAAACAGTATCTTTTGCCTTTCTGTATTCCTGTCTTCTGAGTATCTAAATGATTGTATGAATTGATCCAGTATGGAATTAGTTGAGGTACCTTAGGGTTTTAGCCCTTAAGCTAAGGGAAAAAAAATGGCCGACTAATCGAAAACTTGTTCATAGAACAATGCATGTCGGTCTGCATTGCATCTGCTCCCAATAGCACAGTAATTCAATCTAAAGAAACTGATTTTAAACTTCCTGAGAAAACGTAAAGGAGGTCTCATGGGGGACATCAGGAGAAAAACGTTTTCACCGAATCAAGTGAAAAATGTTTGGGTCATGTATCCCGTTTTTGCTGGCTTCCAAATCGGAATGTTGTAAATGGTATTGCAAGAGAGGAAGCCTGCGTCGTGTCATAGGGTACACTGCAAAATCGAGTTTCGCGACTTTGCAAAAAAAAAAGCGAAGTAGCACCGATAACTATCAACACCATCAATATTTCTTCGGAGATTTTGGTTGTTAGCTATGTGTGGTCTAGAATGGGAGAATATCGGATTAACGGTTTTGTTTTATTTCATACTGTATTTACTTCATTACTGTTTTTTTCTATTTGAATATAAAAAAAAATGTAGATAATATTTCATTTTATGCGGTAGTACTGTCTGAAGAGAAAAACGCACCAAACATGAAAAGACGTTAGATTGAAGAAAAATGGGAAAAAAATGCAATGGTCTACACACTCATAGAATAATCCAACGTTAAGGTCCCATAAACTTAATTACAATTTGGACCCCAGTATGCAGTACAGAAAGGAAAAGCAATTGCGAGTCGATTGCAATTAGAGGTGGACCAGTCTGGAACGAGTCCACAGAACAGTAGGTCCCCACTGCCTCTGTCTCACTGCGTTAATTTCCAGCCCTCGCTCACTAATCCACCGAAAGTACCACGAGCGAAATAAGACCAGGCACAGTACTGGAACTGGCGACAACTTTGAAAGGTCCAGTCTCACACACATACTGATGTTCAAAATCCCTAGAACGTGATCGCCAGGGAAACAAAGGTGTAAGACAACACAACTGTGACATTCTAGATTTTTTGAAAACTGCGAAAGCGTAACATAAAATCTCAGTCTCTTTTGAACATTAAAAAAAAAAATCTTTAAAATCTTTCAGCGTGTATGCGTCCTATGGGGAGGAGAGACGGTAACTAGAAACTACACTTATTCCACTCCGGTGCAGCCTATGTGGGGGAAGGGCAGGGTGCGTAACGTGGAGAAAGAATAACAGAGACCTGTTGTACTGCGTATCATGTTTCCTCCCCATAATGTATCATCATTTATTTAAAGATTTGCTCACTCACTCAACATTGCTCAGTCAGATTAATTGCAGTTTCGGTCGTACACTGCAATGCACACAGCACACACACACACACACACACACACACACACACACACACACACACACACACACACACACACACACACACCAGTCAATTGCAATTACAGCCCTTTGCATGCCCTCCCCAAACAGTAGGAGGCCCACACCTCTCCGATGCAATACACTAGTTCTCTCTCTCTCTCTCTCTCTCTCTCTCTCTCTCTCTCGCACACACACACACACACACACACACACACACACACACACACACACACACACACACACACACACACACACACACTCATGCGAGAGTATGGTTTCTGTAAAAACAGCAGTACGTTGTCATAGTGCTATGTTGCATTTATACCAGAATCTGCCATGCAGAATATAGGAAACACAGGAAACACAAACATACGAGGGGGGGGGGGGGGGGGGGGGGGGGGGGGGGGGGGGGGGGGCGGGGGGGGGGGTTAGAGAAGGAGAGACGAGGATGAAGTCGATTTGGGATTGGTTTGGGGTTCAAACACAAAATTATGAACAAAAAAGGTCTGTTCGCATGACAGTGCTGGAACACTAGAGCAGTTACGAGGTGAGGAGATTCTCGGATTAAAACCTGTACTTTTAATCCATACCCTTTGACTTCGTGATTTAAAGCAAATGAATGAATACATAAATGAACAAGAAATTACAACATACAGAGCAAGAAAATATAAAATTAGTGAATGTGGTGTATTCTCTGTTGCATGCCGTTTTTTTCCCCCTAACAGTTATTTCACACAATGCTCTAACAAACAAACAAACAAACAAACAAAAACACACACAAAAACTGCGTTGTAGAAGGGCACCTGAGAGAGCGCTGACCTCCGCCAATGTCTAACAGAGCCTGAATCTGCCATTTCAGTCGATGCGTGCGTAAAAAAACAAAATCAGTTTGCTACCAGGGGACGTAATAGAAGATATGGACTGAAAGAGTTACTTTCCACTTTTTTCTTCTTCTTTTTTTTTTTTTTTTTTTTTTTTTTGTATAAGGCTCAGGAAAACATGAAATATCAACGTTTTTGTAATCAGATGATTATCAATTCGTCGACGGAAATTTCACAATACTCATTTTCAGTGAAAATGTTGATTATAATCTTGCTTAACGGATCCCTGATCCTCCCTTCGATCCCGATCCGTATCACCAATCTGCACGAAAAGAAAATCAAATGGCTTCATCCTTGAGCCACATTCGATGTCCCCACCAAGTTTTGTAGAAATCCATTCAGTAGTTTTTGTGTAATCCTGCTGACAGACAATCAAACAAACGAACGAACGAACGCAGGTGAAAACATGCCCTTCTTGGCAGAGGGTAACGATCAAATAGGGGGAAAAAAAATCCGTCCACTTAATCACAATTTATAGGTCCTAACCCGAAACTCACACAGGAAAGAGAGAAAGAGAGATGGGATGGGGGGGGGGGGGGGGGGGGGGGGGGGAGTCGATTGCAATTAATAGCCGACAGGTCTGGAGTTTTTTTTTTTGCAGAGAGCGGTTGGTTCACCTTGCCTTCGTCGCAGTGCGTTATGGTTCCTAACCATCCAACCCTAACTGCCACGCACTGTTAGAGCAATGAATGTAACAAAGACAAAAATGGTAATAACACATCAACTTCAATTCAGTTAATGTTCTTTAGATTTTAGCCGAGTGCGGAGGTCATATCAGTGGTGACAACTTTCGAATATTTGTAATATATGTGATTCAGGTATGTTGATGCTTCCATGCTGGTATGTTATTTGTTGTCAGTTTTTTTGTTTCTTTGCTTATTTGTTTGCTTTTGCTCTATGACCAGCAGCTGTAGCTGCTGAGATACCAAAAAATGTAACAACTGTAATATAGATGTTACTGTCAAGGGTTGTAAAAAAAAACAAAGTATTGCACAATTAATGTCAAATTAGATTTTCCTGTGATCCTGATCCGTATCACAAATCCGCACGAAAAATAAACGGCTTTAATCCTTCAGCCATATTTCATGTCTCCACCAAGTTTGGTGAAAATCAGTTCAGTAATGTTAGTACAATCCTGCTTACAGACACAGAGACAAATAAACAGACAAACAAACCAATGGACGCAGGTGAAACCATAACCTCCTTTGCAGAGGGTAACGATCCAAATTGGGGAAAAAATCCGTCCACTTAATCACAATTTATAGGTCCTAACCCGAAACTCACACAGGAAAGAGAGAAAGAGAGAGGAAGAAAAAAAAAAAGTCGATTGCAATTAATAGCCGACAGGTCTGAAGTTTTCGTAGAGAGCGGTAGGTTTACCTTGCCTTCGTCTCAATGCGTTATGGTTCCTAACCATCCAACCCTAACTACCACGCACTGTTACAGCGATGAATGTAACAAAGACGAAAACGGTAAGAATACTGTCAACTTCAATTCAGTTCAAGCTCCGTTGATCTTAGTCGAGCGCGGAAGTCACATCAGCGGTGACGACGTGTTCC
>CM065717.1:78992790-78997790 GCA_033310375.1 Conus canariensis | reverse complement strand
AACTATTTACTACCCTTGTTATCTATCTTTTTATGTGGCTGTGAAAAATTTAGCTCAATGGATGACGTTGTCAGTCTTGTTGGCGTCTGGGATGTCAGTTAAGTGAGCGTCTTTTAATGAATTGCAAATCTAAAAAAATGTACCTTCTCTATCTGATCATAGCACTCTGTCACTTGTTCTGATTTACATGGTGGCAAACTTGATATAGAAGGCTCTCTATGGTCAGGTGGAATTCAAGTAACATAAGAGAGAACGAGTTCGCGTTTCTTATAGTCCTGCTGACCGCGAAAGGCGAACGCCATGTCTGAGAGCAAGTTTGAAACTTCCTTAGAACGCGGGAAATCTATTCGACCCACACTGTCGATTAAAAAAAACTAGGTGCACATTAAAGGGTTAAGGTGGAGCACACAAACGCAAGCTTATTACTGAAATTTGAAATCCACCGTGAAACGAGATGGTGTGAAAGGAAGTTTTGAATCAAACGAAATGAAGAAAGAAAGAAAGAAAAACAAAAGTTTCCGTGTGTGGTTTATCACAGTGCATGCACCACGGAGCCTCTCTATTTCTTCCTTTCTTTCTTTTCTTTTCTTTCTTTCTTTCGTTCTTCTCTCTCTCTCTCTCTCTCTCTCTCTCTCTCTCTCTCTCTCTCTCTCTCTCTCTCTCTCTCTCTCCTCTTTTGTTTGTTTGAGTTTGTTTTATCCATTGATTTTAGTTTCTCTTTTGACAAAAATTCACTTTGTACATCAATAGGCCTACTTAAGGGCCCAGTTAGATATTGACAAAATCATTTATACTGTTGTACATTTTACAAATATGAAAATCGGGTAAATGATACAAACATAGATTTGATACACTCAACAATTCAATCCAAAGCTTGACTGCATATATGATTTTGACATATGCTAATGAAACTGAGGACTCAATGAACATCAATTGTCATAATTATATTTCTAATCATAGCATTTATGTAAACAAAAAATTCAAAAACAAAACGGACAAGCAAATTTTCGAGAAATTGGTTTTCTTCAGACATAACAACTAACAGCCATACAAAAATATCCATTAAACAATACTCTCCGTATCAAAGTCAGACGACATATTTGACGCAAATGTACTTGTCTCTTTTGTATTTTGTGTAAAAAATAAACGTTACCTTGAACCTTTTGTTTGATTTTTCTGTTTATTTTAGCTATTTTCAGTAACACTTGAGTCAGTTTCAGCCATTTAAAAAAATGTACATAGTAAATAACAATAACACACAGCCAGCCATACTGCAGTTCAGTGTTTATCTGGAAAGCATCTAACTTTTATCTTTATTGGAAATCAGACGAGGAGGAACATCATAACGTGATTAGGTATGTTACAATCGCCCAGAGAATGGTAGCTTTTTATCTTTAAGGAAGATGTCAGGAACGTTAACTCCAAGTGCGGCCCAACAAATTTCTTGCAACCAAGGATGGAGCTTCTCCAACCTTTTGGTGGAAATAGTGGGAACTACAGAAATACTCCAGATGTATCCTGCTTTCAATATCCCAGTGTAACCTGCTTCGAATACCCCAGGTGTAACCTGCTTCAAATACCCCGAACGTAGCCTGCTTTGAATAACCCACATGTAACCTGCTTTGAATGCTCCTGATGTAAACTATTTTGAATACCAGGAATGTACCATGCTTTGAATGCCCCTAATGTAACGTATTTTGAATACCAGGAATGTAACCTATTTTGAATACCCTGAATATAACCTGCTTTGAATGCCCCAAATGTAACGTATTTTGAATACCAGGAATGTAACCTATTTTGAATACCAGAAACTTAACATGCTTTGAATGCCCCTAATGTAACGTATTTTGAATACCAGGAATGTAACGTATTTTGAATACCAGGAATGTAACCTGCTTTGAATGCCCCTAATGTAACGTATTTTGAATACCAGTGTAAACCTCCCCTTGTTCCCACTATAAAGAAACGCACAAGGGGAGATCGGGTTCGGCAGAAAGTTGGACTAGGTTCATCCAAAAAAGACAAATGAGTCAGGCCCAGTGAAAATTTTCTTTGTTTTAATTTGGTCTATAAAGCGAAAAGAGAAACGTAAAGGTAAAGACAGAGAAAAGGTCAAACTAAAAGTAAAGCGAAACAATAAGGAAAGGTCATGAAAAAGAAAAGGGGAAAAGAAAAAGGGCTCTAGCAACCGTGGCATTTCTGGTGCCATCAGAACACCATCACCACACTTCACAGAATAAGGTGTAGTCCTCTCCGTTTGAGATTTGGGGCCTGACTGAATAACTCAGTAGATTCCCAAACACCCACGCTTCCCCTAGCGTCACCTAGGGACGCCATCTATCAGATCCCTACGCCTCATGAATATTTATAAGGGGCTTACAGGTTTAACAGCAGCTATTAACTGCCAACTTCATATCACCTACATGTCCCTCTAACCTAAGCATGCAACATCTTCTCAAACATGGCGTGATCCGAGGTCTCACCAGTTTGAAATAAAAAATAGTAATCAGAACTATTTCCTTAAAATCTCCAGGATGACCAACAACCTAAATTGTAAGCCCATCCCGCAACTGCTGCTCTCCCTCTTACATAATGGGGCTGGCACCTCCATAAACTTTCCCCGGTCCCTTCCCCGGTCTAGCCGAGAGTATTCCCTCTTTGGAATTTCCGGCCCGCCGCCGGTCAGTGCCCACAAAGGGATTCCTCCTTAGATCGCCACACAACTGGGCGAACTCATCGGGGGTCATCGGACTACCTGCCTCGGTTAATTTAAATATCAACCATGGCACTCCACAGTGGAAGCAAACAAGAATCTCTGGTACACCATAGGTGGTGTACACCAGGAATGTAACCTGCTTTGAATGCACCTAATGTAACGTATTTTGAATACCAGGAATGTAACCTATTTTGAATACCCTGAATGTAACCTGCTTTGAATACCCCAAATGTAACCTGCTTTGAATGCCCTGAATGTAACCTGCTTTGAATACCCTGAATGTAAGCTGCTTTGAATGCCCTGAATAAAACCTGCTTTGAATACCCTGAATGTAACCTGCATTGAATACCCTGAATGTAACCTGCTTTGAATACCCTGAATGTAACCTACTTTGAATGCTCTAAATGTAACCTGCTTTGAATACCCTGAATGTAACCTGCTTTGAATACCCTGAATGTAACCTGCTTTGAATGCCCTGAATGTAACCTACTTTGAATGCCCTGAATGTAACCTGCTTTGAATACCCTGAATGTAACCTGCTTTGAATGCCCTGAATGTAACCTGCTTTGAATACCCTGAATGTAACCTACTTTGAATATCCCAAATGTAACCTGCTTTGAATACCTTGAATGTAACCTGCTTTGAATACCCAGAATGTAACCTGCTTTGAATGCCCTGAATGTAACCTGCTTTGAATACCCCAAATGTAATCTGCTTTGAATACCCTGAATGTAACCTGCATTGAATACCCTAAATGTAACCTGCATTAAATGCCTTGAATGTAACTTACTTTGAATATTCCAAATGTAACCAGCTTTAAAAAGACCAAATATGACCGGCTTTGAATACCCCAATGGTATTCTGCTTTGAATACCCCCAATGTAACCTGCTTCCAATACCCTGAATACCCCGTGTAACATGCTTTGAATACCCCGAATGGAATCTGCTTTGAATACTCCGAATGCAACAAGCTTTAATTATCCCGAATGGAATGTGCTTTGAATACCCCGTGTAACATGCTTTGAATACCCCGAATGGAATCTGCTTTGAATACCCCGAATGTAGCATGCTTTGAATACCCCGAATGGAATCTGCTTTTCCTCCTGTTGAACCTGAGGTGAAAGGTTATTACATCAGGGAATCTCGCTGGATGCAGACGGCGTATTGTGTGTGTGTGTGTGTGTGTGTGTGTGTGTGCGTGCGTGCGTGCGTGCGTGCGTGCGTGCGTGCGTGTGTGTGTGTGTGTGTGTGTGTGTGTGTGTGTGTGTGTGTGTGTGCGTGCGTGCGTGTGTGCGTGCGTGTGTGTGTGTGCGTGAGTGTGTGTGTGTATGTGTGCGTGTGTGCGTGAGTGCGTGCGTGCGTGCGTGCATGTGTGTGTGTGTGTGTGTGTGTGTGTGTGTGTGTGTGTGTGTGTGTGTGTGTGTGTGTGTGTGAACTAGTATTTTCCCATAAGGCACACTTTTGAATTAAGTCTAATTTCAGAACCTTTGGCTGCACTGCAGATCAGCTTACGTTTTCTTTTTTAATCAGTTCGCTTACTGCTGTATTCTTGTATCGTTTTTTCTTTGATTTGATTCGTTAAAAATACAGCTGTTCAGTCAAACAAAAACAAAAAAAAACAAAAAAAGAAGAAGAAGAAAAAGAAAATAAGAAAATCCTTAGAAATTCACGTCACTGGAAAATTGTGTAAAGAGGACATGTTTATAGGCTTAACATTCACCTACATATTCATAAAATAATCAAATAATGTCGCCTTCACGAGAGATGAAAAGATTTGTTAAAATGTGGACAAGTACAGTTTGAGACAGGCTCACATCAAGCATTTCAACAGATTCTTTGTGCTTTTCTGCTTTTCTTTGAATATATACACCGTGGCAAATGAGAGGTGATATACATGAAATACAATAAATAGCGAACCTTACAGTTTGTTCTGGATCTAACACTAAAGAAAAACAGAAGTATCGATCGTCAACATCCTCATCGTTCACAGTCGATGTCATGACCATCATTTACGAATTATCATCATCGTGAGTGGATCTCAGCGTCATATCATATTTACTACGGTGATAATAACATTGACTGTCGCTCCCAACATCATAAATATCTGATGTGGTCTCATAGACTGGCATCGCGTGACGTCATGAACACCAGCATGACTGTCATCGTCTGCTACAGCCATATCATCGGCACTATTATGACATCATGACTACATCATCTTCAAATCAGTTTTGGCGGATTTGGTTTCTCACAACAGTTTACACAAGACTTAGGTAACAGCTTTTTC
>CM065717.1:78985290-78987790 GCA_033310375.1 Conus canariensis | reverse complement strand
CTTGTGTGTGTGTGTGTGTGTGTGTGTGTGTGTGTGTGTGTGTGTGTGTGTGTGTGTGTGTGTTTCCATTCATTCTCCTTTTCTTATATTGCCATTCCTTTAAAAACACGCACACTTGACTCTGTGTGTGTGTGTGTGTGTGTGTGTGTGTGTGTGTGTGTGTGTGTGTGTGTGTGTGTGTCCGCGAATGAGACCGCTTGCGCTGCACATCCATGCGACATAAAAAAGCAAAACGAAAAGTTGGAACTTTCTAACACTGACCACTAACCACATAATATAAATCTGTATGTGTCTATACATAGTAACAGACCTGCTAACATACATAGCCTACATAATTATACAAAACTGGTCGGAAACATCATTTGCTGTCACTTCTCCTCCTCCGTCCCGACTCTTTGCCCCTCCCACCCCCCACCCCACCCCACCGTACCCCCTCCCACCCCTATCCTCCTCCTCTGATATCCGCTCAGCAACAGCTTAACTAACTTCTCTATCCGCAGCAATCATCCCTTGACTGACTATTAAGCGTCCAGTGCAATCGAGGAGTTTGGGAGTTGGGAGTGTGTGTGTGTGTGTGTGTGTGTGTGTGTGTGTGTGTGTTGGAGGGGAGGAGGGGGGGGGGGGCGTCGACGAGGGGACTTTTATGATCTGGGACAGTCCAATATCATGATCTCTTTACGCCCCCTACAAATCCCAGGGGATCTTCTACTGTCTGAGGGGATCATGGGGGATTTCTTCTCCCGCCACTCACTCCCCGGCCGTGACGGACTGACGTGATCGTTCGTTGTCGTACCGCTACAATCCGCCGCCCCGCTTGCTGTCCCTCTGTGATACAGCGATTAGTGGTGGTGGTAGTACTTAGTCGGTGCGGAACTAACCCTCGTTTCTCTCGTCGGCCAGTGTGTGTGTGTGTGTGTTGTGTGTGTGTGTGTTTTGGAGGAGAGAGTCGGACGCGGCCTGAGAATGGAATGTTTCAGTTTCTCAGATCGTTGAAAAATGTGTCGCATGCGGATTAAAATCTCAGCATGTTCATATGTAGCTTATAACATTTGAAGATAGGGAGCAGAACTGTGTGAAACCTAAAATAAAGTACTTTTTTCCCAACCTTTATGGCAAAGTGAAACCTTTTAATCTGGCCCCTTTCTGAATTTATTGTCAGAGTTGACGGAGGAGTTATCATTCTGTGTTTGTTTTTAGATTTGATGGAGGAGTTCTTATTTCAGAACCCAACATTTTCTGTAAAATGTATAGTAGGAAAGGAACCTTAAAATTAATGGAGGTGTTGGGAAGAAATTAACAGTAAATGTAAACAAGTTCGGTAACTCCTGGCCCCATGGTGAAACAATTCAAGGCACACCACTCCAGACCAACGCTGCTTTTAGTACCTCTGGTCGTGTGGCATATATACAGACAAGACGTACATAGCACAGCTGAGTTTGTGTCACTCCAGGTCCGATTTGCTTTCAAGATTTTTAATAAATCTTCTTGTTGTGTGGTTCATATTTTGAGTTCTTAAACACAACACATTCCAAAGCTCCACTCATCCAGCCCACTTTGATTCATGTTTGCGCTGTTACGCCGTGACGAGCCTCGAGACCGGTCGTTATCTCACGGCAAGTGGACGCGAAGAGAGGAGAGTCAGTTGAACGAAGTGGTGAGTGTGGACGGGTGGAGTGGAGCTCTTCTGTTGATAATGGCCCTCGGCGTGTGAGTGCCATGGGCCTTGGCGGCGGACCAACAAGTCCACAAGAGCTGACCAGCCATTGTTGGGGGTTGTAAGGCTTTACGGCGGCTCTGGCCTGTGTGCCTCTGGTTAGAGGCTACCTGCTAGGACTTTCTCAATTGTTGTCGTGGATTTCGCCTGTGGAACTGAACTGCGGAATTTCGACAAACTCAAAAGGCAAATCACTGTTTCGCCGAACAAAAGAGATAAACAAATTACAAGACAAAACACGACGCGTTTCGTCCTCTTTGGTCTTCTTCAGACAGGACAAACTACATTTAAGACAACGAAAACGAAGAACGAGCAACCGCTTGTCTTCTCCTCAAATTGCGCGCGAAATGGATGTGTGCGGAATGTCTGTCCTACTGCAGCGTTCACCGGCCTGTTTGTTGGTCAATGCAGGACTTGTCACAGACTTGGTGAGAGACGCGAGCTGCTCAATTTCCATCACAGTTCATCAGCTTTTACTTTCAGCTTTTGCCATTCTAGGTAGTGACAACTGGACAAGCGCACAATCTGGCTGGTGTACTTGCTCAGTTGCTGTTGTCGAGTTCTGCTGAAGCGCTGAGCTTCATAGAACTTCAGTCCTTTGGAAATAGTTTGCGTTTAGTTCTTTCTCTCCCCCTTCCCGATCTCTTCCCCTTTTCCCCCCATCCCACCCCTATCCTCCGTTCCCCGCCTCCTCCTTAGTATAACATCACTTCAACCCCGTCCCTTCAACTATTTCATTTTTTTTCCGTTTTAAAACTGCATTTGTAAACTTGCTGCATTCTGACC
>CM065717.1:78955290-78972790 GCA_033310375.1 Conus canariensis | reverse complement strand
GAGAATCTCCAAATTGATGTTCTGGCCAATAGATTGCTTCAAAAACGGCCATACTACTATGAAGAGAATCTCCAAATTGATGTTCTGGCCAATAGATTGCTTCAAAAACGGCCACACTACTATGAAGAGAATCTCCAAATTGATGTTCTGGCCAATAGATTGCTTCAAAAACGGCCACACTACTATGAAGAGAATCTCCAAATTGATGTTCTGGCCAATAGATTGCTTCAAAAACGGCCATACTACTGTTTATTTAGGTGCATCAAAAGTATATGAGCATGTATCAGTAACAACTCTACCACTCCAACCCAAAAATTGATAATGATAGTAGTAGTAGTAGTAGTAGTAGTAGTAGTAGTAGTAAAAAATAATAATAATAGTGATGATGATAAAAATAGTAATAATAATAATAATGATGATGATGATGATGATACTACAACTACTACTAATGATGATGATGATGATGATGATGATGATGATAACAACAATAGTAACTACGATAATAATAATGATAATGATAACATCTATTCGAAGCACTTGCAACTGGAATGTTATTCAAGAACATTCCATTATCGGCGTGTGTTCTACAATTCAGATGAGGTGAATGCCATTTTCAGCTGAATCAGATATGCCACGGCTGAGCCCCATCGTGAGAGTAGGCCTTCTGGATGACAGCTAAGGTCTCAACGTTCTAATCTTTTCTGCACACACACACACACACACACAAAATGCGCGGTGTGCTCGCGCCGGGCTGGCCAGCCAAGAACAGGACAGGCAAACAAGGGAGGTAACGCTTCCTTCGAGCGGAGATAACTCTCTCTCAGGGATGGTTCGTTCTTGAACCGGCTACGAACGCTGGCCAGTCCGCCGACAGCGGGACGGCGTGGGTTTATTTGCTGTCTGCCCTGTGCGGCATAGCTCAGTTTTCATGGCGACGGTATCGTGTCATTACTTCGTCAATGCCGGGCCCTTCTACCCTCCTCAGTCATCCGCCTTCAAAAGACACCGACAATAAATGGCGGGAGCTTGTCACAGCCAGCGTCGCTGGAGGGGAGTGTGGGCATAAAGTTGTCTGTTGTCATCTTCGCTTCCCCACTTTTCAAACCTGCCCCTCGGGTCCGAGTGTGGACTTAATGTGTAAATAATCGGCCTGCTATCGCCCCCAGCGTCTTTTGTTCTCGCCCAACTGGGCTGTATTGTTGGGCGAAAAGCGATAAGATGGTCAGGCCCTTCAGACGTCCCACCTTTAACCTGTTTCATGGAAACGGAAGCATTTGTGAGAAAAACGCTGAAAAGTGTAGCATATGAAATTTCTCTGGTTCAAGACAATTACAGACTCCTGGGGCACCAGCTGCAACTTTGATTGTTTCAACTAAATTGTTGAGAAAACAGGAGAGAGAGAGAGAGAGAGAGAGAGAGAGAGAGGAGGGAGGGGGGGGGGGGGGGGGGGGCGGTTCCTAGTGCGGCAACACGAAAGGTATCCACTGTAGCTGGTATCGAAGAAACGTTTTCTCTTGTCTTTGAACAGTAATAGGTTCTACCAATCGCATCTCCGCTTTTTCAGCTGGAAATGATTAGATTACTGGATCCTTGGTTTCAACACTTCGCATGTTCCTTCCCTTATCACTCACTACACACACCCCGTCTCTCCTCTCTCTCTCTCTCTCTCTCTCTCCGTCTCTCCTCTCTCTCTCTCTCTCTCTTCTCGCTCTCGCTCTCCCTCTCTCTCTCTCTCTTTACCATGACAGTCTCAAAAACCTTTTCCTGTTATCTCTGTTAAAGCGCTACGTTAACAGTACTGTGGTTAAACTTTTCTTCAACGCACACATAATGTCACGTATCAATTACGCTTCAATTGTGTGGGAGACGGGAGTTGTAATGACCACAAAAAAGGCTGAAGTCTCTCCATAGACGCACAGCACAGCTACTCCTTCCAGCTGTATCTCTAACAACAGATGAAAGACTAAAAGCGCTGAACATGCTTCCTCTGCGTAAGCAATTAGAATTCGACAAGGCATTACTTTACAATCTCAACAGATACCATGCCATGTTATATCAATGCCCTTTTCACAACAGCTCTTCTGGCTTGAAGAAATTCCTTCTCCCCTACACACACACTGATCAATACATTACTCTGGACGATGCATCTAAGAACTCACTTCCACCGAGTCTACAAAATGCGAATGCGTTCAAACTTTTCATGAAATATTTACATAAACATTTTATGTCTGAATAATTTGATTATGCAATTAAAATCGTTAACGTCCATTCGCAACGTCTCGTGTAAACTATACTTTGAATATACACCGTCTAAATATGTAGGCTGACCTACTCCATTAAAATCGCTCATCCCCACTCCCACTCTGTCTACCATCCCTTTTCTCCTCCCCCTACCTACCATTCTCTCTCCCTCCCAGTCCCCCTCCCCCCCCCCCTCTCTCTCTCTCTGCTTTTGTTTGTTTGTTTGTCAGTTTGTTTTGCTCCTTCTGTTTGACCACCCACCATGTCATTATTACGTTTATGAATAGTCTGCTTGTCATTGTAGAAATTACATTACAATCTTGCTATGTTGAATTGTCTGTATAAATGATATGTGTTGAAACAATGTGTGCATGACAAGAACAGATTGTAAGACTGGTCTTTGGCCTAAAATCTTCATCCTTGCGGATTAAAGATAAATCTCTCTCTCTCTCTCTCTCTCTCTCTCTCTCCTCTCTCTCTCTCTCTCTCTCTCTCTCTCTGTATATAAACACGCCGATCATCATCGGCAGTAACATTTTTTAAATATAGAAAATTTAGGGGCGGATGAAGGTGTAGGGGGATGCTAACACCCCCCTTCCCTGGGAGCATATGGGGACAACAAATTTCTCGTTTTGTCTGGCTCTGTTCTGCTTTGTTTTTCCGGAGAGAGTGAGAGAGAGAGAGAGAGAGAGAGAGAGAGAGAGAGAGAGAGACAGAAGAAGACAGACAGAAGACAGACAGACAGACAGACAGACAACAGACAGACAGACAACAGACAGACAGACAGAAGAGAGGAAGCGAAGGAAAGAGCAGGCTAACCAGGAAGACAGATTTTTGTCTCGATATCGGTCTTTAGACACCACCCTCACTTCCTCCCTCTTAAATTTCTGGATCCTGAATAGTATCCAGAACCCTGTTTATTTATAGTAAATTTATCGATGGCACGCACTAAATGTTTTTTGCAATATTTCGTTGCTTCTGTAGGAGGCTTTAGATACAGAGAAATAGTTACTTCATGATGTTGCATGATATGATTGCCGTAGCCCATTGTCACACTATTTTAAATTTTGTTCTTGTGTTGTAGTGCCAAGTGTTTATATAGTGTACATTTTTACTCCATCATGAGCGGCTGAGGCCTATATGAATAAATCTTCATCCGTTAACTCTCTCTCTCTCTCTGAGTCTCTGTCTGTCTGTCTGTCTGTCTGTCCTGTCTGTCTGTCTCTCTCTCTCTCTCTCTCTCTCTCTCTCTCTTTCCAGTTAGGTAGATAGATGGATAGGTAGATAGATATATGTTTGTAAGTGTGCATGTGTGCGTGCATGTGTATGCATGTGAGCGCATCTCTCTCTCTCTCTCTCTCTCTGTGCTTTGTCGTGTCGTGGTGTGTGTGTGTGTGTGTGTGTGTGTGTGTGTGTGTGTGTGTGTGTGTGTGTGTGTGTGTGTGTTGTTTGTGTGTGTGTGCGTCGCGTCTGGTGAACGGAACCTGATTTATTTGACAGAATCAGCGAGTCCAAAAGATGACGATCTTGGCTAAACTGTCGTACACGCACTTTATCAACTTCACCTGTCTAAAAATGACATATTCCAATACTGAAGTGTGATAAGTTCTGAAAAAAAAAATCACCGGACAAGCGGTTAAAACAAATGTCAAAGAAAACGTGGAAACTTTAAAGTGACTAGATGAAGTGAGAAGTTTTTGAAGGCTCTGGCTTAATTAAGAAATGCGCTTTTTCCCCCCAATTTATTAAGTATAAACCAATATATTTGCCCATATAGTGCCTTTTTGATGTTCTTGTTACTGTTGTTACTCATTTTTTAGCATAATTATATCACTCGCAAAGTTGTAAATCAACGAATCCTATCAGCTGATGAATTCATTTCACGCCAAAACATTGAATCATTTGAACAAAAATTACGGCCGAAACTGCGTCATAACAACGGGTGGAGGGTGGGTGGGTAGGAGTCAGGGATGGGGAACGCAACAACTCAAGGAGTCCACTCCTCATGACCAAAGTGTCTGAGGGTCTTGCTTACATTCTTGATTTATCGTAAGACATTGAGTTGTGAGACGGCTACGTTTCGAAACACCTCGAGACGTCGGGTGGGGCAGGGGGTGGGGGGTAGGAGGAGTCCTCCGAGCTTTTGTCACCCCTCGATGCTTGGATAGGGCAACCTACCCTGGGGTCAGATCTTGTTTAGCGGCTACAAGTGACTGACACCCTCCCCTCCCCCCCCCCCCCCCCCTCCCCTCTTTTTTTTTTTTTTTTTCCTACTCCTTCCGTTTCACATATATTTCAGTTCCCTCCGAATGTAAATAATAATAATAATAATAATAATGAATACTTATATAGCGCCTATTCTCGGATAGAGACCAAGCTCTAAGCGCTTTACAATCAATACTCGTTTACACAACGGGCTGCCTACCTGGGTAGTGCCGACTGAACAGCTGCCAGCTGGCGCTTCATTCAGTCGTTTCCCGTATCATCCAGTCAGTATCGTTCAATATCGATCACTCATTTTCCTTACTTCCTTCATTCTTTCCATTTCTCACGCAGGGTGCATGCTATGTGTAACGTGTCATCCATACCAACGGCCAAACTGGCTACTCTTCCGAAAGTTGGGGATGGGATTTTACGTGTGTGCAAGATGTTATGCGTGCGTTCACACACGGAACCTCGGTTTATAGTCTCATTCGAAGGACTGTATGGGAAATGGAGTCAGAACCAATGTTAACTCCGAGGAAAAAATCCCCCTGTACCGAAACGCCCCGGCGGAGGTTCGAACCCGCAACCCCAGGATCACCAAGATTACGAGTCCGGCGCTCTACCAACTGAGCTATTCCGGCTCCCCAAATGTGTTTTGATCTCATCCCGTGTGTTGCCACCGTTCAGCGGTTTACTGTGCAATGAATGTGGTTGAAGAGTATTATACATTGCTTGTTGTTTCTTACATTACTCGGTTATGATGACCTCTGTACATATTATTCCACGCTACCCCCTCCTCCCTTTGTCCACCTTCCCTCTCCTCTCCCTTTAACTTTCCCTCCTCCACCTCCCCCGCTCTTCCGTGCTCCTGTTCCCCCTTCACACTCACACGAACGCACTTATACACAAGCGCGCACGCACGCACGCATCTAGCTCAACTCACACCTGCTTTTCTCTCATTCTGTCTGTCTCTCTCTACCTCCCCTTTCCGGTTCTTCTTCTTCTTTTATTTTCTTTTAAATTGTGCTCATTCTACTTTTCATACATTGTTATTTTGATGCTGACCACTGTCGGCGGAGTCTTCTTTAGGGTATGTTTGTTTTTAACGTCGGGAGAAGACATAAATCTGTTTGTGAAAATCTACTTCTCTCTTTTGTGTTGTGTACAAAATTAAAATCTGCGTTACTTTAAGCTTTGTATATTATATTTTTGGCAGCGTTAGAACTGGTTTAAACAAAAATATGAAATAAACAAATAACATTTAGATAGATAAAACAAAACAACACAAACCACCGGAATAAAGGCAGAACAACACATCTTAATACCAAAATCTGCGCGAGTCTTTCTCAAGTTCTTGAACTGTTAGTTTTTACCATGCATTGTATTGAGACGCCACGCTTTAAAATACCGCAGAAAAAAAGCCCGGAAGCAGGCAGGCCAATGGCCCGACGAATACGTCATGCTGGTTGCTTTTGACCGTGATCGTTTTCGTTTCCAACGAACGTTAACTACTTCGTGGCGAGCTTGAAAATGATTTGAAGCCGTGTTACAATGTCTCTTATCACCAAAGTAACGAAGCCATAGACAAACACCAGAAATTCCGTCAACGGCCATCAGCGTGTATATAGCTATGATATTTGGCAGAGACACATCGCTTTTCATCCATTACGAGGAGCATTCAACACGGAAACGACTGGAAACAGAGGTAAACATACTAACAAAATGGAAAATATCTGACTTAGCACTTTACAAGGGAGACAAACCATGTGCAGTAAGAGTAATTACCTTGACCATGACCTTGTATATAAGGTCTCCGGCTCTTATTACGAATAACCTATCACTGTCTGACAAACGAGACTGACGGAAGATGAGGCTTTGGGAGTTTGTTAAAACAGAACGAAATAAAACAAGATGCAAAGCATATAAACGTACTCCCAGTTTATCTTGAACACGCGTCGGGGAGGGGGGGGGGGGGGGAGGGGGGAGGGGGAGATGAAAACGTCACAATCACACATGCATCATAATGTATTTGACGTCACTCAAAACGTAATTTTCTAACGCGTCATCGTTACTGAACGTCATCCCCTCCAAAAGATCAGCCGAGATATTTTATAAAGAAGAAAACCCGTTTTGGGCCGTTGCAGCCGTTAGTAACGGCTACTCTGGTAAAATAAAACATCGGGCATCATTCGTGACTCATAGTGAACAAACCTACAAATTTTCAGAAAGATCGGCCCTGAAGTTTTGTCTGGAGCGAGTGGAACACATTTCGACCACGGACAGACAGACAGACACACAGCATTTCTTCGTTCCCATTCTAAAGTACTCCCTGTTCTATAAGAACTGAGAGTACAAACACAAAAATACAAAAAATGAAAAATAAACACACACACACACACACACACACACACACACACGTACTCACTCACAACTTTACTTAGATCTTTTAAAAAGATATCATTCCTCACTGACTGACCAAATAATCAATATGATCACCTAGCTCAAATATCAAACGCATCATTGACAATAATTATATGAGCATCTCTGCTTGCTTTCTTGACACAAACATTTGTTGCACCTGCTTAATTTCAGCCGATTTTCAGCTTGCTTCCAGTGCTCCAACCCCCCCCCCCCCCCCCCCCATCCCCCACCTCTCCTCCTCCTCTCCCACCTCTCCCCTCTCTCTCTTCTTCTTCTTCTTCAATTCTCTCCAACATTTTTCGTTTATGTTTTCCGAAAATCTCTCTCTCTCTCTCTCTCTCTCTCTCTCTCTCTCTCTCTTCTTCTTCTTCTTCTCTTCTTCTTTCTGACACTTTTTCTTTTATAATTTCAGAAGATCCACTTTAGGACGGGGACGTTAAAGACAACACACTCCTTCCTCTTCATGTACCACCTCCCCCACCTACACCCTGTCCACCGCCACCACCGCCTTCCCCCACTCTCCCTCAACCTGGCGGCGCCTCGCTAGCCATGGCGAGCGCGGGGGTGGGGGTGCCGGGGGTGCCGGGGGTCCCGGGGGCCGGGGAAGGGGGTCAGGTGATGATTCACTGGACTCAGAGCGGGCCCAGCGTCCAGCCGCTGTGTGACCGCAGCGGTCATCGCTCTGCCGATGAAGATGATGACCCTGATGAGGAAGGTAAGGAGAGAGAGAGAGAGAGAGAGAGAGAGAGAGAGAGAGAGAGAGAGAGAGAGAGAGAGAGCAATACACACTAATATATCTCGTTATTAAGCTTAAAAAAGCTAAGTTTGACCGCTATAATGACAGAGAGAGAGAGAGAGAGAGAGAGAGAGAGAGAGAGAGAGAGAGCAATACACATTGATACCTTTTGTTATTAAGCTGAAAATAGCCTGTTTTAACCGCCCTAACAAGAGAGAGAGAGAGAGAGAGAGAGAGAGAGAGAGAGAGAGAGTGCAACACATTGACAATTTTGTCATTAGGCTTAAATTGATAGGTTCTGTTATAAAGCTAAAGACAGAATATACATTAAAGTTAACTGCTGCAATGAATCAACTAAATCAGCAGCACATGAGCATGGTCTGAACTTGTATCTTGTTTTCATTTCAGCAGGCCTGAAACAGCTAGTTTGAAAACGTGTAAGGATGACATAAACTTGCAACACCCACTTCGATGAATTTAGCGAATTTTTAAAATTCTAGTTCGTATTCAGTGCATTCATGACTAGGACTACGTATTGTCATTTGGAATCGCATGCTGAAAGAATAAAGCGGACAGTTAAGGAGAAATTCCACGTGTAATTAAATTGGGAAATCGACACGTACTTGGCAAGGTGAAAACAAACATAAGGCACCTTTCGTTTCCTTTCCGAGGGCCGGAATAGCTCAGTGGTAGAGCGCCGGACTCGTAACCTTGGGGTTGCGGGTTCGAATCTCCGCTGGGCCGTTTCGGTACAGGGGGATTTTTCCCTCGAAGTTAACATTGGTTCTGACTCCATTTCCCATACAGTCCTTCGAATGAGACTATAAACCGAGGTTCCGTGTGTGAACGCACGCATAACATCTTGCACACACGTAAAATCCCATCGCCAACTTTCAGAAGAGAAGGCCAGTTTGGCCGTTTGTATGGATGACACGTTACACATAGCATGCATCTTCCCGGAAGTTGGAGTATGGCTGCCTTAATGGCGGGATAGAAAAAAAAAAACGGTCATACACACAAAACTCCACTCCCTTTGTTGGGTTGACCCTTGCCTTTCTATACAGGGGATGGCCACAGGAGTATCAGCCTGCATACGTAGAAGAAGAAGAAGAAAAAAGAAGTTTCCTTCCCCCTTCCCCCCTCCTCCAACATTCCCCCCCCCCCCCCCCCCCCCCCCCCCAATTCTCCTCCTCCTTCTTCTAAAGGACAAAAAATCTGAAGATATAAACAGTGTGCCGAGATATGGCGTGTTCCAAATCATATCCCTTGTCAGATTTCGCTAGAGAGATGGACAGACTTGTGGCAAATTATAGACAATGTTACCATGGTGGTAGTATATACTGAACTCGCGGTTAGGCCTACCTTACGTATATTTGCCACTGTTGTCAATTTCTTGTTGCGCACGCACTAGTAATGGGAAATAAATTCTATAAACAGATGATGTTCGGAAATCTGCAAGAGAGTTGACCTGTGTTGATTCAGAGTCCGTGTTCAGCGATAGTGACCCCTCCGTTTACATGGCACAGATCGCGTTTGCGGGCACGCCCCCAAAGCATTTTTTTTCTGTCCCATCTTCTGTGCCACCTCAGTCGCACAGTACCCACGCCGCTGATTCCGATCCCCGATCCCCACCCACCCCCGTCCACAGCCACAGCCCGGCCCGGCCCGCCACAGCCCCGGCACCGGCAATCCCCAGAGAGCAGGCAATGTCGAGAGGCAACCCAAGGGAGGAGACACAGCACTGCTGCCGAGTCATTTCGGTGGTGTTCAGTGGCGGCTGTTCTGATCCAAGATACGCAGGATACCACCTCTAAGCCCCCTACTGACATAAATAACTGCTAAGTCGTGGAGCCGGCGTGAGTGAGCTCCCCCCCCCCCTCCCCAGAGGGCGCCACTTCATCCGTCCAACAACAGTCCCGATGAATTAGCCGATACCGGTGACCCTGACGGAATGAAATTAGGGCCGTAGACATGGAGAGGACATCGAAACTGAGGTCACCATGAGAGCAGGGCATGAAGGGCTACAGAATTTGAGACTTTTTTCTTTTGGTCTGAGACTGCATGGCAGGGCTGTACCCTTTGCTTACTTTCATAATATATCCGGCGTCAACCAGGCCTGAGAGAAACAGATACCCACAGTACTGGTCAGGAAATTTGAGCAACATTCTCAGAGAAGCGTCTGTCTGGAGGATGAAACTCGTCTGTGTGATCCCAGTCTTCCCAGGTGAGCCAGTAGCAAACTAACCTCTGAGCAGGAGCCAGTCGGGGCAGAGGATCCCACATAGCTCTCATGAGAATCGAACCCACGACCTCCCAGCCGGGAATCCGCGCCGCTAGCCACTTCGTCACGGCGCTAGTCCCCAAAGCAATTTTGCCCCATCATGCAGCTTAACAGGTCAATGAGAGAGAGAAAATGCCAAAACATGGATGTGAACTAGCGCGCCTTAATGCAGACAGTCAATAGCCTGGTCATTATCCTGGGGTGCGCTGTAAATCAGATATTTGACTCTCCAGGTGTACTTGCACGATCCAGAAGCTGAGCAAAAGGTAGGCTACTCTTATTTGCAGTGGAGAGACGGGCGTTATCATCCCCTTATTTGGTGGTGGGGGGAGGGGGGGGGGGGCAGATTTCAGCACCTAGATCTAATGTCAAGGGATTTGGAAAAAAAAAACGCCTGTGTTTGTGGCTATACGAGAGCAATGTAAGGATCTCATCTCAGTGATAATGAAGAAAAAAAAAATTAAAAAAAGAAAAAAGAAAAAGTTGGCATCATTAGCGAAGGACCAGCTAAGCAGGAACATTGCAAGAGTGCTTCGGATATCTGAACGTGTCGTTTCGAAAGTTCTGAAACAATTTCACCTAATGGAAAAGCGTCAAAACCCCAGCGGTGGTTTTAGATCTAAAATTAGAAAGAGCTCTGCTCGACCACTTTCTGGGCTCCATGTTGCCGATTGCTGTAAGTGAGGCTTTAAAGGGACATTAGCATACTGATGAATGTAACATTATGTCTAGTTTGAATTGTTCATGGATGACCACGCTGAAGAAACTTCCTTGGATGGATTTCAAAAAGAACTAAAAAAAAAAAAAAAAAAGAATAAAAAAGGATGTGATAAAACAAGTGAATGGAAAGCTCAGGAGAAACTGATGGTGAGTGAGACTATACTGTACAGTAAACGATCAATGGAAGTATTTTGTTGTTGTTGTTGTTAATGATGAACAGATGGCTAACCTGAAGAACACCCACAGTGTAACAGAATGGCGAAAGTCCTCTGAAAAGTGGCAGCTAAAATGCGCACATATGACGTGTGGTCTAACAACCTGTGGTCTGAAAATTATGTTGTGGAGCTGTGTATAATACATCAGTGTCGGTGATCTAGACTTCGTGCAAGGAGCAATGAACTGTAAGAAGTACATGCGCGTGCTACAGGACCAGTTCCATTCATCTGTTCAAAAGAAGACAACGCCTCCATTTGCAAGTCTTGTAAATCAAAACAGTGGAAGCAATACCAGTCCGCTCCCATTCCGTCGTGGCCACCACAGCCACTCGGTATTAGTCCAACTGAAAAGGTTCGGCCAGTTTTGAAGAATCAGCTAAAAAGTGAGACGCACCACATTGCCACACTAGCGGCCCTGAAGTATGGACTCACAGTGCCGTCAAACGAGGTGCCCGTTTGATGCCTTCAGAACCTTTTTCGCTCACTGCCGCGAGGTGTACGGCTTGTTCCGAGTCAAAAGAGCCACCTAACCCAGGAATTAAAGCATAAGAACTTCAAACTAGTAATGAATAATTCAGCTTTTAAACTGGTAAATCACAGTGATGTCGCCATTTTGAAGGTTCAACAATGATTTGGCACACACCGTCACACGGATGCCTGACTGGTTTACGCATCAACCCAGCACGCTGTAATTCAGCTGATGCAAGCTAGGGACCCTGTCTTTTTCAGACGACGAACTGTTACCCCCAGCCCCGCCCAGAGAGCGGCTGAGTTACACCAGATACCAGCTGGAGCTGCTGAACGGCATCTTCAAGGCTGTGCGCTATCCTAACAGCGTGCAGAAACAGCTCATCGCCAAACGGGTGGGCATCAGCAGGGAGCAGGTCAAGGTCTGTGACTTTATCTTGAGAGAGACAGAGAGAGACAGAGAGGCGTGAGTAGAGTGTGTGTGTGTGTGTGTGTGTGTGTGTGTGTGTGTGTGTGTGTGTGTGTGCCCTGAAATTCAGCGATGCATGATGATTATATAGACCGATGAAGAGAGTGGGTGATTTTGAGGCATAAGCTGTATGTTTTTGTGCTAGTGTGGAGCAAAATTGCTGGTCTTGATAACATTTTGGATCCATCATGTTCTATGCACTGCCTGTCAACCGGGCAGCCCCCTCACCCCTCCCTTTTTTTTCCCTTGTTTTTATTGTTCCTTATTCATCTGATATCATTGGGGTATTTTAAGGGAAAACCCTTCTGGTGAAAATCTAAATAATTTGACCCGTGTGTAATGCCTCTTTCCATGCTGCTTGTCATGCTGCCTTACTCCGCTGAAAAAGAAGAGACAATAAAAAACTTCTCGTGTTTACAGATCTGGTTCCAAAATCGTCGACGGAAGGACGTGGTGATGAGCAAGACGAGCACAGCTCCAGAGGCTGACAACTCCACCAGCTCATCTTTGGGGTCCGCCTCTCCTGCCACATCCTCCAGTTCTTCTCCCAACGCACGAACCTCAGATCTTCCCGCCAATGGTAACTTACCAGGCAGCAACAAGACCAGTTCAGAAACAGACAAGAACTCTGACGATCAGAGGGACAGTGACAAGCCCCGCATGGTGCCAGAAGCAGTCATCAACGGCTGTATCACAGAGCTCAAAAGATTCAGCGACGAAAAATTGAAGGAGAGGAAGGAAAAGCGGAAAGCGAAGGGCAAACGCCGAGCTCACGTCAGTGCCTCCAGTTCTGGTACCGCCCATTCCAGTCTTCAGGGCGGGGCATCAAACTCCGCTCAGCCAACCAGCAGGCTGTTTCAGGCTTACGACATGGTAGCCCCGCCCAATAAAGTCACGCCCACCGCTGCTTTCCTGGACACGTCAGCCAATCGTTTCAACCATTCCCATAACAGCTCCGCCTTCAGTAGTCCACGTGACCATCTGGCTGCGGCGGCCAGCATGCCACGGTTAGCCTGGGATGGGCTTGAGGCGGGAGCTTACGGGGGACTGGGCAGTGCAGCGGGACTGAGCATAGCCCTAATGCCCAGCAGCCAGCCCCAGACTGTTGGTATGGGCATGGCAGCGCCACAGGACAGTCTGCCTGTTCTTTCTGACCTCTTGACCTACCGCCAGCAAATAGACACAGGCAGTTCCGCCCATGACAATCGCGAGGCGTCTCTGCCTCACTCCTCTCTCTTGTCCTCCAGCAGCAGTTCAAGCAGAGATCCCACTAAACTGCTGGACCTGGGCTCTGTGACTTCAAACGCTGTACCTGCCCCGCCTTCACCGTTTTCCATGAACCGCGTGTACCCTTTTCCCTTCATAGCCGACCCGCCCATCATGTTGTCCAGCCTTCATCAGCACGACCCTCTGCATCACTGGCCCCACCCTCACCCTGCCCCTCCTCCCCCACCGCCTCCGCCTCACTTCAACTCCATGGCTGCCATGAACAGTATGGATCCCTACAAGTCGGTCAGGATCTCGTCACTTGCCAATCCCTACTTCTCCAACCCCCCTCCTCCTCCTCCTCCTCCTCTGCCCCCTTCCCACTGGTCTCCGTCTAGACCCGACCCTGCCTTGGGAACTAGCTTCACCCAGCTGTAAACTCAGCTGGACCAACGTGCCTTCTGACATATCATACAGCCACGGGCTACCCACTGTGAAAAAAGAAAAAAACGAAACAAAAATAAAACGTGCCTTCCAAATACTGTCTTTAGAAGCTCGAGAGATCCCACGGCATATTCGAGCTAGATTATTGGCAGCATGACGGGTGAATTCTGCGGTCTCAGTGTCTCTACTACCAGGGATAATTTTGTGTCCCTGATTATACACGGACATATACATATCAAGGCTACCTCGTCGTCGCTTTTCGGCATGTATTCGACCCCTTTTCAGTGCATAATCCAGAAACTGAGAGCACATTCTCCAATGTCTGTATTTTAACATGAATTTTTTTCGTGCCCACCATATGATTTCTTTATATTGTTCATTTGCTGAAGACTGTGAATTGCCACTAACGCTGGTGCCACCTGTCCATTGACCTCAATCGTTGTCATGACGGCAATATCTCCTGGGCTTATGAGCGCTTCGTAATTTTGTCCAGAACTGTTGAACAGTTTTAACTGTGTCTGGTGATCTCATCTGACTTTTTGCTTTTGAGTGAGCGATGAAATGTGTGTGCGCGCGCGCGCGCGCGCGCGAGGTGTGTGTGTGTGGGGTGTGTGTGTGTGGTGTGTTAGAGAGAGAGAGAGAGAGAGAGAGAGAGAATTGGTGTGAGGACCAAGTCGAAACTATGTGTACTTGTATCCACTCTCTCTCTCTCCTCTCTCTCTCTCTTGTGTTGTGTGTGTGTGTGTGTGTGTGTGTGTGTGTGTGTGTGTGAGTGAGATACTCCGAACTATATCACGTATATACAGCTGAATGATGATTTTCATACTGGCTAAATGATTACATGAAAATATGCATCTACACCATCATTTAACTTTATCTCTGAATACACTCTCCTCACTGTCTTTTCCGCTGTTTGGAGGACAGTGATATTACCGTTTGAATGCTGTGACTCCTCAAGGGTAACTAAATCAAAGCGTCTTATCTGTAGAAATTGTGTTCAGCCGGGTGGGACTATTCAGTGCAGACAACCACTGCTGCAACTGAACTTTTAAGCGCCCAGAGCATTTCAGTTTAATGCATTTCGGAAGATACGACAACTAGAGTCGCAATGACTGTACAATGACGCCGATGACCATGACTCATGCGCACATAGACACTGTTAACATAATTCAACATCTGAGTGAAGTTGCGAGGCATTTTTGAAGATGGCGATTTCATAGTTGTGAATTGTGACCTTTGCCTGTAATCGAAAGTGTAAAATTGTTTGGATGACTCATACCTGATTTACCTGAGTCAATGTGTGCAAAGAAATCAGCGACTTAAACGATTCCAAAGACAAGAATGCTCGAAAAACTCAATACCACATTCCTCAGAGTTCTTGTACAAGGCCAGTTTCTTTCTATCATTAGTACATAGTCATTTGCTGGATGCTTGACAGCCAAAAGGTCACAACACTCTGTAGAAACATGGCCATGTACGAATCTTTGGAAGAAGTTGCAATACTTCTGGCAAGGTCGTTGATAATTATAACTTATGGGTTTTTGACCCCACAAACTTCAACAGTGTATTCAAGGATTCATTATCTGATTGTGGTAATGATATTGCTTGGAAAAGTTTCAGAAACTGAGAATGTGATTCCGCTTGAATGAATCAAGGCAATGACATTGGTTTCTGAAACAATCTGTGGCATAGTATGATTTCTGGTTGCTGGGGCAACGTCAAATAGATTTGTGACAACACAGCGGTGAAAGTAACAAAGAAGGTGCATATTTAATAGCAGTGTGTGTGTGTGTGTGTGTGTGTGTGTGTGTGTGTGTGTGTGTGTGTGTTCTACGGAACGTAGGGTAGGTGCTACTGTGTTTTGGATGAAATGATAACTGAAGCAAGTTAACAATAAGTAAACAAAACACGGCAAAAACCAAAGTAATGTATTTTAAACGCAAATTCTAAATCAGAGATACATGGATCGGATCGGTTCTATAAAATTCTACTACCAGTAGTTAAAAAAAAAACAACAAACAACGAGTAGTGGCAATGGTACTAAGAACAATTTTGTGACAAACAGCACGCATTATGTACAGAGACGAAGAGCAACAGATGGCAGCCCAACGACGGATTCAGTCATTGGCGAATGAAACACGTGAAGCTAGACTGAACGCTATATATAATACCCAGCAGTCATGCAGATATAAAGATGCTGATAATCAGCCTGCCCTAGTGCACTTTTAAACAATCTCTGATAAGTCAACGTTAAGATGCTAGCGCGTGTTTGATGCAGGAAAACAGACAACACTTTCAATCGGAAGAAGACGCTCCTATAAGCCTGCATTTACACTTCGTTTGTGGAGGCTGACTACCAGTTAATGTTTAAGTGACTGATATGCCAACATTAAAATGTGCCTTACATTCAATGATATGCATGAAACCGCGTACTACTTTTTTTTTTTCTGTACTAGATTCAAACGCTGCTACTAATTCATCTGCATAAAACTAAACATCATGAAAGATTGGGAAAGAAATGTGCAGCCTGTCCCCAATTTCACATTTTAAGATGAGCAGGACGGAAACTAGATTGTAGTCAGTATCTTTTTAGAAAGACCCTATATGGCCAGATTGCAATCAAATGTTTCCAGCAAAGATGTTAAAAAGGGCTGTATTCCTTTTTAAATGCTGGTAACAGGCGTGCATGTAGATGTGTATGGCTAATATGCTGTAAACCACTTCAGAATATGGAAAGTGAAAATTGTGTGATTAAAGAAAAAAAAAAAACAAAGAAAAAAGAAGAAGAAGAAGAAGAAGAAAAGAAAAAGAAGAAGAAGAAAAAAGGTACAATCTCGATTTCAACACATTGTGCAAAATCATTGGAAGACTAGGTGGCCTACTTTATTTGCACTTCCGGAAGATGTTGGAATCTAGTCTGCATTCCAATGCATTTGTGTAAGACGTTGGTTTGCTATGTTCAGGTTGGATGTCCACACCCACCCGAATCTAACAAAACAAACGGCTTTAAATCAGCTCGCAATTCAGGTGTTTGGTTACGGTGCTACCAGTTGATTGACATTCGTATGTCTTTGACAACAACGTAGAGAACGTGTATGCACATAAATGTAGTTTGTGAATATTATAGTAATTATGTCACACAAGAGTGTTTTCGTAGAGGCTATATTTCACTTTTCAAGAACATCAGACAGTTAGTTTCAGATACATCTTTGCAGCGACCGCCTTTTAAGCACAAAAAAAAAGTGTTGGATTTCCAGAAACCAGTGTAATATTCTACAGTTCGGTGGGGGTGTATTGTGCCTTAATTTCACCTGAGACTCGTACGTAAAGATCAGATAACGGTGCACATTACCATTGTTGGTTGTTCAAGTTGTTCCTTGATATAGATCACCGCACATTAATCATTCACGGTGCTGACAATTCAATTTAAATCGCAGAGGTCCTGGAACGTCCATTTTTGAGAGTATGCACGTTAGGATGCACACGTACATACACGTGCTCGTGCCAGCAAACCCACACACGCAAGCACACACACACACACACACACACACACACACACACACACACACACACACACACACACGCTCATGGACGCACGCACATACATTGCTCACACGTTGTCCAGACATATGTGTAGCCTATATGTACATTCTCTGCCTGCTTTCATGCAAACACTCTGCTATTTGTATGCACGTCGTGCGTGTACATCTACACACATACGCATGCGCATACACACGCACGCGCACTCACATGCATGTCACACACACTCAAAGCATTAAATAGAAACTGCTGACACTCGTCTATTCCTGTGCGCGCGTGCGCGCGTGTGCGTTCCTTACGTAATTACATTTACAGTTAATATATTCTACCATTTACCAAACCTCCGACAAGCAATGATTGTGTGTGTGTTTTTTTCTTCTTCTGAGTTCTGATTGTTTTTATAACACAAAGTTTGTTATTGTAGTTCCTCCATGCGCCAAGAAGCGTTTAAAGATCACACCGGTTTTTTTTTTTCTTCTTCTTGATGTGTGTGTGGTGTGCTTGTGCGGTGTGCGTGCGTGCGTGCGTGCGTGCGTGCGTGCGTGTGTGTGTGT
>CM065717.1:78910290-78950290 GCA_033310375.1 Conus canariensis | reverse complement strand
GAAATCCCCCCCCCCCCCCCCCCCCCCCACTTTTTACCTTGTAACTCAAAAACATTTAAATATACATCCCTGACACTTCATGACTTTGTCAGTAAACCTATGTTTTACATACCCACTGAAATTTGTCTGCCCGTGTTCGTAAACAAACCAGTCAATAAACGAAAAAGGTTTCACTACATTGTGGGTCTGAGCACACCCATACTCACAAAGAATAAACCCTGCACGCCCTAGTGTCGTGGGTGTCGAGACACCCATACATGTTTCAGACAGAAAGCCCTGTGCGCCCGGAATTAGAAGCCATGCACCCGTACTCACCACCCCCACACAGTACAAACCATGAGCGCCATACGTCCTGGGTGTGGCATCACCCACGATACTTTTTCCCAAAACAGCAAGAGAATGGTACGACCACAGACCCTAACTGGACCCCTCCTAAGTGCATTTTGCTATGTGCTATGCGTGGTATCAGTTTCATCGGTAAGAAGCCAATCAGGAAGTATTTCCCCGCCTCTTGGTAGCCTACAGACGACTGAAGACACAAAAAGGGCTTCCAAAAGAAGACGTAAGTGGTCATATACGTAAACACCAACATAATGTGCATCAACTGTATCACCTACACAGAAGTGATGGGTAACTTACACACACGCACGCACGTGCGCGCGCGCGCGCACGTACGCACGCAGGCACGCACTGCGCGCGCGTGCACGCATATGAATACATTTGCGCACACAAAAACGTGATGGGACCCCCCCCCCTCTCTCTCTCTCTCTCTCTCTCTCTCTCTCTCTCACGTATCCCAATACTCTATTGGCGATCGCACTTGGATTACCAGCTTTCTCTTCTTTACTTTTTCGAGCGAAGCACGTGTGTGTGTGTGTGTGTGTGTGTGTGTGTGTGTGTTGTGTGTGTGTTTGCCCCCCCCCCCTCTCTCTCTCTCTTTCCCTCCCTCCCCCCTCCTCACATCTCTTGTCTGATTCGCCGCCACGTACATAAGCACATGATGTCGCGAATGCTCGGGTGCATTCATAACACAAATAATGCTAGACACACGAACATAATTATAAACGTCATTACATCCATCCATCTGATACTCCGATCGATCAAAAGAATGACACAATCAACACCGACACTTTAAAATATCACACATCTTTGTGAAAATCGCAGTGGTGTGGCAAGCGCTTGGAAATGCGTGATTTCATGCACAAGCATGCTGAGAGACAAGCCATATCTTCTTCATCGAGAGTTGGGGGTGTGCGTGCGCGCGAACGAGCGCTCGCTCACCATGTAGGCCTACGCGTCTATTACTGCCCTCTCATGACGTAAGGAAAGTCATAGTTCTTTCTTAGAACACACGATTTACTATACATCCACAACTAACGGAAAGCTCCTTCAGGAAAACCTAGGATACATTACACCCACGGCAATACGGTAAGGTCCGTGAAGTAGCGCAGCGTGTCGGTTTTTAATATAAACCATGGGTTGTTGCACACCCACGGCGTACGGGAAGTTACTGTGCCTTCATAGATAGCATGGGTTACTGTGCACCCACGGCGTACGGCCGGAGTTCTACTTTATGTGCTGACACCAAGGGTTGCTGCACACCCACGACGTACAACTAGGGATCAACTTCCTTTTCGGCCATCACGGGTTGCTGGTACACCCACGCCGTACGGCAGCATGTTGCTCCTTCATTTTTATTTTCAAATTCCAGTGTTACTTTACTAAATACCTTCTATGTATTTTCATGCTTTGGAAAAATGATTACATGTAGTGCCTTGTCTCTCTCTCTCTCTCTCTCTCTCTCTCTCTCTCTCTCTCTCTCTCTCTTTCTGTGTGTGTGTGTGTGTGTGTGTGTGTGTGTGTGTGTGTGTGTGTCTCTCTCTCTCTCTGTGCGTGCGTGCGTGCGTGCGTGTGTGTGTGTGTGTGTGTGTGTGTGTGTGTGTGTGTGTGTGTGTGTGTGTGTTCCAAATTCTGTACGTACTTGGTCATATTCATTTTTAACTGTTTTTATACATGCTTATTATTGTACGTTATAGTAGCCTACATTCCATATGCTCCCCCAGCCTACCCTCACCCTCACTCTCTTCTTCCCCTTCATTATTATTATTATTATCTTTTCATTTCTCTTCTACCATTTGATGTTCCACTATGATTGCATGACCGCTTTGTTTGTTTGCTTGTTTGCTTTCTCACATTATTTCATTTCACTGCATGTTGTAGTCCCTACTCAGGGCGAGGACTGGATGTGAAAAAGAGCGTCAGTGCTCAGCTATTATTCTCGTAAATAAAGAATTTTATCTGATCTTATCTTAAAGCATGGTTTACGGCGCATCCACGACGTATGGCACGCAAAAGTTTAGGCGACATACAGAAAAGGCAAGATGCCAAATCAGCCCCGGGCTTTCTTGAATTTCGCGCTGCTACAATGAAGGCGCACTTTGTAATTAACCTCCTACTTCTGTGCACCCGTACAAAGTTCGCCTGAGCAAAGCAGCTTACAGAAACCTCTGTCCACTACGTCACGCTGCCTTCGTTTCTCTTCCTTTACGTATGATGTATCTGCGATAACTCCCGTCAGGCCCTACCTGTGGCCGACAGCCGACATTTTGAGTCACATGCACCGAAGGTCGGCGCGGAGTGGTATCCATACGAGATTTCCGCGACCCTAGTATGTCATACTGATGATTTTATATATCAGATGAAGGGAGAACGAATCATAATAAAAAAGAAGAAAAGCTGCAAAGAAATGGTGCAAAACGTATGTCATTCGGACATTTTAGAAGTAAGTTATACTTACCAAAAGTTATACTTACGGAAGCGTTTCCGTCTGGCGGCCATTTTTGATTTGGAGACGAACAGGAGAAGCGAAGCTAAGTGGCCACATGTTCTCCTTGTCACTGTCCTAAATGTTATTTGTTTTCGCCTGAAGAAGACCCAACAGGTCAAAATGCATTGTGTTTTGTCCTGTACTCTGTTTGTCTGTGTCCTTGGCGGTAACTAACCCCCTCTCTTTCCAAATTTTGCTTCATTTTCCACCCTCAGTCACTCCGTTTTGAAACTGTATCAATGGCCCAACGGGGAATGTATCAACGGCCCAACGGGGAATGTTTCAACGGCCCAACGGGGAATATTTCAACGGTCCAACGGGGAATGTATCAGTGCCCCAACGATATGTATCAATAGCCCAACAGGGAATGTATCAATGGCCCAACAGGGAATGTATCAACGGCCCAATGAAACAGCCCAACGGGGAGGGGCGTGCGTCGCTGGAATGCAGGACCAATTACCAAAAAAATAAACATGAAGAGAAAACAATGAGAGAGAGAGAGAGAGAGAGAGAGAGAGAGAGAGAGAGAGAGAGAGAGAGAGAATTATTACCCCTCCATTCGTTTAATTGCTCTGCAGGATTGCCCACCCCCACCCCCCACCCCCCTCCCTCCATCTCTGTTCTGGCCCGTTCACCTCCAACCTCACGCCCTCCTTCACCCCTTACTGCAACCCAGTTGGCCCTTGGTTTTTTGTTTGTTTTTCCTAATCGGCTGTGTGTGTGTGTTTCAGGAAAGACAGCATCCATCGGACCATGTCGAATCAGCTGTTCATCTGGCCAGCCAGATGGTCATATCTCGTGGAGGAATACAGGAAGGTAAAACAATTAGAAATAAATCAAAGATAATCATGATGGCGACATTGACCTTTCACTTAGTCCATTTCTAGCCTCCCCCTCCCCACCTCCCCCGGTCGATGAGAAAGAGGTTGATGAAGATGATGCCACGGATTTCCATTCCGGTCTGAGACTGCATGACAGGGCTGTACTCTGCGCTTACTTTCATGATATATCCCGGCGTCAACCAGGCCCGAGAGATACAGACACCTGTAGTGTTGGTCAAGAAATTTGAGCAACACTCTCAGAGACGCATATATTAAGTGGATGAAACTCGACTGTGTGGTCCCAATCTTCCCAACCGAGCCTGTAGCAAACTCAACTCTGGGTAGGAGCCAGTCGGGGCAGAAAAATCCCACATGACTCTGATGTGAATCAACCCCACGACCTCCCAGCCAGGAGTCCGCGACGCTAACCACTTCGCCACGGCGGCAGGTAAATGAAGCCATTTGTCACATGTACGTGGTGGTCTTTGCAATCACAGCAACTGATCATTCTGGCCTCTGTTCAGCTATCATTTTGTCCTGAAGTCGATTTAGTGATCGTCCTTTGTCGATGTGCGTGTGGTGATCGTCCTTTGTCGATGTGCATGTGGTGATCGTCCTTCGCCGGTGTGCGTGTGGTGATCGTCCTTTGTCGATGTGGGTGTTGTGATCGTCCTTTGTCGATGACGAAGAATGATAACCACACACGCACCGACAAAGGATGAACATCACACCCACACCAACAATGGACGATCACCACATGCACACGACGGACGATCACCACGCCGACAATGGGCGATAACCATACCCACACCGACTCCTGGCTTAGCGGCATGCAGTATCTTGAAGACACCTCACAAAGCTTCTCGTGAATCTGATCTATACGCCAATGGCGATTAGAAGTAAGTTATCAGTCCTTATGCTTATATTTTGTATAGTTATGATAACCAGCAAAATAATCATTGTTTGGAACTCGGTGATCAAAGTAAACGAACCATGATCAGATCAAGATAGTGTCTTTATGTGTAAGACGGTCATACGTAACTCTTCAGTGTTGCTAGAGGTAGCATGAAAATCTGACAATTTTTCTTTAAACACACACCACACACACACACACACACACACACACACACACACACACACACACACACACACACACCTCACGTTTGAGTGTTTTTCCTTTTATTTTCGTTTTCAATATATTCTGTAGAATTTAAACTTTGCAGTGATGCTGATTGGTTGATCACGTGTTTTCCTGGAGAAAAACAACAACAACAAAAAAACAGTTTGCAAACCTGGATTTTAGGAATTCTCTCCTTTCAACAGACATCGCCCTCAAACAAGTTGTCTTGTTTTCTTTCCGTAAAAGATCGAAGTGGACATCCGTGCTTAAAAAAAAAAAGAAAAGAAATTGAACGTTCTGCAAATGTCAACTTAATACACAGTTTGGCATACTTTTCAATAAATGATCCATCGACATTTAGGTTTTATCCAAAGAACCTATCTTGAATGAAGTTATCTAACCCCTGAAATATAGGATAACTGACTGTCTAGTTCTTCCTACCTAGACTTTCAAGAAAATGAACATTTATCTTTTTCCTAAAAAGGAAATAGAGAAAAGAAAAATTCTCTGTCAGTGTGCAGACTAGACTCTGCAAACTCAAATCTGTCATCGGAACTCGTACGCCACCGATTTCTTGATCTATGAAGGATAACCGCCACCGGGACAGTTGTTTCCCTTTACTAACCCACGCTGGTGGAAACTCGAGTGGCGAAACTTCCACTGTGTGCTCCGTAGACGCCTGTTTTAGTTATACGTTTTCCGAAAAAACATTGACCAACAATCTAGATTATTTAGAACATTTTCAATGCACTAGCTATATTTGTGTACCAGTTAATCATGGCCAAAACACAAAATCTTCTAATTCACTTTGAACTGCCAAAACTTTCAGTTTCAAGTGAGTCACCGTTGTTAAAGAATTTCCGTCTGAAAAATTTTCTCCCCATAAAGCAATGTTTTTTTTTTTTTGTTTGGTTGGTTGGGGTTTTCTTTTTTGTTAAAGTGTACAGTAAATTGAGATCCATCTGGAAACAGTTTTTTCTTTTTTTTTTTTTTTTTGGGGGGGGGGGGGGGGGGGGGGTGGAAGTGGCAGGATATGTAGGTTGCCTTATCTCAGTTCAGAGATTCTCTACTGGTCTCTGCCAGAGTTTATATGCACAGATTTGTGTGTGGTTGTTTACATAAACGTTTTGTGCTTGGATCTATGCACAAATGCTAGTGTACAAATCGTAGACCCGCTTTGGATCGTCGTTAGTGATGATTCGTATTTAATTCAATTTGTCCCTATTACAGCTCGAGGCGTAGGCCTATGTGTCTAAACAACATCCCGAAGATGAAAAATTTAGAAAGAGATGGGTTAGTTACAGCCAAGGACATAGACAAAGTACAGGACAAGACACTATGCATTTCGACCTCTTGGGTCTTCTTCAGGCAAAAACAAGTAACATTTAGGACAGTGAAAACGAAGAATGAGAAACCACTTATCTCCTCATATTCGGCGCACGACGGACGGAAACGAGGCCACCCAAGAGGGGATCATGGGAGAGGAAATAGTGGGGGAGGGGGGGGGGGGGAGGGTGTGAAACAATGGGGGTTGTTGCTTGTTTTGTAGAATAGTATGATTATATTAGTCACGGTAGTGATTATGGTGATCCCGAAGATGGTTTGAATTTAGATAACGCCTTGAAGATTTTCCCGTCTCTCAGATCAGCAACACATAAGTATGCGTTCACTCAGTTCATTCTAGTGCATGTATGACTCATGATCGCTGTGCCACTTGATGGCTCTACTCTGTGGCAATTTTAGCGAAGTATCAGTATTTTTACACATCTATACAAACATAGTATATGGTCACAATCGTTAACGTGCATATTTCGTTCTGCGTGTGAATGACACACAATCATTAATAGGTTTCGTTTTTTTAAGTGAAAAGAAACGTGCATGCGTGTGTGGATACATAAAACAAGTCCTGTATTGTAATTTTTTTTATGGCTTTTTTTTTACGAGGGAGCTTGCATAGGGAATAATACAGTTGATCAATGATTTGACATATCATAGTAATTATTTTCATTCAAGGGATAATAAATAATAGGCAATATCCAGATGACGGAAGTTTTTTTCCCCTTTCATGTCATTTTTGCAAATGTATCAAGTTTTAATGATTTTTTAAAGTGTTTTTCTTCTGTTTTTTCTTTCTTTCCCTTTTCTCTGTCAGTTGAACGAAGCATTGGAAGGCAAACGTGCATTGTCACCCTACGATGGGTCAAAAGCAATGACCAGACCCGACTCTCGATCAAAGGCAAAGGAGAAAGTGTACCTGCCCCCAATCCATGGTAAAAGTATCAAGGTCAACAACCAGTTTCCACAGTAAGACTTCTCGAGATTGGCAGAGAAAGTTGGGGCTTGAAATGGGTGTGAATGTGGATCAGTCTGCCAGTTTGAGGTACATTTGTTAAACATATTTGGGGAAGAGGGGTGGTGAAGAGGCGAGTGTGGTATAGGAATGGGAAATAACAAGAGGAAATGTGTTTGCTGGGGTAAGGGGGGGGGGGGGGTAGGGAGGGTCGAGAGGCGGTGGAGGGGGGAGGGCGTGAAAGGGGGGGGGGGGGGGGAGGGAGGTCCTGAACTTTCAACCCATTCCTTTAAAAGATTGGCCTAACTCATCGATGGCCTAGCTACCATCTTCCTGGCAGATGTGACACCACCAAATCCGACCCTCACTTCTTTACTCTCCGATTACTTTGCTCATGGTACTTAGCCCTTGGTACACGGATTTACATTACACCTTTTTTTTAGTATATGCATTGAAGTGAATTGTTCATCTACCTCAAGAGAGGTAGAGTACCCATGAGTCATCCCACCTGTCGGACTACGTTACTGTTTTTGGTGCGTGGGGAAAAGATAAAAGCTAAACACAAGTACACAAGATCTTTTCTTTGATCCCTAGCCCATAAAGGCAACCTTTGCCTCATTTGTAATGGATTTCAAATGGAAAGAAGCTGAGTGAGAACCTTATATTGTTGTTTGTCTGTCTTTTTTTTTTCATTTCTGACTCCGTTCTGTATAAATGCTGATGCATACATCAGGCTTCGTGATAGGCCGAAATCTGAATACTTCCATGTGAATGGTAGGAACAGACATCAGTATTCACTGTACGTTGTAAAGGTCTGCGAGGTCCAAAGATTGGAACCATGGGACATGGATACGATAGTTTTATGGCTTTGTCCGTTTCCTGTTTGTATTTAAGCAATGTGCCTTTGACTGTTCAAACTTGGATGGAAAAGTCTGTTATTTACCGGTCGTGTCTCTCTGCCTCGCTTCAAACTTGTCACACAGATCATCTCATGTCTGCTGCTGCCGCAACCATGTTCTTATGCCTTGCAAATGTTCCGTCACGAAAATTGACAAACCATTGACTTCTGCCTTCGATTATTTAATTTCACTATGGAAGGAAAAGTTCATTTATGATTTACAGTTCGTGTCTCTATCACGCATGGTATTTCATCACAGGTCGTCGTCTGCATGTATGCTACTGCCTCAACTGTTTTACTGTAACATGCAAATGTTCCGTCTCGAAAATGGACAAACCATTGCCTTCCGATGTGTGTGTGCGTGTGTGTGTGTGTGTGTGTGTGTGTGTAAGAGAGAGAGCGAGCGAGAGAGAGAGAGAGAGAGAGAGAGAGAGAGAGAGAGAATGTAGAGTATATAGATGTGCACAGCTGGGTGCATGTTATCATTAGTAGAATATAAAGTCTGGGAGAAGTTGAGGATCATGGCTCTAAAACAGCATTGTATTAATCTTGCCTCTGTGGACGTCAGTCTTCAAAATTATTCTTTATTCAGTTTTCTATTTAAAAAAAAACAACCAAACAAAAAAAACAAACAATGTGAATGGGTAAAAACAGTAGAGTATGCAACATTATACATGCATTTTGATTATGTGCAGAACGTCGAACGGTTGGTATGGTCACATGCACCTTAAAGACGGCCACAACTTAGTGTGGGAACGTCAGCAGTGGATCAAGACAAACGCTGGGCAACATGACCTCATCAAGCTCTTCCAATGGCCTATGGATTACTATGACTGATCACGGTGACAAGCTACTAGAGGAAGATAAACAGCAACAAGTGATCATCACTGAATTCATGGATTAGGGTTCAGTTGCTTCCCTGTTGAAGCCGCTTCCCCTGGTCCTTTCAGTACGCTAGGTCAGGGCAATCTGTGTGCGAGTGTTCATGTGTCCATCACCGACTGTGGCGTTTCATTTTGCTCGTAGGTACCCACCCCCACCACGCACATCATTCTCATCCCGTGCATTCGTGCGTAAACCTCTTTTCATTATTCTTTTCTTGCAGAATCGTTCATCAAAGCCCGATTCCAATACTGAAAACACACACACACACACACACACACACACACACACAGATCACACACCAACGATCATATAATATTAGCCAAAACATTTCAAACTTTCCTAACGGCTCCCCATGTTTTCATCGACATCACTATTAGAATGTGAACATCAGTCAGAGCTGTGTGTTTACGTTTGAGAGAATTACAGTGAATTTAGTTAGCTTGACCGACTACATTACTGGTAAAACAGTGAGCTGCTTGTTCAGATGTGTCAAAAATCCCAAGACGGAGGTTCTTTTTG
Source organism: Conus canariensis (assembly GCA_033310375.1). Taxonomy (NCBI): domain Eukaryota; kingdom Metazoa; phylum Mollusca; class Gastropoda; order Neogastropoda; family Conidae; genus Conus; species Conus canariensis. The sequence goes on along the minus strand of CM065717.1, from coordinate 78,940,930 downwards.
TGCATCTTTCACACACACACACACACACACACACAATACTAATATTCATAAATATTTCTAGCAGTCTGATAGAAGAGGACTGTGATTTTTTTTTAATAAGATCTTAACACCTTACATATTGACACTCAAAAAGGGAAAAAAATCAATTATATAGATTTTTAACATCACTTTTAAAGCCATTTTTCACTGATGATGTTTGATGGTTCCTGTTTATACTTTGTGAGGTGTGGAGGGCAATTTCAGTTTGCTACTTTGCAATTTTGAAATCTGCATTGTTATTCCGAAATGTCTATCATATTTCAGTGTTTTAGTTATGATAGCCGTTTACGCGTCTATGACAGCTGTCTTTTGAACTTATGCTTGTTACATTCTGAGGCATCTGAGATACTTCTTGTCTGAACGAATTTGAAAATTATACACTTTGGCGAACAAACTCACTGTGGACGTGTTTATTTTCTTTCTGCCACACGCATACGCATGTATATGGATTCCAAGTGTTCTTCACAATGTTAAAACTGAAATCACTTTGACATTGTTGTCATTTTTTTTCCCTTTCAAACACAGGTATCATATTATTACCAAAACAAAATATATATTAACGCGAATTTGAAATGAAACCAGATTTTGTCACTGACTAGCAACCATGTGAACAAGATTGTTAATTCTCACTGTTGAGTTTGTAAATATCAGATGTGACCAAAGTTCCTATTGTCATGCTAAATCACGTGTGGTACAGTTGAGAACTGAAGTGTCTCTGTGCGCTTGTTTGTAGGCTTCCAGGATGGTATTAGAGATTCGCCTGGTTATGGTGCATGTAGCCTTGTTTTTATGACAGTTTTTATTGAGCAAGATGAGAAGACGAAGCTGAGGGGGATCTGCAGGGCTCTGATCTTTCCCAGTAGTAACTGAGACATCCAGAGGGACAAAGAGACATGCCCTCTTGGTCTTCACTCAAAGGTTGTGGGACGGGCCAAATAGTGAGAGAAGAGGGAAAGTCTGGGGGTTGTTCCTTGGCTAAGAACAGTGAAAAGGAATTGGAGGGACAAAGAGAGATCTCTGTGAACGTGGGGATCCTGGTGCCAACCAGTAAGTACTATTTTGTACATTAACGCCTGTATATATTCCCATCCACATACGCATCATTGGCATACACGCACACATTCATACATACACAGACACACACTGTAGGTAGGCCCATTAAAGTCCAACTTGCATTAGGGTAGATACTGGCAAGGCATATGGCAAGTCCTATCCATGAGAAATCTGTCCCACATTTACTATTCTTTACTTTCTATTTTAAGTATTTTCAACCTCAGAGGACAACTATGACCACACAGATAAGCATTATTTTAATTATTTTCATCCTCAGAGGACAACTATGACCACACAGATAAGCATTATTTTAATTATTTTCATCCTCAGAGGACAACTATGGCCACACAGATAAGCATTATTTTAATTATTTTCATCCTCAGAGGACAACTATGGCCACATAGCTGAGCATTAATTATTTTCATCCTCAGAGGACAACTATGGCCACATAGCTGAGCATTACTTTAATTATTTTCATCCTCAGAGGACAACTATGGCCATGCACCTAAGCATTATTTTGATTATTTTTATCCTCAGTAGGCAACTATGGCCACATGTTTAAGATCTTGTACATATGGATCTGTTTGGGAAAAAAAGACACTTCTTGACCAGAGAGAAACCATAAGCCACTTCTTGACCAGAGAGAAACCATAAGCAGAATTTGTAATGAAATCCTAAATGTACACATCCTTCCACAAGAACAAGTCAAATGAAATGACCTGGGTGTACTTATGGCAACTGTCAAGCAAATCAAAACCTTCAACAGGGAAGGATCTTATGGTTACCCTCTCTTTACACTCAAGAAAACAGATCAAAGAACTCCTTTCAATAAAGCCATCAAAACAGGAAACAAAAATATCTATTAATAAGATTTTGCTGTAGTATAACTTTTTGAAACACACACACACACACACACGCACACTCACACACACACCATCTGTCAGAATCAAACTAATAGATATCAAAACAGATAAGGATAACAGTGTAATACAGAAAGATTAAAAGAATACATGATCCTCAATCTAACAAACTGCTGCCATTTTAAAATGAAACACATAACCCCACAACTAAACATGTGTATGTATTTCTGGCTCATTATTTTTTTCTTTAATTACTAAATACTTAAATTCAAATGAAAAACTTAAACAGCACTCAGGAGAATGTAGAAGGCTAGACACACTTTGGCATGTGGACTACAGAGAGATAAATAGGCAACGACAAATAATGCTATTTTAAAACAACAACATCAGTGGTTATATCATGACTGTAGAAACTCTGTCATACTTTTCTAGTGAATCAGGTTAAATATATTAACCAACAATCCATGATCTGTGTTTTGGTCTAGGTCTGCCCCAAATTATTACAAGTTTGTCCTTGGATCATAAACAAACTTTTGACACAAAGTTCGCTTAAAATAGGTTTAATCATTTTTGCGTAACCCTGTGAGCAAAGCCCCCCCCCCCCCCCCCCTCCCCAAACTGACAAGGGTAGAAACATAGCCTCCTTGGAAAGGCAACAAAATGCATGGTCACTTCTCATGCTGTTATGCGACTTCAAGGATGTTTTGTGCTCTTTATTTCTGCCTTGTCTTCATCAGTTTTGGCTGTGTTCATGCAACTGTAGTCTTCTTGTCCATACACATAAACTTTAGTTTTAACTGTTCTCCAACAATGTTTGTATCACAGCTATTCTTGAAATCAAAACATTTCATTTTCTTTTTTCTGGTCACACATACATCAGTCACACATTCATGCTTGCCAAGATCAGTCATTAATAATTCATGAAAACACTGACACACACATGACCCATATCTGAATCACGAGGCAGCTTCTCTCTTTTCGAGTAGCAGAAAATGAAGGAAAAAAGGGAACAAAAAGGGAAAGTCCACTTTTCCTGGGGGAAGAGGAGTAGGGTGGGGAGGACCCCGAAACAAAAAAGTCCAAAACTCCAGTGGATTCATTGCACTTTACTGAAAGTCAAAACAAATGAAAAGTGTTCAACATGCTGGATGAACACGCACAGCGTCTACCTCAAACATCCAAACCCACTCACCTATGCACACACTCACTTGTGCCTCATCATGCACACAATATAGAACATACCCCATACATCGTCACTGTTATGATACACGAACAGGGGTTTTTTGTTTGTTTTTGTTGGTTTTTCTTTTTTCATGAGTCATACTTCTCAAACTCAACAATTATCACACTCTTGAAAAATCTCTTCCATGCCATCAAGATAAGACTGGCACTTGATATCATTTCCTCCCAGATCTTGTTACTGCAGTTGTTTTTTCATCATCTTATACCTATGCTGATCGAAAAGTGCCCTTTTGGATGACATACCCGTGGTTCAAGCCTCGCACTTGGTGTTCTGTTTGTTTTTCCTATCCTTTCCACCAGACCTTAGGTGGTCTCAGTGCTAGTCTTTCAAAAGAATGACAACCAAGGTCACAAGTGCAGTATGCACTTAATGCATATGAAAGATCCAATGGAAACAAGAGAGACATTCCTAGAAAAATGCAGCAGGAATATCCTTGTTGATAGTCAAAACACATGCACGCGCGTGCACACACATACAAAAGGGTAGTGCTGTAATATGTCCAACTGCCATCCCCAGGGGGAACAGTCCAAATTTCTGAGAAAGATATCTTGTTGTTACTATGAAGTTACATACCATATAATCCATCATTGAGTTGTAAAACACTTTCTGCAGTGTGTATCTGTTTGGTGCTCATTTACATCACTATTTACACAAGGTATTCGGTACATGTACTTTGAACACAAATGCATCAAATTTCTCCCTTTCTATTGCATAATGCAATTGACTTCTCTTGTTCTGGGATCAATTAAAAGTGGTTAACACATCTTTTTTTCCATTGATTTTAACTGACAGTCTTAAACTGAATACTTGAATTTAAAGCAGGTCAGAGCCCCTCACAGCTAAATCATACAACCAAAGAAATAACAGAACATATCTCACTGCTGATAATAGATTTTGCTGAGAAATATATAGTTTCATTTGAAAGGCAAATCATGATACATATGTTATAATTTTAACTGCAGATGTCAAAACTTCATTCAGTAGGCAATTTCACTGGGACAGCTGCTCTTCACCTTTCCACACACATTATTTGAATGTTTCATCTGTTGATGATAATATCAAGAACTGGGAAACATGAGAACACTTAGAAGCTAAACTGGAAAAAAACAACAACTCACAAACACTGACATCATCCCTATAAGACAATAACATTAACCGTACAGACATACTCCCAGAAATCAGAGAAAAATAAAGTCAATGGTGAAAACTGGCAGTCAAACAAATTGGTAAGGCGATGTCATAACCACACCAATTTCCCCTCTATCTACGTAAATTCAATATAAATCATTCTTCTGTTTCTATGACAAACACTGTAAATCGATGAAACCTTTTAAGTCTTTCTTCATATCATCTTTTTTTTTTTCCTAACCATGAAATTGCTTTCCATACACCTATAGACCATGCTACTTCTCTAATGTATTAATCACTGGACAGCAGAAGAAATACTTTGATGAAGTTTATATCTTACACGATTCCAAATCTGAATATGACCATTGAGGGGAGAACATAAATTTAAGATAACTTCAAAACCACAGACATGCTCAATTATCCCCTTTTCCTCTTTCTCTCTCAGAAATAAAAAAAAACTTTCTGTGTACGTTGACATGCATTAGATTATACGATGGGAATGCTTTACTTCAAAACACTTGTGAGTCAAGGTAAGTAGATGAATTTAATACTTCTTATGATAAACTAGATGAACAAATTTACATGCAGTGGCTATGCGATCTCATAATAAATAAAACAAAAGCAAAATAACTATGTCGTATAAGATCTTTAAAAGTCAGAACAGCATCATCTGGGAAAAAATAATATACTACTATAACAGCTATCAAGCTTGGCTGCAAGGTTCAACAGAGAATATCTAAATGATTCACAGAATATTAATAGACAGGGTGAAGAGGCACTATATAATAGTTGATTACATGTTGATCCAAAACGCTGCGGATGTAGAACTTCTGACGTCTATCTGTATGTCACAAGATACAACAAAACAACAAGGTTGAGTTTTGTTTGTAACCAAACTGGTGATCTTTTTTCCTTTAAGTTTAACACTTTGATATCACAAATGTACAAACAAAAAAAAGTTGCCGGAACACCAATGGCAAACCTAAACTCCCACACAAAGGAAAACACACACACACACACAATTTGGCACATTCTTCCCCTTGCCCCCGAAACTGCAGTTTAAGAAAATAGCCAATACTTATGCAAATGTGCGATGTAACAGCCACAAATTTTATGCTCATTAACTTTCCACTCGTAAACATCACATTACTATCAACAACAATAATTAGGTAGCTGAATAGCTCGACTTAAAAAACTGAATGAGTGACTCCACTACATGTATGACTTTACTAGCCACTCCCATCTCTAAAATGGGAGTGCAAACTGCGTAAGTGAAAGCTCTCCAGATTTATTTAATCAGAAATGCTAGTAACAATAATAAGCAATGATAAAATTAGAAATATCCATTACTTTTTTTTTCACCTGAAAGCAATTAATTACAAAAAAAAAAGAAAAAAGATCACATAATATATAGATCACTTCATAAACAGCAAAAGACTGCTGCCAGACAGTCGCATTAATAATTAGTCCCTGTATTCAAGTATTTACGCCTTCTAACCTCTCATGGCTAACAATGATTTTCATGTCTGTGCACTTTCCCTCTGCTTTGTCAAAGGTACAAATCAACAAAACAGCGACATTCTTTGTCTCCTCTTGAACGTACTGTCATTTATGACAATAGAAAAATGATTTAATCAGCAATTACTTTAAACTACCACACTTACTATGAAATAAAATAAATAAAGTAGAGGCATGCAGTGAAATGTCAAATAATGTGGAATTTACATGATGATGATGGTATAATCCATCAAACTGTGGTTGTTTCCCTCTTAATACAAGAGATCAATCAATGCCAATGTGAACCTCTTTATGAATAAAGACTTTACCAGTTAAGGCCCCATGTCAGCTCTGGTTAATGACTTGTTTTAGTTTCTTCTAATTGTTGATTATCTTACTTTCCTCTAAATTAAAAACTCTTCCCATCTATGACTAATTCTTACATTTTTTGAGAGATTCAGCATCATCAACTCTCCCAATACAAACAGAAAACTTGCCTTGATCATAAATTCAACGGCTAAAATTAAGTGTTCGTTTAATCAGAAAATTTTCAATTGACAAACGTGTTTTACATAATTCTGAACAACAAAGATGCATAAACAGGATTCCTATAAACATCCTGAAGAAATATGCTGAGCATAACCTTTTTCACATATATGCAACTTACACGTGAACTGTAGGTGGCACTACAAAGTATGGACGTGTACTTCACTCATGCAAACTCTTCCCATTCCGCTTTTTTCCATCCTTGCAACCTATTCAAAACTAATTGCTTCCCTCAACACACACCACTTATATGTCATCTTTGCAAGTCTTCTCATTCATGTCTTTCTTTTTGGCGCGCGCGCACACACACACACACACACACACACACACACACACACACACCTATTCTGTTACCATTTGTGGGACTTCAGAAGTCAGAACACCCACGCTCACTTCACAAACACCATAAACACCACTAAAAATCACAGATGGTTCACTTCTGCACCAATGATTGACAGCAAGAGTTAAAGACCACCATTCAAGATGAAACCTTGAAATCATGAGCTATAATACAACAGTACTGCACTGCAATGTTAGGAACATATCTGAAAAACATGGGCTTACTCTGCATATAAATAAGTCCACTAATACCAATGCATTTCCTCCTCCAAAGAACAAAACACAAAAAAATGTTTAAAAATGAAAAAAAAGAAAAAATCTGTATACACCATCATAACCTTCATGACAGTATCTAGTGTCCCCATCTTCATCTTCCCAGTCTCCTTACTTGACTAGTCATTCACTGGCTGAAATCTGTCACATGCCAAAAATTGTAAGCAGAAAGCAATTCTAATAAGCTTATGGACAATGAACTGACCGCATTAAACAAACTCCACCTATTTGGTGTACATGCACACAAACATATAAACATACAAGCATGCAGAATAAAAAAAAATGTTTGATGCACACCTACATGTAATCACTGTTTAAACAAAAAAAGAAGAGAGAAAAAAAAAGGAAAAAAAAGACAAAAAGGGGGAGTTTGTATTTTACTCCCTGCTCCTCTAAAACAGAGTGTAATATTGACGTTGAACTCTGCAAGCTATGACAAATCTGCTAGCTCTGTTTGGCCACATTTTCATAGCTAACACAGAACAAAGATATCCTGTGAAAAATAAGCTTCCAGCCCCAGTGTGCAGCTTGCTTTATCCTTGCCATGACCGACAAATGCAACCCAATTGTAGTCAACTGAAATCACAAGGATGGTTGGGTAGGAATCAGGGTTTGACATGGAAAGCATTCAAAGCCAAGCTAGGAGAATAATTAAAAAAACCGAATTTCCACTCTTTTTAAGTCATGCACTGTGTACCATGTCCACACCACACAGAACTTTTAAGGAAAAGAACTGCCCAACAGATTCGAGTGGGGCGGTCTCAGGACACCAAAGAATGGGTTCAGCAATTTTAAATGAATGTCCACGGGTGGCACAGAACATCACATACGGTCAACAGAAAGTCCCTGCATTAGCGGTTCCTGAAAGGCTCTTCCAACAGCAAGAAGGCTGCCTCCAAACCGTTCTAGAGTCCCCGAGTGCTGGGACATTACCAGGGTGGCGAAAGTCCTGATCTTACAAAGAGCTCTCTGGTTCAGAGCACTATGCTACAAAGTAACAGAACCCCTGAGTGTTCCCAAATGTGTGAGGGTGATATCCAGGTTGCAGCTGAGGATAGCCATAGTGCAAATGCAGAGATTGGCCAATGTGCCCCTTCTCTACCCCATCATTCCCAACCCCTCCCTGTTTCAACTTGCCTAAACTTTATAAATGTCACTTTCAAAAAAGAAAACGGTTGCGGTGAGGTTGAATGCATGCACGTTTAAGTAGCAGACAATTAAGTCTTTCAACCAAAATGTATTGAACCACAAGGACAATGCAACTGTTATGATGAAATTCAATTTTTGTTGTTTAGTCCTGTCAGCCATACAGGCCGTAATAGCACTGCAAAACAAGATTGTAAGCCGGAGCAATGTTTTGACAGCAATTTATAAATGAAGGATAAACTTCAAAACTGAGAAAGTTTCTATTTTGAAGATCTGCAACAGCGTTACCAAATCTAAATCCAAGTGTCAACCTTCTCCACCAATTCACATTTCCAGTATTTCAAACCCAAGCATTCTCTGCCAGTCCTAACAGTGGTTCACAACGACTGATATTATTACTATAAGCAGCCCTCTGAAACGTCTGTCGGTGAAAAAAAGGCTCTGCATATAAAGCAATCAACAAAGGAGACCCTACACTGATGCTGCGTGACCTCTGTGATGTGTTTTCACAACCTACAAACCTGACAGTGCTCCAAGCTGGTGCCAGACAGAAACTGAAAGAGCATCGTCTCTAATTCCATTCCTGTTGTACCACAGAGCTACTGTAGCCAACTTCTGCACGATGGGGGCGCTAGACCATGCCCACAACATTCCTCTCCTCCCATGGTCCCAGTGAACTAGTTTAATCTTACTATCATAGCCCTGCCTGCCACAGAGGGCCTTTTCAGGGCTTTCACCATACAGGGAAAAGACGTCCTGCTCTGCAAAGAACAAAAATATCTACAAATCATTCACACTAAATTTATAACATGATAACCGACATATACATATTCTTAAAGCCGATAAAACTAAGCCATGTTGAGTGCACCAGGCATGTCCCTTAATTCATCACTCCCCCCAAATGTATCACAAAACAACTGTAAGAAAATTAAAGTAATGATGCCACAAAAAAAATGCATAAAAATGGGCCATATGGGCAAACAGACACAGCAGATTCGACAACTAGTTCCCACTGTGGAAAACGTGTACAGCCTCACAACCTAGTTGCCAAATCACAACAAAAAAAGCTGGCGTGTTATAAATTCTGCATGAGACAGAAGTGCAAAGACCTACAATGACGGGAGAATGGGACACAAAGGTAAAAACCAACCAACCAACATACAAAAACCAACCAACCAATCAACCACCCGCCTCATATCCCCTCCCCCTCATAAAAATTTTTTAAAAATCTATTACTTACTGGTGAACTTGCCTACAGAACACATGAAAACATGTACCACAACTGAACTGGAACCGAGATCATTATGCAGTGTATGCATGCAGGCTTAAAATTAGTCCAAGGGCACTTCATGTTTCTTTCTTTCTTCTTTTTTTTTTTTTCCAACAGAGTTGTCACAGCAGAAACCTAAATGAACAGAGTGAAACATTTTATGAGAGGATAGAATCAGAGCGAAGGATACCAGTAGGTAATGAATGAACTCATTTTGTATTCTTACAATCGAACTGTTGACAAGTGATGATGTCAGGGGATGGTCACAGAGGGTATTTTTTACAGCTGAGATTCAAACATGGCAATTTAGTTATTCCGCATGCTGTAGATCAGAGTGATGCCCCAATGACTGGTTAATGCAAACATCAAAATGATAATATATAATCAAAGATCATTACTCTCTTATTTAATTATCACTTGTTAGTGGGTTATCCCTGTAATTTACTGTGAATGACTATGAGACTAATTACTGAAAATATTCAAGTAACTAACTTCCAGTGTCATGAATCCAAATTTGACATATATATGCACATCAACTCACACTGGTTTAATACATATGAATACAAAACAAATCAAAATCATCTGCAACACACCAGATGAGGTTGGCAGAGAAATGGATTTGATATAATGTACAAAATTGTCTGGCATCGTTCTGAATTGCAATTCTGACTTTTGTTTAAGGTTTTGTTTGTTTTTTAACTTTAGAACTCTTGAATGGTTGAATTTAACTTGAAGTTCTAAAAAAAAAAAATAGTGAATTGAATCAGCCACCAAACCACACACACACACACACACACGCGCAATATGGACAAGCCACCAAACACGCATACACACATACATCCACATGTAGTACACACAAACACACACATGTAATATGGACAATCAACAAACCAATACCACAGTGTTTGGTTAGGTTTTAGCACATATATGCATTCTGCCAGTGAACAGCAATATCCCAGCATGTGGGAAATTAGTCCCTGGACCTACAAAATTAAAAGCAGGTTCACATTACTAATGAACATAACACTGGCTTCTTTGCATATGGACAGTGCCACTGTCAACCAATCGTTGCAATGTAGAAATTAAGCTCCCAGCCTGGCTTTCTGTCACAGCTGGTTTTATTCATGATGTACAGTGCTCCGTTTGAAATTACATACCTCCAATCTGAATAAATAATTAAAAAATAAACAACAAAGTATGCAAACACATTTACATTTGTGTATTCATACATGTATATGTGAGTGCTCACATGCAAACTCACTCACACAGACAATCGGACACACACACACCATCATCATCATCATCACAATCAATTTCATGAGCAAGTTGAAAAAAATGTGTTGAAGTTACATTGTAAGTAATTCATATATTCTCTGCAACCAAACAATTGCCATCATCATGAAGCTAGGAAGCTTATTGTAGGTAGTGTCTTTTTTTATGATGTTAAAACCTTAAAAGTACTACTACCCCACCAAGTAAATGACCCAGCAACAGAGCTCGGTCTCTAGCTGGTATGTGACCTTTGATGGCTATGGCTCCTTGTTAGTAATGGGACTTGGTGCAGGAATGAGCCCAATGTGTCTGGGTATAAGTGGATACATGGCATTGCACATGGGGCGATGCCACTGTCAGGGCACATCGGATAAATCTGGGGAAATAAATGTGTAAGTTCATCCACATGGGCGCACACACAGGCTGGGATTAATGAACTACTGGTTCATAAATTAATTTTGCAGTTTATTTGTCATTAAAAACAGTTCAAATAGATGAGCGCACAAAAATGCCATGAAAATGACTGAGTTTCCCCACAAACAGTATTAAGTCTGCTGACAAAAGAAAAGATGCCGCCTCGACAGTTTCCTCTCTCTCTCTCTCTCTCCTGTGTTTAAAAAAAAAAAAAATTATTCACTTTATACCAACTGATGCAAAATCCTTACATCTAATATGTGCACATTAAAAGAATGAAATAAAATGAACAATAAAAAAGCATTTGAAATGGGTGCATGAGTGACCAGTTTGCTGCATAGATAACAAAAATATAACTGAAAAAAAATCATTTATTAACTGCACAGCTCCCTCAAGCACTTTCTTACAATTTCATTTTGTCACTGTGATGTTGAAGTTAATGAAGTACCAACACAGAGTTTGATGAAAAGCTGATGTTGTTTAACTAAATCTTATGAATGACATGGTATGTATTGATTACTTCTGGAATATGCTGTACACTGACCTCAAGTTTCCAATGTCTGTTACATGCTATAGTTTTCTCTCTTTCTTTACTTCCTTTTTTCTTTTCTTTTTACTGGTCTGATTTTTTTTATTTCTACGATTCAAGAAGCCATAGCTTTATCCTCTCCAAACATTTTTTTTTCTGATGCCATAGCTTTATCCTCTCCAAACATTTTTTTTCTGATGCCATAGCTTTGTCCTCTCCAAACATTTTTTTTTTCTGATGCCATAGCTTTATCCTCTCCAAACATTTTTTTTCTGATGCCATAGCTTTGTCCTCTCCAAACATTTTTTTTCTATCAACAAAATGCGTGATCAAAACTCTGCCTCACCTCAAACAAAGTAATCAATCCCAAGAATCAGGACAGATTTTGAAATCCAGAGGTGCCAACTCTCTCCAGTACTTCTGGGTACACAATATGGGAAATCTGTCGGTCCAAATTACTGTCTGTCAGTTTGAGACTTTGCTGTACCTTTAAATACCTGAAGACATGGTGTGACATGTATGTCTCCAAGAAGCTGATATGAAATCTAGCTTGAACACAGTACATTTGACTCATGTTCCACTGACTTTTTCTGATGGCAGAATGCATGGATATTACTCAATTTACTGAGAATAAACCGGCTATAACTTTTGTTCACGTTTTCTTTGAATTGGTGGATGTTTCAGCTGGAATGAAAGAAGAAAAATTAATACACAAGTTTCAAGCATATTGTCTTCTTATTCATAACTGATTATAGTAACTGATAACAACTCACGTAATTGGCTACCAGTAGTTTAATGTGTTGAAAATTCGACAGAATAAGTAAATAGTGCAAGTCAAGAGTAATATCTTTTCAGGTCAGCGCACATAACAGGAATTCCTGTCCCAAAAAATAAACTGAAAGGCTAAATCTGTACAAAATTCAGAGGAGCATAACTTACTACAATGAAAAATCAAAAGTTGGCACCTTTAGAAATCTGGCTGGTGAACAAAAAAGAAGTCCCTTTGACCATTAGATACTGTGCAACAGCAATGACTTTTCCTTTCTATGACAATCATGAAGCATAAACTAAAGACTGTCTCACTTCCTTGGATAGCCTTACACTTCCTTGCAGCAATTGCCATTATGCTGTACACAGCACAGCCACTGCACTGCAATGCCTGTTGCCACAAGCAACTGCCATACAGTCGATAAATCAAGTAAAATGTAGAAAAGCTCAAGAATGTCCGAGTTTGCATTAATCTATTTTTCATAAAATTTGGGTTGGTTTGTTTTTTGTTAAAAAGGAGTCAAATCTTCAAAACAAAGTTTGCATCACTACTAGCTAATGTTATTTTTGTTTCACAATGTTGTGGTACAACTCATATAATCACAGTTTCCTGAATAATTCACATTTTGTTAAAGAACTCATTACAACATTTTCTTAAATAATAAATCAACTACCAGTTTCATACTGCCAGAACCTGATTGATGCCTAAAGTTATACACAAAATCAAGGATTCAGGACAGAGTGGTTTGAAGGCCAACTGTGAGGTGTGTTTACACAACAGATGAATTCTAACACCACAACCAACCTACATGCTCTCCATCAATCCATAACAACACAGACAATGGAGAGAACTGGCAAAAGACCTGAGCAATCCATACACACCATTAGGATTACCTTCTGATGGACTTTCCAATATGACTATTTCATGACAGCGATTCATGTCCATGACATGAGGGAAATGAAGCGTGAAGCAGGAAATGGTTCATTCATAAACGTTCATGGTCGTGGCATGATGCCTGTAGTGAAGATTGATTTATTTTACTTGTGACCTCCCTCCTTCCCCCATCCCAGCTCATCCTTCTCCCAACCCTCCTTCAAAAAAAAAAAGAACTCTTATGCACTTCCAATATGCTTAAGCGGCAGGAAAAGAAAAAAAAAACTGAGAGAAAGGAAATGTATGAAAATAGTTCCCTTTGCCGTCTCCACACTGCTGAGAAAACTGATGTGGCACCGGCCCGTTGACGTCAGAGAATAAAGCTGTTCATCCAGGGAATCTCCAATGGCGTGTCTCAGTCGATGCCATCATGTACCTGAAATGAACACAACAGGTTTACTGGTTTAAACATTTAGCTTTCTGTCCCTCTCTCACTCCTATCTCTCATTCCTCTTTCAACTTCTTTCTTGTCTTTTCTTTTCATCATTTGTTCAACTTGCAGGTTTACTGATAACATGGACTGGTGAACAAAGGCGTCAAATGGTGATCTTGACTTTTAAAAGGAGAGAGAGAGAGAGAGGGAGAGGGAGAGAGAGAGTGTGTGTGCACGATTGTGCATGCATGTGCACAAGAGAGTGCACAAGAGAGAGAGATAGAATGAGTGAGTGGGTTTGTGTAAGTGGACAAGATGGAAGAATGGTGAAAGAACACAAAGGCAAGCAGAAGAAAGGCTTACAGGTAGTAACACAAAAAGATGGGGGCAGTGTACACAGAGACTCACTTGCAGATGATGATTATTTCAAATCAATTTTATCTTTTGTTTATAGTTAATTATGCAGATTTTTAAATTGGTTCTCAGTTTATACTCCATTTTGTTAAACGTCATCTGGAGCTGAAAATAAACCGGTTTCAGACAGTGAATGTGCAAAACTAACAGAGTTAGGTGTGTGTGTGCGTGTGTGTGTGTGTGTGTGTGTGTGTGTGTGTGTCAGTGTGTTCACCTCATGAATTTAGCAAGATGCAAGTAGTAAAGAGTTTAGCCTTTAGGCAAATCCCTTTTCATGTAAGTTGAGACTATGAGCTGTGCATGTCCGTATCTGCCATATTATGTTTGCTTGCAGTCTGCCATGCTCATCTTTCCCCCCTCTTATACTTAATTTTGGGGGATGTCATCTTCATCAATCACAAGCAATTGTTTTAATTTTTGCTAAAACTCAAAATTTTAAATCAGGAAAGCCCATGAGGTACTTTTTGTTTCTTTGTTCCAATGAAACAAATTGTAGGATCACTAGATGGGAGCAAGGCCAAACTGGTTGTTTACAGTGATGAAGAAGACCTCTTCATACATGTCGAAGTCCATCCACACATGAGTTAAGAGTAGTTTAGTAGTAGTAATTTCATATCTGCCGAAAACTGGAAACAAATGAAAAATACTTAACAACAATTGATTTTTAAGTAGCTAAAAGATGTATTTGGTGAAAACGGAAAAGTATCAAATGCTGACGAAAAGAGTGCCGATAACCATGTTCACCTTAGCTCAGAATCGAAGAGAAGAGACGAAAAATACTAACAGTTCTATCGATCTAACAAATTTGGAGTTCATATGAGGAAAAAAAGAAATGTATCAGACACTGACAAAAAGAGTGCCAATAACAATGTTATAAGGACCTTCAAGCTCAGAGTCGAAGTGAAGAGATGAAAAATGCTAAACAAAAGCTAATTTCATTATATCTAACAAGTCTGGAGTTGGAAAAGGTATGGAAAAAAACATTAAATGCTGATGAAAAGCGTGCCAATAACAATGAGAACTTTCATGCACTGAGTCAAAGTAATGAACAATACTTAACAAATTATTTTAAGTTCAGAGCAGGACTGGGTAGAAAAAGAAAAATATCACTGACCAAAAGAGTGCCAATGACAGTATAATAATAATAATAATAATAATGTATAATACTTATATAGCGCATTTCTTGTTGTACAACTCAATGCGCTTACATCCACCATTTGCACTTATTCATACAATATTCATGCACACAGCAAAAAGAAAATACACAATGGCAGACGCACCTACATGCATAAACTGTCTCACCGAACTAGTTGTGGAGGAATTTAAGAGAGATCTAGTCATCTACAGAAGAGAATAGGCTTTTTTGAAGAGGTAAGTTTTGAGCTGAGATTTAAAAGAAGAAAGAGTAGGCTGATTACGAAGGTCTTCAGGGAGGGAGTTCCAAATAGAAGGTGCTCTAAAACTGAAGGCTCTTTCGCCAACAGATTTCAGAGAACGCTTAGGGATTTTCAAAAGTTTTTGTGAAGAAGAGCGAAGGGTACGAGAGCTTTGGTAGGTGCAGAGAGAAGAAGAGAGATAGTGAGGAAGAGATTCATTGAAGTGGCGGAAAGCAAGAACTGCCAGTCTAAATTGCCACCGATACCGTATGGGAAGCCAGTGCAGTTCGATCAGCATGGGAGTGATGTGCTCACACCTCCTCCTCTTCAAAACAAGTCGTGCAGCGCTATTTTGGACTCTCTGCAGCCGAGCAATCTGTTCTGCGGGAAGCCCAGCATAAACAGAGTTGCAGTAGTCCAATCTTGACATCACCGTGGCACAGACTAGCCTGACAGCTACTTCCCTGGACATAAAGCGTCGGATGGAAGCAATACGTCTCAGCTCTAAAAAGGATGAGCGACAGACTACAGATATTTGATTCTGCATGGTCAGACACTGATCAATGGTAACACCAAGGTATTTGACAGAGTTACTGAAAGGCAATTCAGTACCATCAACAACCATTGACTCTGACTCAACGAGTTTGAGGCAGGAGGAGGTTCCAACGGGCATGACTTCAGTCTTTTCACAATTTAATTTAAGCTTATTACTTGTCATCCATTCCTGCACACTGCTGATACACCGAGACACCCCAGATTGAACAGAAACAAACTCATCAGGTGTGCCACTCTTAGAAAGCTCAGTGTCATCAGCATACTTGTGAAAATCACAATCATGGTCCGAGATAACATCTGACAAGGGCTGTGAGTACAATGTAAACAACACTGGGCCCAATACTGACCCCTGTGGCACTCCATACAAAAGAGGTGACAAAGTAGACCTTACACCACCCACAACCACCGCCTGTGACCTATCTCTGATGTACGATTCGAACCACTGGAGAACTATCCCATCAACACCAAAAGTGACCCTAAGCCTTTCAAGTAAAGTAGTGTGATCTAGCGTATCAAAGGCAGCACTCAGATCAAGCAAGGCTACGAGAGAAACAAGTTTACTGTCGGATTTGCACAGTAAACAGTCCAGTACGCTCAATACAGCAGTCTCAGTGCTATGATTCTTCCTATAAGCAGACTGACAGGCCTCAAGAAGACCATGGTCTGAAAGATGAGTCTGAAGCTGCTTCAGCACAACTCTTTCAAGGATTTTTGAGAGGAATGGGAGGTTGGACACCGGTCTATAGTTCTTTAACTTATTAAGGTCCAGTCCTGGCTTTTTCAAGAGAGGGGTAACCATTGCCTGCTTAAACTGAGGAGGCACTATGCCTGACAAGAGAGATTTGTTTACAATGTTTGTAATCACGGGAATCAAATGAGAGGCACAACGTTTAAGGAGGGAAGTAGGGATGGCGTCAAGGACACAACTTTTGCTGGAGGATTCACTTATGAGATCGCCGATCAGTTTTTCATCCACAGGATTAAAAGTACAAAAAGGTGGTCCACAGTATTTATCGTAAAGAATTGGTTGGGAAGGATTTGCATCAAGATTGTCACGGATGGTTTTGATTTTATCAACAAAGAATTCACTAAATTGTTGAGAGATTTGAGAAGGAGGAATGTTCGTGGGCAAACTTAATTTCTTTTGTTTGCCAAGTAGTTCACTTGAAAGAGAAAACAACTGCTTTGATGAAGAACAAGAGTCAATTTTATCACGGTAGTATGACTCTCTGGCATCCTGGAGGCAGTCCCCTGCCTCACACCTGTTCGCTGCAAAGATCTGGCGGTGGATGGTCAATCGGCTCTTTCTCCAGCGTCTCTCGCTGCGCCGGCGTTGACGTCGAGCAGCTCTCACGTCCTCGGAGAGCCAAGGAGCTGAGGGACGGTCAGTAACACACCTAGTCACTGCAGGCGCGTGTCGGTCCAGGATTTCCTGAAGGCCATCGTTAAGCACTTCAACTAATTGTGTGACATCTGCATTGCTTTGCTGCTTACGCATGCCCTGAGCAAAACTCTTGACCTCTTGGTCAAAAACAGCCACACACAATGCTTTCATGTTCCTAGACGTAACAAGTCTTTTCCGAGGAGGGGGTCTGGAGATCTTCAAACTACACACAACAACAAAATGGTCTGAAAGACCAGCATAGTCACGAACTTCATCCACAAGCTCACGTCAAAGAGATGAAAAATTTTCAAGTCATTTTTATCATATCTGAGAAATTTGGAGCTGGAAAGGGAAGAAAAAGAAAAATATCAGATACAGACACTAACGAAACAAGTGCCAATAACAATGAGGATCCTGAACCTCAAAATCAAAGCAGAAGAATCTTCAACAATGATTTTAATGGAAACATAATGTACCTAATGCAAGCGAGGAATGCAGGCAGTACTGAAGAAAAACAGAACAGTATATAATTGGATATTAATTTGGAAGAAACGGTACTGGATTTATTTCACAATCAGTTGAGAAAGCTGGTCCAAAACGGTTTCTCATCTTATTCCTTAACACGAACTTCAAATTGGCATTAGTGCACAAATAGCACCTCATTATACATCGCAGCCTGGCTCTCGTTGAGGTAGGCCAAGAGCCAACCTCATGGGGAAAATCATGCAAACCAAAAAACGCAGTGACACAGACAAAGTAGTGAAGGGGAATCCAAATCATCATGACTCAAGAGAATGTATCCCTGTATTTGACAAAGCATGAAGCAATGCTGAGAGCCGTCTCACTGAGCATGAGCTCTGACAATGGCCCAATGAAATACTCAAGTGTATCTTCTGGGCATGTGATAAACTGTAGATCTATTCTTTGTTATTATTACGTCGTCGGCTTGCCAGGCACCATGACAAGTGAAATCTGGGGGAAATTCCGACCCAAGCAACTTTCAGTTTCGAACTTCTAAGCTAAATAGTAAATGTCTCCTTAAGTAAAAAAAACGTTCATTCATGAATACAAGCTTTGATGACGATAGAAAGTATTGAAACACATGCACAAATCATCAAATGTCTTGAGATAATGAGTGAAAGTTGTGCAGTACAAAATTTTTCAAAGGTATTTTCAAGTTATACACTCAATACAGTGTGAAATGCGCATATCTGTACCTGAATCCAGAGTTCTGATATGCAAAAAAAAAAAGAACCCCCTGAACACTGCACCTGAAATCTGCGGGACCCTGGATCATGATGCCAGAGCTGCTGATCTTCCCATACAAGAACAGCTAGAAAACAACTGACCACAGCATGATACAATTTGGCAGAAGCTTGAAAAAAAAACAAACATAAGGAGAAGGTCTACAGATCTATGCAATGGCTCTAATGCTGAGAACTGTACATCTGTTGTAAGGTGGGACAGTCAAAACTGTTAGTCATCCCAAAGTGAAAAAAAATATAAACATAACAGTTTAATACAATTTTTCTAATGGCGCCAGATGAGGTAACACAACAGTGACAGACCTCTTCAGTAGTGACCTGTAAGCATCTTTTGCTGCCATTCGCAATTTGGACATCACATTAGCAGGAAATTTGCTTCCATCATCTAAATAACATAAAAAAGGCTAGGGGGGAGGGGTGGGGTGGGGGGGGGGGGGGGGGGGGGGGGGGGGGGGGGGAGCCAGGAAAAAGGAAGGTACCATGAAAACAACCATGGTTAGTCTTGGGGGGAACCATTGAGAAGCCAGGTCACAAGGAACAAATAGGATGGCAAAAACAGACTGAATCATCCACAAATGTGACAAAACCACCAAAAAGTAAAGAGAGACATTAAGTACAGATCACTTTGCTATTGGGCAGATGGGACAATTTTGGGGCAGAGCAGAGTCATTTGCCATCAAAGCCAGTTATCTTGTCAACATTTACAGGAAACGTATGCCATTCGCAGAATTAACTCTCAACAGTTTTTGAGATTTTTGTATTCTGCATGACGGATGTTCTTTTTTTCGTAACATTCTGCTCGTTATTTCTAAAATAATATTTTTGTGATGAATGTGTCTGTTTCAGGTTTTTTAGGTGATGTACTGCTTCAGAAAACAAAAATGTTATATTAAATACCATAATTCAGGGAAGAAAACCGTCAATCAATGGTGATCGAAACTCAAGGGAAAGAACTGAACAGAGTTAATTACGCAAACTGCAAAGTATGAAAAATTCATAAAATCAGTATTCTAAAATCTTAGCACAAAAACAGGATCATGACATAAATCAACTGCTCACTATGGATGTTACTGAAAAATCATGTTCTGAAAATAATGGATTGTGTCAGTAACCTCTCCTGTACAGAAAATAGATGGCATGTACTACAGTAATTTAAGTTTGGGAGCAAAAACATACATGAATCATGATTACATGCATTTCAAAATGGGAAATTTATGGTCAGCTTTCACAATGATGAGGAAAGACTGTTTCATTACTTTGGCTGATTTAACACATCTGTGCACTGTTCCTGTGCTTTCGAAGATCTATCTCAATTCCAAGTATAGGGTTCAGTTCGACTATAGCCCAAATAACCGTTTGCCAAATTATGGGCTTGCATAAAGTTGCATAATATCAGAAACTAGCTTTCTCATAAAGCTGCTGAAACCTTTTTTTGCATCCTCTCCATAGAAAGCTGCTGTTTCTGACTGCTCTAGATAGTCTCAGGGAGTCCACACACATTCTGTTACATGATTCCCGACAAAATTCTAATAAGAAACAAAATCAGACCTTGCCATCAAAGTGTGGAAAAAGCCTTGCGCTAAACTGAAATTCTATTCTGTATGACGTAGCAGTGCAGTGACTGCATCTTTCATTCTTTGACACAGCCCTTCAAACAAGGTTTTAGGATTGGGCTAAAAACACAACATGCAGTGCAATATCAGCAATGTTGTTCCAACAGATAGTAAGGAAGTGGGAAGAGATCTACAACAAGAGGTTAGATTTACTAAAAACCAGTGTTTGTGGTCAGAACACTGAATGTTAATAATAAATGTGTGAGAGAGTGGTGTGTGTGTGTGTGTGTGTGTGTGTGTGTGTGTGTGTGTGTGTGTGTGTGTGTGTGTAGAGAGAGAGAGAGAGAGAGAGAGAGAGAGAGAGAGAGAGAGAGAGAGAGAGAGAGAGACAGACAGACAGATTGACCGGTACACTGGATATGTATATTTTGAGATTTCTTTACAAATCAAGAAATGACAAGCCCGACCTTAAAACTCTAACAAAACCTGGAATGCTTTGTTGCCTCTAACTTTATCTCAAAGGATGAAGTTACTTCTGAAATAAGCTGCACAAAATGTTTTAGTAATCCTCAAACAGGTTTAAACCATTCAACACCAAAGAAAATGCCTAGAATGCTAGAGTTACATGTGAAGTATGAGGGTGTTGCGACAGTTGGGCAGTGCTGCCAAGACTGTGGCTGTTAATGGATCAAGGTGTTTTAGACCACATGAACCAGTTTCTAAGAACACTGCTGTCAGAAGATCCATTATGAAACAGGTTTTGAGACAAGCTGGAGTCCATGACTGATCTCCACAATTTTCAAAGAATGTCAGTGGAAAGCTTATGCTCCTGGTAGATTCAACCAAGCCACTTAGGTCTGCATGGGATAAAGGTTAGGCAAAGCCATGTGTATCCTGGTCCTCCAGGTTGAGGGGCTGCTAACAGCTCAGGTAAAGGAGAGAACCATAACTTTACACATACAGATCCTGAGCAGAAAGTGGAAGTGCGCTAGGCTGGACCCTTCTGACTCCAGCCTGGAAGCAGGCGAGAGAAAAGAAGAAGGGAAAATCTGGAAACATCTGGAGAAGAGACTTTGAGGTAGAGTTAAGGAAGAAAGGAACCAACTGGACTGAGACTTTGAGGACAGCTCTAATTCAAGCCCAATGGCAAGTTGTCGCTGGTGGTCTGTCATATGGGTCAAGAGCCTAAGAAGAAACAGTTTTTGAAATGCAACTTTTTCTGCTGTGGCACAATATGGCATGATTATCATTATAAAGAGCCAAGACATACCACAGAAGTTTTACTTTCTGTTGTTATAAAACAGATAGCCCCACAAGGCACAATATGGCATTCATGATTATGTAAGACATACAACAGAAGTTTCAGTTTTCACTGTTATTAAACAGCCCACCAAACTACAACGTTGGCCTTTTCAGGGCTGTCACCACTGTGGGGAAAAAACAAAAGTGGACCTGTACTCCAAAAAGCAATAAACAACCAGATGTACAATGCAAATTCAAACAATGGAGGGCCTGTATTCCAAAAAGCAATAAACAACCAGATGTACAATGCAAATTCAAAACAATGATAACTAATCTGATATTCGCCAGGCTGAGAAAACTGTCCTGCTCAGGGTGCCAGACATTCCCATTAAATCATTATCCCCAGATAAAAAAAAAGAAAAAAAAATTCAATTTTTTTTCTTTAAAGGTTAAAATATAATTATTATAAATAAACATACTGATGCCAAAAGGTACATAAAAAGGCAATGCAGGCTAATACCGACAGAAGAATGGAAGCTAGTGTCCATTCTAAATGTCAGGACCGGAAATTCCCAATCAGCATTTAGTTGTCGCCTGAACAAGAAGTTAAAAATAAATATACTAGTCTCCCTAATTTTTTTTCAGGGTTAAAAATAAATATACTAGTCTCCCTAATTTTTTCTTGCACTCCTGAGGTAAAAATTCTGTTAACAAAATTAACTATCAGTACCATAATGACAAGTCAGCAAATATAGGTCAACAATGACATGCTTTGCACGTATTTGATGTCGGCTTGAGAAATATTACTCTTTCACCATAAATGTGAAAATGTTTCCCACTGTACATACATAATATTACATTTATAAGAAAAGAAAATTTTCACCTTAAACCACTCATGCATTCC
The DNA here is from genome assembly GCA_033310375.1 of Conus canariensis. Classification (NCBI taxonomy): domain Eukaryota; kingdom Metazoa; phylum Mollusca; class Gastropoda; order Neogastropoda; family Conidae; genus Conus; species Conus canariensis. The sequence continues at coordinate 78,918,553 of CM065717.1, read as the reverse complement.
TGGACTGAATTAAAATGATAAAATCTCTATGTTAAGTATGTTGCTTTCAGTCTCCTTCTCTCTTTCTCCCTCTTCACCACACATACCAGAACTAAAAATTCTCAGATAATTTTATAGTTTTCATGGGGACAAGTAGAATAAAAAATTACTTTCCCCCCCAAATTTCTATTTGCCCTTCCTAATTTCACTCTCTCATACTAAAAGCAAGCATCTGTGGTGCATCTGCAGGCATCATGGTCTGTATAGCTGTGAAGAAGATTTGAGTGAGAAATAAGGCTTATGACTAATAAAAATAAAATAATAAATTCCGTCATACATAATACTGGGTATGAATGGAAAAATGTCTCCCACCAAACATGTTTCCACATATAATTTAATCAGAGATTACTTCCCTTGTAGATTTCCAGTCTTTATTCTCCCTTCAGTTTTTGACACAGGGATAAAAACACCCCCAGAATTTGAGGCCTGGCTACAGGAAACAGATATTTTAATTCAGTCGAAAAAAAAATGAAAAATAAAATAAGGGGGAAAAAAAGACAACTGAAAGACACTTGGGAGAAAGAGACAACAAAAAAAAACCAAGATTCCAAGGGAATAACAGCATCATTAAGACAAAAAAATGAGTTGTAATGTGTTGGCTTTCTACTAAATCCACCTAATGTCTAAAAATTAAATCTGAGATTCTCAAATTATGAATCAAAATTTGTTACTTACAACACTGCCAGGGCGTGCCCATGTATAGACAAGGCCTTCTTGGCATGCGGTGACGATGCATTCCTCGCGAAATACTATACAGGTCAAGCGTTCATGGGCCACCTTCTTGCAAATCAAGGGCTCCAACATAGCCACGTCTTCAAGTTTAGGACAGGCTGGTGTCCCATACAGTTTCATGCACTCATCCACAGGTTTCAGATGGTTGGCCTTCGAAAGCAGCCCCACTCGGTCAGTATTGCGACTGGCCAGGCTGAAGTTGCGTTTGTGTTCTTTCTTCTCCTGGCTCTCCTTACGATCAGCCACGGACAAGGTGGCAAACTTTGTGGTGGTATTGATGACAGAATTGCCTACAGAGCTGGATGTTGTTCCTGACAAGTGGCCAATGTCATTGCCAATACAGTTCACTTTACCTGCATTGTTGGGTAAACTGTTGGAGCGTGGTACCGAACTCCCGCTGGCGTGAAATCCTAGGGTGGTGGAAGTGCGGGACTTGTACGGCTGTCTTACAATATCCTCAGTCAATTCCCACAAGCACATTTCTGTGTCCTGACCCACAGAGCCAAATCGATATGTTGTGTAATGCACAGAAGATGTAGGTTTGTCCACAGTGGAGTTATGGTTTGAGTTCATATGGGATCCGTTAACTGGGGTGGACTCTGAGGGACTGTCTATTCCCTTACTGCTCCCACTTTCCTTATTAGCACTATCACAGCTGCTGACATGATTGGCCTTGGCCTGGGTAGGAATGTTTGCATGCAGATAGGAGGAAGACTCTACCACATCTCTGGAGATAAACTCACAGTTCTCATCATCACAGACTAAGCAAGTGTACTCATCAAACGACACCATATTGACCCATGACCTGTGCCCATGACCCCTACAAATCACCCGCTTTTCATGGAAGGACCAGACAGTCACCAAGTCATCCTCCCCACCTGTCACTATGAACTTGCCATCCGGTGACCAGCACACACACAGCAAGCCCCCAAAGTAACTCTTCATGGTCCCCACAAGTTCCATGGTGTTGTAGTTGAAAACACGTAGATACCCATCCTGCCCAACCACAGCCAGATAGCGGGAACATGGGGAGAAAGCAAACTCGTTGATAGCACCAGAGCCTATCACCCAGCGGTACAGTGGGTTACGGGTGCTCTTGGTCTTGCAGGTGAAGATGGAGAAACCTTCTCCCTGCTTGAATGGCTGGTAGTTGGGAGGTGTCTGTCCACAGGGCAGCTCTTCGTTGTACAGGTAGAGCTGTCCACTGCCATGGGACACCAGGAACTGGTTGTGAGAGCCAGGGATCCACTTGATACAAGTCACCTTGGTCTTGTCAATCAACCTCTGCAACAACCAGTCATACATCCAGTCAAATCTTTTGCTTGGACCTGTAAACTACTCTAAGTAAAAATGTTATCAACTGTCCTCAATTCCCACCAAATGTAAAATTTTCCATAAGCAGCTATTTCTAACATTGAAAAACAAAACACACACACACACACACACATATATATATACACACACACGACACAAACTACAACCAAGTAAGCAACCAGCTAAAGATCCCCTTCAACAATACAAGAATGAGAATCAGAAATTATCAAGAAGAAATAATGTCGTTTTAAATCCAATCATTGCAAGAAAAGAAAATGGTTTGTGATGGCATATCTTGAAAGTACAAAATATGAATAACCTTATGTCTTCTACAGTGTCGTGCAATCATTAAGTACAAACAGTTCATGATGATCTAACAGGTCCAATTTTAGAAATGCACTGTACCAACACTGTCCAAGTTTTGCTACCTTTTATCCTGTCATAGGAACTCATAATCAATGTAATATCAAATGTTTAAAATTTAACAAGGACTTAAGTCTTTTTGAAGTGTTATCAATAAAAAGAGAAAGAGAGAGAGAGAGAGAGAGAGAGAGAGAGAGAGAGAGAGAGAGAGAGACAGACAGAGAGAGAGGGGAGACCAGTGTCCATCAAAAAGCAGTATGGGTAAATGAAAAACACACCAACCAACCGACCGAAACCTTTGACAGTTAAGACCAGTAAAAAGACAAAAATTAATAAAACCAATAGGAAATTTATGTAAATATAAAACTAGAAATTACTGCTTTTCTTTTTTCTCCTCTTATCTATAAATAAATCAACATATAACATGTACAGACGCACATGCGTGACTAATGATACACTGATTCAATAACTCATTTATACACTGACATGAATAATAGTATTACTGTTAACATCATTTGATGAGTAAACAGATTTAACGGAGCGTGAGCGCGCGCACACACACACATGTATCTGAAACTATCAAAAATTTGAAAGATTCAAATCTAATGAACACACACACACACACACACACAGCGATCAAAAACCAAAACCAGAGTCAAAGCACAAAGGAGCATTCAACCAGTAATCATAAAAGTTAACTATTAGTATTAGCGATGTGCCCCATTTTAAAACCAGAAAACACCTCTGACCTCTTCATTGTACAGTTTGCTGATCTCCTTTTTGATGGGGTCAATCAGCTGTACCTGTCCTGCTGTAAAGCCCACCAGCAGCAGCACACTCTCAGGGGACACCAGTGCTGCATTGAAATCATGGCAAGTGGGTAACGTCCCTTTATAGATGCGCTTGTCAATAGGCTTGGTCAGGTCTGCAGCCTGCAAAAGAAAATTTGGACAAAAAAAAAAGTCATTTTCAACTGGAAAAGAAATATTTTCCCTGCTTCTGCCAGACATGAAAGCAAGTCTTCTCCTCCATAATCTGCTGTAATAATCATCATAGCCTCATGACCTACAGTTCCATTGAGTCTTTACACTCAGGTAAAGTAAAACAAATTCATAGGCAAAACTTAAATCATTACTTCAAATGGCCCTCAATTTTACTTTACACCCTCAGCAACACTTGCATGTTTTATACTTTAAGAGAATATTTCTTTAACAGTTTCAAGTCTATGCAGTAGGCAAGTGTCTCTTAAGATGACAATGCTTGCCCATGGAGCAATTCCCTACATATTTTATGGCCTAAAGCATGAAAAGTTTCTGTTGAAAGATATGCCCATTTCAGGCTTAAAACAAACGCCAACATGGAGATCCGGTGTGTCCTTTTTGTGATTACTTCCTCTATCTTCGAAGAGAAAAGTTTTACAAGCGTTCATAACTTTCACACACTGACATAAAGATAAAATGTTCTCAATCTATAACCAAATATGGTTAGTTAAATGTATAAAAAATGTGTTAACTCTATTCTTTACCCTGGCAGTTAGTGTACAAACATGTATGTTTAATGTCAATCTATTCATTTTACAGATATTACTTCATATACACATATAAAGCTTTATTTTTTTAAAGTACTCTCACCAGGTTCAAAATCTAGATAGTGTTAACTTTACCCATAATCATTCTTGAGCCAGAAGAAGATGGATAATCTTAATTTTGTCATAGAGAGTATGAAGCATTTCTGTTGAATTATGCCTCTAGACACTGTACTTTAACCGCATCACTTTCATGTCACAAAAAAATGTCCAGCTATCTATCACAGGAACTCAGCTCATTTGAAAAAATGGTTAAACACATGTGATTTTCCCACTACCTCAATCAGACAAGTATACTTCATTCATTTCCACACACTTTGCATATATATCAGGTAATTAATCCCAGAGTTCAAATGGCACCATCAGTTTGCTCAGAATCCAGACAGATAACTAAATTTCAGCCTAGGACATCATTAAAATTCTTTTGGCCATTTACTCATATTCTAACCTCTTGTCAGTGATCAGAGTGCCCCGCGAATGCTCTATTTCTTTGGCTGACACTATCTGAGCAGGACGAAAGGCTTTAGAGATGTGCGTTACAGCTGGTGAAGTTATTATGAAAGATCCTTCTGGAGATTTTTTCTTTTGAACAATATTTTTTTCTTTTTAAAATACTCAATGAATGAAAATGTATCCCGAAGAATCATTTCTATGAATTAATGATTTTTAGCTCTGTGATCTTGAACCAAGGTCCAATCAAACAATTAGTTCCAATTTGAACAATTCATCAGAGGCACCATTTATCAAAATCCACTTTTCAATGTTCACACCACAAGTAGCTTACTGTTATTCTGTGATGGCTTTATTCTATTTGGTTCGTCAATTCCTAATTTGCTCTATGTGTTTTTGCTGTGCAGACTGTGTTAGGTCTGTTTTGCAATTTTTGTTATTAGTTTTCAATCAAAGGAAGGAAGATTTATTATGTTTGATGGGGTCGGAATAGCTCAGTTGGCAGAGCGCCGGACTCATGATCCTGGGGTTGTAGGTTCGAATTTCGGTACAGGGGGATTTTTCCCTCGGAGTTAACATTGGTTCTGACTTCATTCCCTTCAGTCCTTCAAATGAGCTATAAACCGAGGTTCCGTGTGTGAATGCACGCACAACATCTTGCACACACGTAAAATCCCATCACCAACTTTTGGAAGAGAAGGCCAGTTTGGCCGTTGGTATAGATGACACGTTACACATAGCATGCACCTTCCCCGAAGATGGAGTATGGCTGCCTTAATGGCGGGGTAAAAAACGGTCATACACACAAAACTCCACTGCCTGTCTATACAGGCAGTGTCCGCAGGAGTACCAGCCCGCGTACGCAGAAAGAAAGAAAGGAAAAATTATGTTTGATTTGCTTTAAATTTCAATTTGTTCAAGCTCTTTTAGACAATATGTGGATCTGCCAGTTTTCACTTTGCCTTCGGTAGCATTTTTTCTCTGTCAATTCCACAGTACAATATACACAGTATAATATGAGCCAACTTTGGCAGTGAAGAAAAGGGATGTTACTCTTTTCTTCTGCGGATTCTTAAGACAAATTTTGTCTCTGGTTTCAGTTCTAAATTGATCAAAACTGATCATTCAAGTCTTGGAATGAACTACGATGGAGTGGACAGGTATGATTTGTCAACTTTTGCTGTTCCATACAATCAAGTGAAAGGCAGGCCGAATGCCACCTCAACACCGCAGCAATGCCATGCAACAGCCTGGTGCACGAGTGTATGTCTCGCGCTACTTCAAAATTTCAAGCGGAAAAAATTACACAGGCGCCGGCAGTCTGAAGCCTTGCCAATCCTTTGCTGTCTGTGCAGTGGCAGTTTTTAATCAGCACATTATGTAACAAATGTGTTAAGCCTACTCTTTTGGTGGTGACTGGTTCCATGATGTCCACTCTTCACTTTCTATAAAGACAGCACGGCAGACAGCCGTCATTGAATCTTTCATGGTCCTAGATCTAAAAATGCTATCATGGGGAGATCCGACAAAAATCAATATTTCCCTCCTCAACAAATGACCAAACCAAACTCTGAAAGTGTGCAGAATGAGCAAGGATTGAGTCTCCCATCAACTTCACAGATCTGGACGAAATGTAAGCTGCCTGTCCTAGAGCCTCATTTCATTGTACCTATATCATATTTTGTAACTTTTTCTTTGCTGTGGGATCAGTTGATACACGCTAATTGAAGCAATTAATGAATCAGCTTTAATTCTTATTTGTTCTATGTCCTTACATTACACTTTCATGATTTCTGTTTTTTGCGTAAATTTGTTTCTCTTCAGTGGTATTCAAAATGAACACCTCAACTTTGCAGCAAGAAAAAAAAAAAAAAAGAAAAAAAAAGACACAGACCACAACTCATGTTCTTTAACCTTTTGTGGACCAACAATTAGATACAAGCTGGGATGTCCATCTTGTTTCAAAAGAATCAATGAAATCATTACCTTTACACTTTGTTTGCTTCAAATTTGAGTAGGCTGAAAAGGCCGCAATGACCTGTGTACACAATGTACTAGATGAGTGTAAATATTGCAGATTCAACAAACGCATCAAATGCAAATACAAATTTTCTTGCTCTAAGCAAATCATGTTCACAGATATCCACTGTTTCTTTTCATATGCTTTACAATGATTCAATGCGGATGCACTAACTTCTGAAAGGAAGAAATGAAAGGAAAACTCATAAGGTTAAGTGAAAAATCATATTGTTTCATTAACACTATCAACAAAACCCATTATAACCCTTTCTGCCACTGTGAACACTGCAGTCACAGCACTTTCTTCCAGGAAACTTACTTTTTTTCTCTTTCTTTTTCAAACAATTGTAAAACATAGTAGATAAGTTTCACTATCTAATCCCAAGATTCATCTTTTTCCAGCTCAAAGCTGACAACAACAAAAAAAATCTTAATCGCGTCACATCAAAACCGATTTGTCATGTGCTCTGATAATGCTTTCATTATTTTCAAGTTATGGTGATACAATGAAGCATCCACTGCAAACAATGATGAAAGCCCTGTTGAAAAAGTTAACTTAGACTATAGTATATTAGTATTATTACTCTACCTTGAATTGTATTGAACTGAATCTCAAGTCATGGTATAACTAGAGACAAACTGTATGCAAGTGTGCTTAACCTTTTCATTCTTGCACTAGAGAGAGAATAGCTTCACAATCAATCAATTGGAACAGAAAAGACAAACAGATTAAAAACACAAGAAAAAAGGGGCATTCCCTCAAGTTTAATGGACCTGTGGAAAACAGTGTCAGCCTCAGAACGGATTTCGTTTCCTGTCCCCTTCCAACAGGTTCTGTCAGGTATGAGACTAATTTTCTTTACAGCATGCAAATTGTAATGCATTTAATGTCATGACAAACAAGGCTGCTGTTTCAATCAGCTGTGGCATCACGTTGTGATAGCAGCCTATGATCTGTTCTCTCTTCTTGTTTTTTAAGTTAAACTGTTCTACATTTAGTGGATGCTGTCACAATCTTATTAAATGGAAAAAGATTTTTTTCCATAAAGCAGACCTGGTGTTCTTGACACATAAGAGGTTTCAAGAAGGAACACCACCAGTTTTCTTCATGGGCAGTCAACATTTCAAGTTCTCTGACTTCACAACAGCATTTTTGTACTTAACAGCGTAAATTATAATAGCAAACTTCATGCTTTCCCCATTATAATTAAAGTACTAGCTATGCTTGTACTCATAAAACATACATTTTATTGTTAATTGTACTCTGGCATGGGAGACAATTCATTATGAAACTTGAATTACAGAAAGAATTTTTAGTTTGTAACTATTTTTGACATCTAGTTACAGTGTTGTTCCGTTTCTTTACAAAGTATTCACAATGTTCAGCAACAAACAGAACTGATCTTTGACTTAAACTCTTGGATGACAGAGGATGGATGGGAGTGTACCAATGGAAATCTTTCTTTATTCAACAAATCCTTCACTGTCCTATATTAAAAGGCAACTGACGGAGAATAAAAAAGAACTGTAGGGAAATTAAATTTTCCTGTAGTATTCCACTCACCTGTACAAATTATACATGAGTATACCATAATTAAATGTAATGTCCCATAACTCTGAAGAGAGAAACTGTGTTGTGAGTTGCAACTAAAATTAATATGGTTAATATCAGTAGTATGTTTCATTACAAAGTGATGTAATCCATGGTCAGACAAGGTGCACAGAGTTGGAGGTGGGGGGTGTGGAGGGCAGTATAACAAC
>CM065717.1:78875290-78905290 GCA_033310375.1 Conus canariensis | reverse complement strand
ACAACCGATTGCGTGTTCCCTTCTAAGTGCCTCCATTTTTACTTGACTGAGATGGCAGATTTATGTCACAGCTAATTTGTGCTATATTTATCTTTTTTTTTTTTTTTTTACATTAGAGAAGTGAAATATCTTTCTTGACACTCATGTGCGTATGCCCAAGTTAGTTTGCATCACATCTTCCTGCAGTTGATTATTCAACATCAGGAATATAGGTCTATAGGTCGAATGTCAAGTGTAATCACCGAGTAGGTCAACAGGTCAACAGACGAGAGGCTTCTCAAGAACTTTTGCTTTGAGCAACAAATTTGTTTGTGAAATGAAAAAATGTTGAGCAAATCTGACCGATAAGGCCTTGTGTGTGTGTGTGTGTGTGCGAGCGTGCCTGCATGAGAGTGTGTGTGTGTGTGTGTGAGTGTGAGTGAGAGCAAGCAAGCATGTATACTGCTTATTAAACCAACGTCACACTTGTAACTTGTACACTTTCTGTGTGGTGCAGCACACCAACATCTCACTGGTTTGTGCTGTGGCACACCATGCAATGAACAACAATGGTGTTTAATGTAACAACAGCGCATGTGCTACTTTGTCTGATATTGGTGTGTCAAAATAATGTCAGTACAAATCTTCACAGTTGTCACCACAAAAAGGGACATGACGTAATGCAGAAGATAATTTCCTCACAAACATTTTTGAATCAATGATGCAAAAATCATCTGCCACCATGGTACAGCCCTCGTAACCTGGTGACGGGGATAACAGGTTAGCCTTCAGCTGGCAGTTTAGCTTTATTATGTATTCAGAACTGCTGTTTAACAAACCTTAAAACATTTAGTTGAAATAGCCGACACAACAACCAGTCCAGTCCCCAGCCCCCCTCATTAACCACCCCCCCCCCCCCCCCCCCACCTCTCCTGAGTTTGGGCTTGGTCTTCAATTAAACAAAAGGATTTCTGACTTTCAAAGCCTTGCGAGTCCTAGCTGTAAATAATTTCAAACTAGTCCCAGTAGTATAATTTTGTTGTTGTTGTTGTAATATATTCACACTATTTCATCATTTCATTTTGTTACACATTAAGAATGTCATACATTACATTTTTGAAACCCCCTTCAGTAAGAGGCTTTGGCCTTAATCTAAATAAAGATTTGCATTCTCGCATTTGCATTCTCTCATAGTGGCTTCTCACATGGTTTTAATTTTCTCTTGATGCGCTTGCCAACGATGAGCTCTTTGGAAAGTCATCTGTATCAGAAACTTCATGGTCACTGTAGGGGAACTTAGTGGTGCCCCCTGGACAGGGGCCCTCACTCACACTGCTTTATGACCAAGCACCAACTGTTGCCAGGAGGGTGGTTAACAAGGGAATGTCCTCCCTATGCTGGAGGAGAACAGGCACCATTGTCAACATCACCAAAGTGACTCTGCAGCAGTGCTGTCTTCTATAGTGAGTCACCTCGTGACGACCTAATACTGATTGCTGCCCATAAACTACAAGTTCAGTCAGAGATTTTGTTGAGAATCCGACACTTTTCCTGACACCTGTGAGATGCTGTTGGTGAGAGCTGGAATGAGCCACATTGGAGTAATGAGGGCGCAAGAGATGAGACAGTACAAGAAAAAAAAAAAACAACCCAAAAACAAAACAAACCAATCTTCCTTTTGAATTTGAGTTGATCAACACCTATCAGAAGTTTCAAAAAGAATGGGACAGCATGATGACAAGAGTAAGGAGATATGTCTTTACGCCTGGCATTTTTCTGAGTGGATGGAAGCATGCATTCAATCCCATGCATCTTAACACAGAAAGACACAACTCAAAATGCATTGTGACTATTATTTTCCCACCGGTATTTAAGAAAAAAAAATGCAATGCCCAAAACATGCACAAAAAATTACATAAAGTCAAATCCCAAAACGTGCACAAAATTACACAGCATGCACTATGTGAAACTTTGCTATCCCTAATAAATGAATGTGTGTTGATGTGTGTGTCTGTAATTAACAACATATGAATACAAGTCTGCAGTTAACAGGTTACTGTGAACAGAACAACAAAATACTAATCAAAAAGAAGAGATTCCAAAACTTTTACAGCACATCCTTTTTTTTTTCAAAATGCAATTTGTTCACAAGAATTTTCACTGCAAACGGTAAAACATGCATGAACACAGGCGTCCAAAACAAACAACTTAATATTAACATCTAACAATGGAACAGCAGCACACAATAGTTGGTGTAACTGCATCTAAGTATTAAGATTTTTTGAAATGCATAACACACATTATTTTCCATAATTTCAGAGGGACACACACATATCACACAAACACACAAGCATGAGTATAAATCATTCCACAAAAACTTCTTATTTCAAAGAAGCTAATTTTTTTTAACTTATCACATGCTAAAACATATAAGCACATTATATAATTGTCACAAATACACACACACACACACACACACGTATATATATATATAAAACTATAAATCAGCATTTATCAATGATTCTTTGAAAAATTCCTTTTTTCAAACAAAACAGAAATGTCTTTTTTTCTATACTAGCACATCTTAAAATATTAAAGCATACAAAAGATTGTCCACCAGAAAACAAGTACAAAAATCAAAACTGAAACATCATTCTGCCTCTTCCTAACCTGTGAAGATAATGTGAAAACTCAACGAATTATGAATAATTAATCCTAAATTAATCCTAATCATGACGTCATTGATTTTTGCAAGTGGTCTGGAAACTGCGCTTACAGTAATTAAAAACACTGGTGTTAAAACAACAACAACAACAACATATGCGTGAAAGATTCATTACAGATCAAAATTTGTGAAATATTAGATAGAATACACAATAATAGCCCAAGAAGTCTTTGAATCATACTTTATCAAAATTTGTGAAATATTAGATAGAATACACAGTAATAGCCCACGAAGTCTTTAAATCATACTTTCCATAGTCACAAAATCAACAGCTGAAACAACATTACAATCCGTTCGAATAAGATGATACAGACTTGTTCATGATGTGAAATTGCTCTCCTGAAGAGTCAATAATATTCTTACCGCTCTTGACGAGAGTCAAATCTCCATTTTATCTCTCCTGGACTTATGTGCCACTCTTCATACTACCAATCATAGTACCCTTCCGTCTCATCTTAACCACACTTTTGACAAATCTGATAAAGTTCTTAGTTTTTTCATGGTTGCAGTAATGTCTCTCTGGTCACCCACACATTGTTTCTGTTAATGGTTTTTCTTCTCAAATCACTTGCTTTGCAGAATGGAGTCCGCCAGGGATCCATGTTGGGCCCTCTTCTCTCTGTCCTTTATACATGCTCAGTCTCTGACACTGTTGCCCATCGCAGCTCCTCTCGCCACCGTTTTCTAAATGACTATCGACTTTACAGGTCTGGTGATATTTTGCTGGTTGTTTCTGTTATCCATCACATATCGTTACGTATTTCAGGTATTAAAGCATGTATCACAAACAACCACCTTCTGCTGAACAATGATAAAACTGAAATGATCTTGCGCCCAAAAAACTTCTGTCCACAGACTGACCAGCTGCTTCTGTCCAATTGGAAAACTGTCTCATTCAGATCTTCATGACCGTTTGCAATGTAACCAGACTCTGGTCAATGTCATGTTTCCTTTGTTGTACTGGCTACTTGGAGCTTCGCCCTGTTGGTTCTGTGTACCACCTTCTCTCTGAGGTTGTTATCAAAACTTTCATTTCTGCCTTCTCTGATCACATCCTGATTGATGTTCCTTCATGTCCCCTTACCAACTGCTGTGTGTGTGTGTGTGTGTGTGTGTGTGGGGGGGGGGGGGGGGTGTTAATCAATTACTGCATGACTGTATAAATTCACTTTGAGGTCTGTACTGTTTGGCTCACATATTTTTGTCTTCTTTATGTTATTTTGTCGTGATAAGCACAGCTTATTTCAGATTCAGAGTCATAAATGTGCTCATTATCATCATGAAAGACAAGCACTGAACAACACCTGCATAGGAAAAGGCAAGGACACCATCCAGGTTCTATCCAGACCAAAAGGCACTGGCTGCTGTGTGAACCAAAGCAGGAGAAACTCTTTCGTCTAGGAACAAGACATGATCACATGAATCTACCTGCCCTCCAAACAGGCATATCAGATTTTGTCTTAACACCGGATTTGTGACCTCATGCCCTCCAGCTGCACCCACTGTCCAGCTCTCTGCAAGCTTAAGAATAATGATCACCTGCGAAATTGGAAGAAAATGTACAGCAGCCATGGAGAATCTTCTGGCAATCGTGTCAGTCACTGATTGGGCTGCGCATGTGATTAGGTGACTGTAAAAAACAAAAAAACAAACATGAAAAAAAACACCTCCCATCAGATGCACAGTAGTCATATCAAGGACTGATACGCAGGAGAATCCCTCCCTGCCCCCTCTCCAAACCGCTCAAGTCCAAAATCTGACAGTTTGCCAGTTTTTTTTTTCCATTAAAAACTGAAGTGAGATGTACATATAGGTTGACTACCTGTGGAGCAGTATCAGATTTTTAAGGTAACCTCGTTCTGCAAACTCTGTTCATGTTTATGTGAATAATCTTTGTAACATTTCTTCAGAGTCAAGGTTAATCTCTTTTTCTTTGGCAAGACTGAGTGAGTTACTTCCCTTGCAACAAACCACTCCTGAAAAAATGAGATCATCACTCAAAAATAAAGTAACAGGGAGATGTAAAAGTAGTGATTATCTTTTGCAGCTGACAATAAATGTGTTTACAACTTGGAGGAAATGATCAAAGTTGGATTTCTGATGCAATCAACACCTAAAATACTTACTACTGCTCTGCCAAGTCCTCGCAACTATCAAGCAGTAATTCTGGCAAGAAACATATATGGAACATTTTCAACAGAAAAAAAAGACAAGCATATAATTCAATGTCAATCAAAACCTGGAACACAACCAGCAAGCAAGGCTCCAAATAAGTTCATAATGGCACACATGACCTTTGACTGGGAAGCATAAACATGCTGAAAGTTGAAATGCAGAGGAACTTGGGCAAAGGTTACAGAATCTGATTATAACAAAGCAGAAGGACCTCTGCAGGCAAGGCTTAAAACATTTCAAAAGTAACTAATGGCACAGAAAAAAAAAATCAGCATAGTGGCAAAAAATAAAATTAGTCGTGCAGAAGAATTTAGGCATGTCACTCTGGAAGCAGATTAAAAAAAAAGCCATAGAATGAAAGTGGCTCCACTGGCAAAGTTAAGAAATAAGTTAAAACAAACAGAGGCGCAGGAAAACTTCAGGCAGCTGGACGAAAAACTAAAAGATAAAAGAAATCAAGAGTGCGGATCATAGGTTCTTCTTCCTCTGCATTCTGTGGCCATACTACATCATCAGTTGTGTCTTGTTCACAGGTTTTTCTTCTTCTTCTGCCTTCTATGGCCATGCTGTATCATCAGTTATGTCTCCAGGTGAGGTCTGTTGTTCAAAATAGAAGGGACTGCACCGTTCCCCATAACTTTCTACCAAGCTCCATCACACACAGCCAGTTTCATATAATGATATATATCAGGACACTGATGATGGAAAAAAGCAGATGGGTCTATGCAGGATTTTAAACCCTGTGAAGCACGTCATTCGTCAGTGAGTAACATCTTAAGCTTGTACAGACAAGACGAATTGACAATGGCTCTTTCTTAATCTGAAAATGGTGACCCTTTCATGGAATGTCAACAAGGATCACAGACTGATTAAAAGAAAATCATGATGCAAAACAACCCAGGAAGAAGCTCAAAACAGGCCACAGGCAGTAGCAGTTTAAATTCACAACGGCTTTAAGAATGTCAAGATGGTGTTGAAGAGTAACTCAGATGTACAAGTTTGACAGTCAGCTAACAGTTTTGGTGCAAAGGAAGCCAGGTAGGCAAGGCTTAAAGCAAGCTAAATGCAGCTGTAATGCCGAATAACTTAGGAGACAAGCATGACAAAATGTCATGGTGCAAGAAATTATCAGGAAAGGCTGACAAAAAGCTTTAAAGTTAAGAGTGAGGAGGACTCTAGCAGGAAAAACTAAAAATATGTTTCTGAGCCTCACAAGAGCTACAGCATGCACATTTCTTAACATGAAAACAACAACAACAACCAAGGAGCAAGGAATTTTGGCAGGCAATACTGAAAACAGTGATTGAATTCAAACTATATTCATGCAAATTCCATACTCTTTCAATGAACTTTCAGTCAAAAACATTCACAATCACAGATATTCTTGATGCGTTGCAAAACATGATAGCAAAACAAAAAGAACACTATGGATGTAAAAAAATTCGAACAGTCAAATATCTTTTCACATCGTCCAGTAGGTTCAGCGTGCACATTGTTTTTTTTTCAAATTTACAATCTACTGTGAGAAAACAACCACCAATCACACAAAAGATTTCACCTCGATATATCCTTGAAGAGTGTTGCACTTCAGTACTCTCACCAATAAAACATAAATGATCCAGTACTTGATGTTTATATGCCTGTATCTCTGTTTGACCCACCCACACCCACTTTTCCACCAATATTATACTTCCTCACATCGCTGTAGATTCAGGTACAGTAAAGGCATATTCTTTTAAATTAATAAAGTAAAAAAACCAAAAAAACAAACAAACTTAAGACCACAAACAACTAATCATAATAGAGGAATTTTATTCAGTTGCAGAACAACCTACAAGCTGCTTATTCAATATCTGTTCAAAAAAAAAATCATATGTAAATGGACAAATAAAATATGGGATAACAAAGGAACAGCTGAATGATTAAAACACATATGCGCTCCCTTCTACACACACATCTCTTACAGAAACTGATATGCACACACAAATAATGGCACAGGATTATACCAATAACAGGCACAGTTAAGCATAATATATGTGAACACACATCTACACAAAAATACATATACACTTTTGTCATACCAGCTGGACATGCAACTCAAATATGATGAAAATAAAATAACTGACAACCTTGGCATTTTTGTTCTTGTATACCAACATGGGATTTAAATCATGGGTGAAACCAAACAAGACAATGCATCAATTAAAAGAAAAAACAAACTGAACAAAATTGAATAAAAAGATACTCCCCTTTTATTTTTCAAGTGATAAAATTAGTGCTCTACAGCTGAAACCAAACTGTTGGATTTGTTTTGTGAAATCACGCTTAAACTATCTATCTTTTGGTAAACATTCACAAACATCTTTCATGAAATCACACTTAAACTATCTATCTTTTGGTAAACATTCACAAACATCCTTCATGAAATCACACTTTAACTATCTATCTTTTGGTAAACATTCACAAACATCTTTCTCTCATCACCGCAAAAAAAAAAAATCACAACCCATCTACTCCCCCCCCCCCCCCCCCCCCCCCCCCCACCTTCAAGACATCCCTTTTTTTTTTTTTTTCAGCCACTCCTTCAAACCAATCCACTTTTGAAGTTGATGGACAACTAGTAAACCCAAAAGATAAAGCAAGGCACATTAGTCAAAACCACAGCTCCAATAGCTACAAAAGCTATTTTTTTATGCCTCTGAAACTTGTCATAGATGGAAGGTGATGGCAATGTATGCAACCAAAAGGAGGCTGGGGAAGGGTCAGGGTGAGGAGAAGGGAGGGTAACCCTGCAGCAAACCATGAATTACTGAGGATACACTATGTGCACACATCTAAAAGTTTTGTTTTTTTTTCCAAACCACAACACCCACAAACTGATTTACACTACCCCCACACAACATCCCGAAGTGAGTGAACAGACCATTAAGAGAAACTGATCATAACGCCCACTGTTAGGAGAAAGAAGAAGAGTGAAATTTGTGACACAATCACCCTCTGTGCTACATGTTTCTATACACAACTGTTACATGGTAACAATTTCCCACCAGATATGGAAACTCCCTCTTGCACTGCAGTGTCTACAGAAGTAAGAGTTGGAAAAGATACAATACATGAAAAGATACCTTTCTTGAACGACCAGTTCTCATGACTAGATCATCACTTAAACCAGAGAAAAACCTCTTTCACAAATGACTTATTGCAGAGACAGTTCACTGAAAGCACTGAATCTAAACCCCCTCCTCTGCCCACCTCCATCCCCAAATTACTTGAGTTTGACACACACACACACAAATAGATACAATGGAGAGGGTGTCTAAGCATATCACAGAGAGCAGAAATACAATACAATTATTTTCAACAGTCAATCCAATCCCTAGCGCAGTCAGATCTACAGGATCTAAAACCCAGCACTGGCCTGCAGCAGAGGAAGAGAAACAGACGTGTGCCTATCCCTGGTAACATTGTCAAAGCTGCCAACCTTCTGGGAATCAAAACTCTGGAACCGGGGCCTGCAAGGGAAAGTCTGGCATTTCACTGAAAACATTCTTCATACAGCTGCTCGAGTTTTTCCCCACTCCCCCATTCCCTATGCTTCTTCCTCTGACTCTTCTTCCAAAGTTTTGGGATTACATCTTGAAGTTCTGGAAGGTAAAAAAAAAAAAAAAAAAATCAAAATTCTTGGAATTATTTGCACAAAGGGAGGGGACAATCCTTGAAAAATGTAGGTAGGTTGGTAGCTTTGCAGAATTTTCTCCTGTAGAAGACAGCATGAGGTGAAGGGCCTGCAGAGGTCCAGGATTTAATGATCCAGGATTCGCAGGTTGCCCGAGACAATCTTGTTCTCCAGAATAGCCCCAGGAGGGATGTCTATCCTCTCTCCATGATTGGCGATGATGATCACTGTCCCCTGTGTCAGGCAAAGAAAGAGGGGAAAGCATTACTGGCCAAGAAAACCATGATTCCAGATGTACAAAGATTTAAGCCAAAGCATCTCTATGTGGTGTATCCATTTTTTTTTTGGATGGACTGGATTTTTCTGCTTCTTTCTTTCAGTCTTTATCATAGCATGGGTTTGGAGTCATGTTCAAGTTGGTAATGAAGTTCATAACCATCACAAAAACCGAACACAATCAAACAAAATCGAAAACAACAAATATGACATGTTCATATTGGTCGTTGTCCCATAGGTAGAGTTGAAGGCCTTGTTTCATGGTTAAATGGAGGATGTTGGTGGTAGGCAGGGGAGAGGGGAAGGAGAGTTTTAGTGTTTGAGATGTTTGAAATGTTTTCAGCTATTTGAATGGACCTTTACCTCCTGTATTTCAGTATGTATAGATGTATGAATGTATATGTGTTTGTGTAGGGCATGAATGTGTCTGGACTTTAAATTTCCAGTATTTCTGAATGTAGCCTCTAAAAACCTGACATTCATACATCTCAAGACTTCAACTGAGAACCTCGGAGATTTCATACAAGATCTAGTTTTTGAGTTACCAGGCTTTTGAGAAAAATTTGTTGTCGCACGGTTTTGGATGTACTATTTTTTTCACTAAAAATACGCCATTTTCTAGCATGAGATAGCTGAGGATGGCTTCTGAATGGACGAATTTGGGGGATTCACAGCTTACTACTTTATTTGCATGTAAAAAATGAGATACACTAACAGTAAACTGTTATGTCTGAGCCCATAATCTGTTAATACTAAACAATTTCTAATCAAATTTGACAAGTCTTAACTGATCCATTAACTGAGTCACTGCATCATTCTGGAGACACTGCAGTTCTTAAAAAATTTTTGTTTGATCTGCAAAACTCAGAGCACTGATGCAACATGAGACAGCCTCAGGGTGGCTTTTGAGCTGTCCTAGTTTTGGAAGTCATGAGCTCAATCAATAATGTATGAGCAGATCTCACAAAGATGACTCACAAACTGACAATGACATTTACTACCTTCAGGCTAGATCCCTGTCACAGCTCTTCTATTCGTTAGGCTAATCATCCAGTGCATGAAACTCCCTACTCGGCAGTTTAAAAGGTGCAAAGTGTGACACTATGTTGATAGATACAGGTGTTTGCTGCACGTGTGGGCATCTCAATCTCATTTCATTCATAGGGAGTGTTGATGTGATGCATAGATATTTTCATGTTAATGTGACACACATTTTCTTATCATCTTTGCTGACAACATCTGCCCATGACGATTTCATCTTGTTGTTAAGAAATGGAAACCGAACAGACAAACAGACAACAATACATGGTGATCCATTCCTCTTTTCTTATGTAATAATATCCGAGTGATGAAAAGAAGTCACACTGTAGTATGGAATCAACGGAAGGAGATGAGCACTGTGGTGAAAGGTGCTTCCACACCAACATACCCTATTGCCAATCCATCTGCCCAATCAGTCAACCAACCCACCTCATATATGCTGACATCAGCTTTTTCAAACTGAAAAAAAAACACAACAAACAAACAAACAAACAAAGAACTCCAGTCCGTCAGCACCACCAGTCAGTTCATCAACCAGGTGACCAAACGGCACACACTGGCAATCAAAGTGCACAGCCTCAATCAACACACTCCCTGAGGCGGATACCTACCCTCAGCGTGACATCCTTGCCGAATGTCACATCCCCAGACACAGTCAGATGATCAAGGTCAAGGACATCAGGGATACTGGCAAAGCGGCGCAGGAAGTCCTTCACCTGTTGGCACATGAGAAACGCCAAAACTACACAAGGCAGGCCACACCAAAACAATGATCAGACTGAGTCGTATTCAAAACAGAAAGAAAGGCTGCATACTGACACACTGAAGCACGAAAGATGACCGAGTTGCATGGGCATGACACATAAGAGGTTAACAATAGAGCAGTGCCTGATCTAAGCATGAATCCAACATATTAGTCAGGCCTTGAATGTCACTCACCTGTCATTGTATCTACCTGTCATCCAGTTGGTTATATTCACAAAATTTTTCAGTTTAAACCATTGGTTATGTTTGCTAATGTGTGTGTTCTGAATGATCACTGTATATATATACAATATATTGTATTTCCCTCTACAACCCCCCCTCCCCTCCCCCCCCCCCCCCCCCCCCAACCTCACGCCCAATGTCACACTGTTATCAGATATACACATCTTTTACTTTAAATCACAAAGACTATGAATTGCACAAATGTGTGAAAGCAAACAGTCTAACTTGTTCACACATCACAGATACCATACCAACAATGTAAAGTCGATAAATATAGAAGGGAATATGCAAAGTAAGAATCAGTACTCAGATCTTGTACATGGAACATGTACAGTATAAGATGAAATTCCTTTTTCTAGATCACAGTAAACCATATGAAAAAGAAAGTTATTAAGCAAATTTCTGCATGATAAATCATGTTAATTTACAATCACAGTGGATCGAAAGTCCATGGAGTACAGTTAGCTCCAGACTTCTATATCCATAACTGTTTTTAGAAGAGACACTGAGTATTCTTCTTTGTGCTTTTATCTTGTAGACCTAACAAGTTGTGAGAACGACTGAATTTTAATTCTGATTCTGATTCATGACAGATACCAACATATGACACCTACACATGCATTCTCTCTTTCTTTCTTATACACACAAACACACAAGCACAAACATACAAGTCCAGTAATCCAGTCAGACCCTAAAACTAGGCGTGCAGCACAAAACAGAGTAGACACCCCTAAACAGCATCAGGTACCTTGGTGAAGTGAGTGCCCAGTTTGACCAGGGGAACGGAAGGGAAGGAACGCTTGGGGGACATCTCCAGCGCTCCTGTGCTCAGGTGATACAGGTTGCTCATGATCACCAGCAGGTCAGAGGTCGTCTTCACTGGTAAGAAACGACTGCGAGGCACGTTCACACCTGACCCACAAGCAGTTGCAGAAATTAATGTTAACCTGAAAAATGACTTAATGAGAAAAAGCAAAAAAAAAAAAAAAAAAACCAAATAGTTATATGGTCTAGAAATATGTAATTCATAACAGAAACCTCAAAGATCCTGTTTCATAATCTTAACAATCCTGTCGACAAAAACAAAACTCTGCTTGACTGCTGATGTAGCAAAAGCAAAATGTTGGATGATAGCAATCAAAACATTTGGAGTGCTTGCTGCACCTTCTCTGAAATGAAGGAAAATACCTGGTTGTGTCCAGTCAAGGGAAAGGCTGCAGCTAACCAAAGCAGACAATGTAAGCGGTTCTCACTGTTACTGACACTCATACACAATCTTATCATATTTAAACACTAAACAAAGCTTCCATACTTGTTAACATAGTGCAAACATCACAGACGGATACAGACAGACAGACAGACAAACAGACACACACACGCACAAACAAACACATACGCACACACTCGCACAACAAACACACACTGCACACAGACAAGACACAGTGAAAAACATGAGAAACACGAATAGACATACAACACCTTGATAAAGTTTTTATAAAGCATGTAGAGTTCATGCCCCTTACTGAAGATCTGCTTTATAACTTCTGTACTTTTCTTCTCAGTTAAACAACACCACCAAACAGTATGCTATTCTACACAAAAGTCCTAACAGTGAAAGCTTGTAAACTTGATAATGAGCAACTGATATTTCCTCCTCCTTCCTGATCTTACTGAAAAAAAAACAAACCCAAGAAGAACAATAACAACTACAACAACAATCTACACTGTGTACTAGATACATGTGTCAAAACGTCCCAGATGATGACCCTCCAATTGCCCACTCACCCAGGGCCCCATCAAAGCTCTTGATGGCTGCTCCTACAGCTGTCTCCAGTTGGATGACATTCAGCCCATTGTCCAGAGTCTGAGGAACACACATTACACCCTTCATGACAGTAACTCCACCACATCACTCCACAAAACACTGTTGTATGTGATGACATTCAGCCCATTGTCCAGAGTCTGAGGAACACACATTACACCCTTCATGACAGTAACTCCACCACATCACTCAACAAAACACTGTTGTATGTGATGACATTCAGCCCATTGTCCAGAGTCTGAGGAACACACATTACACCCTTCATGACAGCAACTCCACCACATCACTCCACAAAACACTGTTGTATGTGATGACATTCAGCCCATTGTCCAGAGTCTGAGGAACACACATTACACCCTTCATGACAGCAACTCCACCACATCACTCAACAAAACACTGTTGTATGTGATGACATTCAGCCCATTGTCCAGAGTCTGAGGAACACACATTACACCCTTCATGACAGCAACTCCACCACATCACTCAACAAAACACTGTTGTATGTGATGACATTCAGCCCATTGTCCCGAGTCTGAGGAACACACATTACACCCTTCATGACAGCAACTCCACCACATCACTCAACAAAACACTGTTGTATGTGATGACATTCAGCCCATTGTCCAGAGTCTGAGAAACACACATTACACCCTTCATGACAGCAACTCCACCACATCACTCAACAAAACACTGTTGTATGTGATGACATTCAGCCCATTGTCCAGAGTCTGAGAAACACACATTACACCCTTCATGACGGCAACTCCACCACATCACTCAACAAAACACTGTTGTATGTGTGTGCACTGAACAACTAAATATGATGCTGTTTACAAAAAAAAAAAAAAAATTGTTGCCACACATACAAGACTAATAACTAAAAAACAACAACAGCACTTTACTGTAAGCAGCATGAAATTTGACCCTAGCCAGGGGTGGTGTGAATGGGAATTCTATCCTTCTATTCACTAATATGACTGTCACATTCTGATAAGCTCTGAGCACCTTCTTGTTTTGTGAACTGTTGGTCAACCTGCCTCCCAGTCAAGACCCCTTTCTACAAAGACTGAACTGTCATGACATTATCATGACCACTGTACAGAGATTCCACTGTACTGGCAAAGATGCAGCAGAACGGTCATCTCTGACAGGGTTCATGGAATCCCTTCGTAGTCGTCAGATCACAACAAAACAGCCAGTATGCAACAAAATGGAAGAAAGTGATCAGATTTTCTTCAACAAAGACCGATGAAATGTCTGCAAAGGCAGCAAAACAATGGACAAGAAAAAAGAAAAAAAAACAAAAGATGGTAACAAAATCAGGGCCGAAGAGAGTGAAACAAGGACAATCATTAGAAGAAAAGTTCCAGACGGCAGGAATGCACTTTATACTGAGGACCCCCTGGCATTCCCACTGGGAAGTAAATAAGCACACAACTTAAGCACACACATAACCCAGGCACATGCAGATAAACCCACACACATACTCTTTTACAAATTAACACACAAGCATGCATGAATATATCCACAAATGTGTGCATACATGCGAACTCATCATACACATTTGTGTATTTACAGAACTGACAACCCCCCCTCTCCCCCTTAAAGCAATATCAGCAGCAGTTACCATGATTTCAGTTTTCTGAAAAATTTCAGAGGTATCAAAACTCTCTCTCTTCCTCTCTCTCTCTCTCTCACACACACACAGACAGATATACACACACACATACCGAACAACAAAGAAAAAAATGTGCAGACAACCTTTGTACTGTGTGTGGGATGAGTATCTTGTAGAAGCCATTATGCATGAGCACTTTATGAAGCACTATTTTGAAACTGCTGGTTTGACACCTTGTTTGAAAAGGATTCTTCTCACGTAGCCCTTCTTTTTTTGGACAGTCTTCTTGCATGAATATACTGACTTGACGTTCTGTGTCTATCTGATGATTAGCAGACAAAAATATAGCACAACACTGAGAGTGACCCTGATGTAATTGCCACAGGGTCAATGACTCGGGTATTCAAAACTTAAAGTGTGGACTGCTCGACAGTGTTCAGATGCAGCATGGTGAAAATGATACGCAAAATTCTATTTCTGCAGTTCTTTTGATAAATACATAGTTCCATGGCATGCGATAAATTCAGAGTCAACTACACACGATCAGCAGCAGTTGGCAGATCTGTACAAACACAGTTTCACACACACACACACACACCACTGACTCCCACCTTAGGGTTGAGGATGATTTCCATGTGCAGGGTGTTGTCCTCCACCACTCTCTTGATGGCCTCCAAACTCATCCACAGGTTGTTGGTGTTGAAAATCCTAACCACAGGCAAAATAAAACCCTATTACTTCATTCACTTCTTGTACCTTTCATTACCCTGCTATCATTTCTGGCCCTGCATACTTGACAGCGTCACCGCTGCAAAACTCTTGAGGCACAAAGGGATGAAGAAGCACAAACATGAAAAGAATATTACGGCTGTAATAAGCATGCTGTCTTGTTTTTAGATAACTCAGTGGAGGTCTTTCCAGATCTCTGTTTAAGACTGTGTCTGCACATGCTGGGATATCCTGATGGCAATACTGAATTTTTACTATGACACTAATCAGTGTAAGGCATGCTAGAATACGGTTTCAATTCTATATTTCAAAATATATAATTATGAACTCTTGTTCATTTCAATCTTTAATGTACTTGTGAAATGAAAAATTTACTTTCCCTGTCAACAGGAAGTAGTTATCCATTATTTGTTGTATAGTAAAATGATTGTCAAGTTAAACAATCTGGGTGTTTAGAGGTTAGCGACTGAATAAAATCTCAGATTATCTCCCCTGGAAGGTATCTCTTCCCTCCATGGTTGATTTTCAAACCATCTGCCAAAGAACTCATTGTTTGAGTCCCTTTTCTGTGCTGCTTACTTCTCTCATGATAAGTCTCCATCTTTGAGAAAATCAGATTATATGGGATGCCTGAACATACAATAGTGGGTTGTGATGACATATGCAGCCATCACGATTCTATGACAACCATGCATGATGTATTAGACTGGAAATGCCCTATCATATTTCAACGCAGATTCAGCTTTCTTAAAAACAAATCAAACTTGATTTACATAATATAGAAGCCTCAGTAGGCAAAGAGCTGTAATTTTCTGACTGCAAGTACTGATATGAAGAATAAAGTGGCTTGCTTGCTTGTACTTCTTGGTATACTTATGAGTGGGGTTGATCTTCATCCCGTTCTATGGAGGTGTTTGCAAGGTCATTGTCCACAAATGATGAATGTTTTTTTCTCTGGGTGCAATAAAATACTGAAGAAAACAAAAAGCTGTTACTTGCAAGCTACTTTCACATAATGCTAGAGAGGAGGTCATATTTATTTCTGCATGCAGGATTTGTGTCTTCTCATTAGATGTTTTCATTCAACGGTAAACTGTTAGGGAAGTGGAAGCGGCAGTGGTTTGCAGTATCTTTGTCTTATGGGTACCAAAGTTACAGCACTTCATAAATCCTCATCTGCAGTTCCAGGATTTCTCTCCATAAACCAAGTGGTCTGTCAGAGCACAGCATCCTGTCCTGTACTGTATGGTGCTGGACAACTTGTGCTGTGCTCTGCTGGTGCATGCTGCACAGCAGTGTTATGTGTGGTATTGTATACAGAGACTTTACAGCACTGTCCTGTATTGCATGGAGCTGCATCCCTAAAGACAGAATGAGGCTACCTTCACCCCTTGACTGCCCACAAACATAATTATCTCTTATGCCCAAGTCTGTCTACACTCCTTACACCTTTGGGCGCATCTCGTATGTCTCAGTTTCATCACTCTATTTCTCAACAAACAAAAAGTCAAAATGTTCAACACACTTCCGTCAGCAAGCCATTCGTTTGCATCAACTATGCACCAGCCAATACGGCCAAAGCTACAATCGGAATCCTGTTGGTGTTTGAGTCCCCAACCCCACTGTCAGTTATGGCCAAACATAGACTTGGATCCACTGGCTGGCTGATTGTATCTTGTGACAGTCACAACCTAAAAGTGAGTGTGATTTAACAGTTTCCATGGTGGACCCTAAGTCGGTTGACAGTTGCTTGCTATGTTCACGTGACATCTGTGTTGAATTTGCAAGCAGAAAAGGGCTTGCAGTGGGGCATGAAGTTAGCATTTTGTTACTAACTGGCTACCTTGAAGGCAACATACTTAAAGTGCACAGCTTTTCACCTCAGGTTTGTCCACAGACTGTAAGAAATGTTTTCCATCATCTCTGAGCTTTTCTCACAACAGAGGGGTCACATGAACATTTTGCTTTTTGCTCTGGCAAACAGCAAACAAGAAGGGCAATAATTCTCCAGCAATCAAGGGGTTAAAGATAGGATAGTTAAAAAAAAAAAACCTGACCCGTACACAAACAGCTCTCAGCTGGCAAACCTTCAAGTTGTAATCAAGAGGAACACTAAAAAAGAGTATGGCACTATGTGACAAGCCATACTTGGAGGTGGGGGTTGCTACAGAGCAGTGTTCTACTCCTCATTTTAAAAGAAACTATACAACACTGTCCTGTACTTTGTAGTAGTGACCCATGCACAGCTGGGCTGCACTGTTCTGTCCTGTAGTGCCTCATTCATGTACTGCTGCATTCTGATGTAGTGATCCACACTGTACTCAACTATGTACTATAAACTGTGCAGACTATAAACTGAGATCTAGTGACCACACCACACTCAAGTCGTCTTGTGCAGACATACGCTAAGTTTTGCTGCACCATATCATGATGTGCTGCACCTGCTGGGCAGTTGAATGTGCTGCACCTGCTGGGTAGTTGTGTGCTGAGCCCTGCCACACAAGGCTGTGTTGTGCATGTTTTCACTGCTGATCTTAAAATTCTGCCTTTCTTCATGAACTCTCGAAGGAGTTTTCAAGTAAAATAATAATAATAATAATAATAATAATAATGAATACTTATATAGCGCCTATTCTCGGCTAGAGACCAAGCTCTAAGTGCTTTACAATCCACACTCGTTTACACAACGGGCTGCCTACCTGGGCAGCGCCGACTGAAGAGCTGCCAGCTGGCGCTTCATTCAGTCATTTCCCGTGTCATACAGTCAATATCGTCCAATATCGTTCACCCAATATCCTTGCTTCCTCCATTCTTTCAATTTCTCACGCAGGGTGCATGCTATGTGTAACGTGCCATCCATACCAATGGCCAAACTGGCCTTCTCCTCCGAAAGCCGGCGATGGGATTCCACGTGTGCGCAAGATGCTATGCGTGTGTTCACACACGGAACCTTGGTTTATAGTCTCATTCGAAGGACTGTATGGGGAATGGAGTCAGAACCAACGTTAACTCCGAGGGAAAAATCTTCCTGTACCGAAATTCGAACCCGTAACCTCAGGATCACGAGTCCGGCACTCTACCAACTGAGCTATTCCTGCTCCAATCTTTGCCTTGTGATGTGTTGTCTTGTGCAGCATCCTTGTTACATAGTACTGTGCCTCCACCTAGCATAAAAATCTTTAAAAAAAAAAAAAAAAAAGATGATATAAAATCAGGGTACTCACTTGAATTTGCTGACACTCTTGAACTCGTCCACGTAAGCTTTTGGCACCTGGGCAATCTCCAGCAGTCGCAGCTTCCCTTCATACTCCACCAGTGTTCCTCCCTGGAATCCACACACACTATCTGAATTTCAGTTTTTAGTATTGACAGTAACCAGGCAATTTCACAGACCCCATCTTCTGCACAGACCCAAATATGACCTGTAAACATTCGTTACCTGTTTTTTTTTAAGTGGGTCAACCCATGGACAACTTTGTGCATCGAATATTGACACATGATGCACTGCACTATAACACCACCCCTAGGAAATCTGATATTTACTGTTTGAATATTTCTCATCAGCGATTAAACTTTTTTTCCCAGACATCAGGTGTATTTAGGAAACTTCTTTGTTCTGAATATCTTCTCCACTGGAAGTTGAAGGCTTGCTATCGAAGGAGGATTTATATTGCAGCATGAACAGTTAGTGCATGACAGTTTGAAAATCCGAAGAGGAAATCCTCTTCATACTGATTTTTATCTTGTCATGTTCAGAGGATGCCAGTCTCTCTTAACAAAACTAACACTTGGGAAAAAAAAAGACATACTAACTTTCATGTTAACTGTGTTTTATTCAAATAAAAAAAAATCTGTTAAATAACATGGCTCAGTATCTGGGTACCTAGAGATATGGGGAAAAAAAAGAATTTAAGGGAGTGGGATGTTGGGAGATGGGGGGGAGGGGGGGGGGAGTGGAGGCAGAGTGGAAGAGGGGGGACAGACGGAGAGTGTTTTGTAACATCTGGTCTATTTTTTTCTGCACAACATTCAGGTAACATGCTTTCAAAAGGTGAACCACAAATTCATGTATAGAAGAGAATGCTACCAACTTAGCAAATATGTGTCCAAAGCCTAAACAAAACATCAGATTTACAAGCATCCAAAACTGGACAGAATAAAAGGGGGGAATGGGAGAGGGATGAGCCTAAAACGCCAGAACACTGAACAAAGAATCCGAAGCCTGAATGAAAGGTCAAAAGGTAAATGAGTATATTGATCATGTCTTTCACCTTAACATCTGCCCGTGTTTTATCAGTGACCTCCATGACAAACTCCGGGCGGGGCCATTGCTCTCGTCCAGCAAGAAGTTCAAAATATCTGATGACTGTCAAGGCACGTCTGTTTTGATTTATGGTGCCACTGATGATCGTTACAAACAAGTTACTTTCTCTTTGCCCCCCAAACAGCCATAAACGTGCACATAACAGATTACTGACACAGCATATCATACATGAATGCACACCTAGACCCAGTCCAAGACACACACACAGCTGCGAGAAAGCACCCCTCTTCAAATTGTCAGATTTTCAACCAATACATCTCGGTAAACCAAACTATGGAGAAAACACTTCCACGCAAGCTTTTAATTACTGTTAAAGTTGGAGTGTAATCTATTTAATGGATCCAAACATACTTTCACTTCAAATCCAAGTTAAAATTTTCTTTTGCAAATTGTTCTCTCCTCTCTTACTCTCACAGTGGCATTACACCCATACTGCTCACTCTGGTGACCCCAACACACAGACACCGCCACCTTAGTACTGTCATACTGGCAGTCCACAAAGAGCAATCAATCAGTTGTCAACAAAATCTACATTTCTGACACACACAAAATGTCATCCTGTGCACACGATTGTATCTAGCTGCCAGCATGAAGTCTGTGCTTGAGCGAGTCTACCCCACTACATGCAGTGAAACATGTGGCAAAGGATACTGAGGTCCACGGTGGCACCCATGTTGTCGATGTTGGAGACAAAGATGTACCTCTTCCCCTCCTTGATGAACTTGTCCAACAGCCCACTGTTGTGCAGGCTCTGGTATACATCGCCGTGACCTGGGGGATACCAGCTGGTGACAAAGAAAAACGGTTCCATCTTTGAGAGTTTGCCCGCTGTAGCTCTTCATACAATGGCATGCAACAGTGACTTTCTGTATGTATGATTCCTGCGTTTTGTTTAGGTTTCTTTCTTTTTTTGTTTATCTGTTTCCTTTTTTTTTGTTTTGTTAATATTAAAACTAACTCGTAACTTGCTTAAAAAAACAAAATACATAATAACCAAATCCACTTTTGATTTCGTATTGGGAAATGGTGAACTAAAAGAGGATGAGTGGACCAGGTGATAGATCTCCATTCATGACTTTCTAGCGCATTTTTCTTACTTCTCTGCAACCCCCATCCCACCCCATCTCCTGCAAAATCCACTGCTTCCCATTCTACTTTCACCACAAATCACCTCCCAAAACACAGAATGCAGATGCTGCTAATGTATACAAGTATAAAACTACTTTCTGCCTCTTCATAATGCTCTCACATTCAACAGTTTGAAAACTTAGCAGCATAAGCCAAAGCTTATCGACACTTTGTTATTAAAAGCATTTATTGACACTCCTGTTGTCTAGTGTTGTTCCATGATGTTCTCGTTGTGCTGTGACACTGATTCAGTGCAAAAATCTCAGATTTATGTTGTTTGATTATGCTTGCTATTTGAAGGTTAGATTTATGATTATTGTCAGAATTTGGGAGGAAACAGCACATTGTTTATATCTGTCCATCCACAGCAATGTGTGTCAGCTCAGAATTATCCAACTCACTTACAAACACATACTCCATACAAGTACATACACACACACATACTTTATGCGCAAAGTCGAGCATTTGCACCAGAATACATGCCAGCACACACACACATGTGCATGCATGCACGCACATATTTCCCCACCCTTTATATTTCCTTCATTTCATTTCCATTTTTTTCATGCCTCCTTTGCACTGTTTGCAACTTTTAATGCTTTTCTTAGGACTAACCTGATGAGGATTTGATCATAAATATTTATTAAGAATACACACATGCTTACATACATTCAAACTCATCTGCACACACACATACATATACACAAACACACACACACACACACACACACACACACACACACACACACACACACACACACAAGACTGGAACCTAAAGCAGACCCACAAAAAGGCTGTGTGAACCACAACAAGGACAGGCACACATACCCATCAGCGCTGTCAGGACCAAAACTGGTGGGAATGGGGAGAAGGGACTCTCTGTTGATGCGAGGATACCTGGAATACAGACACCGTCATAAGGCACTGCAAGAACCAAATAATCATCCACATGTGGACAACTGAAGGAATAACCACTGATGACATTCATGAATCAGTGTCAGAATAAAACCATAAACACTGAACAATTGAAGTCATGCAGTTTACAGCTCAGCAGACTTTGTAAGATATCTTAGGTCTTCAAACAAGTTTCCAATAGCTGAAAGAATACACACTGAATACATTAAACAATCAATGAAAGAACAAAACACCAGTCATTTTGATATAATTGAAGGAATAAACATTGAGAAAAAAAAAAAAAAACGCATAAATCAATGCATGAATACAACTTTACACCCTAACCAAAAGAAGTAACTAACAATGAATACAAACAGGAATATAAAAAAAAGAGGGAAACAACAACAAAACCATGAATATGTGAAGAAATAAACATTGAAAGAAAAAAGAAGGAAAAATCCAAGACAGAAAGAAAGTGTAAAACTAAGACAGAATACAATACAAACAAATGTCTGCCACCATTTTACTTTGTCATCTTTGTTTCATTTCGTAATCTTGTCAGCCATTCAATTCCTTTCTCCCACCTCTCCCTTGCCCGCCTACCAATCCCTCCTGCAACACCTAATTCACTAACTAATCAAATCTGCACTTTCCAATTAAGCAATTCATATTCACTTTGTATCATGACATATCTATTACCTAAACTGTAATCACAACTCCGCCAGGAGACCCTTTTTGGGAATCATGCCGGTCCCAAGCCCGGATAAAGGAGGAGGGCTGGGCGTGGGGCCAGCCACCCCACCCCGTAAAACAAACCACAGCTACAAAAACGCCAACCAAAGATCAAATCGACACCTCAGCCCTGGGAAGGGATGGGTCTTCGACAAGAAGATGTACCAGCTGGAGAAAAGAGCCCAGGACAGAGATGCCTGGAAGTCCTTGGTTGGCGGTCTGTACCCCAGGAGGGGTAATAGGCGATGATGATGATGAAATTGTAATCACATTCTAAGCAAAGTTATGTTCTAAACATCTGAGTGCATATCAATAGATTACATAGATTCTTACTAAAGAGACAAGCAAAGAATGGAGTTCAAAGACAAGTTAATCAAAAAGATTTGCTGTCAGTACAGCTAATTCACCGAGTCTTAAGGAGATTTGTTGCTGAATGATTAATCTGTATATTAAACAGACTAACTGCCACATCACCAATTGTGAAGGAAAAACAAAGAAACATAGTCTGCCCATACATTAGGGATATGCCAACTTTGTGGCTTATTTCTAAGTGGTGAGGACATTTGTCAGTTGTGTAGTTCATCCGTTCTCTAGCTGTTGAGCTAAATCATGACAGTCCCCTGTACAGTTATGCAGAAATGTTTACACTCATGCTGTAGAACAAGATTCATGAGACACCCTGAGCATCAGCTCTGAGCACTCTGCAATACATCACCTGCTCTGGTTGAAGGTGTGAATGGTGACTTTGACCTGGCTGTATTTCCGCAGAAGCTTGCTGGTGTCCTCGTCCGTGTTGAAGGAGTTCATCAACACCAGAGGGACATCCACACCGTAGACTTTGTTCAAATGCTGCACACAGAGGCATACATCGTTTTTGTTCTTTTTCTTTATTTCTTATATTTGAAATGATAAACGAGCCAGCCCATTCCACTCTTGGGGGTTTCTCTTCCAGCACATAATAATCTGCCCAAATGATATCAAGTGGAAAAATGACTTAGTTTCCAAATCTGACATTTGAAGACAAGAATGGTGGGGGGGAGGGGGTGGGGGTTGGGGGGAAGAGCGTACATGATGTAATGGGTTTCCTACTAGCATCTAGGCAATTCAGAGTACATGACTGCTGTTTTTTCTCCACTGACTGCACAAAAAAGCATGGTGTTCCAGCTGAACATTCTAACCTGTTTTGCCTGCAATGGATGTTGGTACATAGCTAACATCCCCTAACCCTGGCCATCTGTTCCTTGAGGTGACTACATTTTGGGCAGGATTGGGGACTTCAACTTGTTTTGAAGACAAGACCTCTTTGTCCCATACTGTGAACACATCACCATCAACTTTGAAGAAAAAAACAGTTTGTCCATCGCACCAAAAGTTTATTACCGTAGACTTTGTGTTTAGATGGTTTACAAACGGATAGCTGCATCCATCTACCTCTGCACAGCGGATTCCACTCTGGTTATTTCTTTCACATCTAAGCACCAGGCAATGTCTGTGGTCTGCTCCACCGATACACGGCCCTTACACGGCAGGCCTCTGAAGTGGGCATCAATGACAGAAAGTAAAGGAAAGGAAAGAATGTGAATCCAGACTTCATACTTTGCTTTTCAGACCCTTTCCAGACTTCATACTTTGCTTTTCAGACCCTTTCCAGACTTCATACTTTGCTTTTCAGACCCTTTCAACTCTAGAAACAGAAACAAAACCAGGAAAGCAGGTCATAACTTGAGGCAAGTATCCATATCCTGGTGTTTCAACTGCAAATGCAGATGACCAGTTTAAGATTCACACACATGCACACACACGATCATGAATTTTAATTTGACATACACAAACACAGACAGACAGACAGACAGACCCACACATACACACACCCACACACAGCCACTCACCCACACACACACACATACGATAATGAATGTCATTTTGACACTGTTGAATGTAAATAAAGTGAGGTCCTTCAGGAAATCACACCACACTGGGTGCGGTCCCTTGTGTCAGCTTGTATCCCAAGCCTCTTGCTAAGTCAGATCTGCACCAAGTGGTGGTGTCTACAGTCAGATGAATGGTCATTGATTCATTCCCCCCTCAAGTATGTGCATGTGTTGGAGGGTGGCGGCCAGCGTGGAGGTGGCGTGGGAAGGTGTCTGTGTATGCTGAGGCAACATGGCTCAAATTCGTTTCTTCCTGCACAATTTCTATTTGTGCGTAAGGCGCCTGTCAGTTTTGTGTCGTCATATTCCAAAATCACGCCTCACAATTTGCTCCACTTCATTTTTGGCCCCTGACAGACACATTTAACCACATTTTATCTGGAAAGAATTTCAACAGATAAAAAGCAATGTCTGGGATTTTTCTCCGTGAGCCATGTAGCTTACCCTCAGCTCCAGAAATCTGTGAATGATCCCAGTCGACAATCCCTGTTATTTCTTCGACTGTTTGAATTCAGTTGGCTTTTGTACAGTCTCCCTCCTTATGCACCCCTGTTGCCCCTCTAAGCCCTCTCATGAGACGCCAAAGCTAGTGTTATTAGTGTTCACCTCACACAGACTGTTAGATGTTGTCCATGAACCCAGTGATCACTTTGGGAGTGGGAGGTGACTTTTTTTCTCTCTCTCAGTAGTCTGTAAAACATGGAAGAAGAACTGCCAGACTGTCCAACCTGGAAAGGGAGCTGGGAGAAGATTGTGCCACCTTCCTGTAATCATGGGTCACATTTTGGCAACCACAGTTCCCTTTCATTCAATGGTAATGACCTACTGCAAAAGCATAGAGAAAACTGTAATCAGATCAGAACATGTGGATCAACAACAAATACTCTAGATTTTTTTTCTTTCTTTTGTCCGCTTTTTCTAAATTTTTTTCTTACTTCCAAAATGAGTACGATATGGATCAATACCGAAAAGTCAGTACTGTGGTACTATAGTTAAAACTGTAAAAAATGGTAACGCAATGGTGGTCTTAATAATCGTCACCCTGTCATACAATGCATTCGATTCCAATAACTGGTGATCTTTCTGCGTAGCCCTCCCCTCCCATGTCCACCCTGCAGACACTGACCTCAATCTGCTGGACGTTAAGGTCCAGGAAGGTCAGCTCGTTGCGCACGCAGATGGCACTCTTGGGCCCTGTGCAGCCCATACTGGTGCCCAGCCCTCCATTCAGCTTGATCACCACCAGCTTGGACAGCAGGTCTTTGGTCCTCTCCTTGTCTGGCTGGGCCAGGCTGCCGTAGGGCTTCACCTGATGGGGTACAGGACACACAGAAACCTTGGAAAACACCGCGATTAATTTGGGACTTCTGTACATAGTCTGCTGACATAATGATAAATAATTCACCGTACCTTTAAATCAATTCATTTTGCTACACACACGTACACACACTGACTCCTTCATGTCCCCACCCCCCCCCCCCCCCCCCCACACCCACCTCAGCCATCCTCTCTGCCCATGGGTCACATCTGCCGCAGTCCCAACACAATGCACACACAGGAATACATGGCAGCACAGGCACCCTAGGGAATAATGAAGCTACAGATTGGGGGTGCACATTACAAGGCTGGAAGACAGCTGTCTTGAAGAAGTGGGATTCTGACTCGGACAATAATGCTGATACAGTAAGTGGATTTATAACAAGAAAGAGAATTTCGGATTGTAGGAGTAATCAAACTATATTGTCCCTGAACAAAAGTCCACAGATGATGTAATGAGAAATATGAATCATGTACGAAAGAAGAGAACTTGATCTGGCAATAGCAGCACAAAGTGTATAGAGTAAAGAGCGCTTCAGTCCGAGTCACTGCCTGTTAGCTTCCCATATGGGATCAACGAAGTACACACGGAATGCTTTATTAAGGCCATGGCACACACACAGTGAAAGGAACTTTACCAACCAGAGCTGCACTGACCTCAAGACAATGACTGACATGGGGAGTGACTTCAGCATGAAAAAAAAGGACTTCTGTACAAAATGGTCGTTTCAAATCAAGAGAGATTTTATGACAGTAATAAGGAAGCTTGGTAGTTTGGATACATTGCATTCATATGAAAGAAACACGTGTTTTTACTTGAATCGTTGCTGAATGAGATAAAAAAAAAAAAAGAAGAGATTTGAAAATGTTGGTGATAGATTCTTTGTCAGGTGTCACTGCTTTCAGTTATCATACTACACAGCTGACCTTACAGTCTTGAATCAGTTTCGGATCACTGCAAAATTTGTCTGATAATGTCAGTAACAGCAAATCTATTTTACAACTGTATCACTTTAATCATTGTTATTCTTGGAACACGAAAATATGTTAAATTTGCCATTTTACTGGAGCCTCAATGACTTAATTCACTATAAAGGAAGAAGACTTGCTGTGCTATATTAGACAAGTGACATTTTAATCATGGCATTTCTTGGTTACATCACTCATACAGTGGAACTTCTGTTGACCACTCCTCTACAACTCCCTCCAACAGTGACTAAAATGTTCCTGTGAAGGATTATGTCTCTCAAACTGTGGTACTGTTTTCAACCTCTGTAGAACAATCTGTCCCTCTTGAAACTGTACCACATCTGCCAAACCTCTGTAGAACAATCTGTCCCTCTTGAAACTGTACCACATCTGCCAAACCTCTGTAGAACAATCTGTCCCTCTTGAAACTGTACCACATCTGCCAAACCTTGGTAGAACAATCTGTCCCTCTTGAAACTGTACCGCATCTGCCAAACCTCGGCAGAACAATCTGTCCCTCTTGAAACTGTACCGCATCTGCCAAACCTCGGCAGAGCAATCTGTCCCTCTTGAAACTGTACCACATCTGCCAAACCTCTGTAGAACAATCTGTCCCTCTTGAAACTGTACCACATCTGCCAAACCTCTGTAGAACAATCTGTCCCTCTTGAAACTGTACCACATCTGCCAAACCTCTGTAGAACAATCTGTCCCTCTTGAAACTGTACTACATCTGCCAAACCTCTGTAGAACAATCTGTCCCTCTTGAAACTGTACCACATCTGCCAAACCTCTGTAGAACAATCTGTCCCTCTTGAAACTGTACTACATCTGCCAAACCTCTGTAGAACAATCTGTCCCTCTTGAAACTGTACCACATCTGCCAAACCTCTGTAGAACAATCTGTCCCTCTTGAAACTGTACCACATCTGCCAAACCTCTGTAGAACAATCTGTCCCTCTTGAAACTGTACTACATCTGCCAAACCTCTGTAGAACAATCTGTCCCTCTTGAAACTGTACCGCATCTGCCAAACCTCTGTAGAACAATCTGTCCCTCTTGAAACTGTACTACATCTGCCAAACCTCTGTAGAATAATCTGTCCCTCTTGAAACTGTACCACATCTGCCAAACCTCTGTAGAACAATCTGTCCCTCTTGAAACTGTACCACATCTGCCAAACCTCTGTAGAACAATCTGTCCCTCTTGAAACTGTACTACATCTGCCAAACCTCTGTAGAATAATCTGTCCCTCTTGAAACTGTACCACATCTGCCAAACCTCTGTAGAACAATCTGTCCCTCTTGAAACTGTACCACATCTGCCAAACCTCTGTAGAACAATCTGTCCCTCTTGAAACTGTACCACATCTGCCAAACCTCTGTAGAACAATCTGTACCTCTTGAAACTGTACCACATCTGCCAACCTTCTGAAGTCTACACAGGGGAACTGAAGGATGAAGGGGATGGGATGGGCTAAGAGGGGGGAGTTCGGCTTTTGACTGAAAGCAGTTTTCACCCATTCACATTTCAGTCGACAAATGTAGGGTTGAAAAAGAAAATGCATTTTCATACATATAATTGCCCAAATCCACATACCATTTCCGCTTTATTCTGCAGTATTTTATCATCCCTATTCCAACATTTGCCCCTACATACCACATTTTCAAACAAAAATTTCTGGATTAGAAAAAAACAAACAATTTCTGATTTCAGGAATAATTTCTAAATGGGAGAAATAACAGACAAATTTGGCAGGGTTGGCAGCGATGCTACACCCTCAAGCCAGATCACTGGCAAACTCATCATGGCAGTATACACTGAACTTACAGTCACCTTACATGTTTTTGTAACTGTTGTTAATTTCTTGTTGCAACCTGTCATACATGCATGCATGGGCAAAGGGAAGAAAATAAAATAAATTCTGGGGGATAAAAGCAGAAGTCAGCAGTGAGATCTAATTTTCAGGGATTTTCTTCTTTGTCCTAGTGACCATGGGAAAGTGAGGTAAGAATTTCAGTAATGATAAAAAAAAAGAGAGAAAAAAGAGATAATATCAGAATTTTGTGATGGCCAGCTGAACAGGAACATTGCAGGTGTGCTTCACATAGCTGAAAGTACCATTTCAAAAGTTTTGAAACCATTTGGCCTGACAGGAGATGTAGAAAGCCAGCATCAAAACTCAGGCTGTGGTCTTATATCAAAAGTTAGAGGCTGTGTGGTTAGAATGCTTTCTAGACTTGTTCTTGTGGATTGCAGAAAGACTCTAAGAGACATCAGTAGTAAATTCAAGATTGTGACTGGTTTGTGCTGTTCATGAGGACTTTGCAAAGGAACCTTCATCTGATGGATTTCAAAACAAGAGCTGTGGAAAAGAAGGCTGTGAACAGAGTAGTCAGAATTGTGAACCGAGACCTCAGGAGAAACTGAAGTCAGGCAAGACTGTTCTGGAATGATCACTACAAATCCATTTTGTTCAGTGACAAAACAATGACAGTACTGTTCTGAAGAACACCTTCACAGTGACAGTGTGGTGGACGTCCTTTGACAAGTGGCGACCAAAATGCATCCATCAGCATGCGATCTGAAACTCACAGCGTGAGGCTTGCTTTATATGTCAGTGAGGGTGATCTTGTAGTGTGGGAGGAACAATGAATGATTTATTTCCTGCTAGATGATATCTCCTCCAAGAAAACAACACATCTTTTACGAGTACTCTAAGATAGAATACGGGGGGGGGGGGGGGGGGGGGGGGGGGGGGGCAAGCAGTCCATTCCCATCCAGCCATGGGTAGTACAGTCACCCAATCTAAGTCCACTTCAAAATATCTGGTTATTTTCCCAGTGTTGAAAAAAAAACAAACAAAAAAAAACAGAAAGTAAAATGCATCATACTGCAATCTAGCAGATTTTGAAGTATGAAGTCACAATGGCTATGAATGAGGTGCTACTTGGTACCATAAACAAACTTTCCACTCTCTATCATAAGATGAATGGTTTGTTCCGAGTCTGAAGGGCTACCTGACCTAGTACAAAAGTATTCAAACTTCAAACATGGTCAGAGCGTACAGTTTAATTTTTCAGCCGGTACACCTCAGTAACACAGACACTGAGAAAGTCTGACCATGATTTGGCATGAGACTGCAACAACCAATCTATCCTCAGTCTACAATGATTTTCTGTTTCTTGCAAAACTGTTGACAACAAAACTGCCTGCGTCTGTGTCTGTTGTGTCTTAACAACCCCAGTCTGTGTTTGACACACCCGCCTTTCATCTAAACTCTTTCAGTCATTTTGGTTTTTCTGCTCCACATGATCTTTAAAGACCTGCGAGACCTTCTCTTTCATTGCACGCAACGTGACATCTTTTTTTTTTTTTTATCTGATTGGGAATGTGAATGTCCTTACGTACATCAATTTGCCAGTCACATTACGTAAGTTCTGAGCATTTTCACATTTCATTATCTCAAATTTACACAATATGACAGCAGGTTTGTGCCTGATCATGAGCATGACATTCTGCACGGCATGCAACTGCGCTCTTGGCATTGCATAATCATTGCAGCAGGAACACCTCGCAGTGTCTTCATGTCATGCATCGGCTTGTTCTCCATGTCTGGATTCATTTCCAAGTGCTGTCAGAGGAACGGGCTCACCTTCCTCCCCTGGTGATTTACC
>CM065717.1:78865290-78872790 GCA_033310375.1 Conus canariensis | reverse complement strand
TTTACACTACGGGCTGCCTACCTGGGTAGTGCCGACTGAAGAGCTGCCAGCTGGCGCTTCATTCAGTCGTTTCCCGTGTCATCCAGTCAAAATCGTTCCATATCGTTCACTCAGTTTCCTTACTTTCTTCATGCTTTCCATTTTTCACGCAGGGTGCATGCTATGTGTAACGTGTCATCCATACCAACGGCCAAACTGGCCTTCTCTACCGAAAGTTGGTGATGGGCTTCGACATGTGTGCGAACTGTTATGCGTGCGTTCACACACGAAAACTCGGTTTACAGTCTCAGTGAGAGGTGGGAATGGAGAGGTACGATAACAAGCAACCACCTGAACAGCTGGGGGAAGGGTGATACACGAACTGCCTGAAGAGCTGTGGGTCTGACAAAACAACCAGTCCACAGAATCTTTCATGTGTGTTCTGCTCCCAACAGAATCCAACTACCAGTAGTCCTTTCACTTACACCTCTGAGGGCAGCATGGTTTTCAAAATATGACAACACACAAACTGCTCAATAAGAATTGTTACAAATTGGGGAAAAAAAAATAGGCATTATCTGGAAATGAAATCTTCAAGATGTTTACAGGAATTGGTATCCATACCAGAGGCTTACAAATGGTGATGATTTAAGAAAAAAACACAATTTCTTTTCAATCTGGCCTACACTGCTCACTGCATCTCTTTGTCTTTTGTTTTTCCTTGACAACTATTTTTGGTGTACCTTTTACTTGCAATAGTTGATAATGAATGTGTACATGGAATGTTATTCTAATGATAGTCGCTGTTTATTATGTGTATGGTATCCTAAATGTGTCCTGAACGTAAAAGAAATAAGAAAAAAATTTTGACAAAGTTTCTTTTCAGAATTTTTTTTCTTCTTCTGCAACAAGTTTTTCAAAAAGATTTACTGGAACAATAAACAAACAACCAATGAAAAAAAAAAAATGATGGTTAAGATTTACATTACAGCTTGCATACCTGAATGGGAAGATATGTGATATGTTGTTTTGCAGCCATCACAGAACAGATGTTCTACAGTGGATATGCCACCTAAATCAAAAGCAGGAGCTCTCTGTCAAGCTGACAAAAAAAAATTCAGATGACCAAATTGGTAGAAAGATTTAATGAAGTTCACAATGTACATGTTTGTGTCTGAAACCACAGAATTGGAAAGAGAGATAAAGGAGGGAAGGGGGTGGGTAGAATGATAAGTTTGAAGGGGGGGAGAGGGGGGATGGGGGGAGGGAGGAAGTGGAGGAAGGGATGAGGGATTAAGTAACAATGACCATACTTGAGAACTGACGCACTAAAGCCACCAATGGCGCCAACCGTTTTTTTCAGGATGCTGAAAAACTCTGATCCACAACACACTGATTCGATCTCACCTGCTGGATCTCTGGTGGTGCCGTGGTCAGCAGCTTAGTCAATTCTTTGTTCATGGCTGACAGGGCATCACGGCGGGTCAGTTCCCGGAACTCAATGTCACTGGGAGTCCGCTTGTGTCCTTTGACAAACTCGGACTGCACAGATCAATAAACAAAAGTTTATATAACAAGCCTCATCAGTAAGTTCTGAGTTGCTCTTAAGATCTGCATAATTGTATCAACTTTTCTATACTCATTTCATTCTAAGATAAGTTTCCTAAATAATGCAAAATTTGATGGGCGGGAAAAAAAAAGCACAATTCATGCTTACAATTTCTGACTCTCTAGCATGAATTATGCTTCTTATTTGTGGAAAGTCATCTTTGACTTCTTGTTACTAGAAAAAAAAAAAGAATTAATTGAGGTAAATTATCCGTTCAGGGTACATGGAGATTTTGAATAGTTGCTCTGTTTTTTTAACTGTTGTCATGCCAGGTCAACCATCAATCAATGATACATGTTAACCTTGTGCACACATTAAATCAAATATATTTGTTTACACACACACACACATACACCCGCTAACACAAAAAGACTCTAACACAAAATACAGCTGCAGTTCCGTTGGAAATTGTATCGAGAAAGTTGTCAAATGCACTGTTATATTATTCTAGACTTGTAACTTCCCTTTTTTTCTGCCTAAAAATTAATGCTTTAAAAACAAAATTCTCCAAAAATGTATATTGCCTGTGTGGTGCACAAATCACAGTTAATCACATTTTATTCCATTGTAAAAGTCTCCGAGGTTTTCTACCTGATTCAGTCACAGCAAAGAATGTTTCGGAAGAAAACATAGATGATTTATTATATGACACAAAGGTTTTACTACAAATTGCTGAATCCCTAATTCACACCCCCATCAGGTCATTCCTGTAGATTTTTATTTTTATTTTATTATTTTTTTTTTTTCTTCCAATGTAGATTAGTGGTGAGGGACACATCCACACACCCACGTTTCTGTATTTTGCATTTTGTTTGTTACATGTATCTTTAACATTACCTCTTTACTGTTAATGCAGTGTTCACAGTTTTCATTACCTCACACATTTACACTCTCACACACTCACACACACTCACAGACAGAATGCACTCACTCACGCACACTTTGGTCTAATATCACTTATGGTGAAAAGACGTAAAAACAAAGAACGAATGAACGAACATACACCCGCATGTAAGCACACACACACACACACACACACACACACACACACACACACACACACACACACACAGAGGGTTCATCAGGTCAAGGTTAGTTAATTGTCAATGAATGATACGACCTGGTGCACACATACTTTGGAAAACAATAATGAAACAACAGGAACAACAACCCCCAATGAATCAACAAACAGAGGCCCGAAAACAGACAACAGATGTCATCTTTCATGCAACATGGCCACAAACTGCATGCAATGCCTAAAAGCATCTGCAGATGAGTTGGCAATTCAGTGACTGTAGTCCAGCAGTATACCTTACACATTACCAACACGACAGAAGCATGTACCTGACACTGTGTGTCCTAATAACCCAGTAACAGCCATTTTCAAGCAATTTTAATGTCATGTTCGTTTTCGTCTTCTTTTAAGCACAGACCCACTTAGCTCAGGCTGGACAGCATCTGTCTTTAAAACTTACCATACATATTGAAAATGCCAGCTGTCACATGCATTATATTCTACAAACAAAAAAATGTTGTTTGTTAGGACTCTAAGCTTTAACAAATGTTTGGCAAACTTGGACGGAAGCTGGGGGGAGGGGGACTTCAGGGTGTGGACAGGCCTGCCTTTTGCCTGTTCTCAGTCCCTGATTAGTTTCAAAGTGAGGTGACTGCAGGCAGAAACTGAAGCAAGCTATACAGAGAAATACTGTTCCGCCGGATGAGAGAGACAAATTACAAGACTAAGCCCGACTCTTTTCGACCTCTTTGGTCTTGTTCAGGCAAGACAAACAACATTCAAGACAATGAAAACGAAAAACGAGCAGTCACCTATTTCCCCAATTTGGGAGCAAAATGGACATGGAAGAAAGGTGGCTAATTTGAAGAGATGAGAGTGAGTGAGTGAGTGAGTAAGTGAGTGAGTGAGTGTGAGTGTGTGTGTGTGTGTGTGTGTGTGTGTGTGTGTGTGTGTGTGTGTGTGTGTGTGCACGCGCCCAGTTTGAGGAGCTAAGTAACTGTCTGTACTTCATTTTCAATGCCTCGAACGTTCTTTCTCTTGCCTGAAGAAGACCAGAGCGGTCCAAACGCATCATGTTTAGTCTTGTAATTTGTCTTTCATTCGGTGGAGCAGTCATTTTTCATCTCAGTCCCTGGGCTGCAGAAAATGACAGTGGGAGGAAGGAGACGGTCGTGAGGTCGGGAGTGATGCCTCGGTGACCCCTACCTAGGCTGACAAAATAGGCCAGGAAAGAAAAGACACTCATCGGCTGACAGTGGAATGTGCCAGTGATTTTCAAACCAGGGAGGGTGATGGGGTGGGGAGGGAATCAGAAGGTGGAGGTGGGGTGTTGATAGGGTGTGCACGTGTAAAGGTAAGAGTTCCACCGGAAAGAAGATGGTTCTTATTTGAAGGATGAAGAGAAAAAAAAAAAAGTAATTTCCAAAAAGAAAATGGTTCTTATTTGAAGGACGAAGAAAAAAAAAAAAGTAATTCAATTCAAAGTTGATATGTTCGTACATGGATGGTTCAAATACTAATGGATGGGAAAGTGCATCTAAACTGAGGTCGGGTCCAGGGGCTGCTGAGGTCATCTCCATAAAGGAGTTACGGTAACGCAAATTTTTAAGATACACTGGGCCTCTCCTGGAAGATACGGTGTCTATTCACTAAATATTATTCTACTACATATTTAAAAAAAGAAAAATGGAAGAGGGGAGTGGGGAGAGGGGTCTGGGCACCCAGGACTCTCCCACCTCCCCCTTCCCATCCCTTCCCCAGTGCCAGACGGTACATCTTGACAAAGAACACAAGTAGCAGTCTGCTTCACGCTAACACTGTGTGTTCCCTCCTGAAATGTATGGGGCAGTATGCAACATTTGCCTCTCTCCTGGGTCATCTATTTTTTTCTTTGGTTCTGTGAAAGCACCAACTGATGACATGCAGACAAAGGGGAACTGCTGAACTAAACCTTTGTCTAGTCCTTTCATTGCCATGTTAATGTTGTCACAGGCACTGTCTGGTAAAACAGCAGCAGTTCATCCAATGGAGCACACCTGTTACGATAGGATCTTGAAAAGACAGAGAGGAGGGGAGGGGTGGGGCAAAAAGATACTTTCATACCCCCACCCCCACCCCCTCCCCCCAGTCTTATTTCTCCAGGGGCTGGGGGGGGGGGGGGGGGGCAGTGGAGCTGGTTCCTATACCAGTGGTTGATGTTTGTTCTCCTTTTGGGCTATTCCACAAAGAATGAGCTTCCCTCATCCTGTTCAAAAATTATTTCATTTGTCATGTTGGGGGAGAAAACATGTTACATCTGTTCTTTTCCTGCCTCTGACATCCTTGTTTTAGAATGGCTGGGGCTTACTGATCTCTTTTCCTTGCTTGTTATACCTCCCCCCTCTTCATGGGGAGAGAGAGAGAGAGAGAGAGAGAGAGAGAGAGAGAGAGAGAGAGAGAGAGAGAGAGTGCGTGTGTGAGTGTGTGTGTGTGTGTGAGTGTGTGTGTTTGTGTGTGTGTGCACGTGTGTGTGTGTGTGTGTGTGTGTGTGTGTGTGTGTGTGTGTGTGTGTGTGTGTGTGCATGCATGTGTGTGTGTGTGTATGTGCATGTGTGTGTGCATGCATGCATGCGAGTATGTGCGTGTTTGTGTCTGTGCATGTGTGTGTGTGTGTGCATGCATGCGTGTGTGTTACCTGTTTCACCATCCTGTGAAGACACCGTATGTTGCTAAGCAGACAGATGTGGGAGCCTCTTTCTGCTCAACATATGGTGCCTTCTTCACAAGATCTCATGTCCCGAGAGGGTTTGGAAGTGAAAACAAAGTGCTGTGAAATCCAGTCACACACTTTTCAGTCCCAAAGCTGGCACATTGAGAATTTGTGGTTTTATATTTTCATTAGAAACAAATTACATGTGTATGACCTTTCTTCTTCTTTACAGTAACACACTAAGTTTACATCATTTTAGCTTTCATATCCTCCTCATAAGGTATGCAAAAAGACACTGTGTAACACTGTGTCATCACAAGATATGCTGTACAAAGAATGTGTGTGCACGCGCACAAGCGAGCACGCA
Organism: Conus canariensis; assembly: GCA_033310375.1. Classification (NCBI taxonomy): domain Eukaryota; kingdom Metazoa; phylum Mollusca; class Gastropoda; order Neogastropoda; family Conidae; genus Conus; species Conus canariensis. The sequence goes on along the minus strand of CM065717.1, from coordinate 78,867,131 downwards.
CACGTGTGTGCGCATGTGTGTGTGTACGTGTGTGCGCGTGAGAGTGCATGTATGTGTGTGTGTACGTGTGTGTGTGTGTGTGTGTGTGTGTGAATATGTATATATGCGAGTGTGTGTGTGTGTGTGTGTGTGTGTGTGTGTGTGTGTGTGTGTGTGTGTGTGTGTGTGTGAGTGTGTGTGTGTGACAGAGAGAGAGAAAGAAAGAGGGAGAGAGAGAGAGAGAGAGAGAGAGAGAGAGGAGAGAGAGAGAGAGAGAGAGACATACAGACAGACAGATAGAAAGAGCAAATACGTCAAGCGACAACATATTGAGAGATAGGCATCCATAATGCAAGCTGAAACAATCATCCAGAGGAAAAAGGACTGGGTGTTATGGCCCAAAGGGGACAGCCTGTGGCAACCCCCTGCCCAAATGGAACCAACACTCAGAAGCGCAAGGACCATCAGCAATTTTAGCTGATGGCCGATGGTGAGTTTTAGGTCCCAATGGCACCAAGCTGTTGCAACAAGCTGTTCCCAGACATAAATCTGTAATGGTGTTGCGACAAACGGATTAAGATGCTAGAGCCTACTGTAAATGGCAGCCCAAATGAGGACCACTGCTGGCACATCTTGATCAGTCTCCGCTTTCGAAAGGGATAATGGACACTTCAAAGAACAAAGACACCTCTGTTACCGCACATCCACCCCTACCTTCTCCCCCCCCCCCCCCCCCCCCCCCCAACCCTTTCAACACAACAGCAGCATACTGGAGTGAGGGGATGACAGGTGTTGAATCTAGGCTGTCTGAGAAGAACATATTCTGGTTAGGTCTAAATTTGGGTCGAACTCACAGAAAGTGGGGCAGAGAACTATTTTAGGCCAGAGCAATGGAGAGAGAGAGAGAGAAAAAAAAGAGAATCTGTAAGCCAAGCAGAGAGAACACAAAACCAACGAAGAAAATTCTTCTTTTTGAAAGCCATTTGTTTGCAAGAAAAAAAAATTCCTGATTTGATACTCTCAAAACAAGATGAAAGTAGAAAAGAGACAGAGACAAAAGGCACAGATCAAGAGACAGAAAGAGAGAAGAGAGCGTGAGAGAGAGAAAGGGAGGAGGAGGGTGGGGGGGGGGGGGGGGGGGGGGGAGGGGGGGGGAGAGAGAGAGAGAAAGAAGAAGAGAGAGGGAGAGAGGGGCTCAAGACTCAAGGCATTTTATTGGTATTAGGCCACAGCCAATCATGAAGAGGAACCTGAACATTTAACTGAATGAAGATATGTAGCAGACTGAAATTAAAAGTAACGATAATATAAATGTATTCACGTACATTTCAACCAGTCACAAGACTTCTTAGTTTAAATCCTATATGAGAGAGAGAGAGAGAGAGAGAGAGAGAGAGAGAGAGAGAGACAGACAGACAGACAGAGACAGAGACAGAGACACTGAGACAGAGACAGAGACAGAGAGAGTCAGTGTTAAAATAACTGTTATTCAATCAAGTACTAAATCAGATTTTAGGCCTATCCTATTCCCGAATACTCTTACAATTTTATCACCAAGTCAAAATGAGACAGAAGAACATCAGAAAACACACACACGCACACACGCACGCACACACGCACGCATGCACGCGCGCACGCAAACACACACAAATGAGAAAGATGGAGATCAAGACAGGCAGAGAAACAGAGACAGACATGGGAGAGGAATGAGAATAAGAGACAAAAACCATCTCCTTGAGGTGACTACATAAACCAAAAGACACCTTATTACCAGGGTTTCTTCCTGAACAAACAGGTAGTTCTTGTTATGAAGATGCGAGTGAATGTCAGTGTGGGCCATGCCTTCAACGCCCAAGCAAAAC
>CM065717.1:78840290-78860290 GCA_033310375.1 Conus canariensis | reverse complement strand
CTGGATCAATAAGACAACAGCTGTGATTCACATAATCAGCTGGCTTGCCTCAGCTGGTGTTCACCACTTAAACTTAATCAATACACTTCCCTACCTATCCTACATTATTTCATTAATGAAACAAAGACAAGACTCTATGTTCGTGATGCTTTTGATGAAGTGGTAAGGCACGAGTGTTGCGGTGTGTGTGTGTGTGTGTGTGTGTGTGTGTGTGTGTGTGTGTATGTGTGTGTGTGCATGTATATGTGTTAGTGTGGGTCTTATGAGATGGAGAGAGAAGGTGTTCACCACTTAAACTTAATCAATACGCTTCCCTACCTATCCTACATTATTTCATTAATGAAACAAAGACAAGACTCTATGTTCGTGATGCTTTTGATGAAGTGGTAAGGCACGAGCGTTGCAGTGTGTGTATGTATGTAGGTGTGTGTGTGTGTGTGTGTGTGTGTGTGTGTGTGTGTGTGTGTGTGTGTGTGTGTGTGTGTGTGTTAGTGTGGGTCTTATGAGAAGGAGAGAAGAGAATTTAAAAAAAAAGAAACAAAAACAAAAACAAGAACAATAAATGGTAAGACTGAAAATCAAAAACAAAAAGATTGAATGAAACAAAGAAAAGAAAAGAAAGAATACACACTCTACCTGTATACTGCAAACTCGTCCAGATATTGTGTAAGCACCATCTTTATTCTTCTTCCAGATTTAAACGGTTAAACACAGTTTCCACCTATTAGCATTACAAGTCCTGTGACGACTACTTTGCCTCTACTGTCTGTGAGGTAGAATGCAAGGAACGAATGCTGTCCAGCCCTTCTCTAACAAGGAGCTTAATTAAGTCACAAGTAGGTTGTGAGCCCTGGAGGGGCTCAGAGATCTCTCTGTACCACCACCTTGAAAAAGATTATGACAATTCCGTCTTTGTAGAGAGGTGTCTTAAAAAATAGTACGACAATTCCATCTTTGTAGAGAGGGGTCTTAAAAAACAGTATAACAATTCCGTCTTTGTAGAGAGCGGCTGAAACTCTTTACATGGAGGAAGACACTGGTACAAAGTATCCATGGGCAATATCAGAACTGTTCGTGATGTGACAGACGAGTCAATGCGGGAGAAGATCACTTCAATTACCATACAGACTGCCTCTCATATGGCTCAAATGTCAGGCTGCTTACAAAATCACATTCAGCAGGAAAACACAAATGCTGATTTGATCTTTGGCTGGAAGTCATGGAGGGGGGAGTGGGGAGGGGCAGAGGGCAGCAAGGGAGCATACCTGCCAAAAGTTTCTATCGTCAGAATGTGTCCAATCCTGAACGTGGAGGAATTTTTCACTCATTTGTTTTTAAACTGAAAAATAAAAGCACTTACACGACTCAAAAACAGGCACAAAGATATTTTATCATTGGCATTACAACTGCATTATATATATATAATATATATATATATATATATATATATATATATATATATGTAAGAATTATCCACCACACTAGAATCTGCATCAAATTGTTTAGTTCCCATCCCCCCCCCCCCCCCCCCCCCCCCCCCCCACACACACACACACACACACACGTTATCATGTCAAACATGGGTTTGAAGAAAAAAAGAAAAGGAAAAAAAAAAAAAAGGCACTACATAAATAACTTCCTAAGCAAAGCCTAGGTCTCCCTCATCTTCAAAATGACGAAGAACATGAAGACTATTTGTAAAACAAAGGCAGTCTCCCTCTCTCCATCTAAACATGTTCGTCCTTCTCCCATTCAAAAAGAGTTGCAGTACAAACGAACATTTCCAGTCAAAATCTCTGTTTGTCTGCCCCGTTTTCTTCCTCTCTCTCCACTGTACAGACAGGACGGAAGTGAAGAACACTTCTAAACCAAGTCTCTCTCTCTCTCTCTCTCTCTGAAACTCTGCCTTTTTCTTTCATCCTTAGCAGTAAGCATGATACAAACAATTGTTTTTTTTTTTTTTTTTTTCACAAAACCTAAGCCTCTCCCTTTTGTAACAAAGTTTAAGCCTCTCTTTTCTGTGTCTGTCTGTCTCCATCTTTTATTCTAAATTCCACCCTATCCAACTTCTGTCTCTGTCTTTCATTCTGACCTCCAACCTATCCAACTTCTGTCTCTGTCTTTCATTCCGATTTCAAACCTAACCAACTTCTGTCTCTGTCTTTCATTCCGACTTCCAACCTAACCAACTTCTGTCTCTGTCTTTCATTCCGACTTCCAACCTAACCAACTTCTGTCTTTCATTCCGACTTTCAAATTAACCAACTTCTGTCTCTATCTTTCATTCTGACTTCCAGCCTATCCAACTTCTGTCTCTATCTTTCATTCCGACTTCCAACCTATTCAACTTCTGTCTCTATCTTTCATTCCGACTTCCAACCTAACCAACTTCTGTCTCTATCTTTCATTCTGACTTCCAACCAAACCAAGTTCTGTCTCTATCTTTCATTCCGACTTCCAGCCTATCCAACTTCCGTTTCTATCTTTCATTCCGACTTCCAACCTGACCAACTACTGTCTCTATCTTTCATTCTGACTTCCAGCCTAACCAACTTCTGTCTCTGTCTTTCATTCCGACTTCCAACCTAACCAACTTCTGTCTCTGTCTTTCATTCCGACTTCCAACCTAACCAACTGCTCCTCTCCTTCCTACTTCCCCTTCCTTAGTTTCCGTTTCTTCTCCTCCCCACTGCCAAACACGACCAATCAGTGCCCTGTCCGACAAAATGCCTCCCACTTCATCAATCATGCACAAAGGGAAGCTGTCAATCCGCCCTTGAGACATGCTGTCCTCTTCTTTCCAAGGTGTATGAACACATCACCAAAGTTTCAGTAAAAACAAAGCAACAACAACAAGTGAAAAAAAAAAAAACAACAACAACAAACCAAAAAATCCGAACAACAACAACAAGAAAAACACACAAGAAGGAGAAAAAGACGAAAATGGAATTGCTGTCTCATCTTCATTGTCATTTCAATCAACCATTCACCCAATTTATCGCCTTCAGTTTGAAATAAAAAAGGTTTTCAAATAAAATTTTAAAACCTTATACACCCCTAAAAAGCCCACTGTGGGCGAACAGACACAGCAGATTGGACAGCTACTATGCACTCTGAACAGCGCTTACAGGCTCCTTCCGTAGTCACAGATCACTGTGGATCAGGTGCTGGGTAACGAAATTGGAACAAAAGAAAAAAAGACTTAAAGTGTAAAGTAACGCAAACGAGGAAATAGCTGGCACAGAATTTTCAAAAGATAGAGGTGCTGTAGTGTATATAACACAACAGACAGAACTGGCACAGAATTTTCAAAAGGTCAGGATACTCTTGTTTAAATAGCATAAAAGACGGAATAACTGACACAGAATTTTCAAAAGGTCGGGATACTCTAGTGTAAAGTCACACACACCACACACACACACACACACACACACACACACACACACACACACACACACTTTGTGTGAATAAAATTGTAAGCTTTTTAAATGAAAACGGGCTTGTACTTTCAGTAGAAAAAACAAATATGCTCTTCAATGCTGGATATGACCCGGAGAAACTCCCTTCATTTACTTTAGATGGCACTGCTTTAGAGTATGTAAAAACTGTTAAATTCCTAGGTGTATATTTAACCTCCAAACTTTCTTGGAATGTACATATTGAATATATTTTGAATAAAGCAAGGAAAAGTTTAAACTTTTTGAAAATTATAAACAAACAGCGGTGGGGGCAAGACACACATACTTTAACTTTATTATCTACTGCTCTTGTGCGTTCACGATTAATCTATGCTCAAGAAGTCTTTTTCTGCGCACCACAATATCTATTAAATAAACTACAGAGTACTGACTGCAAGGCTTACAAACTTGCTCTTGGAGTTCCCACACATACATCTAACATAGGAACATACAGTGAAATCGGAATATTGCCTCTGAATGCATTACGAAAAGCATGTGCTTCAAAATTCATATTAAAGAGTCTTTCACAGGATAACTTCTGTGCAAATGAAGTGTCCTTAAATTCAGAAACAGATTTCGTGAAACGGGCCAGAAGAATACAATCTACAAAATCAATCCAGTCATTCGCCTCTAACCTCCTAAAAGATTCTAATATAAACGAAACAAAAATTGCTAATAAGCTGTCCTTTTTACCTATTCCAAAATGGGAGCAAGCCATTGCTATCTTTGATACAAATTATGCAAATGTGTCCAAAAAGGATTCACCTTATATATTGAAAACTGTCATCGATATTCATTTAGAAAATACATACAAAAACTATTTGAAAATGTATACGGATGGTTCAGTGCTAGATAATCCAGATACAGGAGCAGCATTTAATTATAATACCTGATTTAAAAGTGGAACAGTTGTACCATCTTGGTAGACATTTTTCAATATTCAGTGCTGAGCTAGTTGCCATTTTGATGTCTCTACACCACGTCTTGAGTTTTCCTATTAACTCTTGTCAAATTCTAGTATACACTGATTCTAAATCGGCCCTTAGCGCTATTCAGTCTTCCAATCCAAAAGTACGTGTTGAGATGATAACAGAATTAATCATGTCATACATCTTCTGTCAGCTAAATGCATTACAGTTACACTTTGCTGGGTACCTTCTCATTGTGGAATTTCAGCAAATGAGAGGGTCAATCAGGCTGCAAGAAAGGCAGCCCGAAATGTCGAAGGATCAATACCACTTGACATTCCCTTAGATTTAAGTGAATGCTCTTCTTTAATAAACGAAGTGTCCAGTAAAAATTTCAGAAATGTATTAGAGAACTCAGAAATTAACTATTACCACAACTGTATTAAACCCAATTCTGGAAAAAATCTATTGGCCTCATCAAGACCCGACCTTGCCTCCAAACCTAGAGAAATACATAGCTTAATGCACAGAATGCGTTTGAATTCACTTCGAACAAAATTCAGCAAAAATGTTACATGTATGTGTGGAGAAAGAGTTGGAGTTGAACATCTATTAATTTACTGTTCAAGAGCAAAGGAGATTATTAGCAAAACTGGTGACGATACTTCATCTGATGGATCCGGTTCCCTGTCTCTATCTACAGTATTAAATGACTGGTTTTATCTTTACACAATTTGCAAAAGTTTGTCACGTAGTTCAGTTGGTATTTATCTTTAAATTTGTTTAACATTTTTTTGAGTGGTTAACCATTCGTCCTTCTACACATTAATTGACCTGCATCATACTACCTATCCAAACATGATTGACAGTGCTCAAGAACTGACAAAGTGGTCCATTGGACGCTCTCCTTATAGTTTTATATATTGTGGAATTGGATTTTTTTTTGCTTAAAACAATGTTTTCCCGAGATGGGGGGGGTGGGGGGGGTGGGGGAGGGGTTGCTTATTTGTTATTGTAATTGAATCATACAGGCATGCACATGTTCACACAGACACACTCACACAGACACATACACATGCGCGCGCACACACACACACACACGCGCGCGTGCACGCGCACACACACACGCGCATGCGTGCGCGCACACTTACACACACTCACATCGTCTGATATCACTTTTAGTGGGAAGACGTTAAACTCAACAACAACACACACACACACACACACACAAACACACACACACACACACACACACACACACACACACACACACACACAACCCAAATGGCTGAGAATTTCTAAATGGCAGAGTATCAGTCTATTCTGATACAGCCCACCCATAAGGGAGGAGTAAAAGCTGGTCAAAGCTGACAAAAAAAGAACAAGGAGAAGAAGGCAAATGGTTTTATCAGACAAAAGATGATAGACATATGCATATATCACAAACATGACAGACATATACATACATGTTGTAAACCATGGGGGGGGGGGGGGGGGGGGGGAGGGGGGAGCACATCAAAGCACTGCAGTTGCACCACACACTGATCAATCCATGGACTATTTTATGTGTAACATCTGGTCCCTGTTCGCATCCATGGAATAGTTGATCGTTTCTAATGAAGCCGACCAGACCCCGCACAGGCCTGATCAATAGTTGCGCGATAGCGGTGAACAAAATATCCATGCATCATGCCTAAACCACAACATCAGAAAACTGTTGCAAAGCAAATTGTGATTTTTTGCTTTCTGTGGTCTTGGTTTAGCATTCCAATCACAATGTCTGTCCCAATCAAACTAGAAGAACGTAAATAGTTACAGATAGCTTACAAATCACATCGCTAGCACCAAACAGAGGGATGTAAATAATCATGTTCACAAATACAGACATACCAATTACCATACTTGTACCAAAGAAATAAAAGGAATGTTTATATATAAAATACAGAATACTACATCTGTACCAAAGATACCAAAGGATACATACTACTTATTATGCCCATACCAAGGAAAACAAAAGGGATGTGAATAATCATACATATAGCATGCTAATCACTATGCTCATACCAAATAAAGTAAAGGAATGTCAGTAATCATCATATGGTATTATAGTGCCTGAACAAACACAAACTTGAGGAATGCTAAAGATCATTAATGATGCGCACACTGTGAGATCTCATCATCCGCAACAGCAGATCTTTCATTCAAAGAGCTGTGAAGAGGGTGTGTATATACACACACACAAACATGCACGCACACACACACACATACACACACACACACACACAAACACACACACACACACACGCACACGCACACACACACACTACTCTTTGATGAATATTTTACATGTGTTATAGACAGTGTTTAGAGCCAGTCAGTAAGGTTTTGTTTGCAAGAACGTAGGAAAATGAATCTGGCACTACAGTGCTTGTTTCGCTGGTGTACAACGTCGCAGCATTTTCTTTTTTCTTTTTTTTAATGTTGTTGTTACATTTATATTTACTTGTGTGCAAGTGTTGAATGTATGCCTCTGTGTGTGTGTGTGTGTGTGTGTGTGTGTGTGTGTGTGTGTGTGTGTGTGTGTGTGTGTATCTGTGTGTGTATCTGTGTGAGTTTTGTGTGCACACACGCACGCTCATGTGTGTGTGTAAGTGTGTCCAAATGCACTTACATGCAAGATATCTAAGTACGACTATTTAATGAACCGACCTTAAATGAGTACTATAAAAGGAGAAAAAGAAAGCTCCATAATTAGTTAACTCAAGGAGCATATTGTACACATCAGATTGTCTTTTATTCCTGATATTCTTTCTCTTCTTATAGTTATTCACACAGACACATACACACACACTAACATACATACACATAAGCACATAAATGCGTGCATGCACATAAATACACACACACATGCATGCACATGCACGTGCATGCGTGCGTGCACACACACACACACACACACACACATACAGCAACACACACACACTTTCTCTATGACTTTAAAGCAATCACCTGGTTGTGACAATCTGGAAATAATGACGATGTGTCTGACATGAAGTGGTGACAGTTGTTGAGGCGATGGTGACGAAAAACACACACACCTTTGCTCAGTGGCTTGCAATCCACATTCATATCTATTACACAAAGTTACTTTTTTTGTTGTTGTTTTTTTTTAATAGCAGATGCCTTACAAAACTTGGCTGCACAAACAATTCCTTTTCCACTAATGTTCAAGATTCACAGTGCCCTGGCATGCTTCAAATACAGTTGCGGAAGAGAGCCCTTCTTTTTTCCAATGACCAAGATCTACAGCAATTAGCATGATTCTAATTTAGTCTTCCACAAATTCCTTCTTTTCAAATGGTAGCTCTCACAGTCACTCTAATATATCCATTTTCAAAAATTCCTTTCGAAATCACAAAGATAAAAAAAGGAAGACACAGTCTGAACCTCAAGGAAGTATAGATACAGGAATCGATCTTCATACACTGATGACTGAATATTAAATACAGATTTGGAAGTTGCAAGTTTCAAGACTGATGTCTATTTATCAAAATTCACTGTTAATTTCACAAAACTGATGACCAAAATCTAATGCCGCTGCCTATAAGCAAATTCAACCAAACTATATTATAACACACACCCAAATTTGAAAACTGATGAAAACTTTTACATGATAATGCACAGAATCTGATCTTTAAACATGGGAAAAAAACGAACAAACAAACAAACAAGACAAAACACACACACACACACACACACACACACACACACACACACACACACACACAACCAACTGCAACACAAACACACACTTCAACCATTCAAATTAAATAAACAACAAAAAGTAAACACTGAGCTCTGCAATCACACCAAACCAAAATTCAAATGTTGTACACAGTTTCTACTGTGTCCAAACCAAAAAGCACCAGCAGTACTGTATTATGCAAAAGGTAATAGTCACCTGTATATCCAAACTTGATAATAGTTACCTGTATCACCAAACTTCTTTCTTCTTTTTATCTGATGTCACAAACAAGTACTGAACTTTGGTCTTGGAAAAAAAAAAGCCTCCACAGATATTTTTTAATTCTCGTTGTTACCAATTCTAAACAAACCATTCTTCTCTGAAATTTCTTTCAGTTTCTCATTATCCTATATCCTCACAAATTCTAAAGAAGCTTTTCTCTTCTGCAAATAAAAAGATAAGTAATATTCAACACAACTTCCGCAAGCTGTCGAAATGTGCCCACCAAGAAAAGACAAGCAGCAGCGCAGCTTGCTTATAGTGAAGCAAGAGAACGAAAGCTGGCCCACAAGATTATACTGCGACAGGGGGGGGAGAACTGATGGGAGGAGCCTACTGTCGCTACAACAGCTGGGGAAAGTGGAGAAGTAGGCCACTCAATGTGCGAGGCAACCTCTCCAATAAAGCGAATACACGTCACTCACACTGCAGGTTGCATTTCTCTCTCTCTCTCTCTCTCTCTAGTGTGTGTAAGTGCCTGCGTGTGTGCACAGCGTGTGTATGTGTGGTATGTGTGTGTGTGTGTGTGCGCGTGTGTGTGTGTGCGTGTGTGCATGCACGCGCGCTTGAGACACAGATTTATGTGTGTGTGTGTATTTTTTGTGCGTGCGCGTGCGCTCTAGCATGTGTGCAAGTGTGTGTGCGCATGTACATAAGTCTTAAATTCACTAGTGTGTGTGAGAGAGAGAGGAGAGAGAGAGAGAGAGGAGGAGAGAGAGGAGAGGACAGACAGACAGAAAGAGAGAACATGCACATGTGCATATGCATGCACATGTATACATGTATGTACGTATATATGTATATATGTACATATGTATCATACCTCTGTGTGCGTGTGTGTGCGTGTGCGTGTGTGTGTGTGTGTGTGTGTGCATGAGAGAGAGAGTGAGTGATGAGTGAGAGTGAGTGTTGTGTGTGAGTGTGTGTGTGTGTGTGTGTGTGTGTGTGTGTGTGTGTGTGTGTGTGTGTGTGTCTGTATGTATGTGCATGCGTGCATATATATGTGTGTGTGTGTGTGCATCTGTGTGCGTGTGTGTGCATGTGTGTGTGTGCACGCGTGTCGCATGTGAGTGTGTGTGCGTGTGTGCATGTGTGTGAAACTCAAGACTGCACATGAACAGTACGTTTCAATGCAGGTGAGCATGCGAAGTGTATGCATACAGATATTTGCATGCGGCTCCAAGGCATTTGGACACACACACAGCATCAAGACAAAAGATATCTTCTCCAACATGGATTCACTGGTCATCATTGAGCAGGGTTTACTTTGGCATTATACTTACACAAGTCGGAACCTCATGTCATGTGAGTTTCCATCTAACCCTACTGTCGATCAGAAAACCAATTCCGAATTCGATCACATTACCCACTACATAACTTTTCCACCTGGTCTTGGTGCAAGCAAACTTGTGTGCATATGGGCAAGTGTGTACACTCACCACATCTGCATGCCTGAGTGTGTACAGCACAGCAGAAAAAAGAGAAGTATCGTTTTACACAGACAGACATTGAACGATTGTCTGCTGGCAACTGACTCAAGTTTCTTACAGATTTTGATGCGTATTGATTAGGAAGCTGGATGAGGCTCACAGAAAGCAGCAGCGTGTATTGACTGAAAATGTGTAGGTATCCTTTCTTGGTGTACCTGCAGCAAACGATTTATCGATTTATTCACACAAGTGCAGAATGTTTCACAACAGATGGTGAAATGAACCAAATTTGAATGTACTGACTGGCGCATGTTTGTTCTCAAAACAAGAAATAAGAAAATAAGGGAACAGACTAGTGACTGAAAGGAGCTTTTGTTTATTTACTGTCAATCATGTATGCTGTACAACAAACAAACACAAAAAACAACAAAAAAGAAGAAAAAACAAACAAACAGAACAGATCAGCTCCATTTACAAGAACGTTTGGATCAAGAGAGAGAGAGAGAGAGGACTGTGACAAGAAGGAAGAGAGAGAGAGAGAGAGAGAGAGAGAGAGAGAGAGAGACAGACCGACAGATAGACAGACAGACAAACAGACAGACAGAGACAGAGAGACAGACAGAAAACATTTTGGAAGTCACTTTAAATGCTGACTGGCATTTTACTCATCACTATATTTGACAACGTATGGAACTTTAGCCTCTACAATGAAATAAAAGATGGTACACAAATAATATTGTTGTGAAAGCGAAAGAGTACGAATTATCTAGTTAAAAAAGGCATTTCTCTGCATTCATTTATTTGCATCACTCTTTCATTAAACCAAAGGCAGCATTAGAAAAATGAGTACGGTGTTATTTCCAACACATGATCAACATTAACTATGGAAATATTACAAAAATTACAGAACATGTAGCCCTTCCAATCTCCTTGGGAAAAAAAGTGCATATACACTGTCTGTTATAATTTTCAGTTGAATCCATAGCAGCTTTACATCATGTACCTTATGCGCAAATAGTAAGCAAGATTTTCATCAGGATATACATATTCTGTAAACTGCAAAGTTTTGGTTTTAAATTATTTGCTTTCAAGATTTCATTCTTCTACCTTTATCAAACAGCAAAAGGTTGCTTGAAACACAGTGATAAATCTAAGTGCTCACCATTCTTGGCAGCCACATCATACTTTTAAGGACACTCAATTATTTTTCACTGACAGCCAGCAAAAGCAAAAAAGAATATTAGTATTATGCTTTTCTTACATGTGAGAGACGCTGTCCTGTATCATTAAAAAAAAAAGTACACACATTCAAAGTATTTGCTATTTAATATTTTCAAAAGATGACTTCATTCCATTAGAAGTTGGATCTCAAGAATAAGAGTTCAGCAAGAACTTCGGCTAAATTTGGGGGTCCACATGTACAAAACTTTGTATGCTTCAAAGGCTTCTACTCAAAACTGATTGCAGTTGATGAAATTTTTGTCTAACTTCTAGGTCAGACTGAGTGTAAAGAGACCCACTGGGGGAAGTTAAACAACATATGTCACCATTTACTGATCTGATAAAGCCATAAACATTTAAACGAAATTTGCAATTCAGAAATATTAATACTAATATCTTGGACACTCTTCTGTGCATTTAAAAAATTTTTTACTATTATTATTTTTTTTTGCTTAATCTTGCTAAGCTCTTCACTCCAACTACATCTGCAACATCTGCACTGAGTTATTGGAAAAAATACATCTGGAGGTAACAGTTATCACAAGTGAATCAACTGTAAAGGGATGAAAGATTTTAATACTACGATTCTGCCTAGAAAGGTGTGTATATTTTAACATTGTTACACTGCCCAGATGTGTTAACTGGTGTTCTAATCTTATCATGAATTAAAATGTGACTGATGTTCTAATCATTATGGATTAAAATATACCTGATGTTTTAATCATATTATGAATTAAAATTTATCGATGTTCTGATCATATTATGAATTAAGATGTATCTGATGCTCTGATCATATTAAGAATTAACGATGTATTTGATGTTCTAATCATATTATGGATTAGGATGTATCTGATGTTCTAACCATATTATGAATTAAGATGTATCCGATACTCTAATCATATTATTAATTAAGATGTTACATCTGATTACTGTTTATAACAAAACATTGCTTTAAATCATTAGTAAACCCAAGTCCTAACATCTGGATTGCAATCATCATCATCATCATCATCATCATCATCATCATCATCGTCACTGTCGTCGTCGTCCCTTGCCTCTCTTGCAGCTTAGGGAGCTGAATTAGGCACTCTTCTTTCCAGTTTGATGGTACATCATTTTCTTCTCAAATCTGCTCAAACTGACAATGCTACATTTCAAAAGGTTTGTTCTCATTTGCCTTCAGCGCTTCTGTGGGTGGGTCTAGAACCTAGTTCTGTTAATTTTCCATTCTTCAGCTTGGACATTGCTTTTTTTTTTTTTTTTGCTTTGCTTCTTCCCTGCAGAAGGCTACGGGCAGATGGTGCTTATTAGCTGGCAGGGCATGAGCGATATTCCTACAGCCCCTATGGCTGGTTTCCCCCCTTTACTGTCATCCACCCCCCTTCTTACCTCCCCTTCTTCTCTTCCGCTGTTCAACAGTGTTGTGTATGTATTATACACACATGGGACTTCGCGTTCAATCAAACGGTTAGAACGTTCTGCCATGTATCCGATTGCCATGAATTTGAAATACTCACGGGGTTGGATTTTTTTTTTTTTTTTTTCGAAGACTGTCTCTGTCCACCCAGCAGTAAACAGTACCTGATTCAGTTCAGGGAAGGGCAAGGTGGTGGTAGAAAAGGAATGAGCTCTTTCTTCCATAAAGCCCTGCCCTTGACACGAAAACCTCTTGTATTTCTCTGCCCTCAACAGCCATCAGTCTATGAAATTCTAACCTTTAAAAATTGTGTGTGTGTGTGTGTGCGTGTGCGTGTGCGTGCGTGTGTGTGCGTGTGTGCGTGTTGTGTGTTCATGTGTGAGTAAATTTGTGCTGTTCATTTCCTCTGGATTAAGTTAAGCATAATGTTTTCTATCAAATCTGCCTCACAGAATGAACAGAAAGGCGGGGTACACATCTAAAGATTTCAGTAGTCCACATGCCTTCTTTGAAACAAAACTCAAAGGATTAAGGTTGCACATGCATGCAGACGCACAAAAGCATGCGCAAGCATGCTTATGTGTCTGTGTGTGTCTGTGTTTGTGTCTGTGTTTGTGTCTGTGTGCATGCATGTGTGCGTGCGTGTGTGTGTGTGTGTGTGCGTGTGTGGCCGTTTGAGTGCAAGCATGTGAGGGTATGCACACCCATCTGAACTTTAAAAATAATTTCTTAACATGTGACAGAGAGTGAGAATGAATGCGTGTGTGTGTGTGTGTGTGTGTGTGTGTGTGTGTGTGTGTGTGTGTGTGTGTGCATATGTGTGTCTGTCAAAATATGTATGCGTGTGTGTGTCTATGTGTATGTGTGTGTGCACGTGTGTGTGCAGACACTGAGTTTAACCTGGAAAATGAGCTATATAAGTTGATAACAGTACCAAAGAATGACTGCAAGCTTCTGGCTTGATTTACTTGGCGAACAACATAACACATGATTTGAAAAAGCACACGTCTTGAAAGAACACACATGACTTAAAACAGCACACATCTGCCTGAGACGACCATCTGTGCACACGGGTATAGATGGATTCATGGATAGGTATTGATGTTGATACATAGCCAAATACACACATACAGACAGATTTAGCACACAGCAATCAATGCAATAATCAATAATAGTGTCTAATTAATCTGACCTGAGAGACCTGTTACTTCATATTGACTGAAAAGCACCAGCAGTAACATGAGGCTGGTACTATGAGGAGAGGACATCTGATGTAAGGGAAATGTCCAAGATGCATAGTTGACTCTGTGCGAGTGTGTGTTGTGTGTGTGTGTGTGTGTGTGTGTGTGTGTGTGTGTGTGTGTGCATGTGTGTGTGTGTGTGTGTGTGTGCATGCACACCACTTTGTGTAAGCAAGTGTCTGGCTGCACACCTGCATGTGTGAGAGTGCATGCGCATATGCATGCGTGTTTAGAGAGCGTTACCTTTATCAAAACTATCACAATATGGAAATGGAATTCACTCTTACATACATGTATATACTTGCACATGCGCTTGCGTGTTTGTGCCTGCGCATGAGGGAGAGGTAGAGAGAGAGAGAAAAAAAAAGAGAGAGGGAAGGAGGGATGGATGGTGGGAACGAGAGAGAGAGAGAGAGAGAGAGAGAGAGAGAGAGAGAGAGAGAGAGAGAGAGATACAGACAGACAGACAGACAGACAGAGACAGAGAGAGAAAAGAGAGAGAGAGAGACAGAGGGAGAAAGAGACAGAGAGAAAGGGAGTTGCACACAAAGCGTTTGCATGTCATCTATCTTGGATAAGTTGTATTTTGCACAGACCCTTGTCACAGATGGAATAAGGGTGGAAAAGGAGGGATGGAGATGGGAAGTAATTCTATTGTCTTGTGATTTGTTTGTTCATGTTTGGTGGATACAGCACTGAAGAAAATGTTTAAAGAAGTAATTCTAGATTAAACCTGCCTGACACAAAATGATGGTGGTCAGCTAATCTCTGTGTTATGTTACATTCTTTAGAACTGTCTGTCACAGTGTGTTGCAAAATCTGCATGTCAAGTCCACACACACACACACACCACACACACACACACACACACACAACAAACAAGAAAAGCCCAGTCAAACAAGACAGGAAAAGTGTGTGAGAGAGACAGCCAGACAGAGCCAGAATGTCAACAACAAATACTTAAGTTGATATTTGTTTTGATTTATCAATACAAACTCTCTAGTAAATGAAAAAAAAAAGAACAAGGAAACAAACAAGCAAACTTTGAAAATAATTAAAAATAACAGAAAATACAAAATTTTCACATGCCTCCAGTGATACAGATACCTTATTATTATTAAAAACCATGGCCTGTAAAAATTCAGAAAAAAAGCCCACCATCACTGAACAGAATGTAACCACATATATCACTAAATCTATTGACAAGGGATTTTCTTTCTGATATTAAGATTTACTGATGAGGAATTTTGTTTTCTGATAATCACAACTGTCTTAAGTACTGATACAACATGCATTCCTCAAGCGACTTTGACAACATGAATAGTTTACGATGTCAATAACCGCATCAAACAGTAACACAGGAGAAAAATGTGCGTCATGGTAAAATATTGTGTAAAACATAAATGACCCCCTAAACTTTTTTTTTTTTTTTTTTTTTTAAATACAATCTTCAGAATTTCAGCTTGCATCATGATCCAACCTTAAGTCCTGGCTAAAATCTTGACACCCTCTCCTATGGCATGCTATGTTGTATATATATGTAAACACTACCAACAGCAAAAATAAAAATTTGCAAACAGGAAAACTCCCAGGCACTAACTCCAGATTAGTGTGGGCACTGTCAAGAGACTGAGTAATGAGTATTAACTGATGAGCATTCTGAGACATCAACATGGGCACTGTCAAGAGACTGAGTAATGAGTATTAACTGATGAACATTCTGAGACATCAACATAGGCACTGCCAAGAGACTGAGTAATGAGTATTAACTGATGAACATTCTGAGACATCAACATAGGCACTGCCAAGAGACTGAGTAATGAGTACTAACTGATGAGCATTCTGAGACATCAACATTTCATAACATCTGGAAGATTTCCTTTCTGACACTCTCCTCTTGTCATTTTGCTTCATTTCATTCATACCAAGGTTCCTTTAGTGGGAATAACCCTCATCTCTACACAGGTCCTCGCTCTGTGCAAAGTCCTCGCTAAACTGACTTGACAGCTAGATGATATACTGTGAAAGAAGCCTTCTCAAAAGTGGAACTCAGAGGAAATCGTTCCAGAAGGGTTTCTTGTAGTCGGTGTTACTTGTCAATGTTTGATTCCAAGGTCTGGCATGACTTGTCAAAAAGAAAAATGACTTACGCTAAAATGAGCGATGTTGCATAAATCTACAATTACTATACACACTGAAATTAAAACTATCAAAATACATATACTGAATCAGCATTACTTTAGATAATGGTAATGGAAACGATCTTGAACTCTGACTTGATTAACTACAAGTCTGCTATGTGTACTGTTCTACAAGCTCAAATATGTGTACATGTATGTTTGCCAACGCCAACATGTTTTCATGTGCACACATAATTCTAAACTGAAAGCAAAACAAATTCAAGACTTAAGCGAAAAATGTTCCTGTGTGCATGGCACACTCGTGGTTATAAAACTCTTGCTTGCAATCTTATCACATGTCTGTACATATAACTACCTTTATATTCATCCAATTCTAAATCAATATGTTTTTAGTCTTCAGATTTCCATAACCTTTTGCCAGCAATCTGAAATATATTGAGGAAGCAACTCTTTTCCCTGTAGCATCAAAAGTGCAGTAGTTCTGTTCCCATTACATTGTTTGTTTTGAAGCTGTATTCTTGTTAATTATTTGAAAAAGAGTTGAAGAAGAACAGCTATAGCTTCTTGCCAGTACTAGGCTGTCATAAATTCTAGGTACCTCAAGTCCAATTACTGGATGATTAAAAAGAAAAAAGTTTGTTTTATAGGCAGTGTATCTCCTTGCTTTCTAAGTTAAGAAAAAAAAAAAAAAAGAACAGAAATGCTGTAGCATACATCATGTTTCCAGTCATGTAAATTTCTTTGTGTTGACATAAACATCTACATTTTTTTAGGGTCATGTTACACTAAATCTCAGGTGTCATGGACATCTGTCTGTATATGATTTATTTTGATGTATAGCCTATGTGCTGCTTATTCAGCTGATTGTTTTTGAGGAAGGCTTACAAAAGTTTTCTCCATAAAACATACTGGCTTTAGATTTATCTTCTATTTGTTTGGAAATAATGGATTGCAGTGCCTCACGGTAACTGTACACAGAGGAACCATTAGAAGATATTTTATTTTCTGTTCTCCTATGATGTTCTGGGATTCATCATCTGAGAGTCTGGCATTGATATTTGACCGACTGCTCTTGAAAATGACCAAACAGTTTTCATTAATCACCACCATGTCCTAAGGATTTTTTTGCCTAGACAGACATGGCAGTCAATGTTTATGACAAAATTGTGTCCAAATATCCAGTTTTATGGACGCAACACTGCTCAAATTGTTTCAACCCAACATGTAGCTTATTACTCATTCACACACAGTGTTAGTAGCATTAGTGTCTGTAACATTAAACAAAAGAAGAAAAAAAGAGGGGAAATTAAGACATCATAACGGTAAAATATTTATGCAGTAAACAAAGTGATGATGCAAGTTAAAATGCGACCAGAAAACCAAGACATCTTTTATTCAATCAAAATCTGACTTTCCATTTTCAGTACAAGCACAGCTAATCAAAACATGTTCACTCCTTTTCTCTGTGTGCCCAACGGACCTTGAAGGTAAGTCAGTGAACCAGGAAATATCATAACTGCAATGAAAATGAAAAAGAAAATTTTCTTTGAATCATGTGTCCTGGTTTTCATGTTTCTTTCATTCAAAATCACGAAAATCTGAATGATTTTACAGAACAATGCTTGAATCAGATTATGCCCTAATCAATGTGAAGGGGAAAAAAAAAAAAAAGGTGATATAAGTATGTGACGATTAAACAATGATAAACATGTGAGCGAAGGAGCAGGACCCAAGGGTCCAGGGAGTATACATTATGGGAGGGCATACAAAGCTGGAGCCTGGACGTTCAGGTCATGACTGGGGTTGGAGAAATAAACAGTAAATGTGTGTGCTGCGTGTGCGTGTGCGTGTGGTGTGTGTGTGTGTGTGTGTGTGTGTGTGTGTCGTGCGTGCGTGCGTGCGTGCAAATTTTTGCTTTATTATACTGACCATTTCTGAATGTGCGCACATACAATTCAGATTAACTGAATGGTTCCACTTAGGACTACCATGCCGGCAGTGGGACGAAGGGAAGGCGGTGTGGGGTTTGAAGGGCTGTTCTAACATCAAATATGCACGCAAATAATTTTCATATGCATATTCCAAACAGGTAACTGGTTTAAGTTGTTTCTGATGATAAAGGTCATGAAGTACCAAATGGATACACAGCTTGCTGACGAAATCGAAATCGAACCATCTCTCATCTATGTCTGACATTTAAAGAAAAGAAAATCATGTGTTACCTTCAAGAATTACTTACTGTTGCCATGTTTGTTAATGACGGACTTCTCTTATCTTCAGTTAATTGTAGGAAATTACTGTTCTTGTTCTGACGAAGTCCGTCAATGTGTCACAGACAACAGACCGACATGACACGTCTGGCAGAGGTCAAGGTCACACTAAGGTCAAAGTGAAAGACCAATCCTGTTCACTTGTTCTAGAAGTCGAAGGATGCAGGAGAAAAGCGGTTGGTCCAAAAAGAACAAGGCTATCATAGGCGCTTGCCAGAAGCAACTGCGTTTTACTTACCTTTCTCTCTCTCTCCCCTCTCTCTCTCTGAGAGAGAGAGAGAGAGAGAGAGAGTGTGTGTGTGTGTGTGTGTGTGTGTGGAGTGTGTGTGCGCGCGCGCGCGCGTGTGTGAGTCCTCTTCGTTACTTTTTTTCTTTTCCTTTCTTTCTTTCTTTTCTTTTTTTAAATTTTTTTTTTTAATTTTGTATAATTTCCGGAGAAGGGAGGTCAGGTCAGATTCCCTCAGACTGGCGAGAGGCTCTAGTGACGCCAATCTACAAGAAAGGTGATCACTACGACCCACGCAATTATAGACCCGTGTCCCTCACTACTGTCCCCTGCAAGATTATGGATCATGTTCTAGTTAGCAACACGATGCAGCATCTAGAACAGAACAACATCCTCTGCAACCAACAGCACGGTTTCAGGAAACAGAGATCGCGCGAGACGCAACTGTTAGAATTTATGGAGGAAGTCACCACCAACCTAGAGCAAGGCAAACAAGTAGACGTCGTAGTCATGGACTTCGAAAAAGCATTCGATAAGGTAAACCACGACCTACTGCTGCACAAAATCGCCTATTACGGAGTACGAGGAGCTGTGAACACCTGGCTCTACAACCTCCTCCACAACCGCCGCCAGGCCGTCACTGTTGAAGGGGTCACGTCAACTTTTGTTCCGATGAGGTCTGGGGTCCAGCGGGCTCGGTAGTAGGTCCAGTCCTGTTCCTGTCAAACATTAATGACCTTCCAGAACATGCTCAATCGGACACCCGACTTTTTGCGGACGATACCTTACTTCAGCGGGCAGTACTAAAAGCACAAGACCAGGTAACCCTCCAGGACGACCTGCATCAACTTGAAAAATGGGAAATAGCATGGGACATGTCCTTCCACCCCCAAAATGTAATGTCCTCATGATTTCAAAATGCAGAAAACAAAAGAGTCAGGACTATACCCTGCATGGACATGTACTAGACAAGGTCTCCTCTACGAAATACCTAGGCGTCACAATTTAATCTGACTGCAAGTGGAACACCCATATTAACAACACCTGTGCTAAAGCCAACAGAGCTTTAGGTTTCCTGAGACACAACCTCCGGATTGGGTCGGAGACCATCATGGCAACAGCCGTCAAGGCGCTCATACGACCTCTTCTGGAGTACGCCAGCTGTGTATGGGACCCCTACCAACAACAAATCGACCAACTGGAAGCAGTACAGAGGAGGGCAGCTTGATTCGTCCTAAATCGGTACAGGAACAAATCCAGCGTTGGCGATATGTTGAATCATTTAAACTGGCCCACCCTTAAGGAACAGCGCAGAACTGCCCACTTGGGAATGCTTTCTAAAATTCACCATGGGCTGATAAATGTAAAAGCCCCAAACATGAGACCCCAAACCAGAGCACGACGAGGTCACAACCTAGCCTACCACAACATCTTTTGTAGAACTGATTATAGGAAATACTCCTTCATCCCACGTACCATCAGAGACTGGAACTCTTTAGAACCCCATGCAGTCTCTGCTCCCACCCTCGAAGCATTCCTCACGAGGGTGCGTGCCCCCCCCCCCCCCCCCCCCCCCCCCAGTGATTGTATGTGTGTTTTGTTTGTTTGTTTGTTTTTGCTGCGCGCATGCTTCATCCCAAAAGTGACAGTAGCCATCAAAATGT
>CM065717.1:78792790-78835290 GCA_033310375.1 Conus canariensis | reverse complement strand
CTCTCCCTCCCCCCCCCCTTCCGTTCCTCCCGCCATCCTCTTTCTCCTCCCACCCCCACGTTCCGTCTCCCAGCTGACTCATCAGTTCCTCGGATGACTGTTTTTGCAATACGATTAGATCTTTGTTACATGGCCATGTCAACGCATTTTCTTTTGCGTTAACTGATTTCAACAGATCATTATATATCCAATGAGCTGCTTCATGGTTTGACGCAATTGTTCATCGGTATTGTTTATATTTAGTATCTTGACAGCTGAATTCCATGATTTAAGTTCTTTGTTTTTCTAGATCCAGTTTTGTTCTTACAAACATGCGAAAGCAAAGACTTGTCGAAGGTGTCTCTGCAACAAACGAGAACCTGTGGAAACCGAGTTCACATCTGTTCCGAACACCAGAGCAGCGTCCTCACTTCGGATTTTCCCGTTAGTTATTGGAAACGGGGAAAGCAGTACATCACATCAGCAACTGGAACAGAGGAGGGATGTTAGGGGTGTGGGGGAAGGGGAGGGCAGTGGGTGAGGTGCGTAGGGAGGGAGGTTATTGGTGATGGCTGAAAAGCTTTGGGAATTCCACAATGATCTTCATGGTGTCGGTGGTGTTAGAAGTAAACTGAGAGAGAGAGAGAGAGAGAGAGGAGAGAGAGAGAGAGAGAGAGAGAGAGAGAGAGAGAGAGAAGTCGAAGCTTTAGTGTTTACAAATACATTGATCCTTAATACAAGGGTGAGTACACGGGGTAAAGAACATTAAGATAAAACAAACGCAAATTGTTAGCATATGGCACACTAATTTGCAGAGAGAGAGAGAGAGAGAGAGAGAGAGAGAGAGAGAGAGAGAGAGAGAGAGAAAATGTGCGTGATGTTGGATGACTAGACAGGTCGAGTCAAAGTTATTGCCGATTTTACGTGACGAATTACGACTTCAGGGCGGATGCAGGCCTGACAGCATCTACGCAATAACCCTAACCTCAACTCCAGATGTGACAGACATAGCCTACGAGTTTGCGGCCAGGAATGGTGCTGACATCATAGTTCGAGGTATATGTCACGGTCGCTAAGCCGGACGGCCCTACCACCCTTACCCACGCCTATCACACTAGGTCAGACAACACAGCACACTAACACCGTTTTACAATCACGCACGCTTCTTTATTTCACACACACTCCATGGCGCCACCACTCACGCACATCTACAACTGCACACAAGTATCCTAATTCCCGCTGACTCACCCTACTCTACGATATTGACCTGGAAGACCCTAACCTAACCTAAAACACCAGTTACGGTATATCACTGTGACCTGGGGACACAGCGATAGCCCGCACACGTGGTGACTAACTACTAGGGACAAGGATTTACCAAAGGGACTCTAATCTCTTAACGACTGCTACCACCCACACCTCTCCCCAGGACTCACCCTTCTCTTTTAACCCGGGACCACTACCAAACTGGTCGCTGCGTCCCTAAGGGAGGCAACGACAAGTACCCTACACTGTGCCGGCCACTACGTCCTAAAAGGAGGCAGTAGCTAACACCCCTAACCCTACTGCCTAACGCTACACCCCTTCTATCACAAACATGGGACAACCCATCCCGGCCCGGAAAGCTCCAGTCCTCGGCGCTGTACGTGGCCCCTCACAGGTTGACACCTCCCCGGAGGACTCTGCACCCCGGCGCTGACCGTGGCTCCTCCGCGGGCCAACACCCTCCCCGAAGACTCTGCACCCCGGCGCTGACCGTGGCTTCCCGCAGTCTGACTCCTCCCTGCGATGGGCACGACACCCAACGTACACACAACAGACGCCCTCTCGACGGGTCCGGGGCTCGTAGGACGCCTCCTCCTCTGAAGGCCCCGCCGGACACCAAGGGTGAAAAAGGCCTGGTGCAGCGCCCTCTCACAGGACGCCTGAACAGGGACGAGGAACCAGTGCCGGAGAACTCCCGGAAGAGCACCGGTAGCTGGAGGAGAGCTGCCCCACAGAAGGCAGACGGCCTGGGTGGTCTCCCTCTCCCGGGAAAACAACAGGCACTGGAAAGCGCCGCTCACCTGCCGGCACGCGGCAGTAGACTGCGGTGATCTGGCCCCAGCCTCAGGACAGAACAGGATACCTGCTGACACAACTGTAGGCCCCTACTGTAATGTTGCTACTACCCGAGTCATCAAGGCACATAGGCTACTTGGTAAAGCTTTAACTCTCCATCTCCCTTGCCTACTTCCCACTCGGGCATGAGAGTGACCCCTTGAATTTCGAACACATCCCCCAACCCATTACTCACTTTGGGGTTATCAGACCCATTTCCTGCCAACCCTTACAATAGCAGTAAAACAATATTCTCTCTGAGCCAATCCACGCTATTACATATGAAATTATGAATCACACCCAAATCTCGGAAAAGAAAAGAAAACTAAGCGATCCCAATGCGGACTTCACGGGTCCCCTTAGGACATACTAAATAATCTAGGAAATGGGCAATTTCACAAGGAAACGTCTCCACACAATAACCAGTAGTAATACACATCTCTCAGAGAAAAAACTTATCAATTTCATCGGTTTACAGTTCCAGCATGTTCACACAAGAGAATCGGCTCGCAGCCACAATCCTTCACATTCTTACCCCTCTTTGCACTGTCAATTATAATCATATATCCAAAACATCATGATTTGTTTGCCACAATTTCCATCCGGCACCTCACTCTCATGTCATCTCTTGTCAGATAACCCAGTGGTTAATCCTTGTCATGTCAACACAACCACACTTCATACAATATTACATGCTGCACATCATCCGTTTTCATCCTATCGACTGCTAAGCTACTCGTCTTAAACTTTACCTCTCCCTTCTTTCCGACTACCAAAATTCATAACTGGGCTGCCTCCCCACAACCTAAGATATCTTTCTCCAACCCCGTTCTGTCACAAATACATACATCCCTGCACGTGTGACGACTGTCACTTGTATTACAAAAACTTCTACCCTATGGACTCACTGTCCTATACCAAATGCGAACGTCACAGATACAGTCCGCACGCGCACGACACCCGCGTCGAGAACCCTAACTCGTAACGAAAGTGACAAGACACCAATATAAGTTGAATAGTCACGACCGTACTCCAGTATAAACCACTCGACCACAAATTGGCCTTAGCCCTACTACACAGTTAACCGATTCCAATGCTGTGCAGGTCAACTCCGGAATCGTTAATCAATTTCAACGAACTCCTACTATTTACAATTGAGATTGAGCACAATCATCAAACCCCTCTATGATTCACGCAGACACATCTGCACCTGACTCATATTATGATCCTCAACCAAATGCAACCTTGTACTACCCTCTTATTGAACCCACTGACATTAACACGAACTAACCACAAACAATATCTACATCACCGTCCATCAACGGTCATTATATTGAACCCACATTGTCTAGCCAAACTGTCCTGAGAAAATCGAACTCAGGAACCACTATGTACATTACTTACAAAAATATACAGGAAAGAGGTGACAACTCAAACCGGCTGACAACAATTTCAATCGCGGAACCAAGACGACATCATACCAGACAACCAGTATACGCAACGAACATAATACAACTAATCCCAACATGAGACAACTACAGTACAACTCGCCATAATACAAGACAACACGACGAACTACAACACAACGAACCTAACAGATCACCAACCTGGACATACAGATGATCAACCACACCAGTTCTGCAACTGGCTGACAGTGGCTGCCAACAAGGACGACACCGACTCAGCACAGGCCAAGGGCACCCAAACCCGACGAGGACCTGGCCCTAACTATGACTTGAAGTCACTCTTCAAAAACTAACGGCGCTGCCGCCGCACCTACAAGGAGTACGTCCACTCCGACGAACACCAGGGACCGAAGTGAAGCTACCCCCAACGCATTCTGCCCTGGTCGGAATCAAGCGAACTCTACTCACCACACAAAACAACGATTGGTCAGAGCAGTGTATCCCTCCGCAGAGCTGACACGCCTGACCAACGGACTAGTTGTTGCTCGTGCAACAACACGGCAATTTACCACAACAACTCACTGACTCGATAACACCAACAACAGCGGATATCCTGCCCCGCCTTCTCTGGTGTAGAACCACATTAACAAAAGGGTAACAGTCGGGAACGAAACCAACTTCCTCCTACCACTCCCTCAATAAATGAAGACTGGAAGGCAAAAATACTGTATGTCCTACTTCACCTGCCCCCCCTACCTAGCCTAACCTTACTACCTAGCCCTGAGGACCTTATCCTAATCTCCACCTAACTGAAACCCCAACCTACACACACACACACACACGCGCGCGCGCGCGCATACGCTCTCCATCTTGAACCACCATTACTCTTAAACACATGGACATACTGATTTAGTACCGCCGATCGGTGACAGTATACATGTAATGCTTGCTCTCTGTGATGGAATTCCTTCTGACCTTAGTAAAAAAAAACAACAACCTTGTCATTTTAGAACAGAAAACAAATCAGTTTTGATATATATGATTTTAAATTTCGCCGTGTTGACAGCTGAAGCTAGTATTCTGCGAACATGCAATTTGCCATCAGGAGAGAGAGAGAGAGAGAGAGAGAGAGAGAGAGAGAACATCAGAAAATTAAGGCACTATTTTTACTGCGGAGTGAGGATGGGGTCTGATGGCATTCGCACCAGCTCATCGTCTTCGTTTCTCACTGAATGTTTGTCAGGTTTTGTCATAGGCCTACTGTGACGATCTGCGGCGTTTCTTTTTCGTTAAATATCTGTCACACTGTGCATAAATGCATGCACACACTCAGCTCAGCATTTACTCCGTGCACACGCACTCTCCAAACAACCAGAAGGCGCACTACAATAACTCTTCTTCTCCCCCTCCTCTCCGGGGAATAATTTAGTAAACAATAATCAATTTTCCATCACATTCAACTGGTTTGTTTTCAAGGAATTATTTTTCATTCCTCCTCTCCAGTGGAGGTACAATCATTCAACAGATCCACTAGTTGGGACCAAATTTCATCTCATTATACATAATACTTCACAAATATATCTTTTACCGGTTTTTCCTCCTCACTGGAGAAACAATGTATATATTTTCAAAGAAAAATAAAAAAGATGGCTTAAAATATAGGTATATCAAGTGAGTTCCAATCTAAGAGGGGACAATTAAAAGTCATTATGAGTCAACATGACAAATGCTTTGTTTTCTCACGACTGGTGCAGTCGTTGTCTTCTACAGCTCGATTCTCCAACCCTGGAGACGATTAGGTGCTGCCGCAGCACTGTAGCCCAAATATTTGTGCGACTGCCTCAGTCGCCTAACTGGTGCTGCCACAGCACTGGGAAGGGCTGGTAATGGTGAATTGAAGGTGGAACTCGTTCTTCAAACAACCTGTCCGGTCAGTGTCCCCAAGCCATCTCCTTCCTATTCTTTATTTTTCCCTCCTGCGCTCTTTTTGAGTACACGTTCAGTGAGTACTCGTCTAACTCTACGCATTACCAGCCCTTGTTTGCTGACCAATGGACAACGTCTGTCCATTCACTGAACTGTTTTAATAGCCACCAGCGACACCGATCACAATGGTCAGGCCATACAAATTATTGTTTCTTTTACCTTTCCTCTTCCCTACCTAGGGAAATGCTTTATAACAAATAAGGGCGTACGCGACGGAACGTCACATGTCGCCATGTGAGGCTACATCACATGACAATATCCATTAAAGGGGTCCTCACCCATAAATAGCATGTTTGGGTTGTTCAAAAGTATGATCGAGCGTGTTTCGATGTACGTCTTACTTTTCTTCTGAAACTCACTGCTATCCGTGTTTCGGGTCGTGCAAGTAGCCAAATCGTGACTCGCCACGGAGATTGCCGAGCACAGTACGGAAAGAGACGAGAGTCGGGGATTCCGCAGTGACGTATAAATGCCAACACCTCGAGGCGACAATGGCAGATGCTCCCAAATTTTACTTGAGATAATAATCAGGGTTCCCAATTTGATTAATATTTTAAAGGGTTTCTTCACTCTATGTTTGCAGTTTGTTTGTCTTAGTTTTGTTTAACGTCCACGCCCAAATTAAGGATATGGAGACGGCTGGATCGTCTTAACCTGACTGTCACGGACAAAAAAAAAGCTGTAATCGTGGCCAGTCGCCAGCCAGTTCAATGGGACATAAGTTCCAAACTCAAACATCCTGGTTTCCAGGCAGACGACTTCATGTGTCGCGTCAGCCAATTAGGCACGGCGAGGAGGCTATTCTCTAGTCCTTCACGGAGACGGCACCGTCCTGCAGACAGACTGAGTGGCTTGACCAACCTCTCAATAGGTCTGGCCAGACGGATCTCTGCGTCTAGGTCAGACTGATACAGCTAATTTACAAGACCAGTGCCCACAGTTAAGTCAGACGTCGACCTGGTTAAAGTAGGAAGGGGGGGGGGGGGGGGGGGGAGATATTGTGTAGTGGGGGTGAAACCAAGTTAATTAATTAAATGACCCATTGACCACCACAGAGAGCAAGGCCGGTAGGTGTTACGGAAGACTTTGATTATTTGCATGTCCAATGAAATTAGAGGGGAGGTAACCTCGGCACAAGGTGGGAAAAATACTGACCAATGGGACTCGCCCTTTTGACAGGTGGGAAGAGAATAAGAAAGCTATGTGAGTGAGAGCCAGGAGAGAAGAAAAAAAGAAGGAGAGAGAGAGAGAGAGGTTCTGAGAGTAGGCCCTGCACGGAAAAAAGCAGAGATGAGGGGAGGAGTGAAGAGAACCGAGTTGAAGCATTAGCACCATATAGAGTCTGCAGAGGAAGGACTAAGGAGAGATGTTGAGAGGGAGAGTTGCTAATTGATGAAAAAAAAAAAAAAGCAACTATGTCCATTTGATAGAGCAGACCAGAAGAGAGAGAGAGAGAGAGAGAGAGAGAGAGAGAGAGAGAGAGAGAGAGAGAGAGAGAGAGAGTGCAATGCGTTAATAATAATAATAATAATGAACATTTTTATGTGCACACTTCTCTGTTGAACAGAGCACGCGGCCCATTACAAATTTCATATATATAAACAATTAAAGCAAAAATAGACAACGCACACACACACACACACCCACACCCACACACACACATACACTCACACACACACACACACACACACACACACACACACACACACACACACACACACACACACACACACGTGCCCATAGATTGACAGCGAAATGAACTAATTGTAAACTTTCTGGAAGATGTGGGTTTTCAGAGAGCGTTTGAAGGAGTCAGCGGAATTAGTTTCTCTTATTTCTGCAGGGATAGTGTTCCAGATGGAGGGGGCAGCATGCGAGAAGCATCTGTCACCTAATGTCTTTTGGCTATTGACAGGACGATCTTGTAAAGCGGTTGCATCAACAGATGAACGCAGTTTGTATTGATGATGATGTTGTTTTAAATGGACTAAGTCCTTCAGATAATCTGGAGCACAACCTTGGACACATTTGTAACAGATAGATGCCAATTTAAATTCAACCCGAGCAGACACTGGAAGCCAGTGAAGAGAAATCAGATGAGGAGTAATATGGTCCCTTCTAGGCACTCGCAAAACCATTCGCACTGCATTATTCTGGACACGCTGCAGACTTTCAAGAAGATAGTCATGGGAACCATACAGGATGGAATTGCAGTAGTCCAGCCGGGACAGAACAAATGCAGAGACAAGTGTGGCTGCTGCTTGGGTTGTGAGAAAACGGCGGATGGAACCAATACGGCGGAGCTCATAATTGGCAGCCCGAACAACATTTCTGACATGAACTTTCATTTCCAAATGATGGTCAAGGGTAACTCCTAGATTGACAACAGAGGATCAGAACGGGACAGTGGCATCACCAACTGTCATCGTAGAAGGGCAATTGATTTTGTGCGACATTTGGGGAGAGGAGAGAAGCATTACTTCAGTTTTTTCATTGTTCAGCTTTAGTTTATTTGCTGTCATCCAAGATCTGACATCGGCTATACAATCCTGCATTGCCTCTAGTAGTTGGGGAACTTCAGAAGGTGCAGCTGATTTCTGCAACTGTGAATCATCAGCATATGAATGATGAAAGACTGAGTGTTTGTCAATGACATTTGCCAATGGAGAGGTGTAGAGAACAAACAGGACTGGTCCGAGGACCGAGCCCTGTGGGACTCCAAAACATATAGGAGCTGCAGAAGAAACCCGGCCGTCAACAATGACAGACTGAGTCCGATGTGACAAATAGGATGAGAACCACTGCAGTGCTGTACCACCTATGCCAAAATCATGGTGCAAACGACTGAGGAGAATAGTGTGATCTATGGTGTCAAACGCAGCTGACAGGTCTAACAGAGCCAGAATCGAGACTTTGCGATCATTCAAAGAAAGGAGTAGATCATTTACTATCCTTAAAAGAGCTGTCTCAGTGCTGTGTCCTGGTCTGTAGGCAGACTGAAATGGATTGAAGAGGTTATTGGAAATCAGGTACTCGGATAGTTGGATGAGGACGATCTTTTCAATTATTTTAGAGATAAAGGACAAGTTAGATACTGGACGGTAATTCTTAAGTTCATTTTGATCAAGAGTGACCTTTTTGAGAAGAGGTGTCACCAGAGCAGCTTTACAAGCATCCGCAAAGGTGCCAGAGGTGAGAGAAGAGTTGATAAGGGCTGTGAGAGATGGTAATAGACTGTCAAGACATTCAATCAGAAGAGGGGTAGGAATAGGATCGAGATTACAAGTTTTGGGAGAGGAATTGATAATGACGTTACGAACAGCATCTGATGTTACAGGTTGAAAGGACGAGAGAGAAGTTTTGGTGAAAGGCTCACCTGGCAGAGGAGGGTTGGCTACAACCATTGCGTCTAAATCACGTCTGAGAGTGGCTATTTTGTTATGGAAGAAATCTGAGAAAAGACCTGGAAGCTCACATGTTGGATAAATAGTAGGCAGCTGACTATTTGCCTTTCTACACAACAGATTGTCAGTAATTTTGTAAAGTTCCTTTGTGCTTGAGGCACACTCAATCTTGTTATTGTAGAATTTTGCTTTTGCTTTTTCAACAAGTCGAGAGACAACATGCTTGGCTTTGTTGTACAAATCTTTGAAAATAATTATTGGATTGGATCTCCATCGCCTCTCTTCTCGCCGACGTGCCCGTTTTACCTCCAACAGCTCCTCACTGACCAGCGAAAACCAAGGGGCCGATGGTCTCTCTCTGATCTTACGCATTGAAGCAGGTGCATGTTTGTCAAGGATGGAACGGAGAGAGGCAAAGTACTGATCGGCATTATCAGCAGAGGGAGATGGAGATGCAGCAATCACAGAAACCAGGTCGTTAACAAATGCAGAACGATCAATGGAACGAATGTTACGTACTGAACGAAACGTAGGCAATGACTTCATCACTGAAACATGAAAAAGAGACAACACACAACAATGGTCAGATTCAAGAGCGTCAGTGACAGTAGTGGAGATATGAAAATCTACATCATCGTCACGAATAACGGTCCAATCAAGGATATGACCCCCCTTGTGTGTCGGCACGCTCACAACCTGTCTAAGATTATGCATATTCAGCAGTTCGACAGTATCTTTCGTCAGAGTTTCATGAGGCTGATCAAAGTGAATGTTAGCGTCTCCAACAAAACAAACATGCCCATGGAGATTGTTGGCATAGTCCAGAAAGTCAGGTAACTGATCAGTAAACATGGAGTTCTTCAGACGGTTCTTGCGGCTGGGAGGCGGCCTGTAGAGGCAGAAAAGATGGAGAGCGCCATGTTGAAGAGTCAGGGAAGACTGGATTAGCTGAAAGGATGTGTGGTTGAAAGTGAACTTCTCCTTAATGGTAAGATGTTTGCTTAGAGTGTCCTTGTAGATGATGGCGATACCACCACCTGGGGATCCAGAGGGTCGTGGAAAGGACTTAGCAGTATAGCCGCAAGGGGCAAGCTCGTCCTTTTTTGCATCTTCACCCCTCGCCAGCCAGGTCTCCGTCACATACATGATGTCGATGGAGTTGTCGTGGATGAAAGTTAGTGCAGGAAGGAAGAAAGGAGAACAGATCAATGTCTGTTTGTTAGTAGTAGAAGAAGTAGGCAGGCATCTGGTAACACAACAAAAGGGACTGGTAGTAATCGCAGTCCACTGATGGGCAGAACTTCCCATGTTGCGATATCAATACACTATCGCGCCTACTGATGCTCTGCAGTGCTTCGGACAGTAGTCACTATTTAATTTGAACCGGGGTTCGACCTCATACCTGGCAGCGCCACTTCCATCAGGCAGAACCATAGGCCAACGCCAGTAACCTGCCCAATGCCAGCGGTCCAACCTGACCAGTGCCAGCAGTTGTGTTGTGACCGGTGCTTGTGAAAGTGACAGTGAAAAAAAAAAAGAGAAGAAAAGGAAAGACAGTGATTCGTGAATAGTTTAAGATCACCTGGCCAGGTAAAGTAGGAAGTCTATTTATACCCGGGTTAGTTATGATGATTTAGATAAATGGTTTTTGTGAAGTTTCAAGGAAAGAGAGAATGTTTTATTTTTCTTTGACTCCATGCGCATTGATGTTTTCCATGTTTATGTGTAGTAAAGTTATAGACTTCACTAGTGGTTTGATGTGACGAATGCATGATATATGAATGAGATTGTAAGCAAGCTGTGAGTGTGTCTGGGCTGTGCGCTAGTCCTTCCTCCACTGACATACACCGAGGTTGACACTGACACCAGCGGGCCAGGGTGGATATCGGGGGTAAACTATGGTCATTTTAACAAGAAAAATTCCACACGAAAATTTCCAAGACCAACCCGGGGTCGAACCACCGACATTTCGGTCCTGAGTCCAGCGCCTTATCCACTAGGCTGACCGTGGCCTCCGTGTTTGCAGTTTTAAGAGGGTGTTTTCACCCTCAGGTAGACATTTTACAGGTTGACCATATTATGTACATGTACACACATACGCACGACACAGATAGTACATGATATACATATGCACATGCATACATCTGTTCACAACACGCACGCACGCACGCACGCACGCACGCACGCACACACACACACACACACACACACACACACACACACACACACACACACACACACACATTACCGTAGTATGTAAATAACTTTAAAATGATTATGTGATAAACCACATTTTCCTTCAGTTGTTTAGATCTATCAGATAATGCCTTTTCCTTTGAACAGGAGTTTGTCAGCTACTGCATCATCACACTAATTATCTTCCCTGCGGTAGAAATCTTTTTAATAGCTGTTCACTTTCAGTCCCCCCCCCCCCCCCCCCCTTTTGTTTACATTCCTCATTTTCAATGTCACTCTCTCCACTTAAATTCTGAAGTCCCACAATGACAATTAGAATCTGAGGGGTCTTTTACAATATATTGCAGTCAAAGATTCTGGCTGTTATTTTAAAAAATGATGCGTGACGTGCCGTACATCAGATCTAAGCTGCAGATCTAAGCTCATTATTCTCTTACTCACCGGGGCAGTTTATAGCATACAGACATACCACACCTGCGTATATCTTAAAATGCACACTAAGTCACCATCCTGTATCCAAATACTGATGAATAATTCACTTACTAAAGCATATGGTTGTTGGGCGGGAACTTGAACTTGCAGGGGTGCCTGATGTTCAGCAATGTCCTGAAAAATAAAAGCCCAAACTATACTGTGCACAAAAAAACCGCATATTTTTATTTCAGTCATTTCATGCGTCATTTAGCATTCAAAATATTACAACCACAGAAGAAATAAGACATCAATCTACTGTTATGTCTGTTCATTATGTGTGACTATTCACACTGGACAGAGTTCCCTGCTATACGGGGCATGTTTCTGTCAAAATTTTCCTTAATATTTTCAGCGAAAAAAATATGCGTTTCTTTTTGTGCACAGTATATTATTCACTGGAGTCCAACAAGCTGTTATTTATGGACATGGACACTTTCTTGTTAATAAGAATCATAACTTAAGTTTTGCTGGAAACAGCAACAGCAGGGGAAAAAATTAATCACAAACAATGTATGTTTCAGTTTGATGCCAACACTCTACAAAAACCAACTATCTTTACAACCAACCATGCACTGAGAATGAAATGAAACACAAAAAGATCAACCACTCATTCCACAAACCTTACCTTCTTTACGTCTCTGAGTTTGGCTCTCTTGCTCCTGACAGAATCCATGTCACTGTTGCGTTTGAGGCTTGAACTTGCACCTGGCGAATGAACGGAGAGTGCTTTAATACATTTTTCTGTTATAATAGTTGGTACAGCATCCTCTTTCAGCTGTCTTCGGACCCGAATTCCAGCACCTTTACCTTCCAGGTATGTTGGTCTTGGAAACTGCTCTTCAAAGTGACGACAGCAAATGCCATGGTAACTGTCTCGAAGAACAAAATCTTTCCTCGGTGTGGTGACAAAATTTATCCACAATCGCCTAAACTGGCTGGAAGCACCTGGAAAAGCATGAACACTTACTCTTTGCTTATTTCCTGATGAAATTCCGCAACCAGGCACAGCACACATTCGCCCCATCTCACTTTAGCCGAACACGAAGAGCGACTTGGCTTTTCGACGTCATCAATCGGGAAACCCCCCTTTTATCGAAATCGAGGCTCTCGTTCCTGTTTTAGCCTCTCGCTTTCCCAATCCGCAGGAAATGCTGCTCTCCCTGCAAGATGAGAGCACAGGCGGCTGATTTGGGGCTTGGTTTCGCAATACGACCATATACAAAACCGTGTATTTGGTCAAAATAGATTTGTAAAAATGGGTGAGAACCCCTTTAACTTGCCATTAAATACATCACAGAAAACAGTCATACACAAATCGAACAGGGATAAAGTATGTTTAGGGCATGTTCAAAATACATCAGTTTATGTAGGCTATGTGACAAAGGCAGTAGACCTAACAGATGACCAGTCAAAGTTCACAAATCAAAATCGTGAAATAGAGAGAGAGAGAGAGAAAAAAAGCAGGGCTATTAGACATAGCCTAGTAAGAATTAAAACTAACAACAAACATGCGAAGAGAGCATTCAAATGATCAAACTTATGAGAGAGAAGGAGAGAGAGAGAGAGAGAGAGGAGAGAGAGAGAGAGAGAGAGAGAGATCTGCTTCAACCAACAGTTTCATTTTCAAAACTTTTGGACCAGTTAATGACCGTTTAAATTGTTGGATTATATGTGATCCAGAACAGTTTTAAGCATCGTATCGTTGCGTTTCAGAGGACTTATTTTCCACGGATATGAACATCTTTGTGTTGCTTTTCTGTCGTGTTGTACTTTGGGCCAGAATTGTATTGTATCAAAGGCTGCTTTCATTCTTGTGCTTTAGCGGCTGCTCACCCTCGAAATACAGTGCGGGCGGTCATAGCAGCAGCAGCTGCAACAGCAGTAGCAACAGCAGCAGCAGCTGCAGCAGCAGCAGTAGCAGTAGTACTAGCAGTAGAAGCAGCAGCAGCAGCAACAGCAGTAGTAGCAGTAGTGGTAGTAGTAGCAGCAGCAGCAGCAACAGCAGTAGTAGCAGTAGTGGTAGTAGTTAACCGACATTTTGTTCAGCCCACGTGCTAGAAACCTACTTACTGCATTCAGCAAAGTTACATTTAGACTAACTCGCTATATGCGCAAGCTTTACGCATGCAGCGGGCACACACATAGCTTAACACACACAGTCTTACCCCTATCCATACACGCATAATCAGCATCCAATCATGGAAGAATATGTCACATAATTATGACAAAAGAGATGTGTTTGTGTAAATCTGTGTTGAATAGAGTATCAGAATCCTGAGTGTCTGAGAGCTGGGGCTTGGAAACGAACAACCAAAAAAAAAAAAAAAAAAAAAAAAGAACCCTTCTACAGCTTATGTTTGTTTTCAAAGAGGGCAATTGCAGAAGGCGAGTATTAGACAGAGGTATTTAGAAATAATGCCATGCAGACAGACAGTCGGAGGCAGAACCAGAGATGACGGCAAAGGACAGGGTGGGAAGATTCCAGTGGGCTGCCTGTGCAGACTGCACTGGAGAGGAGCTACAGGCCACACTCCACAATTAGGATTTTACACCAAGACCCAACAATTATAATCCATCTCAGCGTTTTGAGGCCTACCATAAATTTGAGCCAGCATTTAATGTTAAACTGATAATTAATCAAAAGAACAACTCTACCAATTATTTCCCTTGTTTGGGGAAGGGGTGTGTGTGTGTGTGTGTGGTGTGTGTGTGTGTGTGTGTGTGTGTGTGTGTGTTGTGTCCACGGATGAAATAATAAACAATCTTCAAATACATGACCTTCCCCTTAGTTGACGTCACATTTGAGGCCTTTGCACCCCCCCCCCCCCCCCCCCCCCCCCCCCGTGACCTTATCTTTGTGCAAGCTGGAAATCCCCAAATAGTTAGATTCCTTTGATTTTAATCTGTCCGCTTGGAACCACCTGGCTTGTACCTTGATAGCCGTATGAAAGAAAACGAAGAGAATCAACTTCCAGACACAACAGTTCTCAAAACAATCTGATAGCGCCAGTCTATAAATACTCGACCTTAAGCAAGGCCTTGGCGCATTAATTTTTGGTGTGCGGCCACATGCTGGAAGCTCTGAGGACCAGTCGAACAACATTCTTTTGGATTCTTTGAAGTCTGAAAACAGACTTGGGAAGGCCGGAAAGATAAGCATTACCAAAAATCTGTTTTAACTCCCCTTCAACCTCGATTCCATTCCTTTTGCACCCAGTTCGAAGAGATAAGTGATTGTTTGTTCGCCCTTCGTTTTCATTGTCCTGAATGTTATTTGTTTTGCCGGAAGAAGACCAAATAGATCGGAAAACAACAACAACAACAACAACAACAACCGCATATAGATCGAAACGCCTCGTCTTTGTCTGTTTTTGTTTTAATTTGCTTATTCTTTCGTTTGGCGGCGCAGTAGATTTTTTTTTTTTTTTCCTTTTTTTTTAAAACTTCGTTTCAGTTTCCGCTTGCAGTCAGCCCATCATGAAACCTATTTTAGAAAAGACGAAGGTACAAGCCGACGTCAGTTGAGAGATAGTGATGAACAGAGCTTGTCTGGCGAAGCTACCAATGTGCAGATCTAAAGATGTTGCAGAGATGGCTCAAGTGTGCGGTGTTCACCTACTTTCGTTCTTTTCTATCTTTGCGCATATTTTGTTCACCTATCTGAGTAATTAAAAACAAAAATTCTACAGAACATAAGTTGACAGGAACAATACGAGTTTCTGTGTGTGTGTGTGTGTGTGTGTGTGTGTGTGTGTGTGTGTGTGTGTGTGTGTGTGTATGCGTGCGTGCGTGCGTGTGGACTTCTGGAAGCAAACAACAGTTAAAAGGCATTGACATTTTTAACGAAGATGATTATTTCACAAGGTGTCCGGGAAGTGAAACAGACACCATTGTTGGAAAACTAAAACAAAGCATGAATGTCAAAGTTTGGTTGATGATATTCATTTCATTGTGTTATAGATGTGTTTACCAAAGGCGTTATTCGTTCCCTTTTGTTCTTTTTTCTTTCTCCTCTTCTTTCTTTTTTGTTTTATCCTTTATCGTTTCAGTGTTTTTGGGGTTTTTTTTCACAAGTAAACTTAAAGTAGAACGGAAGTTGGTATTGTTCGAGAAATAGAACAGAATTTAGAGAAAAGAATGCAAGAAACCCACTGTATAAAATGTAATGCAGCAACAACTACAGCCACACCAGCAACGATGTGAGGGTCATAATCAGTGATCCATGCCACCGCTTATCCGACATCAGAGGAGATCACAATTTCACTGGTGGAGAAAGCAATTCTTCCTTATGAATTTGATATGCATATTTATGTTTCCTTGGCGTTGTCACGCAGCTTGTCACAGCTGCACCTGAAAGCCAAAACAAAGCCATCATAAAAGTGATATAAACACCACATTTCATTTTACAATATTTCTTAACATTGGAACTATAAAACTGAAAAGAGTTAAAGAGAATCCTTTTCAGTCTCATGGAACAAGGGTTTACTGAGACAGCTCTGGCAAGATGATGGGGAATCATATATCAAAGTGTCTCGTGTAACTTTGCATATAAGACATATAGAAACACATGCCGCATTCTGGTATGCTGTTACGGCTTTGTTGCCGTTGGTATTGGTTAGTGGTGGTGGCGTGTGTGTGTGTGTGTGTGTGCCCTTCTTTCTCTCTCACATACGCCGGGAGAGAGAGAGAGTGCATGGGCGCGCGCCCGCGCGCGCGTGCGCGCGCTCGTGCGCATATTTCTGTCATGGCCACTGCCTTAGTTTCGTTGCATGTTGGTGTCGGGTAACAAACACACCATGCCACCTTCAGTTTACAGTACACAACATTCTTCGTTTATTTATTTCTTTATTCCTCCGTCATGCTTGTTTTGAACATATCTGTGTGCTACTTGATGCTTTGATTGACAGACCATGCCTGAATCTGAACATTTCCAATACTTTCTCTTCTTGGGCCTGCTGGCGTTGCTGCCATAGCACACTCCACAGGTACAACAGTGGGTTGAGAGCAGAGGTGAGTGGTATCATGAACACAATCATGGCGTCGTGCATAAGGTCTAGCAAATGAACGCCATTGGAAGACAGCATCCTCACCACACCGAATGACAACCAGCAGATGGCGTGTGTGGATGTGACTGTGCCCATCAGGTGGACTGAAGAATACACCGACCTGAGGGTAGAGTCCAGCATCATTCTGTGTTGAGGTGTTCGGTGGTTGATAACAACGTGAGCGGCGGCAATCGTGAAGTACAGAACAAAGTTGATGAAGACAATGACGGTGAACCACCTGAACTCCGTGACAGACAGATGGCGATCGTATAATGCCAGACGACACAGACCAGACTGGCCCTGGAGACCCCAGTGGGAGAGTCCTGGAAGAAAAGGAATCAACGACAGCACAATCCCGGCAACCCATGTTACCAAACAAACTGGGCCCACATGTGTTGAAACAGGACCACGTTTCCTTGAATCACCGGGCAAACAAAGAATGATCATGTGATTCAACGTGATGAACCAGATAACGAAAACGGACAGCTCTGTGGAAATGAAGAAAAGAAATCCACTGGCCTTGCAAATCACACTGCTAGTCCACCTCTTTTCGAAATAAATGTAATTTCCGCGAAACATTTCATTAGCTACCATAGCAATCGTGACATGGCTTCCCATACACACGCCACTAACTAGCAAATTAGCGAGAATCATTACAAAATTACTTTCAAACATTTTTTGCGTGACGACGAAAGCTGTCAACCAAATCAAATTCCCTACACTGGCGAATGTGCAAACCAACCAGAGGAAAACAATGTGCACAGTATTTGGTATCAGTTCTTTGCAGGAATAAAGTAAAACATGGCTGCTAACGCATTTGGTTTCACTTGATTGTTTAGGGAGAACATGCTCACAACAAAGCCTGTAATTTGACGATAATATATTGTTTAAATGTCTGGATCGTGACAGCAGATCGAAAGGAAAGTGATCCAAGGAGTTTCCTCTTGTATCCAATACACTCAACTCCGGTATGTTTTTGAGACCTACAGATGGAAAGTGTTCAATACCAGAAAAGGATATGTTCAAATGCTTCACTTGTGGTAAGTATAGAATGTTAAATATATGGAAATGAGTTTTTGACACATCCACTCTCTTCAGTGTATAATGAATTTGCTTTTTGTTTAAACCATTTGTCGAATGCTTTAGAGGGTTGTTCGCTATTCGTAGTTCTCTCAAATTTTTGGAGTAAAGGAAAATGTCTGAATTAAAAGCACAAAGATAGTTATTGGTAAGATCAAGAAACTGTAGGTTTTTCAATTTCAAACCTGAACCGTTAACTATAAAACAATGTGAGAGGCTGAGCTGAATGAGATACAAGTTTTTGCTGAACTCGGTCACAGTCATACCAGAGCCTGATCCATCCAGATAACGAAGTTGTGAGAAGAACTCTACACGGAAAGACTGACCACAGATAAACGAGTGACCTTGACACAGACATCCTTCAGGACAGGTCCTGTCACATATCAGCTCATCATCCTGCAGTGGGCACTGACCCCAGCCATCACACAGATGATCTCCGTGGACACACACTGGAGAATTTCGGCAGCGATAGAAACCGGGACACGTAGATCTATCACAGTCTTGTTCATCTTCTCCATAAATACAGTCCGAAAATCCATTGCAACGGGTGTAGACAGGGAGACAGTACAGCCATTCAGATGTACACCCATAATGGGTGCCGGGACACGACTCATCATCTTTCATCTTCTTTTGTCTGAAATAACCAGCACCATCCAGATTGATGTAATATCGTTGTTTTCTGGGTTTTTTTGTCAGCACTTCCAGGTAGCTGGTGTCTTCAGTGCAGCCAGCTTCATCTGAATCATCCTGACAGTCTGAGTACTCATTGCAGCGCTGGTTCCTTGAGACACATTGACAGTTCGTGCACAGAAAGCCGTCACATGTTGGGTGTTCACAAAACGATTCATCACTGTTATCTGGACAGTCTTGTCTGAAATCACATACTAGAGTGTGGTGGACTAGTGTGTTGTCATCATCACATTGCAGCATTACATGTGTAAATGTATGTGCTCTCTCATGATGAACGTGTTTTCCCTTCTGCTTGTTAGTTAAGTTCAGGAATTCAAAATGGATGTCCTGACCATGTGATAAAAATAAGTGTGTAACATAACCATGAGAGCAACTAGACAAAAACTGTTTTGTGTTTGTAAAGATCGACTGAGATGAAGCAAAATAAGCCAGCACATTTTTTGAGGAAAATACAAGTGCTCGTGGTTTCACTTCACACAGAATATAAGAAAACGAACGAATTGCCCTTCCCCCTACCAAACTAAACCCATCGTTCTCGAGGCTTAACATCAAGTCAGGTTCTTTTTGATAATAGAACAGACGCAATGTTCTGAAAAGATTGTAAATCACTGTATTGTCTTGCCATGTACGAACATTGCTGTACATGAATGGTTTACGATCCACTCTTCTGAAATGACGCAAGGGTAGTGATAAACGGTGGTATTTATTGAAAATATGGAGGGAATCATTCAGTTCTGCTTTTGTTTTTATTGTGGCAGGTATCCCTCCTCTGCTACGACATTCGTTAATCATGAAAGCAAAAGCATATGCTTCTGTTAAAATGACCAAGAAGAAACATTTCCCAAGTGAAGCCACCCGTCCAGGACAGTGCGGACTACTGAAGGGACAGTGTTCTGTTTCATCACATCCATCTTCACACTCTCGCTTTAAATTGCAGTCCAGGTGTTGCTGAATCAAGAAGTAATGCTTCACAGAACAGTTGAATAAACCATTGGACAGAGCATGTGTCTGATAGATATCAGAGGTTAGAGAAAACGTAGAAAAAACTATTTTTGCACCATACAGCGGGCCATAGCTTCGAACTTGAATGGAAAGATAAGTTGCAAAAAACATTTTTGCTGGTGTTAAAAGTGGATCACATACTGTTGTAACACACAGGCGAGATGTGTTTGTTCTTTTGTACTTCACTTCGATTAATGGCAGCCTTCTGTCTATTGACAAACATGACCCAGGTCCAAACAACTGATGAATGCTAACAATGGCCACTGACTGGGCGGGGACTACAAAAATGTCTTCGAAAAGCGATGATATCCTGAGTGGCACTAACAAATACCCAGCATACTTTGAATTATATTTCACCAAAAGACCACAGTGTTTTACAGTCTCAAGATCGATTTTAACTGATGGATAATGTTTATGTTGAACACAAAAATGGTTACGATTTGTTTCAGGACATGATTCTTCAAATGAATGAACATTGCATTTGATAGATGCTTCAGGATTATATCTGATTATAGTTTCCCATTCTCGTGACTCACACCAGTACGCCATCCGTAGAAGATGAACATGTATGTACAAACCCATCACCACCTCAACGTGCAGATGACAAAAAGCAGTTAGTTCATCACACACACCATACACTGCTCCCTGATGTGCAGTGAACCCTGGCAAATTATTCTCACAGTCTGACCTGTTGACCCGCAGGATAGTGTTATCTGTGTGGTTCTGGTTGAGTAAATATTCCACACCTGGACACACTTCAGTGACCTGCAATGCTGTGGGTTGAACCAAGGTTCTGGCTATGGTCCTTCGGCTCAATAAAGCTCCCCCCTCCCGCTCCCATCGGCATCCCCCCTCCCCCCCCCCCTCCTTCACACCTTCCCCCTTTAGTTTTACTATTCCTCAAAGGCATGCTTAGTGAAGGAAGGGCAGACTGGACGAACAGATTGTGACTAAAATTTCAATCTTTGAATGAATATTTTTCTTGACTTCCAAGCTCTCTCTCTCTCTCTCTCTCTCTCTCTCTCTCTCTCTCTCTCTCTCTCTCTCTCTCTTTTTACAGCAAAGTTTTATAAGTATTGAAGACGGCTGTATCCTAACTGAAGCTGGACAGTGGTGTTCATTATTGTGTTTAAACAGGATCATGGGAATGTGATTGTGCATTGGCTTTTTCATCTACTTAATCACGTTTTGGGATAATGTGAATAAGGAGGAAGATATGGCTTTATTTACTCTGTTTGCTTGTTTGTTTGCTTTCCGAGCTACGCTTTGATTCATTCTGTTAAATGCTGAAGAATCAGAAAATACGCTGGATAATGTGTTAGATCACTATATCCTTTTTCAAACAATAGAAATCAGACTTGGTCATCTTAGCAGCACGCCG
This sequence comes from Conus canariensis, assembly GCA_033310375.1. Lineage (NCBI taxonomy): Eukaryota > Metazoa > Mollusca > Gastropoda > Neogastropoda > Conidae > Conus > Conus canariensis. The sequence continues at coordinate 78,814,547 of CM065717.1, read as the reverse complement.
AATAGTTTTGCTCTTCTATCTTTACTTTCTACCAGAAAATCTCTCTCTCTCTCTCTCTCTCTCTCTCTCTCTCTCTCTCTCTCTCTCTCTCTCTCTCTCTCTCCATAGGCAGCAGAACATACATGACTGGTTTAATAATGAGTGCGAACGAAAGAAACAGGAAGTTAAATGGTTATTAAAAAGATTTCAGAGATGTAAAACAGCCAAGGATAAAAGTAAGAAAAGAGAAGAATACGCTGTATCACGTAAATAGTATGTTACGCTAAGGAAAACAAAGGAACTGGAGTTTAAAGAAAGTAGGTTGAAGAAACTAAAAAATTCAGTCAATAATTCTAAAATGTTCTGGTCAGTGATAAGATCTGTAAATAAAAAGAGTTTTGTATATAACGAAATCTAAGTTCTACAGTGGCATGACCATTTTTAGGGCGTTTTTCATAGTTTTGATGATAAAAGTAAGGAAGAAGAGACCGATGTGGTAGAAGAGAATGAAATTGAGCCATTATTTAATCAACCTATTTCCAGTGAAGAAGTCGTTGCTGGTATTAAACATCTAAAATTAGAAAAGAGTGCAGGACCAGATAGAATTATAGCAGAAATGTTGAAGAATGCAAACACAACTGTAATCGATTTCCTTGTTCATTTATTCGCCCAACATTTTGATAATGGTTTCTTTCTATCAGAGTGGGCTAAATCTATCATTGTACCAATTTATAAAAAAGGAGACGTAAACAATCCCGACAACTATCGTGGAGTATCTCTTACAAGCATTTTAAGTAAAATCTACACTTACATACTAAATACAAGATAAACTGAATGGGCTGAAACTGAAGAAAAAAAGTGGAAGAACAAGCAGGTTTTAGAACCAGTTACAGCACCATATACCATATATCTACACTAAATTGATTGAAAAACATCCACTCTGTAAGTCGCAGCTCTACATTGCATTTGTAGATTTCAAGAAGGCCTTTGACTCGGTAAATCGGAATGCTCTGTGGAATGTAATCCGTAAAAGTGGTGTTAATAAATAGTAAATTGTACATGGCTATTAGAGGGATCTACAATTCAGTGCTTGCATGTGTGCATGTGAAGAGTGAGTATTCAGATTATTTTGATTGTCCAAATGGAGTAAATCAAGGATGCTTGTTGAGTCCACAGTTGTTGTTTTTTCATAAACGAACTGGCTGTGGAATTGTTCCACAAAGGAAGACATGGTATCCAGATGATACCTGGAGCAGTTGAATTAGTTTTATTACTATATGCTGATGATGTTGTTCTTCTGACCGGAACAGTTGTAGGTTTGCAAAACCAACTAAATGTATTGAAAGAAGAAGCAGATCGCTTAGGTTTATCAGTTAACTTCGATAAGACGAATATAGTGGTCTGTAGAATGGGTGGCCATCTATCAGTGTATGAAAAATGGTCTTATGGAAATGTAGATGTTCAAGTAGTTAATTCATATGAATATCTTGGAATGATATTTTCAACAAAATTAACTTTCCGTTACACATGGGAAGAATCTCTGAGAAAAGGGAAAAAAGGTACTATTGAAATTCTGAAATCCCTGAGAAAACTGAATTGTACAGACTGGTATATTTTGGAAAATGTTTGATACACAGATAAAATCTCTTCTTGCATATGCAGCTGAAATTTGGGGCTTAATTGAAAATCCACAGATGGAAAAAGTACATACGTATGCTATGAAGCGTTTCCTTCATGTACCTATTCATTCATCCAACACTGTCATATATGGAGAGATGGGCAGATACCCTTTGATGTAAGTACATTTGTGAAATGTATCAAATACTGGTTGAAGATCTTGAAGCTACCCCAGTCCCGTCTGAGCAGGCAAGCCTATGATATGATGCTTTTAGAAATGTAAAAAGGTAAAGAAAACTTGGCTCATAAAGTTAAGAAAGTCCTTCCAGAACATGGTTTTGGAATAGTGTGGATGACCCAGTAAGTAGGAAATGAGCAACAGTTCATAGCGGGATTTAAAGACAGGCTTATTTGTTCTTTTAAACAGAATTGGCACTCAGATATGGAAAGTAAAGAAAAATATCGCTGATTTTTCTCATTTAAGAATGTGTTTCATTCTGAAAAGTTTCTCAATGTCATAACAGGTAAATGGCACAGAATAAATTACGCAAGATTTAGGTTGAGAACTTTCAGTTTTAATGCGAACAAAAGATGGTTTGAATGTGAAACATCCACAGAATCTCCTTGTCCTGCATGTAGACACATTATTGATGACGAAAAACACTTTCTGTTCCACTGTACTGCTTATAATGAAGTGCGGACAAATTGTTCATTAATTTTCCAGTTAGATATAGCGACAAGACAAAATGTCGCTGTCGTGTTATCATCAGATGATGAACTTGTAATTAAATCAGTTGCGGAATTCATCGTGGAAGCATTGAAAATTAGACAGACGAAGGATAGTGAAATTTAAGATAATGCATTATAAGAGATACTTGAATGAATGTTATCATTCATCGCATGTGGAAGAGATTAATAGGATACAATGTCATCATTTGATTGAGTGGATGGTCGACTCAGTCTTAAGATTTTTTTAACATTACTGCATTACTCCTGTGCGTGAAGACATAAGGAAATGTTACGAATTGTTTGTTTTTGTTAACCTTTGATTTGATACACACTAGGAATGAATGTGTACTATTTGTTTGCAGGAAAGGAAGAGTGAAATGTTATTGTTCTGTTACCCCTCCCTCCTTGTCAAAAGACCTCTGTGGTAATGACAATAAAATAGCAAAGTGTCAACGTGTCCATGAGTACGTGCAAGCCTGCACCCTTGTGTGTGTGTGTGTGTGTGTGTGTGTGTGTGTGTGTGTGTGTGTGTGTGTGTGTGTGTGTGTGTGTGTGCATGTGTGCGTGTATGCGCGCGCGCGCGTGTGTGTCTGTGTGTGCGTGCGAGCGCGTGCGTTCGTGTGTGCGAGCGTGTGTGTGTATGCATGCAAATGTGCGTAAATGCGCGAGCGCGTTCGTGTGTGTGTGTGAGTGAGTGTGTGTGTGTGTGTGTGTGTGTGTGTGTGTGTGTGTGTGTGTGTGTGTGTGTGTGTTGTGCTGTACACATCAAATAAATCACTTTGGAGAAAATATTTGCTGCTAGACTGCTAGCTATTCATTTGTTTTCACACACACACACACACACACACACACACACACACACACACACACACCGCACGCACGCACGCACGCACGCACGCACGCACGCACGCACAACAACAACACAGAGAGAGAGAGAGAGAGAGAGAGAGAGAGAGAGAGAGGCATGTAGGCTCCCTGTCTCTGTCTGTCTGTCTGTCTGTTTCTCTCTCTCTCTCTCTCTCTCTCTCTCTCTCTCTCTCTCTCTCTCTCTCTCTCTCTCCTGTTTTGTTGATGATGTCTCATTGCTATCTACTACACCATGTGGCCTACAAAATCAGCTGAATGTATTAAAGACCTGTTGTAATAACATGAAACTATCTGTAAATATCAACAAAACCAAAGTTATAGTATTTAGAAAAGGAGGATATTTAGGGAAGCATGAGAAATGGTTTTACGACGGTAACAGACTGGAAGTTGTGAATAATTATTGCTATCTAAGGTTTAATTTTACCACCATGATCAGTGCAAAACAGGGTACCCTTCATTTAACAACTGAGGCTAAAAAGGCAGTAGTTCAACTCAGCAGAATCTTTACAAAATACAGGGAAATGACAGAAAAAAAACTTTTTTCAAGGTTTTTGACAAGATTCAACCAATCTTGATGTATGCTGCCGAAATATGGGGATTACACAGATTAGAACATTTAGAAAAAGTACACATGCTGGCATGCAAAAGATTTTTGGGTGTTCCAGGAATTACGCCAAACAAAATGGTTTATGGAGATTTGGGTCGATATCCTTTATACATTAATTCCTACGTCATTGTTTACGATACTGGTTTAGACTTTTACAGATGAAAGCTGAAAGGTTACCTCAGAAAGCATATTTGATGCTGCTGGAATTAGACAGATCTGGAAAATAGTGCTGGGTCTCAAAGGTAAGAGAAATCTTGTGTTCAACAGGTTTTAATTTTGTTTGGTTACAACAAGGTGTTGGAGACGTTAAAATGTTCCTAAATGTGTTTAAACAAAGGCTTATTGATATGTTCATTCAAGAATGGACTGGCACCATACGAGACCGTGAGAGATACGAATATTATAGAAATTTTAAGTTTGTTTTTGAAAAGGAAAGATATCTTCTGGATACGAATACGTACTGTTTCCGCGTTGCCATTACACGAACCAGGTTTAATTTGCTTCCACTGAATAACAACTTGCATCGCTATAGTAAAACAGAAAAGGACAAAGCGTGCCAATTTTGCCGTGATCAGATAGAGAATGAGCAACATTTTTTATTTGAATGCTCCCTCTATCAAGACCTAAGGAGTAAATTTCTCAAAGAATTCGCCAGTTGTCCCCTTCATTTGCTTCTTAAGGTATCCAGTGCTTCGCACAGACATAGCCTATCAAGGTACATTTTTCATGCCATAAACAGAAGGATCAAGTCATTCTTTAGTTGATAAATTACTGCGGACAATTACCACTACCTTGGTTTTCCTTGAAATGACTGACTTCATTTGTATTGTAATTTCGTGTACTCTAAACGTATCTGAATAATATATCATCTTTTTACACGCAGTTTTGGGGAATTATTATTGCAATGCTTTTTTGTTCTGTTTGCAATACATATATGCTAACTCCTCCCCGTTCCTACCCACTCCTCCCCCCCCCCCCCTTCCCTTTGTACCTTGTATTGTGGCCCAAGGCCGATGTACATTAAAGCTTTCTGAGTTCTGAGTTCTCTCTCTCTCTCTCTCTCTCTCTCTCTCTCTCTCTCTCTCTCTCTCTCTCTCTCTCTGTCTCTGTCTATGTCAAAAGACCTCTTTGGTAATGACAATAAAATAAAGTGTCAAAGTGTCAAGTGTCAAAGTGTGTGTGTGTGTGTGGTGTGTGTGTGTGTGTGTGTGTGTGTGTGTGTGTGTGTGTGTGTGTGTGTGTGTGTATGTGTGTGTGTGTGTGTCTCACGTGAATGACAATGGTTTGATTTACTGCAATGTCTTGTCAACAGACATGAACTCTGAAACGTTCATAGAGTTTATTTGTAACAGGAGTCAGCATGGAGGGAAAAGTCTCATAAAACAACGACAGAAAAGTTTTCACATTGACGTTCTTCACTGCTACGGCTTACACATGTCGTTATTTCAGAACATTTAAATGTGTGCAGAAGGAAAACGAATTGGATATAAAGGTTCATTTGGGTAGAAGTAATAAAAGATGTATTTAACTTAAATATTCGGTGATGTTTTTCCCATGTAAATGAAAACATGTAGAATTCAATCCGTGAAGAACGCCATCTTAGTGAATTAGTGTAAATCCTTCAAAGACATACGGTTAATTTGAAAATGTCAACGATACACAAACTGGTGCTGTGTGGCGGCACGGATTGTCGCAACGGCACGGATTGTCGCAAATTCACGTTGCGACAATCCGTGCCGCGACAGTGCTGTCTTTTGTTTTACTTTTTCTTTTCTTTTCTTTTATTGTTGTTTTTTGACCGCGGTGTCAAAAACGAATAATTCGGGAAAAGAGACAGACAGCAGCTCTGGTCTTGACCAACATTCGGTCACTTTCTGATGTCAAGATAGTATTAACGGTTATATTCCCACACTGAAATCAGCTTATGCTGAGTCTAACATGTGTCATCCTTTATTGTTTCTCTTTTGTTGTTCACAACAATTCATCAACAGGTCGGCTTTATTAGTGCAGCGTGCAGGCCTACGATCCTTGAAGTAGGCAAAGGAATGTACTCCCTGCCAGCGAACACCGAGAAAGAGCAACTGTGGCGCACACAGATTTTAGAACTATGCGCGGCTGGCTTTGGCAAAATTATTGATTGCATGATGTGTGTGTGTGCTGCATAAGTCAATACCAGCTATGAACTATTCAGTGGCGTGAGAACAGGAGGAGCAGGGGGAGCGGGGAGGGGAATGGTGGACGATCACATCTGATCTTCACCCCCACCTTCTCCCGCCCACCTACGCCTTATGTGCTAGAGAGAGAGAGAGAGAGAGAGAGAGAGAGAGAGAGAGAGAGAGAGAGAGAGAGAGAATTTGAGCACGACTATTCTTTTTATTGAGAGTAAAACGGACAGCCTAAAGTTTTTTTTAACACCATGCCCTCATGGGAAAAAAGGAAAGAAAATCAAAGCCATTGAAAGGGCAGACAAAGAGACAAAGAACGCAAAAGACTTAGATAAGCGAAAAATAAGACTGCAAAGAAATTACGTGAAAAACTGAACATATTTACGAGCAAAGCATAATTTACGTATAAAAGATTCAATATTACCGCCACACGCGTTTGCGCTCACACACAACACACACACACACACACACACACACACACACACACCACGCACGCACGCACGCACGCACGCACCACACACACACATACACACACACGCATGCGCGCGCGCGGCACGCATACAACCCCCACCCCCACCCCCCGCGCGGCACGCATGCAATCCCCACAACCACCCCCCCACACACAAACATACACACATGCACACATACATTATGCAAACACACAAACACTTATGCATGCATACTCACACAAACTTTCTTTTTGTAGTGCTTTTCTACCCTTCACTGGCTGCTTAGGGATGCTGCTGGATCCCGTTTTTCAATCCTTGGTGGTGAAAATATCACAGAATTGTAGACTGGTGTACCTTTATTTGATGCTAAGGAAACACATACATTTTTATATTTGTAATTACATTTCCCTGACTTTTCATTCTCATTTTCTTTCTTCCTCCTTTACCCCCCCCCCCCTTCCCTCCCCCTCCCACTCCTCCTCTCCTTTTTTCTCAATCTTTGCCGAGTCATTAATGTCATGATGGAGGAATTGTTAGCCTGCACTTGTTTTCCTCCATACTAAATTGATATGTAGAGCTGACCACTCTGACTGTTCTATATCTTTTGATCTCCCTTGCATCCTTGAATAGATCCTCAAGCAAAGGCTCAAAGATTGTCCCCTACATTTTATACTGTTTGCATGTCTTTACTGAAATTGAAAATTGAAATTGAAAATGTTTTGATTTTTATTGAAATTGAAAATTGTCCCCTACATTTTATACTGTTTGCACAATGTCTTTAGTTTTTCAGCAACTTTTTTCCTCCCCACATTTTCGTTTGGTTTCATTTACTACCCTTCGCTGGGTGCTGTTGGATTCTTTTTTGAACCCTTGGTGGTGAGAACACCACAGTATTATGGACTGTGGTGTGTCTCTATTTGACGCCAGGAGCACAGACACAACCAGCCGTGTCTCCCTGATGAGTTCCAGCGGACGGAAGGCCTCGGAGCAGGCAATACAAATAGATCTGCCTTTGAAAGGGATTATGATGGTTCCCTCATGCAGCTAGTGAAGAGTTTTCATATCTATAATATATTTTCTTCATTTCATGTTCCCATTTTCTCCATCTTCAACCGTCCCCCCCCCCCCCCCCCCCCCCCAGTCCAAAGTTTAGCCAAGTCATTACTATGAAGACAGGCGAGTTGTTGGCCTGCGCTTGTTTTTTCCCCCACTATTAGATTGTTCGACTTTGTATTTGTCTGACCTTTATTCAAGTTTGAAAGGCTGTGCCAGTCTTGAATAAAGGTTACTCTGTGTTAGGTTTTCTTATGGGAGCAAAAGTTACCCTACTTGTTTACTGTTCCCTGCCTCATTTCGTTTCGATTAAATCGAGGTTATTTGTATTTGTTTCTGTCCGTCTTTGTGTTTGTCTTTTGATCTCCCTTGCATCCTTGGGTGGATCCTCAAGCGTAGGCTCAAAGATTGTCCCCTACATTTTATACTGTTTGCACATGTCTTTAGTTTTTCAGCAACTTTTTTCCTCCCCACATTTTCGTTTGGTTTCATTTACTACCCTTCGCTGGCTGCTTTGGGGGTGCTGTTGGATTCTTTTTTGAACCCTTGGTAGTGAGAACACCACGGTATTATGGACTGTGGTGTGTCTCTATTTGACGCCAGGAGCACAGACACAACCAGCCGTGTCTCCCTGATGAGTTCCGATCCAGCGGACGAAAGGCCTCGGAGCAGGCAATACAAATAGATCTGCCTTCGAAGGGGATTATGACGGTTCCCTCATGCAGCTAGTGAAGAGTTTTCGTATCTATAATAAATTTTCTTAATTTCATGTCCCCAGTTTCTCCATCTTCAACCTCCGCCCCCCCCTCCGCCCCCCCCCCTCCCCCCCCCCCCCCCCCCCCCCAGTCCAAAGCTTTGCCAAGCCATTACTATGAAGACAGTTGAGTTGTTGGCCTGCGCTTGTTTTTTCTCCCACTATTAGATTGTTCGTCTTTGTATTTATCTGACCTTTATTCAAGTTTAAAAGGCTGTGCCAGTCTTGAATAAAGGTTACTCTGTGTTAGGTTTTCTTATGGGAGCAAAAGTTACCCTACTTGTTTACTGTATAATGTTTTTAGTTTTTCAGCAACTTTTTTCTCTCCACACTTTCGTTTTGTTTCATTTACTACCCTTCGCTGGCTGCTTTTGGGGTGCTGTTGGATTCTTTTTTGAACCCTTGGTGGTGAGAACACCACAGGATTATGGACTGTGGTGTGTCTCTATTTGACGCCATGATTACAAACACAGTCATGGAGGTTAGAGAAATCCTAGCCGCCAAAAAAGAGGAAGCCACAAAAGAGGAACCAAATCTTCCTACAACCCCGTGGAGAACATACTCCGCTTCTGACAGCTACGCGAGAAAAGTCAGGGCTCACGTCCAGTGCCCAAACCCAGAAAATTGGTTATCCAGGCACAAAGACACACCGCGCCCTCTTGCCCAACAGATCAGCCCACCATACCCGAAGTCATCGCTCGCTTCACTCAGATAGTGGAGAAGCTGAAGACTGAAATCTCCAGTCTTAGGGAAGAGAACGCTATGCTGAAGAGAGAACTCTAGCAGAAGACATCTACTGGAGTTCTTTCTTCAGCTAGTGTAAAAGAACCAGCCCCTGCGGCTGATGAAGAGGAGCCAGTCCCCACAGCCGGTGAGGAAGAGCCAATCCTTACAACTAGTGAGAAAGAGCAGATCATGGAGGAAGATTCCCTGGACAACAGGACAAGTATCCTCAAACTAAGTGTTCACCAAGTCCCTACAAAAACAACCGACCATGGACAGGGATGAAACATGAACTCGGCGCCGACTGTCCATCCTACAATGGAACTGCAGATCCATCATTGGAAAAATCCCTTTCCTCTATGGCTATCTGCGGAATCTACCACCTACTGACGTGTTGATGATTCAATCACTCAACACCTCAAAGAACAAACCTTCTACCATCGACGGCTTCTACCCGCCAGTCGTGGGCCTTGAAGGGGATCGAGTTATGGTGGCGACCTACGTCAGCACCAGACTAACAAGTTTCCACCGACCAAACCAGATGTCGACTAACCACATGTGTAGCTGCCATACTAACGCACAAGAACCGATCCATCAATCTAGCCAACATCTACCTTCCTACCAAGGTAGATGTTGGCTAGATTGATGGAAGCAAAACCACAGCAGACGTCGCCTGGCTCAACGACCTCGGAACAGATGATAGTTGCTGGGTAGTAGCCGGAGACTTCAACGTCAGACACGGGAAACCGGAAATCACCTAGCCGACACAGTCACCGACTCCAACCTGGTCCTCCTCAACGACGGGTCCATCACCCGAAAAGGGACAGAGAAGCAGCGCCATCGACCTGATCATGACGACACCAAACCTCAGCCTAGAGTGGATAGTAGGAACGGCCACCTTCAGTCCGACCACCTGCCTCTACACCTTGTGCTCCAATCCGCCGACCCTACACCCACGGCAATGGACACCACGCCCCAATTTCAGTACCACAGAGCTGACTGGGACCGCTTCGCACAGCTACTTGCTACTGAATGCGACTCCAGCGACCCGAGAGACCCAGACATCAACATCTACCATGACAACATGAGAGCCATGATCCTTCGAGCAGCAGATGCTGCCATCCCAAAGAGGGTGCCAGGCACGGATGGACCACACCGGCACTCAGCAGTCTGGTGGAACGAAAAATGCGCCAAAGCTACCAGCAAAAAACGACGCATTCTCTGTAAATATCACTGTGACCTGGGGACGCAGCGATAGCCCGCACACGTGGTGGCTACCTACTAGGGACAAGAACAAACCCAAGGGACTCTAATCTCTAAACTACTACCACCCACCCCTATCCGCGGGACCCACCCTTCTCTTTTGACCCGGGACCACTATCGCACCGGTCGCTGCGTCCCTAAGGGAGGCAACAACAGGTACCCTATCCCATGCTGACCACTGCGTCCCTAAAGGAGGCAGCAGCTAACACCCCTGACCCTATTGCTTAATGCTACACCCCCTTACTACCACACAATTGGACAACCCATCCTCCCCAGAAACTCCACTCCTCGGCGCTGTCCGTGCTGTCCGTGGCCCCTCACAGGCTGACACCTCCCCGGAAGACCCTGAATCTCGGTGCTGTCCGTGGCCCCTCGCAGGCTGACTCCTCCCCGGAAGACCCTGCTCCTCGGCGCTGTCCGTGGCCTCACGAAAACGACTCCTCCCCGCGATGAACACCACAGAAGGCACTCACACACCAGGCCCCCTCTCTCAACAGGCCCGACTCTTGAAAGAACCCCTCCTCCAGTGAAAGCTCCGCCGGAACTGAGGGTCAAGGAAAGCCTGGCACAGCACCCCTCACGTAGCGCCTGAACAGGGAAGAAGAACAGGTGGCTGGAGAACTGCCTCACCGACGGCAGACGGCCTGGGTGGACTTCCCCTTCCAGAAGAGCACAGGAAGCAGGAGGAGAACTGCCTCACAGACGGCAGACGGCCTGGGTGGTCTCCCCCTCCTGGAAGAGCAGCAGGTAACGGGAACGTCGCCGCTCACCTGCCAGCACGCAGCCGCCGACTGCAGTGATCTGGCCCCAGCGTCAGGACAGAAGCAGGATACCTGCTGACACAACTGTAGGCCACTACTGTAGTGTTGCTACTACCCGAGTCATCAAGGCACATAGGCTACTTGGTAAAGCTTTAACTCTCCATCTCCCGTACTTACTTCCCATCTTGGGCATGAGAGCGACTCCTTAAATTTCGAATACACTCCCCAACCCGTTACTCGCTTTGGGATTATCAGACCAATTTCCTGCCAACCCTTACCACAGCAGCAAAGCAATATTCTCCCTGAGCTAATCCACGTTATTACACATGAATTAGATATCACACCCAAATCTCGTGTCGTCTCTTTTCAGTTAACCCAGTTGTTAATCCTTGTTATGCCAACATAACCACACTTCGTACAATATTACATGCTGCACACCATCCCTTCTTCATCCTATCGACTGCTAAGCCACTCGCCTTAAACTTTACCTCTCCCTTCATTCTGACTACTAAAATTCATAAAAGAGCTGCCACCCCGCAACCTGAAGTATCTTCCTTCCAACCCTGTTCTGTCACAATTTTATATATCCCTGTACGTGTGATGACTGTCACTTGCTCTACAGAAAACCTGGTGCGCTTATTCACACACACACACACACACACACACACACACACACACACACACACACACACACACACACGTCAAAGATACAGTCTGCACGCACACGACACCCGAGTCGAGAACCATGACTCTTATCAACAGTGAAAGAACAATATAACTTGAATGGTCACGACATTACCCCGGTATAATCCACCCACCCACAAAATCGGCCTTGGCCCTACTGCACAGTTAACCGATTCCAATGCTGTGCAGGGCAACTCCGGAATCGTTACTCAACTTCAATGCACTACTACTATTTACAAATGAAATTGAGCACAATCATCAAACCCCTTTGATTCACGCAGACACATCCGCACCTGACTCATTATGATCCTCAACAGAATGCAACCTCATATTATCCTCTCACTGAACCGACTGGAATTAACATGAACCAGCCACAATCAATATCTACCTCACCGTCCATCAATGGTTACTACATCGACCCCAAATTGTCTAGCTAAACTGCCCCGTAACAATCGAACTCAGGAACCGCTATGTACACTACTTACAAGATAGAAAAGAGGTGACAACACAAACCGGCTGACAACCAATTTCAACCATGAAACCAAGACGACATCATACCAGACAACCAATATACGCAACGAACACAATACCAACTAATCACAACATGAGACAACCACAGTACAACTCGACCATAATACAAGAAAACACGACGAACCACAACACCACGAACATAACAGATCACCAACCTGGACAGATAGACGATCAACCACACCAGTTTTGCAACTGGCTAAAAGTGGCTGCCAACAAGGACGACACAGACTAGGCACAGGCCAAGGGCACACCAACCCGACGAGGACCTGGCGCTATGACTCGCAAGTCACTCACTCAGCAGAACTAACGGCGCTGCCGCCGCACTTACAAGGAGCACGTCCACTCCGACGAACACCAGGGACCGAAGTGAAGCTACCCCAACGCATTCCGCCCTGGTCGGAATCAAGCGAGCTCTACTCACAACACAACGCAACCATTGGTCAGAACAGTGTATCCCTCCGCAGAGCAGACATACCTGACCAACGGACTAGTTGCTGCTCGTGCAACAACACGACAATTTACCACAACAGCTCAATGACTTGACAACACAACAACAGCCGATATCCTGCCTCGCCCCCTCTGGTGTAGAACCAAAGTAACAAAAGGGTAACAGTCGGAAACGAAACCAACCTCCCGCTTCCACTCCTTCCATAAGTGAAGACTGGAATTCAAGAATACTGTATATCCTACTTCCCCAGCCCCCTACCTAGCCTAACCTTTCTACCTAACCCCGAGGACCTTATCCTAACCTCCACCTAACTAAAACCCCAATCCTACACACACACACACACACACACACACACACACACACACACACACACACACACGCACGCACGCACACACATGCGCGCGCGCGCACACACACACGCACACACACACGCTCACACGCTCCCTATCTTGAACCACCACCACTCTAAACATATGGACGTGCTGATTCAGTACCGCCGATCGGTGACATCATAACTCTATACAATGCTATGAAAGTAATATGACATCTCTTTACTATTCACCAACAAGACTGTTCGGTGATTTAAACTTTCAATTACTGTATATGTTGATGTGTGGTTGTGTGGTGTGTGTGTGTGTTGTGTGTGGTGTGTGTGTGTGTGTGTGTGTGTGTGTGTGTTGTGTGTGTGTGTGTGTGTGTGTGTGTGTGTGTGTGTGTGTGTGTGTGTGTGTGTGTGTGGTGTGTGTGTGTGTGTGTGTGTGTGTGTGTGTGTGTGTGTGTGTGTGTGTGTGTGTGTGTGTGTGTGTGCACCTTTGGTCCACAGCACCAGTCCGTCAACGTGGAGCAGAATTCTGTAACGGTCAGTATAAATTCTGTAGAAACGCCCGTGGACTTCACCATGATAAAACAGATGTCCGTGCTACAGCTAGTGACAGCTGTGTTTCGCATGGAGGTACTCTAAGTTTCCCTACCTGTATCTTTAACTGGTTTGACTTATATATTAATCTAAGAAGGCCATGGCCACACGTCAGTATCTTCCTTGGCGTTTTCACTTTTGATTTACCAATACGTTCCATGTACAGACACTGTCTACGCACTGAAGACAAAACTATCCTTTACCATACAGTAGAACTTGACCAGATACAAACATATCAGGGAAGGAAGCTGTACCTGGTCATCGTTGGGATAAGGAACTGGGTGGAACTGTGGCTTGTTCCTCATTCAAGTGATTTAAACCGCTTTGATATATTGTGTGCATTCAATGAAAGTAAACCGGAAGTAATGTCTCTTCATTCCAGAGCTGTTTCCTTGACAACCAACCCAGTGAGGCTACAGTCTTTGACAATTTGTCATGAAGCTCATATGACACATACACTTTTACTTTGCTACCCGAACTTATACAACGAGTTTTGTCAAACTCACATGTCTTGCATTTTTTCTTACCGAGAGCCAAACGCTCATGAGAATGTAAATTCAACGGTCCACCACGTCACAACGTCACAACAATTCAACGGTCCACCACTCCCTCCATTCGCATGTAACGATGAAAAGTTTATATTACCACATACACTGTTGTGTAACTTCATAGCTGAGTGTCAGGATCAGAGTGACGAGTACTTCTGTAATCACTCTCCCTGTGTTAACATGTTTATGTGTTCTAACGGTCAGTGTGTTTACTATCCGAATGTGTGTGATCAATTACTTCACTGTTTGGACGAATCAGATGAAAGAGCACTGTAGCGCAGTCCGAAAAGTATATGTACTATTCCCATATTTACCCTCCCCTGTTCTCATCAATTTTAGTGATGAATTCATGTTTACATCCACACCCATGAATGTGAATGAATCCTGTCCTGACAGCCACTATCGTTGTCCTGGTGACTTCAACGACTGCCTGCCTGCCTTCACACGATGCAATGGAATGTACGACTGCATCGACCACCAGGACGAGGGAGGGTGTGAGGAAATGACATGTCCAGGATTTTTTCGATGCAGAACTTCCAGAACATGTGTACATGCTGAGGATTTGTGTGACGGTTGGTCTCACTGTCCCATGCATGATGATGAATTACTGTGTGATACGTCGTGTCCTGTGCACTGTCAGTGCCAAGGTTACATGTTCTGGTGTGTCCATCCTTTCACAGCGGTGCTCTTTCCTGAACTTCGTTATCTGGATGCCACAGGTACCGGTATGACTTTGTCTGATGTTGGCAACAATACCTATCTTGTTCACTTGGTCCTCGCCCAGTGTTCTTTAACTCACATACCCCACATTGTCTTGTTGAATTTAAAGGTCCTTGACCTCAGCAGTAACCAGCTGAAGAAAGTCGACTTGAAATCTTTTCTTCATTTGGAAAATCTGGAAACATTGTTGCTGTCAAAGAACCCTTTGATCTCCGTCTTTGTCAATCAGTCATACAGTGCCCAGCAACACAGTCTCACAACCATAGATGTGTCACATACCAAAATGATACGGTTTGATGCACATGTTCTGTCTGCATTTTCTCAAATACAGAAACTGAATTTATCTTCAACTTGCATTCACACCTTCCCCAATAACTTCAGGTCTTTGCCTCGATTGACTGAATTGCATATGGCTAGGAGCCCGGTGAAAACGTTTCCAGCTGACATTTTCACACATCTGCGACATTTACGTTTCATCTATACGGAAAACTATAAACTCTGTTGCAGTGAAATTCTACCTTTCGGCTTTGATAGCAGTTTGTGTCATGCCCCCACAGACGAAGTTTCGTCGTGTGAAGATTTACTGCATTCATGGGTGTACCGTTTGCTTCTGTGGCTGCTTGCCTGTCTGTCATTAACTGGTAACGTCTTCTGCTTCTGTGCCCGTTTGTTTGTAAGACACATGGCTTCTGTCAGTGGATTCAGTGTGTTTGTCATCAACCTCACCATGGCTGACTTCCTTATGGGTGTCTATATTACCATTATCGGAGTAACTGATGAAAGACTACGTGGCAGGTATTTTCATCATGACGACACTTGGAAAAGCAGCGTGACGTGTAAGTTAGCTGGATTCTTGTCTCTCTTGTCCAGTGAAACATCAGCTCTGGTCATCTGTCTTATCACAGTCGATCGTTTTGTTGTTCTTCGCTTCCCTTTCAGCACTCTGCGATTTAACAAAACATCAGCGTCAGTGGCTTGCTTTTTGACTTGGTTGGTTGGCTGGTCACTGGCCTTGTTACCTTTACTTCCCATGACGTCACACTGGGAGTTTTACAGTCAAACTGGCATTTGTATTCCACTGCCTGTTACCAGACGTTATTTTGAAGGAAAATACTATTCCTTGAGTGTGTTAATATTTCTTAATTTTGTGCTGTTCTTGCTTATTTCTACGGGCCAGGTCTTCATCTACAGGTCAGTACAGAAGAACGCGTTGAAAATCGGCACCAGCAAAAATTGTAGGGACGTGACCTTAGCACAGCGTTTAATCACAGTTGCTGTAACAGACTTCATGTGCTGGTTTCCCGTTGGAATATGTGGAATCCTGTCTCTCTTTGGTGTTCCTATTTCTGGAGAAATCAATGTAGCCTTGGCTATATTTGTTCTGCCTTTAAACTCTGCCATTAACCCCTTCTTGTACACGTTAAACACTGTGGCAGAAAAGCGAAGAAATCCTATGAAACTAAGCTGTCGCAGTGGCTAGAAATCCAAATGAAGTTGAATAACATTTAAATAGGTACACCCTCTCTCTCTCTCTCTCTCTCTCTCCTCTCCTCTCTCTCTCTCTCTCTCTCTCTCTCTCTTTGTGTCTCATGAATATTTAGGAACTGTATTCACCATTATTTTATTTTCGTATGTTTGGATGGGCCAAGTAGAGCAGGTTAAAAGGAAAGTGTTAGGGAAGTTACCAAAATTGTACAACGGCTACATTCTGTCACTATATTTTTTCTTGTTTGTTTTCAATCAACAAATGCATTTGGCTTATTCGGCAAACTTTTAGGAGGTTTTGGGGACGAATCCTAAGGGAAAAGTATACACATAATCATGCCATCAAAAGTTTCCTTGGTTTCCCATTGGATTCATCGAATATCATCTTGTACGGTGAATCAGGTGAAACCTATCATATGTGAAGTCCTTTGTGAGTGTATAAGTAATGAAGTGATAAAGTATTAGATGCAGTTTAAGTCGGTTACCAATACTGAAAATCGACAGACAGGTAGCCGATACAAAATGATATTGCCACAAGAAGAGGGAACGAAAACAGACTTGGATGTTTCGTATCCAGAAAACGTTTACAGTGTCTGGATGTTGGAAGAGTCAGTCTGGTTGTGTCAGGGAATAGGAATGCACAAAGATTTATATGTCAGTTCGATAACAGACTAATAGTATTATGGTAATAATACTGATATGTGTAAAAGTGAAGAATGAATATTGTTGGCTCTCTCCCTCTATTTCAACTTAAAACGTTTATTCGTATCCTGAGGACTTTTTCCTTGTCGTGTTAAGATCGAGAATATATTTCTTTTATTGTTGATGAGATGTGATTTCCAGCAGCTCTCATGGGCAAGCAACCAGTATTAGTAGAAAGAAATCGTGGAGAGCGTGGCACCAGAGAGTCCTCAGAAGAAGAGCCCCCTTCAAGCAAGTGTTTTGGCCCTTATCTCCTGACACTCTAGGGGGGTTGGGCCACACCCGGTTCTTGACTCCGGATGTCCCTCTGCTGCCCCTTTTTTCCCATCTTGGGACGAGTCATGGCTGGGATTCGAACCCATAACCCTCTGGACATGCTCATTTTCCACTTAATGACTCGCACTCTAACCACTGAGCCACTGGGGCACGTGATATTTGTAGGGAAAGTTAAGCCTTATGAAGTTCACTTTTGTTCCTCCTTGACCAGATCCAGCTTGAACACCTCTCTGCCGCTTCTGCCATTGCTTTCAGGGCTCTGGTTTTTCCCCTCCCTGCAACTGAGAGCTGTTTCATGAGGCTGTATGCAGACGTTCCTACAAACCCCATAGCTCCAATGTCTGCAGTGAGGACTTTGACTTGATAGCCTTCTCTCCTCAGGCCGTTTGCCAGATCAGCATACTTTTCAGTCTTGTAGATTTGAGTCGCCTCCATTCTGGTCTCATATGGCACCGTGAGCTCGATCATGATCAGCTGCTTGGTTGACTGAGAGTGGACTACTGTGTCTGGTCTCATGCCACTCTTGCTGATGATCTCTGGGTGACTCTTCCATTCTGGGAGGTCTGCAGTGCACTCCCAGTCATCTGCCCCGTCCAGCAGACTCTGCCTGCATGTTCCGAGTGGCATTGTTGTTCTTGGCCATGATTTGCTACCTCCTGCCGTGAAGAATGTTGCGGGTGCTTTTGGAGTCCTGATTTTCCCTTTTGTGGTGTTGGTACTAGCCCAGACTGCTTGTACAATCTCTTTGAGCACTTGGTTGTGCCTCCATTTGTACCTTCCTTGAGGCAGGGCTACTTTACATGAGCTTAGGACATGCTCCACTGTTTGTTTTTCATGGCAGAGAGGGCATGCAGATCGTCGGTTTTTCCCCCACTTCACCAGGTTTGCATTTGAGGGCAGGTCATATGCAGATCTGAGAATGAAGCTGATCCTGAGAGGGGTCATGTGCCAAATGTCATTCCAAGTGAGACTTCTTTGGAGTGCATTCTCCCACGTTGTCCATTGCCCTTGCTGGCTCTGCTGGACTGCTTTTTGGAGTCTTTTTTGGTATTCTTCTTTTCTCATCTCCTGAATCATGTCTCTTTTGGCTTTTCCTTTGGCCTTTGACCACCATTCAGTTTTGGTCAACCCCAGTCCTTGTCAGTTGGTCTGTGTGTGTCCTGTTATTTCTCTGATCTTGAGACTTTCTTTTGCAGAATCCATCGCCTCTTGAACTTTCCATTGTCTGCCTGTCTTCAGCTGGGGCTTGATTGCTTCTACCACCTTGTCTCCTGAGTCCTCCAGCATGCTTTGAAGTCTGATGTTTCCTGCTTTGTATTCCTCCAGGATGGATTTCAGTGGTAGTTTCAGCTTTGCTTGGCGACAGTACAGCGCTATGTCAGTGAGACAGGGTGGGACACCAAGCCATTTCCTTGTGAACTTGTTGATTTTGGCTTCCATTGCCTCCACTATGCTGGTGCAGATGTCGTATATCATCAGAGGCCATAGGAGCTTTGGTATCAGCATGAACTTGTATTTGCCAGGGAGCCCACACTGGTCAATGGTCTCCAAGCCTTCTTCTGACATCTGTTTGGTTTCTTTTGCTCTTTGTGTGTCTTTCAGGGTATCATCATACCATCTTCCAAGGCTCTTGACTGGCTCTTCTGTGACTGTTGGAATGGCCTGGTTGGCAACACTGAAGACCACAGATTCGACCACTTTTCCTTTCCTCAGTGAGAGATTCCGTGATTTCTTTGGCTTGAACTTCATTCTGGATGAAGCAACTATGTCGCCCAGCCTCTCCAGCACATGGCGTGTCTCGTCTTCTCTAGATGAAATCACTGTAGTGTCATCCATGAAGGCCTTGAGAGGGGCATCTTGTATCCATCGCCAAGGTCTGTTTGTCTTGCGTTGCTTGTTGCTGCTTTCAAGATGACTTCCATTGCCAACACGAACAGTATTGAGGAAATTGCACAGCCCATTGCAATGCCCACTTCCAAGTTGATCCAATCTGTTGTGTACTCCTTGGTAGAGAACCGCATTGAGAAGCCATTGAAGTACTTCTTGATGAGATGTGGTTTCCAGCAGCTCTCAGCAAGCAACCAGAATTATTGTTTACCACGTGGCGAATGATTGTAAGTTTGCTAGGGTGGTTTTAGGTTCAGCCGTTAATGTGGGGGAAATAGGATAGAATAGATATAAGACATAGGATAGGATAGATAGTAAGACATAGGATAGATAGATATAAGACATTCCAGAATTCTCTGACCTTATCGTATTCTCTCTCTCTCCTCCTCTCTCTCTCTCTCTCTCTCTCTCTCTCTCTCTCTCTCTCTCTCTCTCTCTCTGGAGCTCACTTGTTGAGATTGGATTGTACTACGTTTCATATTAAAACGTTTTATGTACACACGTAAATACTTTTTCAGGAGTCCATATGAAAACGCCAAACGATTTCGTTTCTGGAGACAGTGTACTATTTTCTATCACTATCAATGTGAACAGGGTATAACGAACTGAGAAAAAAAAATATTACAAACAAATGACAACAAATTGTGAGAATTGCATTTTGCCACTGTTTACATTAAAATTAGTTTATTTACAGCTCTGTGCCCAGAGTATGAGCTGTGAGCTGTGCCGTAAGCTGCACTGTAACTGTGCAATGAGTAGAATGACGTCAGTTACTGTACAGGTGACCACACAAAGAGCAACAGCCTCTCTGGTGGTGACAGTGACGAGCAATGGTAATGGTTCCACTATCTATTATTGTTCTCTGTTAGCACTTACCAGGCCGCTGTCTCTTGCAGTCTCGCTGCCTCTGCAGTCACTGACGTAATCTTTGCCATTGTACAGTTATCAACACCAGCTGTCAACTCTATCTGAAATCCGCAGAAGTAGCAAGTTTTGGGGATTGAAGGGTTGAGCCGTTCTGTTTCAAGCCTTTGGTTCTCCCTCAGGCTTGAAAGCAGCAAGCTGGCAAGTTAGAACTGTGTTATGTTTCAGATTATCTTTTCCTATCAATGGTACTCACATTCTCCAATCAGCACCGCTTTCTGAGATCAGGAATAGATGTCACATGTGTGGCTTACCTCCTTCCAAAGTAGAGTCTGTTTTCTCTGATGCTGATTCAGTTATCAATTCAGGTATAAGGCATTTTTATTAATTAAAACTGAAGAGCGATGAAAACAATTAAGTGTACATTCAACACAGAAGTGCGTCTGACTAGGCCTACATAAATCAGCTGAATGTGAAAAATGTGTGGAAAAAAATGATTTGTCAAGTGTGACTGAGGCATGGTACACGTATCAAATTTACAAGTAGGTGTTTATGTTCGTTTCAAAGCAATCTTATCTTACTACTGTGCATTCACCATGAAATATCAAAATAATGAAAATAAATAAGTGAATAAAACGAATTATGTGTCCTATGACCTGACTATGATCCCTCACATTCCTTCTCTTCCCCCTCCCTCTTCTTCCTCCCTCTTCATCACCCATGCTCCCTCGAGTGCCTATAATTGCAGCGGCCTAAGACATTTATCCCAGCAAGATTCAACAGAGTCACATCTCTCTCTCTCTCTCTCTCTCTCTCTCTCTCTCTCTCTCTCTCTCTCTCTCCTCTCTCTCTCTCTCTTCTCTCTCTCTGTGCTGCATTAACTGTAAGAATCGGGGTTTGGAATTATTTTAGGCTGAATTTGAGAGACATGCCTCAGTTTTCGGGACTTTTGTGACAGCCATACGAAGCTTGAATTTGTTAATCATCTGCTGGCACCTGTGCCGCGTCTGTGTCTCAACGAGGCTGATTCAGACCAAGCCTTGTCACAGCACAGGGAATGCAGTATCTCATTTGTGCCATGCAGGGTGAGGTCTGGGTTCTGCTCTACGTCGTTTGTTCATCTGTTTATGAGGAAACTGTGCGCATCCACGTAAAATGTAAGCACAGTTATATCAAAAGATACCATCTTGAGACAAGTGGTATTGTGCAGGCCCACCTTATGACGATGTTAAGTGAAATGGATTTATCTCCCTTGGATCCAGTGTGGAAGTGTCTGTTTTAAGAATGACTGCGTACCCAAACTGCAATAAAAAGAAACCAGCTTAGCCAAACACAGAAGTAATAAATGTTAAGTTAATGTTCAAGATCTACTTGTGTTGTGTTGTGTGTGTGTGTGTGTGTGTGTGTGTGTGTGTGTGTGTGTGTGTGTGTGTGTGTGTGTGTGTGTGTGTGTGTGTTATTGTTTGCTCAATTAGTGAGATTGCGTCTCTTAGGGTATCCAAGTAAAGGCCTTTCTGTACAATTCTTAGCTGCTGTCACTTCTTTGCCTGACAATGCTTGGGTTGTTAAACAGTAGAGCTGTCCATTCTGACTGTTGACATCTTTTGAGCTCCCTTGTATCCTTAAAAGGTTCCCCAAGCGTAGGCTCAAAGATAATCCCTACATTTGATATTGTGCACATTACAATTTTAATTTTTCAGCAGCTTATGTGCTTTTTTTGTTTCAGTTT
>CM065717.1:78777790-78787790 GCA_033310375.1 Conus canariensis | reverse complement strand
GGTGGCCATGGCAAACTTTCTGATTTCTCGAAGGCCTCTGTTACTACTGTCCGTAGATACAGGGCAACACCTTTCAGCATGTCGGTTGAGCCAAGGTCGTACGCTAGAATGACAGCTCTGTCAGTTTTCATGTCTGAACTGTACACAAGCAAAGACTGAAACTCCCCACCTTTTCTGTGAGATGAAGCAAATGACAATCTGCGCCCGTATGTCTCACTCTTCTCCAACTTCCGCCTTAGCTTTTCAGCCCTATAATGTGTATTTGGGTGGTCTGTCTCGTTCAAGGCAGAGGTATATTATCACACAGGTCTGACAGTCTCAATATCTTCTGCTGCTGAAGCACCTCTCTTTCAATTCTTAAACAGACTTTGTCAAATGCTGTCTTGTGTGACTTTTCCAGGTTTTCCTGATCTCTCTTTGACGCGCCGTCTTTACTCTGCCATGCTGCAGGATCTCTGACATACTTCTTACGACAGGATGGGTGATACTGTGCTTCACAGGCAAACAGGTCAAATCGTCTGATTCTGCACAATAGTTTCTCGTCTTATTTGTGCTCAGCAACTTCAAGAACTGTGCTCCATCCTTCACGTTCAAACTTGGATGTAGGTTCAGTTGTCCAAGCATTCTGTGATTTTTTTTGCTTTCAACCCCTCTTTGTTACAAAATATGCAGTCTGGTTTGAAGATAATCGTTTCCACTGAGCCAGAAGAACGCCCAGACTGTCTTTGCTCTAGAGTATTGTTTGTGACTCTGAAGATGATTCCAGTCTACCAAGGGTTTTAGTGAACCTTTGGTAACAGTCACGATGGCAGCCGTAATCTGGCCGTAAATCATCTGGAACGCAGTTGCAAGCCTCTTCCATCCAATACGGAGAATCCAGTTGGCTGCAATAGTCTTTTCTTGCTAATGTCTTGAAGTTTTATCAGTCTATTCTGAGGTCCTTTGCAGTTAGAGAGGTGAACAAATGATCTCTTGTTAGAATCGCTGAAATGAATGACACAGACTTCACCAACAGGGCTGTCTTCATGTTTTCGCTTTCTTGCCGCCATGTTCAGTTGATCATTACACCAGAGAATGATTCATTCACCTGTACACACAAAACAAGCACAACACAGAACATTAGTAATACAAATCAAACCATTGTTTGGTTAAAATGCAAATGCATGCGATTTCCAAGTAGTAGTGTTATTATCAACATGTACATATAAAATGTATAAAATTTGTTATTTATTGAAAATAATCACAACATCTAGAACAGCAAATTCTTTCATATTACTGTTGTATTTCACTACAATATATTCATTTTCTTTTACAGTGATGCTTGTTGCAAATAACAACAATTTTGTTCTGTTTGTATCGTGTTGTGTCGTTTTTGTCGAAATCGCATATTTAGGGGGTATAGGAGATATATTTAATTTTGTACCTATAAAAAACGGGACTAGGAAGCCCTAATTGGTCCTGAATGACCCAAAAGCATTGTTGTGTATGAAAACAACCCCCCAAAAGCCATGCTTTCTATCATTTTCAATGTATCGCAGATGACATACAGTCTGTATTGTGAAAATGACGGTTTCAGTAGATAGCGCATCCCTGAAGCCAAGATATACTATATTGGACTACACAAAAGGTTTTTTTAAGACGGCAAGTCATTGATTTAGTTACAAAAGTAACAGAAACGTGAATTTCTGGTCATTCACATGAGCTACATTTGACTGAAATTGATGATTGTTGTCAGCATACAAGGGGGGGTACCCTTAAATCAAGGGCCATAACTCATAGTCCAAATGAGTTATTTTCTTGGGAACAACCAGAAAGGTGTTCAGTGGTCCTTAAGGTACATTGTGGATCCACTTAGGTTAAGTCCTGGGGGGGGGGGGGGTGTGCATGGTGACCATGGTTTGCTTGGCAACTATTAGTGTCGCGGACTCCCGGCTGGAAGATCGTGGGTTCGATTCCCAGGCCTGGTTAACGCTGGGACATGTTATGAAAGTAAGCGTGGAGTACAGCCCTGTCATGCAGTCTCAGACCAAATTGAAATCCGTAGCATCATCTTCATCATCCTCATTTTCATCGATCAGCATTTAACAATAAAAAGACCTCAGTCTCCATGTCTTCTCCGTGTCTATGGCCTTGGTTTGATTCCGTCGGGGTCATCGGTATCAGCAAGTTCATGGGGGCCGTCGTGTGACAGACGTGGTGGCGCCCATCAGAGGGAAAGCTCACTCACGCCGGCTCCGTGACTAAGCAATTGTTGTCGTCAGTAGCGGGCTCAGTAAGTGGTGTCCTGCGTATGTTAGAACAGAACAGAACAGGCACCACTGAACATGACCGAAGTGACTCGGCAGCAGTGCATTGACTGTTCCCTGCGGATTGCCGGTGCCAGGGCTGCGGCGGGGCGGGCCAGTCTGTGGACAGGGGGTTGGAATAAGCGGCGTGGGTGCAATGCCACTGAGATACCTCAGAAGACAGGACAGTTAAGAAAAACAAAAGAAAAGGGTCAAGAAAGTAACAGCCTAATGCAAAGTGGGAGAAGCACTTTCTAGTCATCGGAACAAGATGGCTGAAACGTAGCAAAGAGTCAGAGGAACAAAACGCTAGCACAGAGAAAAAGAAACTTTGCATCAGAACTAAACAGGGCGCCATGAGTGTCTGCAATGACAGTCATATTTTGATAATGCAACGAGAGCGGTAACTGGATGATAAAGAACAGAGTGTGTTATGCTATCAATTGATACTCAAAAAAGAATAAAACTCGTCAAACAGATTGAAGATTACATCAATGAAGAAAAACAACAGGGAGAGATCACAGGGGATCAGGCTACTCTCACAGACAGCCAGTTCAGAAGCAAATCCGGGGATAAGAATCTGAAAAAGAAAACTGAAACACACAAGTGAGCAGAGAACAGTCTTGGCGTGTGCTGCTGGCAGTTTACACAGATTTTGGGCCAGAAACAACAGCATGTCAAGCACACGGATCTGAATCTGACTAGCATTCAGCGGCGATGAACAAATTCACAGCAATAATGGAACCTGTGAATAGGTTAGTCCCATTGCCAAAGCAATCCAAGCTTCTATGAAAGGGAGTGAAGTGATAGCACAAATTGGCCTCGTTTCTCACAAACCCTCACTACGCACACGTAGCGCGCCGAAGCCGATTGTATGCAAAATACTAGCGTGCATGTGTGACGAAAATGCAAGAATGCAATGACCACTGACAAACTGTTCGGAGACAGTCTGGCCCTCAATCAAAGAGATGAATGCACTTGACAGACTGTGAACTTCTACGCGATCAAATGATAAAGACAAACCAAAGCATATAAAACAGCAAAGCTTTTTAAAGCATTTTAGGCACAGAAAAAGACAACATCAGCTATAGCCCAAAACAATATTTCTGCAACAGCAGGACCAAACAGTAAAATCTGACAACAAGAGCAGTCAACACGACAGCTACAGAATCATCGCAGTAATGATCATTCAAATGAAAGAATCCAAAGATTCTTTACATGTTACCAATCAAAAAAAAGTTAAAGTTCTCAAAGCCTATCGGCTGTAGTGGCAACAAACTGTCAGAGGTTCACCGTATCTAGAGTACATCATAATGGAAAGTGAAGCCCATCCCTCTCCCATCTAGAGTACATCATAATGGAAAGTGAAGCCCATCCCTCTCCTATCTAGAGTACATCATAATGGAAAGTGAAGCCCATCCCTCTCCCATCTAGAGTACATCATAATGGAAAGTGAAGCCCATCCCTCTCCTGTCTAGAGTACATCATAATGGAAAGTGAAGCCCATCCCTCTCCTATCTAGAGTACATCATGGTTGAAAGTGAAGTCCGTCCCTTTCCTGTCTAGAGTACATCATAATGGAAAGTGAAGCCCGTCCCTCTCCTGTCTAGAGTACATCATAATAATGGAAAATGAAGCCCATCCCTCTCCTATCTAGAGTACATCATAATGGAAAGTGAAGCCCACCCCTTTCCTATCTAGAGTACACCATAATGGAAAGTGAAGCCCATCCCTATCCTGTCTAGAGTACATCATCATGGAAAGTGAAGCCCATCCCTCTCCTATCTAGAGAACGTCATAATGGAAAGTGAAGCCCATCCCTCTCCTATCTAGAGTACATCATAATGGAAAGTGAAGCCCATCCCTCTCCTATCTAGAGTACATCATAATGGAAAGTGAAGCCCATCCCTCTCCTATCTAGAGTACATCGTAATGGAAAGTGAAGCCCATCCCTCTCCTATCTAGAGTACATCATAATGGAAAGTGAAGCCCATCCCTCTCCTATCTAGAGTACATCATAATGGAAAGTGAAGCCCATCCCTCTCCTATCTAAAGTACATCATAATGGAAAGTGAAGCCCATCCTCTCCTATCTAGAGTACATCATAATGGAAAGTGAAGCCAATCCCTCTCCTATCTAGAGTACATCATAATGGAAAGTGAAGCCCATCCCTCTCCTTCTGTCGTCATTAACTTTGCCTGACCGGAATCAGATATTTAGATGTCCAGGTGGACAGAGTGTTTTCAGGCCGAAAAAATTCGACCCCATGAAGAGTTCTAACCCACGACTGTGAGCTCCATAGGCAGACGCTCTAACCATTTAACCACAGACCTTTCTTTCTAGGTCACAGGTCCTGCTATTTGATCTTTAGAAGAAAGTTTTGTGGGAGGGAGACTGAACAAATTTCAAACAAAATGAAGGCAACTAACTTCTAACCCAAACGTTCTCAAAATGGCAACTGGAATTTACATTGATCTTGAAAGTGACATTTAACCATTACCTTATCCAAGACACAGACTACAATAAATCCCAGAGAAGAGGCTCTGTGTGACTCAGATGTCGAGACCATGCTCAAGAGATGGGTAATTTCAATCTGCAAATACTATCCAGATGAGTTCGAATTCCCAGTGTATCAGGCCAAAGCAGGATTGAACTAATCGGATTAAATTATTGTGTCAGAATGAGAAAGCCAAATATTGTTATTTTAAAAACAGATATGCTGAATGCAGTACTTAGTCTCGTAACCAGAAATTGTTTAATTGCACCTATTGACCTAAAAATACATACTACTCCACGCCAGTCCACCAAAAGCACTGGACCTTTTTTCAGATTCAAATGGGACGGTCGCAGACAAAAACGCAGTACGTAGCCAAATGGACTTTCTCCAGCTCCTAGAAAAGTCACTGAACTTCCAAAAGCTGAATTTGACACCTATATAAAAGACATGTGTTCACTGCTTTCTTGGATGACTTCTGCTGGTAGAAGAATCAGAACAGAGGCACTCTGATAATGTACAAAATGTTTTTGATTTGCATTGGGTTCATCGTGCGCCTGTTTTAAAATCAACCAAATCAGTCCAATAACTTTATGTCATTATCAGCTTTGATTCCATAACAGTCTCGTTCACATCAGAAAGACTAGGTATATTTCAGGAAAGTTGCTTTATACCATTAGGAAAAGAACATCCAACAATTAGAGAAATAGCTTAAGTCACCGAGAAGATTGTTTCATATTTTTCAGCTTGTAAGTGTGGACCACTGTACTGTCAGAGTCTGGAAGAAGATAGGAGAACTGTTTTCACACCTGAACAAAGACATATGATAAATATATGGTCATGTCAAGAGACAGTCAAACTGAATGAACGTAATGGATGCATCATGCACACTTGACATCCAACGATATGTGCGGCAAAGATCCTGAAATGGTCATCAGCTCAGATGTTAGAACTGTTGGCTTGGAATTGAATGTGAAGGTTTACATCAGGTGGTCAGAGGTTTTCAGGGGTAACAAAATTCTATTTGTACTACCTGGAACTGAAAACAGCCCCCCCCCCCCCCCCCTCTTCTTTGTATCCTATTGGTCTAATGCCAAAAACAAACACGGGCGTTAGATGGGTGACAATACGTCCGCAGCTGGTTGCATTAACCACATGGGCGCGATCACTCTACTTCTTGCAACAGCCTCGCAAATAAAATGTGGATCTGGTGCGTTGCTCAGATCATTTGTGTAAGTAAGATGTATGTTCCAGGAAAAGAAAACACCGCTGCGGATTCTGAATCAAGAAACAATAATAGGAAATTTTTTATCCTGATGCTCAGAATTCATCATCAGGAGAACTGACAATTTCCACATCAACTGATTTGCTTGCATCCATGCTAAGCAGTCCGATGGGTAGACATGTAGCTTGCAAGCTAGACCCAGCAGCAGTAGCAAACAAGCATTTACACTATCATGGGGCCTGATGTCTTCAACGCAATTTCATTTTTCAGCATGCTTGGCAGAGCACTTGAATACTACATATTTTGAAAGCATTGACCATATTTTGTATGACGCATACTTTACAGACATCGCACACGTTATTGCACAATCAGAGTTGAGCAGACTGTTGTGAATTTTTTTTAAAAAGTATTATTGCCTAATCAGAGTTGAGCAGACTGTTGTGAATTTGAAAAAAAGTATCTCCAGAAGTATACTTAGTGGAGTGTCTAGATTCTATCATGTGAAGGACAGAGGTGTGAGAAAATGACCACAGACAGTAGGTCTGACATTCTCAGTAATCTCTGTTGCCTTTTAATATCGTCTAATATCATCGATGTTGAACAGACGTTAAAATAACCACTGAACTGAACTGAACTCAGGCCCAAGACTTACCGATATCTACAGTGTTTATCCGGAAGCTTGAGCAACACTGTCAGAGACGCATCCATTAAGTGGATGAAGCTAGACCGTGTAGTCCAGTCTTCCCAGTCGTGCCCATAGAAGCTCAACTCTGCGTAGAAGCCGGTCGGGGCTGAATAAAAAAAAAAAAGGCTTTATTGGGGAATCGAACCCATAACCTTCCTGTCAGAGTCCGCGATAATGACGACCTCACCATGGTGGCTGGTTGGAGAGAAAGAACGGAGCTGTGAGTGGTGGATGGCCACACCTAGGGCGGCCCACAGACGCAGAAGAACTTTACAGTGTGGAGCCAACATTCATCCTGCATTGCAAATACCAATGCCCGCAGTCATTGCCAGGTACATGGAAAGCACGCTGTGAGGCGAGTTGCATTCCTGACTATTCTCCTTGAAGACATGAAATTGAAGTCATTGCAAGATCATTACAGAATAAAACTGTGGCAGCAGTCAGATGTAAACAGTCAAATGATAATGCTTTGGTACTAACATAGATACCAGCTTGCAAACCTTGGTAGTCCACCCTGCAAACATTCATGTACCATTGTTGATCGTCGCCGTACTGTCGGGTCGTCTCAGTCGCACTTGACAAACCGGTTTTTCCACATTTTCCACGTTCAGCAGACTTTATGTCGGCCTGGTGGGATGCATTCTGCGTTGCATGTGCAATTAGTTGTTTTCATTGCTCTTCACTTTCAACTTATAAGTACACTGTATGGCCGAATTCATAATTAAATCACCATCAGTGAAAATAATCACTATTTGAAAGGAAATATACTGTGCATGAATTATCTACAGGACGCTGTGAGCGACATTGTTAGGGAAAGATAACCTGAATAGAACACGGTTGTAATGTGCCAGCTTGCTGCTTCACGCCTGTGTAGGGAACCAAAAATGCTTCAAACAGAATGGCTCTTAGAATGACAAGGAAAATATTCGTCATGATCTAAATAAACCCTTTAAGTCGAAATATTGTGTTAAGGGAGAGAACCAACGATGTGCATACTCTTCTTTTTTCACATACCAGTATTATCATCAAAGAACTGTAATCGCACTAAGATATAAATCTTTGTGCGTTCCCCTTCCCTGGCACAACCAGACTGTTCCAACATCCAGACTCTGTTCAAGTTTTCTGGATATGACATATCCAAGTCTGTATTGTCTCTCTTCTTGTGGCAACACCATCTTGTATAGACTACCTGTCTGTCGACTCTCAGTATTGGTAACAGACTTAAATTGCATCTACTACTTTATACATTTCAGAACGGACTTCACATGTGACAGGTGCCTACCTGATTCACCTTACAAGATGATACGTGATGAATGCAACGGGAAACCAAGGAAACGTTTCATGGCATGTATGTGTTTTTGTACTCCCAGTTCTTATAGAACTGTGTGTGTCTTGTGTGTGTGTGTGTGTGTGTGTGTGTGGTGTGTGTGTGTGTGTGCGCGTGCGTGCGTGCGTGCGTGCGTGCGTGCGTGCGTGCGTGCGTGCGTGCGTGCGTGCGTGTGCGTGTGCGTGTGTGTGTGTGTGTGTCCGTGGTCAAAATGTGTTCCACTCGCTCCAGACAAAACCACTGGGCTAATCTTTCTGAAAATTTGTAGGTATGTTCATTATGGGTCAAGGATGATGCCCGATGTGTTATTTTACCGTTATAGCCGTTACTAACGGTCATAACGGCCAATAACGGTTTTCCTTCTTTATGGAATATCTCAGAAAGTACTTGGCCTATCTTTCTCGTATGAGCTCAGAAAGTACATGGACGATCTTTGTAGGCATATTCATTATGGGTCACGGATCATGCCCAATGTGTAATTGTAACTGTTATATCGTTACTAACGGCCATAACGGCCCATAACGGTTTTTCTTCTTTATAGAATATCTTAGAAAGTACTTGGCCGATCTTTCTGAAAATTTGTAGGTATGTTCATTATGCGTCGTGGATGATGCCCGATGTGTTATTTAAACCGTTATAGCCGTTACTAGAGGCTATAACGGCCCATAACGGTTTTTCTTCTTTATGGAATATCTCAGAAAGTACTTGGCTGATCTTTCTGAAAATTTGAGAGTATGTTCATTACGGGTCACGGATCATGCCCGATGTGTTATTTTAACTGTTATAGCCGTTACTAACGGCTATAACGGTTTTTTCTTTTTTATGGAATATCTCAGAAAGTACTTGGCCGATCTTTCTGAAAATTTGTAGGTATGTTCATTATGGGTCACGGATCATGCCCGATGTGTTATTTTACCGTTATAGCCGTTACTAATGGCTATAACGGCCCATAGCAATTTTCTTCTATATGGAAAAGCTCAGAAAGTACATGGACGATCTTTCTAAAAATTTGTAGGTATGTTCATTGTGGGTCACAGATGATGGCCGATTTTTACCAGAATAGCCGTTACTAACGGCTATAACGGCCCAAAACGGTTTTTCCTCTTTATGGAATATTTCACGCGTATTCAAGATAAACCGGGATTACGTTCATATGCTTTGCATCTTGTTTTTCCTTACGATTCATAACCAAAAGCCCCTAAGCGTTTCTCGTATGAGCCGAATGCGTTTTTATTTGTTGATTAAAAACAAACATACAAGGAAAAAAACATGGATCGACAGAATGTAGATTTTGTAGAAATTTTGAGAATGTTCCGTGCACTTTTTTGTGTGTTCTACTTGGCTCATACAAACATAAGAAAATAACGTAATAGTGAATACAGTTCCTGAATATTCATGAAGAGAGAGAGAGAGAGAGAGAGAGAGAGAGAGAGAGAGAGAGAGAGAGATTATACTTTAATATGTATATGTATATGTAAATATGTGTATATCTATATCTATCTATTTATCTCTCTCTCTCTCTCTCTCTCTGTGTGTGTGTGTGTGTGTGTGTGTGTGTGTGTGTGTGTGTGTGTGTGTGTGTGTGTGTGTGTGTGTGTGTGCCTGCGTGCCTGCGTGCGTGCGCGCGCGTATGTGTGTGTGTGTGTGTGTGTGTGTGTGTGTGTGTGTGTGTGTGTTGTGTGTGTGTGTGTGTGTGTGCCTGTTTAAAAGTTATTCAGATCAGTTTGGCTTTCTAGCCACTGTGACAATTTAGTTTCATAAGATTTCCTTCGCTTTTCTGCCAGAGTGTTTAACGTGTACAAGAAGGGGTTAATGGCAGAGTTTAAAGGCAGAACAAATATAGCCAAGGCTACATTGATTTCTCCAGAAATAGGAACACCAAAGAGAGACAGGATTCCACATATTCCAACGGGAAACCAGCACATGAAGT
This sequence comes from Conus canariensis, assembly GCA_033310375.1. Classification (NCBI taxonomy): domain Eukaryota; kingdom Metazoa; phylum Mollusca; class Gastropoda; order Neogastropoda; family Conidae; genus Conus; species Conus canariensis. Next base: position 78,777,844 of record CM065717.1, on the reverse strand, counting down.
CTGTTACAGCAACTGTGATTAAACGCTGTGCTAAGGTCACGTCCCTACAATTTT
>CM065717.1:78770290-78772790 GCA_033310375.1 Conus canariensis | reverse complement strand
GTGCAGTAAAGTTTTCTTTGTATGGAAAATGATTTCCATTTCTGACCCTGATATTTCTGTGTACTTGTTGGCAAATCTTATAGCTTTAGTTAGTAGCTTTTCATCTATAGATGGGTAGAAATCTACTATGTCGAATGTTATAAAAACTGTATTTTCTTGTTTGTTGAGTTTTTTTAACCATTGTATGACTTCATATGTGTTTTTCCAGAGATTGAATTCAGTGTTTTCTTTTATGCTTTTTATGGTTTTCTCTAAGATTTTTTTTTACTAATTTTCCCTAGCTCAGATTTGGAAGGGTTTATCAATCTACATGTTGGATTGTTCAAGAAATTGGGTTTGTGGTCTTTAAGTGTGATAAAGGCTTCTCTAGCTGCTGTGATCTCTACTCTGTCACTTAGGTCCATTTGGTGTACAAGTTCCTTTTCTTTCTACTACTCGACAAAAATATTCAAAAAAATTATAGAAAGGCTGACAAGGCCACATATGACCACATCATATGTGGTCATATGTGGCCTTGTCAGCCTTTCTGTAATTTTCAAAAACAAAAACACAGACTACAACATATCTTGGAAAATCTTAAAAAGAGCAGCACCATACAACAACACTTCAAAAAGATGTAATCTATGCCTAACAGAGAAATACATCATACTATGTAAACCACAATTAGCAACTTTAAATATCAGAACAGAAATGGTTAACAATTGCAGACACAGATGGAAGTTCCTAACAGTGAACAAAAACACCTGAAACACATGTAGCACGGGGAAAAACAGCAGCAAGCTATATATACACACAACCCCTGGCAATACAAGCTCACTACACCCTGACGACCGCACTGACAGCGCGAAACAGATCTGTAGGTTTTAAGCTTGATTTTAACTTGCTTTTAATACAGCAAATGCCGCTCCCACTCTGGTCGAGCACTCTTTTTAATATAACGCTGATCCTCAGTACTACCCTCTATAATATATATATATATATATATATAGAGAGAGAGAGAGAGAGAGAGAGAGAGAGAGAGAGAGAGACAGAGACAGAGAGACAGACAGACAGACAGACAGACAGATGGATGATAATAGATAGATAGATACATAGACAGACAGGCTGATATGAAATGAAATGCTATAAATCTGTGTAAAATGTTATGTTTTTGCAAGGAGAAAAATAAACTATAAAAAAGACAGATAGATACATAGATAGTAGATAGACATGGTGAAGGGTTTCATAGTGATATATTTCCCCAGTTTTTCATTCTCATTTTATGTATCCTACCTGTTCCTCCACCCCCCCCCCCCCCTTCCTTTTCCTTTTTTTCTTTTAAGTCTTTGTACAATCATTAATGTAATGATGGAGGAATTGTTAACCTGCATTTGTTTTTCACCACTGCAAATTGTTCAACATATTATTGTTTGGTCAATCAGTGGGAGATTGCGTCTTCTAGGAGATCCAAGTAAAGGTTCTTAGCTGCTGTCAGCACTTACGTGACTGACAATGATTTATTAAACAACAGAGCTGACCTCTGACTGCTGTCACCTTTTGACCTCCCTTTCATCCTTAATGGATCCTCAAGCATAGGCTCAAAGATTTCCCCCTACATTTAATACTGTTCACATGATGATTTTAGTTTTTTTTTTAGCAACTTATTTCTTTACCGCACTTTCTGTTCGTTTTACTTTCTTACCCTTCGCTGGCTGCTTTGGGCTGCTGTTGGATTCTGTTTTTTCTGTTTGTTTTTTAACTCTTGGAAATAGGAATACAAAAGAATTATAGAATGTGATACGTCTCCATGTGATGCCAAGGGAGCACAGACACAATCAGACGTGCCTCCGTTGATGAGTCCAATCCAGCAGACGAAAGGCCTCGGAGCAGGTGAAATGAATGATTCTGTCTTCAAGATGGATTGCAGTGGTCCTCATATGCTGCTAGTGAGGGTTTTTTTGTGTATGATATATTTACACGATTTTTCATTCTCAGTTTCTTTCTTTCATCTGTTCCTCCTGCAGTATCCCCACTCCCCCCCCCCCTCCCCCCCGTTCCTTAAAAAAAAAGTTTTTGCCAAGTCATTAATGTATAGTGACAGAGGAATTATTACCCACATTTCCCTACATTGAATACTGTTCACATGCGGATGTTATTTTTTTCAACAACTTATTTCTTTACCGCACTTTCTGTTCGTTTTACTTTCTTACCCTTCACCGACTGCTTTTTTTTTTTTTAACCCTTGGAAGTGAGAATACCACAGAATTATACAATATGGTATGTCTCCATTTGTGATGCCAAGGGAATACAGACACAGTCAACCATGCCTCCCTGATGAGTCCGATCCAGCAGACGAAAGGCCTCGGAGCAGGTGAAATGAATGATTCTGTCTTCAAGATGGATTGCAGTGGTCCTCATATGCTGCTAGTGAGGGGTTTTTATGTGTATGATATATTTACCCGATTTTTCATTCTCAGTTTCTTTCTTTCATCTGTTCCTCCTGCAGTATCCCCATCCCCCC
>CM065717.1:78757790-78767790 GCA_033310375.1 Conus canariensis | reverse complement strand
ACACACGCGCGCGCGCGCGCACACACACACACACATACGCACACACACACACACACACACACACACACACACACACACACACACACACACACACACAGATTCAAAGATTTTAATCCTGTGACACCTTTTGGGGCATAGAGGACTTGAAACAAATTAAACAAATAGAAATGAAACAAATTAAACATCCAAATTTTCCCTATAATGAACACACTGAATGTAATATTACACAACTTCACTAAGTTTTAAAAACTTCGCTAAGTTTAGCAACACTTTCTTACCACCACAAAGCAAACGACAATAGTTAAATATGAACTTTTTACATGTAAATCTTCTAGGTATAAACTGATTTCTAATGTCGTTATATTTGTTACATTTCATTACAAAATGAGATTCATCACCAAGGTCATTCTGGTCACAGAAGATAATCTAATAATTATTCTTAAGTACGTACAATCTTTGCAAAACGCATAGAAGAGCATTTCTTGCCCTGCTTGCAAGATTAAAAGACCATCTCTCTCTTGCTGCAAGGAAACTCCCTTTTCTAAATACAACGATTTTGCTCTTTTTCATATTTACCTTAAGTTGGAGTCTTGATGCTGCATTACACAAATTGTTCAACTGGGTCTGAAGGCCCACTGGGGTTTCTGACAACAAAGCTATATCATCTGCCAATAGCAAAATAAATAATTCAGCTACATCTGGAGACAGGGTTGCTCCATGCCTTCCCTTCTCTATTATTTCTTGTGCCAATTCGTTAATAAATAAGTAAAACAAAACAGGGCTACACGCATCTCCTTGCTTAACACCTTTTGTACAAACTATGTAATTTGTAAAATTCCCACCACACCTGACCTTTGCTTTCACACAGTCATACATGCTCTTAATACAACAATGCATCATACCCTTTATCCCATTCTTTTGAAGTATTGGCCAAAGCAATTTTCTAGACACTGAATCGAATGCCTTTTCGAAGTCAATAAAGGCTACGTACAATTTGCGATTCCATGAAAACTGTTTCTGTATAATTGCCAAAAGTGTAAACATTTTATCGATAGTTGAATAACCTTTCTTAAAACCCGCTTGCCACTCACCTGTACTATTATTATGTTCAACCCATTCTTGCAATCTACAGTTAATTATAGAACTATATAACTTACTACTTATATCACAAAGTGATATGCCCCTATAATTGTTTGGGTCATTGACTTCACCTTTCTTAAATAAAGGCAGTACAATTGATTCTGTCCAGTTATCAGGAAATACCCCTTTGTCAAAAAGTGCATTAAAAAATCTGACGAAGAAATCAGTTACGGCGTTTCCAGCATTTTTATATAATTTTCCAACTATACCATCAGGGCCCGCAGCTTTTCTGTTCTTGAGTTTTTTAATTACAGAGATTACTTCTATTCTAGAGATCGGACAATCGATGAAACTTGCATCGCTATTGATATCGAGAAAAGTACCTTCTTCATCAGTTTCTTCTACGTCTTCTTCAGTATCTTCTTCGAGAAGTTCTTTGAAATGCTGATACCAATCGTTTACAGAAATATTGTTACAAGTATTACTATGTCTAACTGATATTTTGCGCAAATGCTTCCAGAACTCTTGCTGATTTTTGATTGAGTTAACTAAACTGCATAATAAAATAGAATTATACTCATTCTCTTTCCTCTTTAAAAGATTCTTATACTCTCTTCGAGCTTTACAATAAACGTCTCTGTCTTTATCGTCTAACGTCCTTCTAGATATTCTAAGGAGTTGCTTCACGTCTTTTTTGGTTCTATGACATTCATGATCAAACCAATCGTCCTTCTGAATATTATTTAATCTTATTTGTTTCCTCATGCATTCTGCCTGTTCTTTTACACAAGCGTTAAATATATTTAAAGCAGTGTTAACATCATCATCGATCAAGTTGACAGCTTCTTCCAGCATTAATAATGCATGCTGACTATTTATTAGATTATGGAAAATATTAGCATATTCATCTTGCCATTTATACACATCAAGAAGCTGTATGTTGCACTTTACGCCTTTCTCATTTCTTACTTCAGGGAGTAAGTTAATATTGAACACTAGAGGTAGATGGTCAGACTCAATACGCTCATTCACACAGAGGTTGCATGATATATTAATAACAGTAAACATGTCATAGGAAGTTATGAAATAATCATTCACACTGTTCCCTGTCTCTGAAATATATGTGAAACAACCTTGACGGTCACCGTCACACACACCATTTAAAATGCATAGATCTAACGCGGTACACATGTTTAATAACAGCTTTCCATACCTGTTCAATGTACTGTCTTCAGAACATCTGTTAACAAGGGTTCCATTGTGTAAACTGAAAGTACATTTTTCTATTGGAAATTCTTGACAAATGTTAGAAATTCTATTTAGATCTCCAGCCAGAAGTACATACACATCAGGTACTCTGAGCATAACATCAGAAAGGCAATTCTCCAAATCAGTTATGCCATTATCAGTATCATAGAAAGCATAGTATGGTGAATTTTTCGGAGGTACATATGTACATACAAAGAGAACATTCTTAGAAAAACCAAATACACCTTTAGAAATACTGAACATAATGGTATTATTTAGGTCAGTCGGTACCTCTTGTACGAAGGGCAAAAATTCCTTTTTGATAAGACATGTAACTCCTCCCGATCGTCTTCCGTGTTTTGTAAACTGAACAGCAGGTTTAGAGAAAACTTTATGATTGCTAAAAACATTTGAATGCAAATTTTCAACGAACGTTTCTACTAAACAAACTAAATCAAAAGACGTTATGTATGAAACAAATGCTTTATCAGACAACTTAGAAAGCAGGCCATTCACATTCCAATGTAAAAACGATACATGTTTTCTGTTCATATCAGTCAAATTCATGTCACAGCGGCTTTCTGTAAAATCATTCTGATCATTCACAGCTGTTGTTCCTCTTAGAGCGACATTCTAAGTCATCAGTCTTTCGCTCAAGTTTCTGCATCTGTTCATGCAGTCTGTCATTCTCTGCCTTCAAGTTTTCATTATCACGCCTTAGATTGATGACCTCCTTCTTCAGGGATAAGACCTCATCATGCAGTCCAGCATACATCTCTTTCATGTCCCTCATGTCAGCTTTCATGCCATCAAACTTACAGTTCAGGTTCTGCATGGAAGACATGACATCACGGAGAGTGGGCTCTGCAGCTGTCCGAGACGGAGAGGTGTGGGATGCCGGTGAACCTCCGCTGGCGCTCTTCAGTCTGGTCTGCCTCAGGTGTGCTGCTTTGCTGCCAGTGACAGGTCCAGGGTTTAGCTCAACGTCACCACAACGCTGTAGTAAAAGTCCGTAGTACAACAGAGAGAGGATCAACCCGACTGCGACACCGCTTTGCCACGTACGAATCCTTAATGTCCGGCAGAATAAGGCGGCCTTTTTCAAATCGCGTCGATGCATGAAAGCAAGAAATACGGCCACAAATCCACCACATACGACACGAAAAGAAAGAGGCACCGCTGGCATAATGTTGATTGCACAATGACACCTCACAAAAACAACTGCAGACCCCACAATTTCCACTTGATTCTGGAGCTCCCAACTATTAATGCTTACTCGCTGCGTGCCGGAAGTGACCCCCCGAGACAGACAGAGAGAGAGAGAGAGAGAGAGAGAGAGAGAGAGAGCTTGGAGGTCAGACAAAATAATCAAAGATTGAAATTTTAGTCACAATCTATTCGTCCAGTCTGCCCTTCCTTCACTAAGCATGCCTTTGAGGAATAGTAAAACTAAAGGGGAAAGGTGTGAAGGCGGGGAGGGAGGAGGATGGCGATGGGAGCGGGATGGGGGGAGCTTTATTGAGCCAAAGGGCCATAACCAGCACCTTGGTTCACTCCATAGGATTGAAGGTCACTGAAGTGTGTCCAGGTGTTGAACATTTACTCAACCAGAACCACACAGATAACACTTTCGTGCAGGTCAACAGGTCAGACTGTGAGAATAACTTGCCAGGGTTCAGTGCACATCAGGGAGCAGTGTACGGTGTGTGTGATGAACTAAATGCTTTTTGTCATCTGCACTTTGAGGTGCTGATGGGTTTGTACGTACGTGTTCATCTTCTACGGCTGGCGTACTGGTGTGAGTCACGAGAATGGGAAACCATGATCAGAAATAATCCTGAAGCATCTATCAAATGCAATGTTCATTCACTTGAAGAATTATGCCTTGTAACAGATGATAACAATTTTTGTGTTCAACATAAACATTATCCGTCAATTAAAATCGATGTCAGACTGTAAAACACCGTAGTCTTTTGTTGAAATATAATTCAAAGTATTCTGGATATTTCCTTGTGCCGAAATTGAAGGTGTATCATTCAAAATATTCCAAAAACATATTTGAAGTCCCCACACAATCAGCGACCGTTGTCAGCATTCATCAGTTGTTTAAGCCTGAGCCATGTTTGTGGTCGCCGGATTTCTATCCACTGATAAAAGTACCACTGATAAAACTGAGTTACAAAAAGCCAAACACAACTCGCATGTGTGTCACAACAGTATGTGATCCACTTATAACACCAGCTAAAATGTTATTTGCAAGGTATATTTCCATGCAAATTCGAGCTAATGTCGTTACGCTGGGTTTAAAAATAGCTTTTTCTACTTTTTCTCTAACCTCTGACATCTATCAGACACATGCTCTGCCCAATGGTTTATTCAACTGTTCTGTGAAGCATTACTCCTTGATTCAGCAACACCTGGACTGCAATTTAAAGCGAGAGTGTGAAGATGGACGTGATGAAACTGAACACTGTCCCTTCAGTAGTCCGCACTGTCCTGGATGGGTGGCATCACGTGGGAAATGCTTCTTCATGGTCATTTTAACAGAAGCATATGCCTTTGCTTTCATGATTAACGAATGTCGTAGCAGAGGTGGGATACCTGCCACAATAAAAACAAAAGCAGAACTGAATGATTCCCTCCATATTTTCAATAAATACCACCGTTTATCACTACCCTTGCGTCATTTCAGAAGAGTGGATCGTAAACCATTCATGTACAGCAATGTTCGTACATGGCAAGACAATACAGTGATCTACAATTTTTTCAGAACATTTCGTCTGTTCTATTATCAAAGAGAACCTGACTTTATGTTAAGCCTCGAGAACGATGGGTTTCGTTTGGTACGGGGAACGGAAATTCGTTCGTTTTCTTATATTCTGTGTGAAGTGAAACCACGAGCACTTGTATTTTCCTCAAAAAATGTGCTGGCTTATTTTGCTTCATCTCAGTCGATCTTTACAAACACAAAACAGATTCTGTCTAGTTGCTCTCGTGGTTATGTTACACACCTATTTTTGTCACACAGTCAGGACATCCATTTCGGAAAAAATACATGTGCGCAGCTTTCTGAATTCCTGAACTTAACTAACAAGCAGAAGGGAAAACACGTTCATCGTGAGAGAGCACATACATTTACACATGTAATGCTGCAATGTGATGATGACAACACACTAGTCCACCACACTCTAGTATGTGATTTCAGACAAGACTGTCCAGATAACAGTGATGAATCGTTTTGTGAACACCCAGCGTGTGACGGCTTTCTGTGCACGAACTGTCAATGTGTCTCAAGGAACCAGCGCTGCAATGGGTACTCAGACTGTCAGGATGATTCAGATGAAGCTGGCTGCACTGAAGACACCAGCTACCTGGAAGTGCTGACAAAAAAGCCCAGAAAACAACGATATCACATTAATCTGGATGGTGCTGGTTATTTCAGACAAAAGAAGATGAAAGATGATGAGTCGTGTCCCGGCACCCATTATGGGTGTACATCTGAATGGCTGTATTGTCTCCCTGTCTACACCCATTGCAATGGATTTTCGGACTGTGTTTATGGAGAAGATGAGCAAGGCTGTGATAGATCTACATGTCCCGGTTTCTATCGCTGCCGAGATTCTCCAGTGTGTGTCCATGGAGATCATCTGTGTGATGGCTGGGGTCAGTGCCCACTGCAGGATGATGAGCTGATGTGTGACAGGACCTGTCCTGAAGGATGTCTGTGTCAAGGTCACTCGTTTATGTGTGGTCAGTCTTTCCGTGTAGATCTCTTCCCACAACTTCGTTATCTGGACGGGTCAGGCTCTGAAATGACTGTGACTGAGTTCAGTAAAAACATGTATCTCATTCAGCTCAGCCTCTCACACTGTTTTTTAGTTAACAGTTCAGGTTTGAAATTGAAAAACCTTCAGTTTCTTGATCTTGCCAATAACTATCTTAGTGCTCTTGACTTGGACATTTTTCTTTACTCTGAAAATTTGAAAGATCTACGAATAGCAAACAACCCTCTCAGGCATTCAGTTAGTGATTTTTTAAAAAAGAACATTCATTATACACTGAAGAGAGTGGATGTATCAAAAACTGGTTACCGTATATTTAACATTCTCTATTTACCACAGGTGAAGCATTTGAACATATCCTTTTCTGGTATTGCCAATTTTCCATCTGTAGGTCTTAAAAACATACCGGAGTTGAGTGTATTGGATACAAGAGGAAACCCCTTGGATCACTTTCCTTTCGATCTGCTGTCACGATCCGGTCATTTAAACAATATATTAGCGTCAAATTACAGGCTTTGTTGTGAGCATGTACTCCCTAAACAATCAAATGAAACCAAATGCATAAGCAGCCATGTTTTACTTTATTCCTGCAAAGAACTGATACCAAATGATGTGCACATTGTTTTCCTCTGGTTGGTTTGTACATTCGCCAGTGTAGGGAACTTGATTTGGTTGACAGCTTACGTCGTAACGCAAAAAATGTTTGGAAGTAATTTTGTGATGATTCTCGCTAATTTGCTGGTTAGTGGCGTGTGTATGGGAGGCCATGTCACGATTTCTATGGTAGCTAATGAAGCATTTCGCGGAAAATACATTTATTTTGAAAAGAAATGGACTAGCAGTGTGCTTTGCAAGGCCAGTGGATTTCTTTTCTTCTTTCCACAGAGCTGTCCGTTTTCGTTATCTGGTTCATCACGTTGAATCACATGATCCTTCTTTGTTTGCCCGGTGATTCAAGGAAACGTGGTCCTGTTTCAACACATGTGGGCCCAGTTTGTTTGGTAACGTGGGTTGCCGGGATGGTGCTGTCGTTGATTCCTTTTCTTCCAGGACTCTCCCACTGGGGTCTCCAGGGCCAGTCTGGTCTGTGTCGTCTGGCATTATACGATCGCCATCTGTCTGTCACGGAGTTCAGGTGGTTCACCGTCATTGTCTTCATCAACTTTGTTCTGTACTTCACGATTGCCGCCGCTCACGTTGTTATCAACCACCGAACACCTCAACAAAGAATGATGCTGGACTCTCCCTCAGGTCGGTGTATTCTTCAGTCCACCTGATGGGCACAGTCACATCCACACACGCCATCTGCTGGTTGTCATTCGGTGTGGTGAGGATGCTGTCTTCCAATGGCGTTCATTTGCTAGACCTTATGCACGACGCCATGATTGTGTTCATGATACCACTCACCTCTGCTCTCAACCCACTGTTGTACCTGTGGAGTGTGCTATGGCAGCAACGTCAGCAGGCCCAAGAAGAGAAAGTATTGGAAATGTTCAGATTCAGGCATGGTCTGTCAATCAAAGCGTCAAGTAGCAAACAGACTCGTTTCAACAAGTGTGACAGAATACGAAAATAAATGAACGAAAAATTTTGTGCATTGGAAGTTCAAGGTGGCATGGTGTGTTAACTGACACCAACTAGCAACAAAACAAAGGCAGTGACCATCACCACACACACACACACACACACACACACACACACACACACACACACCACACACACACACACACACACACACACACACACACACACACACACACGCACACACACACACACACACACAACTCACACACACACACGCACACACACACACACACACACACACACACACACACACACACCTACCACTCTATGCTCTCTCTCCTCTCTCTCTCTCTCTCTCAGAAAGAAAGAGAAATCTAGAGGCAGAAGGGGGGGGGGGGGGGGGGGGGGGGGAAGAGGCATCCTCCCGCACACACACACACACACCACCACCATCACCCATCAAATTTTGTGCATTGGAAGTTCAAGGTGGCATGGTGTGTTAACTGACTCAAACTAGCAGCCTAACAAAGGCAGTGACCATACAGAACACACACACACACACACACACACACACACACACACACACACACACACACACAGCACCCCACTCACTCTATGCTCTCTCTCTCTCTCTCTCTCAGAGAGAAAGAGAAAGCTAGAGAGAGGGGAGGGAGAGGGCGTACCCCCGCACACGTACACACACACACACACACACACACACACACACACACACACACACACACACACACACACACACACGCTATCTCTCTCTCTCTCTCTCTCAGAGAGAAAAAGAAAGCTAGAGAGAGGGAGGAAGGTACCCCGCACACGTACACACACAACACACACACACACACACACACACACACACACACACACACACACACACCACACACACACACACACCACCACCACCACAAACGGCAACAAAGCCATAGCAGCATACAAGAATGTGACATGTGTTTCTATATGTTTTATATGTAAAATTACACGAAAACAAACTAGAATCTACTTCACAGTAAGGCTGTCGCAAAACGACATAGTCGGAAAAAAAGTCAATATCTTGAGGAAAAAGTTGGACAGAAAACTTGTCACAACAGACATTCAATTTTTTTCCCAAGAAACGTAGGCCTCAATTACCTGACAAGTCGCATGACATCCAGAAGACTCACATGTGTTGCTGCGAGGTTGGGGGGTTTAAACGGAATCTGCGGCACATTTGTGAGAAAGCAGAGTCATGCATGTCCACTCAAAAGCCATGTAAGCATCCAAATTGAAGCAGACGGTAAAAAGCATTAGCTGGCATTACCGGACGTGGAGGGGGGGGGGGGGGGGGGGGGGGGGGGGGGGGGAAACAGAGGCCTGAACCCAAAACAAAAAATAGAGCTATTATAGGTCGAAAAACAAGAGGGCTCAAATCAAAATTAGAATTAAATGGGTCGAGGAAATGTAGGTCCAGGTGAAAGGAATACCCGGTAGCTTTTGTTTCCAATTTACAAAAGGCCAGAAGTAAAAATAATAATAATAATAATAACAATACTAACTAGTGATTCAGGGGAGGTTGACTACAGATTCAGGAGAGGTTGTTACAGATCAGAGGAATGTTTTGAAAGTACAAGTCTCGTTCTTTAAAAAATTTATAATCAAGAAGAAGTAGGGGGGAAAAACCGTGAGGGTGGCAACATACAATTTCATGGAAAATGAACACTTTCCAAAATTAGCCGTTAATGAAGCTGTTCCAGGTGAAGGCATGGTGATGTGGTTGAAATGTGAAGCACTTTGAAAAATATGAAAAATGGATCTGTCCCTGGCACTGACGGAGTCACGATAGAGTTAAGAAAATATTTCGTTCGGAAAAAAGTGTAAACCACTTACTCAATTATTCTCAAGTATTCAAAGAAGTTTTCCATGTTTTAAATGGTCTTATTTTTTAAACATATGGGGTTAACTTACATAAGGGAAACGATTTAGAAGGACAGAATTTAAACAGCTGGAGACCCATCACGTTAACTAACCAAGACCATAAAAGTTTTAGACCTAAGATTTGGGCGTCTTATCAATACAGTAGTAAGTGAAATCAGGTTGGGTATATTAAAGATACAAACGTCGCTACAATCATAAAAATCGATATCTCTTACGCAATTATTTGTCAAAGTAAAAGTAAGAAAGCTGGCTATGTGCTTGCTATCAATTATACAACAGCATTTGATGCATAATGTAAGAGTTTTCTTTTGGATGTCTTTGATATTTTGTACTTCAGGCTAGATTCTAGGAAATGAATCTCTCTTTTGACTAATGGTAGCATTACCACCCAAAATCACAAGGAATGAAAATCCCAGCCTTTTTACGTGAACTGCAGAATCAGA
>CM065717.1:78747790-78750290 GCA_033310375.1 Conus canariensis | reverse complement strand
TGGGTAAGGGGCGGGAGGGGGGGGGATGGAGGGGAGGGGGGCAGATCCGGGATTTAGAACTACAGTCAATTTAGGAACTACACAGCTCCGGGATTTTAGGAACTACATCCCCATCCACCGCCTGACTGGCTAACAAGGCATTTTTCGCCTATTGATCCCTGTATCCCCCCTCTCCCCCCCCCCCTCCCCCCCTCCTCTCTCTCGCGTAACTGATCCGGCCCAGAATGATACGGAACAATGTTCCTGTCTCCTACTGTTCCGTATTATCCCACCTTGGATTCAATGGCGAACAAATTAATGTCGTTTTTGTTTGATGTGATGCCTCTCCGCTCTTATCCGCAGGTTTCTGATTCATTGAATCTTTATTCTTTGTCATAATTATCAGGTATGAAGTTCTTCCTGACTTTCTTCACTATACGATGCGTGTTGCTTTCGTTTAGGCCTATATGTTCCAAGTTTGCTGATTTTTGTCTACGATGTAAGAATCTGCAGTTGTAAACCCAGATCATCGCTCTGTTTGTGTTTGTTTGATTATTGTCTTGCTTTCTCTTTTCAATCATATGTTCCGGAGGAATTAATTAAAACTGAAGTGCGTGCGTGCGTGCGTGCGTGCGTGCGTGCGTGTGTGTGGGGTGTGTGTGTGTGTGTGTGTGTGTGTGTGTGTGTGTGTGTGTGTGTGTGTGTGTGCGTGCGTGTGCGTGCGTGTGCGTGTTTCTGTCTCTGTCTGTGCATGCGCAACACTCACACATACACAAACACAGATGAGTGCCTCTGTGTGTGTGCAATTGTGTGTGTGCGTGTGTGTGTGTGTGTGTGTGTGTGTGTGTGTGTGTGTGTGTAAGTGTGTGTGCATGTGTATGTGCGTGCGCCTGCGCGCGCGCGCGCGTGTGCGCATGTGTGTTTGTATGCCGTGTATACACTCACGCTCTTTCCTATCTATTCTGAATCCTGCACCAATGACTATGAACAGAAGAAAGTGCACTGACAGTGTGTGCCCACCGTGTGTCCACAGAGAACCAACCAAGCCACAGCCAGCACGCAGGATGGGGAGCACGCCGCCCACCCAGTTCCACTCCTCCTCTGGCTGCCAGTCACAAGCTGCTGACCCCGGGTCATCCTCACCGGTCGTGGAGACGTCACACCTGCGTCTGCTGATGCTGCCGGTGTCACTGGTCACAGCCCGACCCTTGAACTTTAACACCGCCCTCACAACACGACCTTCGTCAGGTTGAAGTAGAAGTGTGAGATGCTTCTTGTCTCGAAGGCTTATGGGATAGGGGGGTAGGTGGTGGTGTTGGTGGTCGTAATGGGAGGGGGTGGGGTAGTGGGGTGAGGTGGTGGGGGAGGGAGGGGGAGCTAACCGGACTGGAGCGTCCGGAGTTGTACGGTGTGGGTTGTCTTCCTTCGCTTCTTTCTCATAAAAGTGAACTAGTGGCTGGCTACTTACAGATAAACAGTAGAAACTGCCCTGCTCAGCACCAGCAGCATGAACAACAGCAACAAAAACAGCTACAGACAGCCGACAGCAGCAGCAGCATTACCAGCAGCAGCAGCAACAAGCTACCGATGAACCCCCACAGAACACAAGCGTCGACGATGGTCGTGGAGAAGGACAGAGAACTGGAGACTTGTGTTATCTGAGAACGTACCTAAGATCCATTATCTAAACACAGTGAGAGACAGCTCACTTGAACAGGCCTAGACACCAGGCAGTCAGTCTTTGTCCCCTAAGAAAAGCCTCTCTCTCTCTCTCTCTCTCTCTCTCTCTCTCTCTCTCTCTCTCTCTCTCTCTCTCTCTCCATTTTTGTAAATAGTGAATTTTGATTTTGGTGCTAATATTTCATTCTGTCTCCTTATTTTTATTTTTTTTTTCGACCATGTGCACTCGTGCGCGCGCGCGCGTGTGTGTGTGTGTGTGTGTGTGTGTGTGTGTGTGCGTGCGTGCGTGCGTGCGTGCGTGCGTGCGTGCGTGCGTGCGTGTGTGTGTGTGTGTGCGAATTACACATACATAATTTTCATAGGATCATATTGTTGTTGTTTAAATATGGTAATCATGTTTTATCTCTTGTGTGCGGTCTGCATCCAACCTAATAATATTTTGTGAGATATATAATGCAATGACCTTGAACAAACAAATAAGCTAAACAAGCAAACAAAATAACTTTTTCTAGAGTAACCAGGTTTTGCGATTGGATGCGTAAAATGTCTGCATAACTTGTGTAATTCTGAGGTGGAAATTACAATTACAACGTTCATTCTACCTTTCAAATGGAGCAACAATTTCGCTACCATTATTTTGATGGCTTTTGTCTGTGTGTGAAACGCATGTGATCATACGTTGATATGATATGACCTTAACTGGAATCGTGTGTTCCCAGTCTTTTGCCCTCTATCAGGTTATCCTATGACTCCGTTAAATGTCATGTGTATGAAGTCATTCTATACCGTATGAAACGGTTATAGGATGTCCATAAAGAATGTGTAACATTGCGTGTGTGTG
>CM065717.1:78729049-78745190 GCA_033310375.1 Conus canariensis | reverse complement strand
CAGGACAAAGAACTGGCAGGTCCCCAGGCCTGATCTGAAGAGCATTGCAGGACAAAGAACTGGCAGGTCCCCAGGCCTGATCTGAAGAGCATTGCAGGACAAAGAACTGGCAGGTCCCCAGGCCTGATCTGAAGAGCGTTGCAGGACAAACAACTGGCAGGTCCCAAGCCCTAAAGAGCCAGGGAACCTTTAATTCAGCTCGGCGTTAGTATTGACAGGGGAATGTCATCCTCTGGTGACAACGATTGCTTAGCGAGGGTGTTTCCTTCCCCATTGGAGCTGAACCAGCGGGACACGTGAGATCGTATAGAAGCTGATGTGATAAGAGTGGCAGGTTTTACAATAAAGAAAGCACCATCAAGACCACAACAGCTTCATCCTCAGAAGAACGCCATTAAACCCTACTACCGCGCCAGGGGCAACGACAAAGTCATATCTATTTCACCATGAAGCGAGTGCCCCGTTGAAAGACGAAGAAAAAGCAGCGCGCAAGATGAGGCGGAAAACTGACCACAAGGAGCAAGAACAACAGAACGGAAGAAGATGAATGAAACCCCAACAGCAGCCATAGAACATACAAAAGCGCAAACACGTATCACAAGCTGGACTCACGGTGGTCCAGTTCATCTCTGATGAACTGTACAGAATGTCTGATTTCCTTAAAGTGAACAAGTTACGACAAAACAGGACGTTAGTTTGACAGGTAAGTGGTGTGGAAATATGTACACAGAATTTTTGTTTATTTAGTCTCGCTTGTCTGAAACACTCGGTCAAAATTTGATGCCAAAAATTGCAGAGAGAAAAATATTACCCTGTTGAACTTTAATTTTCAAAAGAAATTAATCTCAAACGCTGCAAGATACTGGAACGAGCTTTCTACGAGAATCTAGCCTTTTTTTTTTTTATAAAGAAAACGCTGATAATAGTGAGTATTTAGGTTTGCGAACGGTTTTTCAGCGTCTCACCAACTGCCCCAATAGAGTGCATGAACGGAGTTCTGAGTGTCCCTTCGTGCTTGAGAGCAGTCACATACTGGTCCAAACACAATTCTTGTGATATTCCCAAGAATCTATAGACCTCCCCTGCTCGACACTCCTCTGCTCGATACTCCCCTTCTTCGATACTGCATGTGTACGTGCGCGCCTGTGCGCATGCGCGCGCGCACGCGCGCGCGCGTGTGTGTGTGTGTGTGTGTAAAAAGGAATGACCTTTAAAAAAAAAAAAAGAGAAAAGGGTGGATGAGTTGGGGGTTGGTGAGGAAAGGATAGGTTGGGCAAAAATGAAGAGAAGTAATTATATGTTTGTTGTTGTTGTTGCTGTTGTTGTTGTTGTTGTTGCTGTTGTTGTTGTTGTTGTCGTCGTCGTACTCTGGCTAAAAGACTCCAGGGATCATCCAAACAGCCGAAGTACTTGAACACTATGGTACAAATGCAACAGCTGGGGATGAGAACATTACGTGTGTGACCGTTTTTGATTACCCCGCCACATGGGCAGCCACACTCCGACTTCGGGGGATTTTGGAGACTGATAATGTTATGCTAGGAGTTTGTCACAACTGAAGACAATCCCCGCATAACTATGCAGAGCATAACAACATTTTGATGTAGCCTTGGTGTTCTAGCCTATGTCAACTGGCCTGACACAATCTTATGCCAAGGCGGATATATGTTTGATCACCGTGTTAAAAAAAAAAAGATAACAATAATAATAAAATTCGATGGTATTTGAGTAAGGCATTCACCGTTGTCATGGAAAAATAGATGATTAACAATTGAAATTGTTCCTGTTCAGTGTTGCCGAGTAAAACCGGTTGTTAGTCATGAACATATAGGAAGTCAATATTATGAAATCGAAACTCACTGTGCCCTACATGACAGCTATCTCTCTCTCTCTCTCTCTCTCTCTCTCTCTCTGTGTGTGTGTGTGTGTGTGTGTGTGTGTGTGTGTGCGCGCGCGCGCACGGGCGAGCGGGTTTCCCAGCCGGCCTATCTGGGCGTTTGCTTACACATGTATTCCTCCGTTTATGTACTCTGAAACGTTAGTGTGTGTAGCGTACATGTACCGACAATGCGACATTCTCATCTTTTAATTACATAATTTGTCATCCAGTTTGAGCCAGTGGTATGTATACCTTATACAGGACAACCAGCCTTAAACAGACTTTTTTTTTCAGCCAAGCACACGAGCCAACCAACCTTAAACATGCCTCCTCTTTCCGCCCAGAAAGCAAACCAGCCAGCCTTAAACATACGATTTCTTTCCGCCCAGTTAACAAACTAGCCAGCCTTAAACATACCTTTTCTTTCTGCCCAGTATACACACCAACCAGCCTTAAACACACCTTTTCTTTCTGCCCAGTATACACACCAACCAACCTTAAACACACCTTTTCTTTTTGCCCAGTATACAGACCAACCAGCCTTAAATTAAACACACCTTTTCTTTCTGCCCAGTATACGGACCAACCAACCTTAAACACACCTTTTCTTTCCACTCAGTATACACACCAACCAGCCTTAAACACACCTTTTCTTTCTGCCCAGTATACACACCAACCAGCCTTAAACATACCTTTTCTTTCTGCCCAGTATACACACCAACCAGCCTTAAACACACCTTTTCTTTCCGCCCAGTATACACACCAACCAGCCTTAAACACACCTTATTTTTCAGCCCAGTATACACACCAACCAGCCTTAAACAACCTTTTCTTTCAGCCCCGTATACAGACCAACCAGCCTTAAACACACGTTTTCTTTCCGCCCGTATACACACCAACCAGCCTTAAACACACCTTTTCTTTTTGCCCAGTATACACACCAACTAGCCTTAAATTAAACACACCTTTTCTTTCTGCCCAGTGATACAGACCAACCAGCCTTAAACATACCTTTTCTTTCTGCCCAGTATACACACCAACCAGCCTTAAACACACCTTTTCTTTCTGCCCAGTATATAGACCAACAAGCCTTAAACACACCTTATTTTTCAGCCCAGCATACACACCAACCAACCTTAAACACACCTTTTCTTTCCGCCCAGTATACACAGACCAACCAGCCTTAAACACACCTTTTCTTTCTGCCCAGTATACACAGACCAACCAACCTTAAACACACCTTTTCTTTCCGCCCAGTATACACACCAACCAACCTTAAACACACCGTTTCTTTCTGCCCAGTATACACAGACCAACCAGCCTTAAACATACCTTTTCTTTCTGCCCAGTATACACACCAACCAGCCTTAAACACCCTTTTCTTTCTGCCCAGTATACACACCAACCAACCTTAAACACACCTTTTCTTTCAGCCCAGTATACACACCAACCAACCTTAAACATACCTTTTCTTTCTGCCCAGTATACACACCACCAGCCTTAAACACACCTTTTCTTTTTGCCCAGTATACACACCACCAGCCTTAAACACACCTTTTCTTTTTGCCCAGTATACAGACCAACCAGCCTTAAATTAAACACACCTTTTCTTTCTGCCCAGTATACAGACCAACCAGCTTTAAACACACCTTTTCTTTCCGCTCAGTATACACACCAACCAGCCTTAAACACACCTTTTCTTTCTGCCCAGTATACACACCAACCAGCCTTAAACACACCTTTTCTTTCTGCCCAGTATACACAGACCAACCAGCCTTAAACACACCTTTTCTTTCCGCCCAGTATACACACCAACCAGCCTTAAACACACCTTTTCTTTCTGCCCAGTATACACACCAACCAGCCTTAAACACACCTTTTCTTTCTGCCCAGTATACACCCCAACCAGCCTTAAACACACCTTTTCTTTCTGCCCAGTATACACACCAACCAGCCTTAAACACACCTTATTTTTCAGCCCAGTATACACACCAACCAGCCTTAAACACACCTTTTCTTTCTGCCCAGTATACACAGACCAACCAGCCTTAAACACACCTTTTCTTTTTGCTCAGTATGTTGTGCACGTGGTCAGTGACATCTGTCGGGTAAATTGTTTCCAATAATTTGATGTAGAAATCCCACCGTGAAAAAAAGCACTTTATGCCTAAGTTCATGCCTAAGTGCATGCTTATGTCCTGTATAGTATGCTTAAGTTCATGCTTGTGTTCGCACCGAGCATGCTTGTATGTGTGTGTGTGTGTGTGTGTGTGTGTGTGTGTGTGTAGTGTGTGTGTGTGTGTGTGTGTGTGTGTATGTGCGCGCGCGCGCGCGCGTGCGTGCGTGCGTGCGTTCGGTGTGTGTGTGTGTGTGTGTGTGTGTGTGTGTGTGTGTGTGTGTACCTCTGATGATTACCTCTGTGTACCTCATAGCGGGAATTCCCGAAATGAACTCTCTTCACACGATAACGTTGGCCATCGTCACGCCGGGTATTTCAAAATGCACCCTCACGTGAGTGCATTCAGTTTGCGCTGTCGACATTGATGACGTTTTTATGGTGTGTGCGCGCACACAAACGCAGGAACGCATGAATGCCCACGTGCACACCTGTGTGTGTGTGTGTGTGTGTGTGTGTGTGTGTGTGTGTGTGTGTGTGTGTGTGTGTGTGGAGAGAGAGAGAGAGAGAGAGAGAGAGAGAGAGAGAGAGAGAGAGAAGAGAGAGAGAGAAAGAGAGAAGTGTACGTTCATTCATTCCTATTTAAGGAATCATCATTTTCGCCATGTCATCGGAAAAAAAAACAAATCGAAATGATTTTCTCTCTCTCTCTCTCTCTCTCTCTCTCTCTCTCTTCTCTCTCTTCGTGTTCTGCTGGAATGACTTGATTTATGATCTATATGACATTCTCCCCCCCCCCCCCCCCCCCGCCGTGGGTGACTGGGCTATCATTATGCACCCCCCCCCCCCCCGCCCCCCATTTGTGCTTATTTTCATTTTCTCCCTCTGGTGCTTCAAAATCGATTGTCTTGCATCTCCTTGGAATGTTTTGATTGTCAGATTGTTCTAATGCTCTTTCCCGCACCCACTCTCGCCTCTTTGTCCCTCTCTCCCTTTCGCTCTCTCTATCGCCCTTCCCTGCACTCCTTTCACTCCTTTGTCTCTCTCTCTCTCTCTCTCTCTCTCTCTCTCTCTCTCCCATTTTACCTTTTTTTTGTATCGTTTGGAGTTCTAGTCACTTTTTGCATGCTTCTTTTGTTGCCTTATCTCATTTTGCATTGTTGACCCTACTCAGGGCGAGGACTGGATGTGAAAAAAACACGTCAGTGCTTATCTATTATCCTCGTAAATAAAGAATTTTTTGTCTTGTCTTGTCTTGTCTTTCTCTCTCTCTCTCTCTCTCTCTCTCTCTCCTCTCTCTCTCTCGTGTGGCTGATGGCCTCACATTAAAGTCACGAGTCACGAGTTTTTTCTCTCTCTCTCCTCTCTCTCTCTCTCTCTCTCGTGTGTGTGTGTGTGTGTGTGTGTGGGTGGGTGGGTGGGTGGGTGTGTGTGTGTGTGTGTGCGCGCGTGCATGTGCGTGTGCGTGTGTGTGTGTGTGCGCGCGCGCGCGCGCACGTACGTGTGTGTGTGTGTGTGTGTGTGTGTGTGTGTGTACGAATACATACATGCACATGATCGACGTCGACTACACTGTTAGTTGAAAAGGGTTCAGGGAATTCCCGAAGCCGTGATCACGCCACAGCAGTTGACGTCAGACGATGTCAACAATGGTTTTCCCGATGTACACCAAAATAGCAAGTGACGACATTGCGCGCAATTTTGACCATGCACAGTTTTCTTCGCACGCTATAAAAAAAAAGCCCGGCAATGCCCTGTTCACCAGAACACCAGAAACGCCGGCTCAGCGAAGAACGAATTAGACTGTGCAGCTCTCCCTTGAGTCCAACCATACTCGTTTGCTTTCACTGTTCCCTTCGTAAGTATACTCTACTATTCACTTGCTTAACTTGCCTTTGTGTCATATTTTAGGGGTTTTTTCTGTCAGAATTATCTTTGGGTTTTTTTTTCCAATTATTTGGTCTGACAGACATGATCTGTAAAGAACATATTACGCTGGTGTCATTGTGAGCGACTGCTTAAGATCGACAAAAATTCTCTCTCTCTCTCTCTGTTTCCGGTTTCCGACGAGTGCGGACGTGTTTTGCAGATCCAGTGGTTTACAACAAAGTTATTGAAAGTTAATGTGGCAAAACAAGGTAAATATGACGGTATGTTGACAGTATACTTGCATTTCCAACTTCTTCAAGTCAGTGTGTGATGTGATTGTGCGTGCATTCAACGATTCACGTGGATTGTGTATTGTGTACCAACATGTAGCGTGACGTGAAGCAAGCCGCCATCATGCCCTAGTTTTCCCTTCAGCCAACTGCCGCGCAACTGGGTACAGTTGCAATCATGGGTCCTATCACGCGATCCATGACCCAGGACAAAGGAGCGACGCTCGGGGAACATTTTCTCGAGCGTATCACTCACACTATGGACCCCATACAGAAAACATTTGATACACTTTCACACTCAATGCCACAATGGAGATACACATTGTTTCATAGATACGTTGGTGCTTACAAACCAACCGGCATCAACAGCTCATGGACTGACTACGCATCAGACCACAAAATTCACGACATTAGTTTACCCACAAACTGCACTAGACTACCACCAGACCTTTTCCAGTCAACACTTGAATTACGACTCGGATCACACCCAAACAAAAAACTTCTCAAGATCCACATTTATTACACAACCAACAAAATCCTAGTTCAGGGCCGGGCCTGCCAAGACTGGGTCAATGAGGAGTTCCGAACACTGCGTGCCATTGTACACACGCTGACCGCGGCGCCAGCATCAACACACGACCGATCAGTCTCTGCAGCACTCCCTGTCGCTACAGTGTGTAGCGAACACCGACAGAAGCGCTGTGCAGCTCTCACCGCTCAGGCAGACACGCCTACACAGCACCCAGTAGAGCTGAAATGTGAGCCGCCCCCTTCGGAAGTAGCAAGATTGTTCTCCACCGTCTCCACGCCCTGCAATTCTTCCAACGCCTGTGTTGTGTACCCCTTGTCCATCCCACACACCACGACCACCCTTTGTCTACCTTCCCCCCATGACCGTTCAGTGATTCGCCCTAGATCACCATCCATCCTTGGGACAGAAAACGACATCAGCTCCATCCCTTTTCCCTTTCATGACATTACACCAGCAGTAGACATTACAAACATTAGAACCCCTTTCACTAGCACGACAAACGGTGTAACCCTAGCAGATAACACTGACAATCATTCTGAAGACAGCACGTCAACACCAGAGACTGACACTAGGGAAGACGACAAGCACCCAGCAACTGACTCAGACAAGTCACTAGAGGCTAATGGCCCATTGAGCAAAACCTGTGTGACAACTGACAACAAAACCACTATGACAACGTCAAACGACACAGACGATTGTGACAGCTCAGTGAAAGGGACTGACACCAACACTGACAACAGTCCCACAGATTGTAGCTGTAGTCACGACGACTGTGTGCCTAAGGAAGAATTCCTTAGGATCACTCAGTCGCTGCGTGACGAAATCTCTGCCCTCAGATCAACACTACAGGAAACCAGACAGACCTTCAAAATAGAACTCGACGCTCTATCTACACAACTTTGTCACATGTCTTCATCTGACAATGACAAATCATCCTCTCGCAAAACCATAACAACCAATAAAAAATCTAAATGTAAATCACATTCAAACTCCTCCGCCACCCAACAAAAGCAACCTCTCCATCCTCCCCAGACACAAAACACACCCCCTTCTCTCACTGCACACTGCACACAGGATGCACCACCCCCCTTCAGCCCTACTAACACAACTCACAGTGACAAAGTACAGGGCAACCCATCCCCACAATGTGAGAAAATCCTCTAACTCACATATCCAACCACTTCCCGTTTGTGAGAAAACACCTCTCCCTGAAAAATTATCTCCCCAATGTGTCCCTCCCCACCCTCTTCATAAGGTTTCCTTTGATAGACAGACCTCTACAATACTGCTGAGTGACTGCACCCTAAGAGGTATTGATATCCCTAGGGCCAGCGCTCAGTTGGAATGTGCCGACAATCTGACGGTCCCCAGCCTGACTCGGTGGCTTGCAAAGCAGACACCCACCCACACGGTGATGCAGGCTACCTTCCATGTGGGGGCTGGTGACTGCAGCGAGCTCTTAGCATCACAGCCAGCTGGTGCAATATCAACGCAGCAGTGGCGAGAGCTCATTGTGCAGTGCCACCGAGTCTTCCCCAAAGCCCAACTTCAGGCCTCTGCAATTATCCCGGCGAGAGGGCGGCACCCTCTGAACACCATCATCCGCCCCAGCAACGACCACCTTCAGGAGGCCTGTTCAGCAATGGGGATTAAATTCATCAGCCATTGTGCCACCTTCACCACTCAACGCGGTGCCCCGAGACTGGCGTTGTACTACAACTCAACACAACCCAGCAGGAAGGGAGTGGAACGTGTAACACAAAGCCTCTTCCCCCCTAGACGACAGGCCCTCCTACCCACCCCTACACGCCACACGTCTCGTGTTACCAACAGCACACGACGTCCCAGATCCCCTCTCCTCCCTCCCCATTCACCCTCTCAGAATTCCCAAACCTTCCGTCCCGTTTACGCACTTCTCATTCGTCTCCCCCCTCCCCCCTCCAGGAAGCCCCTTTAAGACCATCCAGCTCGCTTGTGCGTACACAGAGTGACCACAAGAATGTTCAGCCAGCCTCTCGCTCTGCTGCCCCAAATAACACCAAAACTATTGACACAGCATCTGTCCCTATTGCACCCTCCCCCCTCCAGCAAGCCCCTCCAAGACCCCGCCGGCCAGATGTGTGTACGGGCAGTGACAACAGCACGGGTCCAGTCACCCGTCTCCCAGCCAACCAAAGTGACCGTCCGCTATGTGCGCCGCGCGAGTGTGCTTTTCCCCCGCCTCCATGGTTCAACAGATCTGTCCCTCCCCCCCGCCCCTGCCTACTCCTCCACCCTTCAGTTACCTTCCTCCGACCCTGTCTCCTTCACATCATCCGGGGTATTGGCCATTCTTCGTACCTCCCCAGCACTCCATGCTTCCCCCACACTTCTGATTGCAGGTCCCCGTTTGCGTATGTGCGAGCGAGCATAAATGTTTTAATAGTATATTATTATTATTATTATTATTATTATGAACATTTATGACGCCTAATCAATTGAATGCCCTAGGCGTTTACAATATCACAACAGACATCAAATCACACAATATATAACAATCATACATGAGAAAAAGGCATCAAAATCCAAAGCAAGGACACAAACTCACAAGCATGCATACACGCAAACACACACTCACACAGACACGAACGCACACAAAGCAGACACTCGCATCACACATTGCAAACGTCGGGTCACAGGGAAGACGAAGTTACCTAGGAAACAGATGAGTTTTGAGAAGGCGCTTGAATGTGGGCAGTGAGGGTGAGTATCTGAGAGAGCGAGGCAATTGATTCCAGGTAGTTGGAGCTTGATAGGCAAAGGAACGTTGACCAAAGGTTTTAGTGCGAACAGTGGGGATACTGTAGATACGAGTGTCACATGAGGAACGTAAAGCTCGAGATGGGGTGTAAAGATGTAACAGGTGGGTGAGATACTCAGGACAGGAAGACTCGATAGATTTGAAGCAGAGAGAGGCAATCTTGTAGGATATTCTTAGCTGAACAGGGAGCCAGTGGAGAGAGCGGAGCAATGGGGTAACATGGTTATATTTAGAAGTGCGGAAGATGAGACGGGCAGCATGATTCTGAACTCTTTGAAGTTTGTTGATGAGATGAGAGGGAGAGCCAGACAAAAGAGCGTTACAGTAATCCAGGCGGGATAGAACAAATGCGCAGACAAGAGCTTTTGTTGTGTTTTCTGAGAGAAGATGGCGAATAGAAGCAATTCGGCGGAGTTCAAGAAAGCAAGTGCGACAGACATTGCTGACATGCTGTTGGAAGGACAGGGTTTGATCAAGAGTTACACCGAGGTTGCGGGCAGAATGAGAGAGAGTGATAGGTGAATCAACAAGTTTGATGGAAGTCGGAACAGAAGGGTGGTTTTGAATATACAATTATATGGCCACAGGTTAAGTTTTTACGAATGGTAGCAGTTTTTGCTTGAGTGAGTGGGTGTTTGTAGGGGAAGGGGGTGGGGGTGGAGAGCTAAGTGTATGTGTGAGTGTGTGTGCGCGCGCGCGCGCGCGTGTGTGTATGTGTGTGTGTGTGTGTGTGTGTGTGTGTGTGTGTGTGTGTTTTATATGAGTGTGCTGTTTTTCTTCACATCCTACACGATTTGTGTGTGTGTGTGTGTGTGTGTGTGTGTAACTTTCACCCTGTGCCGGCAGTGCTGATTCTATGATAACTGAAGTGGACTTAAACAACGTATACTATAAATAATACTTCGTAAAACTTCAAGACTGTGTCCCGTACAGAAAAGAGACTGAACAAAGCCGCTGCAGGAGCAAACTTCTGCAAAAACTGCTGTTTACTGCGAGCAAGGCAATCTTGTGCATTGCCAGCTCGTAGTTACTAGTGCGGCTACGTGACTTGTGTTTTAGTGTGTGTGTGTGTGTGTGTGTGTGTGTGTGTGTGTGTGTGTGTGTGTGTGTGTGTGTTCCCACTTGTTTTCATTTTGAGTTGTTGGTTCTTTGCTTTTTTTGTCTTAAGTTTCAGTTACCTTTTTCTCTCCTCATATTCTGCCCCTTAACTTTAATTCTGCTTTAGAAGTGCGTCCTTTGTGAGGGAGTGTACATTTTCATTTCAGAAAGGTGTATCCGTAAGTATATCATTTGGCCGCGGATCCTAAGGGCATATACTGTGAAGATTTTTTTTTGTTTGTTTTTTGTTTTTTTTTTGTTTTTTGTTGTTGTTTTTGCGGCTTCTCATACGCTTCTGGTTTACTAAAGTTGTTACGGTGTGTAAACCAGCCCTGTTTTCTCTCCCTTTTATGTAATTTATATTGTGTTCCTTGAGTATACAAATCTTAACGTCAATTAACGTGCAAAATCCTCATCTCCTTTTATCATCACATCAGTACACAACTAGAAATGAGCAAGAACCAATCTGCATGGCCATGCAAAGAAGGACTCCGAATCTGTCACCTTAATATCCAACAGGCAGTTAACAAGACATCGGATATTTCAACACTGATTTGGAATCATGGTAAACCTTTTCATATCTTAGGACTCTCAGAATCCAGATTAGCTGCACACATTAGCGACAATGATGTAACTATTCCAGGATACAACACAATCCGGAAAGATCCTTCACTTGCGAAAGAGACGGGTCTTCTTATCTATATCAGCGAAACCCTTAGCTTCAAACGACTTCCACACCTAGAAAGCAACGGTGTGGAATGTGTTTGGATAGAAGTTAAGCTGAAAAGAAACCCTTCTATTTTGGTTGGATTCTGCTACAGGAACCCATCCGAAAGAGTAAACTGGGTCGACAAATTAATTACGATGATGGATGCAGTCTCGCTTGAATCCAAGGAAATCATTTTACTTGGAGACTTTAACATAGACCTTCTGAAAGTACAAAACCAATCGACGCAAGCATTCAGTCTATTCAATCTGCATCAGCTCATTGAATCTCCAACGAGAGTCACACCAAACTCCAAGACACTTATCGACCATATTTATGTTTCAGATAAAACTAACATAACAGAAATCTGCGTCCCTGTTCTAAACTGTAGTGATCATTATCCAGTTTGTGTCACATGGTCCAAAAAAGGAGTAAAAATTCCCAAAACGGGACACAAAACAATGACCTACCGTTGCTTTACAAGCTTTAACAACCAAGACTTTCTGCATGACTTGCTTAACTCAAATCTCTCTTCAGTTTTCAACATAACTAATCCAGATCTTGCAGTAGAATTTTGGATCAAAACATTTACTGAAATTTATGATAAACACGCCCCTCTAAAAACGATTAGAGTACGACATGATCCTAAACCGGCATGGTACACTAAAGAGTTACAGGAGGCAGGTTACCTTAGAGATATGCTTAAACAACATGGCTATGAAGAGGAATCTAGAAAACTGAGAAATGCAATAAATTCACAGAAGCGCAGAGAAAAAACGAAATACTATCGAGAACTAATATCCTCAAACCAGAACCCAAAATTGGTATGGAGAGCTATTAACGAGCTTACAAACAATCAATCTTCTTCAAAATCAACTATAATTAAAGACATCTCTGTCGAACAGCTGAACACCCACTTTTGCACTATTGCCAATAAAATTGTCACGACAGATTCATACAGATCAAACGACCTACAAAAACTGAAACAATATTGCCAAGATAAAAACATCAAGTCTGAACTTGACATTCCACCAATAACAGTTTTCGAAGTTTATCACTACCTAACGCACCTAAAACAGTCAGGTACCTGCGGGGTGGATGGCCTAGACGGCAAAATCCTCAAACTGTCAGCTCCAGCAATTACAGACACGTTAACATACGTCTTCAATTTATGCATCGACAAAAATCATTTTCCCGATAGTTTCAAAAAAGCGAAAGTCATACCTATCTACAAAGCAGGTGACAGCTCAGACCCTGCAAACTACAGACCAATCTCAATCATTTCCACTATTTCCAAACCTTTGGAAAAACACATAAACAAGCACACAATACACCACCTTAACACATACCACTTGCTTCATCCAAGACAGTCCGGGTTTCGACACAACCATTCATGCCACTCAGCCCTAATCAACCTGGTTGATGACTGGCTAAATAGCATTAACAACAACATATATTGTGGTGTCCTATTTATTGATTTCAAAAAAGCATTCGATGTGATAGACCATAACCTTCTACTTAGAAAACTAAAACTGTATGGCTTATCCACAAAAAACACTTACGCTTTTTCACTCATATCTCACAAATAGGCAACAATGTGTAAAAATTAATACAACTTTCTCTTCATTTCAAACACTTTCCTATGGCGTCCCACAAGGCTCTATCCTGGGTCCCTTACTGTTCACAATTTACATCAATGATTTACCTCTCCATATCACATCCACCTGTGAACTCTTTGCTGATGATACAACAATACATACAAATCATTCTGATGTTACTGTTCTTGCACACACTTTACAAGAAAGTGCGAATGACCTCGTCAAATGGACTGAACTAAATCACATGTCGCTTCACCCTCAAAAAACTAAATCCATGCTTATCACAACTAGGCAAAAAAGACAAAATCTCACTCTTAAGTTTCCTCCTGTACATCTTAAAAATGAACCCGTTGAACAGGTTACATGCCTCAAAGTGCTAGGAATAACAATTGATAACAATATGAGTTGGCAAGCTCACATGACCTCACTATGCAAAAAAGTTTCACAGAAAGTTTATCAACTCTCCAAAATCAAACGCTTCCTCGACCTGCATTCACGCAAGCTCTTTTTCCAGTCTCATATTCAATCATACATAGACTATGGATCTACACTATGGGACTGTGCTAGCGCTAACACTCTCAAACCATTGTTAAGCCTACACAAGCGAGCACTCAAATTAGTCCTCCTAAAAAGCAGTAGTCTTCTGGACTCGGACTATAAAAAGATTCAAGTTCTCCCATTAAGTCTGAGATTACAATACAACAAAGGGATCATAATGCACAAGATTGTGTCTGGGAAGGCACCCTCAACATTAGTTCACAGATTCTCAATAAATTCCTCAAGGACTCTACCCAAACTTCATGTCCCTGTTCCTAGAATTGACTTATTCAAATCCAGTTTAACATATTCAGGTTCCTGTCAATGGAACTCGCTCCCTGAATCAACCAAACAACGCCAATGCATATCAACCTTCAAACACCATTATTTCAACCATCTTATGTGCCAGTACTTACATACCCCGCCATAAATCCACCACCAATCACCACCACCCTCTTTGCCTTATATATATACCTGACTATTTAGAAAGTGTTTTGTACTTGAAATGCACATGTATGTTATTTTGTTTAGTAAGTATGTCTTGTGTGTGTGTGTGTGTGTGTGTGTGTGTGTGTGTGTGTGTGTGTGTGTGTGTGTGATTTCCTATTACCTCCTGCCCTCTTGTCATTCTGTCGATATGCTTGTATTCTTATGTCTCTCTCTCTCTCTCTCTCTCTCTCTCTCTCTCTCTCTCTCTCTCTCTCTCTCTCTCTCTCACGGTTCTGCTGGAATGACTTGATTTATTATTCATATGACATCCCCTCCTACCCGTAGCGACTGGGCTATCATTATGCATTTCCCACCTCCATTTGTGCTTTATTTCTATCGCGCCCCCCCCCCCCCCTCCCTCCCCCCGGTGCTTCAAAATCGATTGTCTTGTATCTCTTTGGAATTTTTTGATTGTCAGATTGTTCTAAACATGCTCTCTTATCGCACCCACTCTCGCCTCTTTCTCCCCCACCCTCTCTCTCTCTGCAGACTTACCCTGCACTCCCTTCGCTCCTGCGTCTCTCTCTCTCTCTCTCTCTCTCTCTCTTTTTTTTTTTTTTTTTTTTTAATCCCGTATTGTATTGTAGTTCTAGTCACTTTTGCATGCTTCCTTTGTTACCTTTTATTTTATATTGTTGACCCTACTCAGGGCGAGGACTGGATGTAAAAAAGCACATCAGTGCTTATCTATTATCCTCGTAAATAAAGAATCCTCGTAAATAAAGAATTTTGTCTTGTCTTGTCTTGTCTTGTCTCTCTCTCTCTCTCCTCTCTCTCTCTCTCTCTCTCTCTCTCTCTCTCTCTCTCTCTCTCTCTCTCTCTCAGATATTTACAGAATGTTAGATCCTATGCACTGTGTACCAAAGTATTTGACCATGGACATGGACAGACATTTAAAATATATCATGACCAAGTTCAGATTTGGTATTTCGGATGTCTGTGTACATTCTCAGCGTTATAGCAGTTCAAACGATCGTGTAAGTACTTGTCCATTTTGTAAGCAATCACAAGAAAATGAAGTTCATTTTGTCCTTTACTGTCCTGAATTAAGTGATCTTAGACAACAGTGTATTTCAGCTAAATACTTTAGACATCCTTCATTCTTCAAATTGATTTTGTTAATGACGTCGACAAATGATAAAACAGTGAAACAGCTGGCTGCGTATTTGTACAGAGGATTTAAACGAAGAAGTTCTGTAATATCTTAGTTTGTTAACCTTCCCTATTGGTAATGTATTGTGCAAGACTATCTTTGGTAATGGATTATGCAACGTTATTTTACGTGTATCCCCCTTCTAAGGGGCCAAGGCCTTTACGAATAAACATGTTTGTCTTGTCTTCTCTCTCTCTCTCTCTCTCTCTCTCTCTCTCTCTCTCACTGTAATTATGATCTTTGGGGGGGGGGGGGGGGGGGGTGGCACCCGCTGTGTTAAACCCGTATATAAAGTTTTATTAGATCTTTGATAACAGCATCATGTTGTATGCAGACTTATTCTTTCTCTGTCTGTCTGTCTGTCTGTCTCTCCCTCCCTCTCTCTCTCTCTCTCTCTCTCTCTCTCTCTCTATCTCCTTCTTCTTCTTCTTCTTCTTCTTCTTCTTCCTTCTCCCCTCTCTTTCTCTTCCTCCGTTCCTCCCTCTCTGTCTGTCTGGCTATGTGTGTGTGTGTGTGTGAGTGTTGTGTGCGTGTGTGTGTGTGTGTATATGTGTGTGTTTGTGTGTTTGCGTGAGTACGTGCGTGCGTGCGTGTGTGTGTGTGTGCGTGTGTGTGTGTGTGTGTGTGTGTATGTTTGTGTGTGTTTGCGTGAGTGCGTGCGTGCGTGCGTGCGTGTGTGTGTGCGTACGTGCGTGCGTGTGTGTGTGTGTGTGTGTGTCTCTCTCTCTCTCTCTCTCTCTCCCTCCCTCCATCCCTCCCTCCCTCTGTCTCATACACATATGTGGCAGTTTGTGTGTGCACAGTTACTGCATGCATGCGCATAGGAAGACACACAACACAAGCAATACTTCTGTAGGCAAGCGGAAAAAAGTGCACTGACAGTGTGTGCCCATCGTGTGTCCACAGAGAGCCAACCAAGCCACAGCCAGCACGCAGGATGGGGAGCACGCCACCCACTCAGTTCCACTCCTCCTCTGGCTGCCAGTCACAAGCTGCTGACCCCGGGTCATCCTCACCGGTCGTGGAGACGTCACATCTCCGCCTGCTGATGCTGCCGGTGTCACTGGTCACAGC
>CM065717.1:78676549-78726549 GCA_033310375.1 Conus canariensis | reverse complement strand
AAATAAAATCCCTCTTGGACTAACCAATGAAGTCGTCTAGCGTTTTGTCCTGAATCGCGGCTGACCCCGCGGCTGACCCCCCCCCCCCCCCCCCCCCTCCCCTTCTGTAGACCCACGATGTTCTAGGGAAACAGGATGCAAGACCGAAACCCCTGTAAACCATTCATATCCTGATGCAGATCAGATGATGTATATGGGTGTTTTTTGGTGACATACCATACCAGCTGGCCGACTTTCCGCCGCATCACTGACCCAATTTGCCCATATTCTTACGTCACTACGAACACAATGTCAAACTGCAACCGCTCATCATTGTTCTCTCCCTTCCTCATTACGTATCATTGCATACGGAAGTCAGTAGGGCGTTACTATTTTTGGCGCGTGGGGAAAGCAATAATGGCAGCGGCCCACTAGTCCAAAAAAGAAGAAAAATATAACCCATCCCGCTTTCTCATCTGAAGCTGAGATTACGGACGTTTAGATATTGATCATCTTTTTTAATATATATGTTAGGGAAAGTCCTTGAGGAAAACCAAAAGAGGTCGAAATATTGGGAAATATTTTACGTGATTGTTATCGAGTTGTTTGTTTGGACGTTTATATATATATATATATATATATATATATATATATATATAATGGCATATAGACGACAGTCTCCAATGGGGAGGAAACTCACTAACATATACCTCCTGGTCAGATACCGATATTTTGAAACCTGATTGTTTCTCCTCAGTGACCGCGGAAAGTGGTAATCTGACTCCTCTGCCTTTCCGGTTTTAAGAAGAATGCTATCCCAGAAAAAGCTGGTGTGCAATACCGTAGTATGTTTGTTGAGTTCTCAAAAAAACAACCAAAGGTGCCACCTGAGAAGCAAAAGAAAATCATGAAAGAGCAAAACAAGTTACATTTTCTTGTGAAAAGTAGAAAATATAAAAAGATAACCTCTTAAGACACAAGTGCTGAGGGCCAGTTCTTGGAATTTTTCCCCATTCACCCAATCAAGCACATACTGTTAGTTAGGCAGAATTATCTACCACTGCAGATATGAATGCTTATCTCCCCCCTATTTCTTCAATCTCAGACATAAGTGCAAACTTTGTTTATAATTGAATATTTCTTGCAGTCATTGCAACACCAAGGTGCTCTGTAAGTTGCTGGAATGGTGCTCGGTACTTATCCTTGGAATATATATATATATATATATATATTGTGTGTGTGTGTGTGTGTGTGTGTATGTGTGTATACAATAAACTAATATATAGGGGAGTACGATGGTGCCCTCAGGCAGCTAGTGAAGGGTTTCTCATATTTATGATATATTTCCCCCCATTATCTTCATCTTCATTTTTTTTTAAATTCAAATCTTTGCCAAGTCATTACTATAATGACTGAAGAATTGTTAGCCTGCACTTGTTTTCTCCCACTACTTAATTGTTCAGCATTATAATGTTCGGTCAATCAGTGGGAGATTGCATCTCTTAGGAGATCCAAGTAAAGGTTGTTCTGTACAATTCTTAGCCACTCACATTGCTTGGGTTATTGAACAGCAGAGCTGACCACTCAGACTGTTCCATATCTTTTGATCTCCCTTGCATCCTTGAATGGATCCTCAAGCATAGGCTCAAAGATTGTCCCCTACATTTTATACTGTTTGCATAATGCTTTTAGTTTTTCAGCAGCTTTTTTCCTCTCCAAACTTTCGTTTTGTTCCATTTACTACCCTTCGCTGGCTGCTTTGGGGGTACTGTTGGATTCCTTTTTGAACCCTTGGTGGTGAGAACACCACAGAATTATGGACTGTGGTTTGTCTCTATTTGACACCAAGAGCACAGACACAATCAGCCGTGTCCCCCTGATGAGTCCGATCCAGCGGACGAAAGGCCTAGGAGCAGGCAATACAAATAGAACTGCCTTCGAAGGTGAGTACGATGGTTCCCTCAGGCAGCTAGTGCAGGGTTTCTCATATTTATGATATATTTCCCCCCATTATCTTCATCTTCATTTTTTAAAAATTCAAATCTTTGCCAAGTCATTACTATAATGACTGAAGAATTGTTAGCCTGCACTTGTTTTCTCCCACTACTTAATTGTTCAGCATTATATATGTGTGTGTGTGTGTGTTTCTTTTTTTTTCTCCCCCCCCCCCCCCCCCCCCCCACCACCTTTCTTCTGTAATATCTTATATCGGTCTATGTGATTCGCCACACGTAAATTTGTAATTCGTGAAATTGCAGTTAGCCCGAGCCTGAACGGACAAAATGAATATCACTAGTCTTTCCATTAAAAAAAAAAAAAATTATATTAGGCTGGGCAAGGAAGAAAGGAGGACCACGTTTTTCACATTCTCATAATTCCTATATGAAAGCGGGGGGCACGAATGGGGCAGGGAGGGGTGGGAAGGGGAGGGGGGGAGATTTTCTTCTTGCTGTTCATTTAAGTGGGTTATTTTTAAATTCATGTGAGCGGGGTTGGGGGTGGTGCACCATAATATTCCATCCATACATTTTTTGGGCTTTAAATAGTTAGGGAAGGGGAAGCAGAAAATTGTCCCTTACCCCGCCCTGAATGTCGATAGGGAGTGGTGTCCTCTTGCCTCCCCCCTCCTCCCCAACCCTACCCCCACCCGTACCCCCCTTCCACTGTCTTGCTGCTGACGCCACGGTACAGAGGGGTGAAATAAAACCATGCTAAACAGTAAACAAGTGGGGTATTTTTTGCTCCCATAAGAAAACCTAACACAGAGTAACTTTTATTCAAGACTGGCACAGCCTTTTAAACTTGAATAAAGTCAGACAAATATATAGAAAAAACATAACTTTTATTCAAGACTGGCACAGCCTTTTAAACTTGAATAAAGTCAGACAAATATATAGAAAAAACAATCTAATAGTGGGGGAAAAAACAAGCGCAGGCCAACAACTGAACTGTCTTCATAGCAATGATTTGGCAAAGATTTGGACTTAAGGAGAGAGGGGGGAGGGGGGGGGGGGTTGAAGATGGAGAAACTGGGAACATGCAATTAAGAAAATATGTTACAGATATGAAAACTCTTCACTAGCTGCATAAGGGAACCATCGCAATCCCTTTTGAAGGCAGATATATTTGTATTGCCTGCTCATTTCATTTCCGATGAAACCATGCTGTAAAATGGCGCGGCCCGCTATGGCGG
This sequence comes from Conus canariensis, assembly GCA_033310375.1. Classification (NCBI taxonomy): domain Eukaryota; kingdom Metazoa; phylum Mollusca; class Gastropoda; order Neogastropoda; family Conidae; genus Conus; species Conus canariensis. The sequence continues at coordinate 78,723,377 of CM065717.1, read as the reverse complement.
CGACATCCCATCAGGACTTGAGGCCCGCACACAATCACCACACACGTTCATTGAGTACATGGTTGATAGCTACTGTCTGCTACCTTGAATAAGCACATCATCCGCCGCCTGCAACACTTAGTATATCAGCTTCCGTTCTCTTTATGGGAGGGAGGTTAGTTGCAAACTCGCCAGTCACTCTGTGTGTGTGTGTGTGTGTCTGTGTGTGGAGTGAAAATAAAAACGAACAAAAGAAAAAGAGGAAAAAGGCAAACAGATGTGGATTTTTAGAGATCGGCATAAGACAGAGGGATTTTATTCATTGTATTGTCATCTTTTGGGGGTGAGGGGTGGTGGGTAGCAAACTGCTGCTTGTGTATAAAGCACGAGTTTCGTACATACTCATTTCATTTTTTCCTTTCTTTCTTTTTCCAGTTGGCCCTGTAAGAACCCTTCTGTTATTTTCCTTTAATACTGAGGCGAAAAACAGGTGTCATAATGATAGTTTCCTATTAGCCTGAAATAACCTATCGTTTTTTTTCAATTGATCTTAATAACCAACAGTCAAAGGGAGACAAACCGCTGGTAGCTGCGATCTGCAAGACCTTCCTAGGCCGACGCGCACTGTGTTTTGATTTTCTGACTGCAAAGAACGAGAGAGTGAATAAAGAATAAAACGACGGCAAAAAAAAGCTCGGGGGAGGCGCACAGACAGACATGTCTATTAATTAAGTGTACGTCAAAGATAAGGGGTCTCAGGTGATCGGAAAAATCTTTACTGATAAGTAGAAAAGCATATAAAATATTATGAATTGCATAGGTAGATTACTTATGAGTACACTCGGGATTTAAATGTCCACTACCTCCAAAGGAGCAACGGCGGATGGCATGGAGAACAAATACAGAAATTCACACTGAACAGAACGTGACGTGTATAGAACTCTTTGCGGATTACTAGATCGTAATACGTCGCTGCCAAAATATGATGAAATACTTGTCTTTTCACGTTAGCTTAGTGCTTTGATGTAACACAAAGTACACATGTTCGCAAACTTGTGCTCTCTCTCTCTCTCTGATTGTGTGTGTGTGTGTGTGGTGTGTGTGTGTGTGTGTGTGTGTGTGTGTGTGTGTGTTCTCGACAGTGTTGACCTTGGGCATGTCAAACTTACTTATCTAACTAGGTAGCTAGCTTTTCGGACTCGAGGAATTCATAGCCTGCACTTATAACCCCCCCCCCCCCAACACACACACAAAATTGTTCAACATATCTGTCTATCTAGCTAGACTATCTATCTACATATTATATATCTATATATCTATCTATGAATATATATATATATATAGAGAGAGAGAGAGAGAGAGAGAGAGAGAGAGAGAGAGAGAGAGAGAGAAATGAAATAAAATTAAATGAAATCTTTATTCCATTAAGGCCAAGGCCCTCTTTGGAAGAGGGGAACAAAAACAAATACATATAAACACAGAGAGAGAGAGAGAGAGAGAGAGAGAGAGAGAGAGAGAGAGAGAGAAAAGAGACAGAGAGATATAAAGGTCTCTCATAATACCAGAGGGCGGAGGCTGACAGAGCGGATAAGGCAGACAGCAGGATAACAAGGCACATAGAATTAAGTTATGACACTAGGCTCGACAGAAATCAGTTTATGTCATTTTCAGTGATTGTTCGTACGCCTGTGTTTGTGTGTGTGCCAGCCTATGTGCCGCGTGTGTGCGCGTGCATGCACATACTCACCGTGCACCCAGGTGGTGCAGGTATGAAAAATGCAGAAATGGAGGAGACCTGCCTCCGATGCTGTGTTCAGCTCCAAGTTGTTCAAGATGTCACAAAATTGTTTTCGGGCTTATCAAGTGTGTTTACCATGTGTGATAGCCATCCGCAGCAGGTCTGAACTGGAGTGCCGTATTTGTATTTATGATGTGTGAGTGTGTATGTACATCAGAGTGAGAGTGAGAGAGAGAGAGACAGACAGAGAGAGAGAGAGAGACAGAGACAGAGAGAGAGAGAGAGAGAGAGAGAGAGAGAGAGAGGAATTGAAACTAAAGAATAAATTGCATTGATTTTTTCTGTACAAGGTGAAAAAAAATGCATGTTGCTTACCATCTGGTTGTACCTAATTTCATGACTGCAATTTGTAAGACACACTCTGATTTAGCATTTCGGACTTATGTTGGTGTGCACACACCAATGCTTTTACATATGCAACAAAGGAGCATCCATTTGGCATAGGCGGGGTGTGCACACACCAATGCTTTTACCTAGCAACAAAGGAGCATCCATTTTGGCATAGCGGGTGTGCACACACCAATGCTTTTAACGCTGGCAACAAAGGAGCATCCATTTTGGCATAGCATGGGTGTGCACACACCTATGCTTTCACACCGGCAACAAAGGAGCATCCATTTCGGCATAGCATGGGTGTGCACACACCTATGCTTTCACACCGGCAACAAAGGAGCATCCATTTTGGCGTAATGTGGGTGTGCACACACCAATGCTTTTACACAGGCAACAAAGGAGCACCCATTTTGGCATAACGTGGGCGTGCACACACCAATGCTTTTACATAGGCAACAAAGGAGCATCCATTTTGGCATAGCGTGGATGTGCACACACCGATACTTCTGAAACCAAGCATGTCTGTTGTGTTTTGTTAGTTTCTTTTTTAGTTTTTTTTCACCCCTCCATGGATGCACTGCAATGAACAGTCAAACATACTGTACAGTCGAACATCTTCAGATATATCATCAGAATCACTGACAAGTCAATAGTGGCCATTTTACGGATGAAGAAGAAGACGATGAGTAGGCTGTGGTGGCCTGCATGTGTGTCTCTTTCTGTCAGAGGTATTGCTGACTGGGGCTGTACTACGTTTCATACAGTGTGCGTATCACAAGGTTCTGTGTGTGAACGCACGCATAACATCTTGCACACACGTAAAATCCCATCACTAACTTTCGTAAGAGAAGGCCAGTTTGGCCGTTGGTATGGATGACACATTACACATAGCATGCACCCTGCATGAGAAATGAAAGAATGAAGGAAGTAAGGAAACTGAGTGAATGATATTGACAGGATGACATCAGAAATGAGTGAATAAAGCGCAAGCAGGCAGCTCTTCAGTCGGCACTACCCAGGTAGGCAGCCTGTTGCGTACATGAGAATGTGGATTGTCAGAGCCTAGAACCTTTGGCAAGGCGCTTTAGAATGCTATGTTATTATTCTCATTATTATTATTATCATTATTATCACTGTTGTCAGCATTATGACACTGCTTTTGTGTCGTCCAGTAGACTTACCACACAAAATGCGGTCTGAACACAAACGGTTTTTATGACTCACATTAACCACTGAGGAAATCTGAAAAGGACTCTTTGTGCACAGTTTGATTTCATTTTCAGTCTTTATTCAGTTTTTGTTAAAAAAGATATATGAAAAAGTTTTCGTTTAGTGCGCTCTTCCCTTCTATAACTTTTTTATGAGCATTATTGCTCCGACACCATTCCTTTTCTCCCCTGTACATAACCAAACCCATGTTCACTTTATTGTATTCCCATCACAAACAGTCCACAGGGGGCCATAAACATCAGGTAGCCATGAGGAAACTTGCCAGAGGGGACACTGCCGAGCTGCTTTGGTGGTATTCATTGGGGATTGTTTTGAAAGTATTGTATGACTTAACTGTCACAACAGATTTCTTTGAATGAAATTCAGGCAGCTCTTCCCATGGAGAGTATGTTGCACTTATAAAGTGCCACCCACATGCCTCTCTGTGTATGAAAAAACGACAGGCTCAATTTTGGTCCAAAGACTTCAACATTGTAAGATATTACAAACAAATCTGCAAGTCCTAGCTACATCAAATTTCGTAACTATTACTGACATATCTTAAACATATCTTAAATAAATGTTATTGAACAGCCAAGAGAAACGTGGACAAACGAGTCACAAGACAAAACATGATGCGTTTTGACCTCTTAGGTCATCTTCAGGCGAGTTATCACTTAGCTTTGATCTCTTCAGCACAAGGTCAACGCCTACCTTGTGCTGAAGAGATCAAAGCTAAGTGATAACTCGTTCATTTTCGTTGTCCTATTTGTTTGTGTCTTGCCTGAAGAAGACCTAAGAGGTCGAAACGCATCGTGTTTTGTCTTGTGACTCGTTTGTCCACGTTTCTCTTGGCGGTTCGCTGACATTTATTTAAGATTTTTTTTATTTCCGCCTGCAGTCGTCTCACTTTGCAACTAGACCTATTACTGACAAAGTTTGGAAGTTAATCAGTTCGCGTAAATCTGTTCTGTAACCTGTGCAATGCTCAGGTGCAGGTCTGTAGGGCTACTCAGCAGTGCCCAAACAGAAGGGTTGTACAAGTTAAGGTCCAGTGGAAAGGGGTAGGAAAACACCCACCCCTTCAGAGACTCAAACCCCAGACTAGGGAATCTCTGGTTTCACAGGCTTGTGGGTTACCAACCGGCCATCTTGTTGAACCTATCAAATCGGTCAGCGATTTGTATGAATGACACCCAAGTTCTTATACCTTTTCCTCTTTATTATCATATTAGACACCCCTCATGGGACCTCTGTTAATGGCTAGGCTATACCAAACATGACGTGACCTTATCATCATCATCATTTTTTTTCATGATTTTGAGATTTTTTAAAACAGGTTTAGTATTCAGATGATTGTTATATAACATATAAATATGTGAAAAAGAATTAATGCTGTGCCAAAGGGTTCGAAATATGGTTGTGTAATTGTGAATAAACTCAAAAAGGAAAGTTAATCATGCTCTTGGACTTGTATTCCTGTGACAAAATTCAACAGGAAAAAATATCAGTGTGTGTGTGTGTGTGTGTGTGTGTGTGCGCGCGCGTGTGAGACAGAGAGAGAGAGAGAGTGTGTGTATGTGTCCCAGTGTGTGTGTGTGTGTGTGTGTGGTGTGTGTGTGTGTGTGTGTGTGTGTGTGTGTGTGTTGTGTGTGTGTGTGTCTGTGTGTGTATGTGTGTGTCTGTGTGTGTATGTGTGTGAGGAGAGGCAGGATGTACTAAAAGAAATCTACCCACAAGACATTAAAAAAAACTGTAACTGGTCAACAATATGTATGGATTTTTTTGTGTGCATATTTATGGTTACATAATAAGTGAAATGAAACCAAGTAAAAACAGACTTTAGATGATAACCAATTGAAAACAAAAGGCCACTTTTGGAAACCCATCTGACCATAAGGCACAAACATGTATATATGTATGCCTGCAGACACACATGCATGCACTTGTTTATCCATACTTGCACTCACACATATAAATGCACAAAACCACACATGTATATGCTCACATGCATCACAACAGTTAAAACACACTGAAACATGAGCATCGATGGAAATAAAAATGAAGATGTACACTGAAAAGAATCTGATTCCTGAATTCCACTTTAGCTCTCCTGGCTTTATGCTTTTTTCAGACCAGGGTTCTGAAGTAGGTATCACTGAATCGCTCACACTCTTGTCAGAATCAAACTGTTTGTGATCCACATGAGATTTCTCTAGAATACCTGAGGCTGTGGCTTAAGAAGTGCCATGAACCTTGCGCACTTGTTCTGCATGGTGTGTGCGTTCATGGCGTCGCAAGTGCGTGGAATCCAGGAAGGCAGCGTCACAGCTCTTGCATTTGAAGGGTTTGTCTCCAGTGTGGATGCGCCTGTGCACGGTCAGATGAGCAGACTGAGTGAAGCTTTTACCACAGTGCTGGCACCTGTAGGGACGATAGCCGCTGTGGGTGCGCAGGTGGATTTTAAGACGGGTGTTGTTGGTGAAGGCTGCTCCACAGCGCTCGCACTGGTAAGGTCGAACACCTGCCAGGTAAAGTGGAGGCATAAGTGTCCAGGACTGCATGTGACTTGATCAGATTATCAAAGTGTTTACTGTCAACTATGTCTGACAGGACTTTAGAATCAAACTAAATTCTGACCGACTCTCCATGAACGAAGGAATTGGGAGGCAAGACTATCAAGTTCAGACAAATAAAAAAGTGCTGATCTGGTAATCACATTGAAACATGTACATGCAACTCTGTACTTAATTCATTCTGAAATAGGTAGCCAGTGGCGTTTCTTTAAGAGAAGAGAACATGGCTGTTGACAATGTGACCTAGAAATAAGACAAGCAGAATTTTTTTAACCTTTTGTAAAGGTTGAAGTGTGTTTTGGGGACAGCCAGAGTAAGACATTGCAGTAGTGTGTGTGTGTGGTGTGTGTGTGGGTGTGTGTGTGTGTGTGGGTGTGTGTGGTGTGTGTGGTGTGTGTGTGGGTGTGTGTGGTGTGGTGTGTGTGTGTGTGTGTGTGTGTGTGTGTGTGTGTGTGTGTGTGTGTGTGTGTGTGTGTGTGCCTGCGCATGCGTGTGTGGGTGTGTGTGGGTGTGCGTACGTGTGTGCGCGCATGTGTTGGTGGGTGGGTAGGTGCTTGTGTAAAGTTTACTGATGTGAAATGTTTGTACATATGTTATTCTTTGTCAGCGCCTAGAACCTTTGGCAAGCTGCTTTACAAATGCTATGTTATTATTATCATTATTAATTCCGGGGACAATACTGTTCATGGTTAGGTGTGGTTTAGAAAGAAATATTGACACGAATAAGTAGACAAATCTTTGTTTTGGAACAGAGAAATATAGTGAATGCAATGACCTGTATTCAATATCATACTGCATTCCATTGTCTTGGTGTAGTGTTGTGTTGTGTAACGCTGCAGTGTTGTTTTTTGAGTGGTGCTGTGTATTGTACTGTGTTAGTGTATGATTCTGAACTGTACTGTACTACACTGCACAGAAGTGTGCCATACAGTTTTGCAGCTGAATTCTCTGCCATTAAAAATTTGTATAAAATTTCAACCATGTTGTACAGTCACTCGTTCTTTTTTTTTTTTTTAATGCATTATTCAGGTTGTTCCGCCCATCATTACATTGAAGGTATATTTGTGTGTGCTTTTCCTACCTGTGTGATCATTTTTTGTTGTTGAGAAAGGTTGTTTTAGTAAAGTAATAGATGCAACTGAGTTTTGAGTACAGAATTTCAAAGAGAGACCCATGGACAAATGGAAGAATAAAGGGGCCTACCTGTCAAAACACACACACACACACACACACACACACACACACGCCAAAATACACACACACCAAGATACACACACACACACACACACACACACACACACACACACACACACACACACCAATACAAATTTTAAAAAAATAAGCAAAAGTAAATAGTATGCAAAATAAAATAAAAAAACCAGTGCACAAGAGCAATAATCAATAATGAATGCATCAAATGAAATGAAATAAAACAAAAATCTTGCTCAATTCCCCTCTTCGTCCTTTGCAAAATCTACTGGAGTCCGATTCCATCCTCCCCCCAACCTTTTTTTTTTTTGTCCCTGGATCACAAACGCTTTGGACAACTTGATCAGGCCTAGCAAATGATAACATTTATGAACCTCCAGTAGCTCATGGGAATCCCAAGTCTCGCATCCTAGACAGAACCCTCCAGTTGCAGATCAGTGGCCACTAACCTGTGTGCTTTCTCATGTGGATGGTGAGTTTGGTGCTCTGGGTAAAGGCAGAGGGACACAGTTCACACCTGTAGCGCTTCTCACCGCTGTGCTTTACCATGTGCTGCTTTAGGACTGATCTGACGGCAAACGCCGCACCACACTGTTCACAAATAAAGGGCTTATGCCCAGTGTGGGAACGCATATGAACGCTCAAACTGTGTGCATGGGCAAATCGGACCCCACAGGAGTTGCATATGAAGGGTTTTTCACCTGCAACAGTTATCATTTTTATGATTGAGACATTAAGAGTGATAGTTAAAAAAACACAAGATTCTGCACACAAATATGTTTACATCACCTGCACGCACACACACACACACACATGCACGCACACACGCGCGCGCACACACACACACACACACACACACACACACACACACACACACACACACACAACACACATGCGCGCCACACACACACACACATACACCCACACAAAACACACACTCATATGCACATGCTCTCTCTCTCTCTCTCTCTCTCTCTCTCTCTCTCTTTCTCTCCAACCACCTGAAACCAAATTATTCTCAGTTTAATGTTTGAAGTGTTCTGGATTCACACACTTTCATCCCCACATGTACAAACACACCTGCAATAAAATGAGAAAAAAAATTCTCTTCACAAAATTAAAAAAAAACAGGCAACACCTCCACCCCGAATCCAAAAACAACAAACTCTTTTTAAAATTAACCCAATGTATTTCCATGTTTCATGGCTATGTGAGAAAAAAAAAAAATTTCCATGTGTGTAAAACACTACAGCTTATCCAACAACTGATATCCACACGACAAAAACAGAAATGTTAATAGTTAATTTAAAGGTACGAAATTATCTGTAAACATTAACTTGAAAAAGCTCACCAATGGGGACACATGGACACACATAAAACAACTACAATGAGAGATGGTTATGAGACACATAAAACAAGAACAATAACCGATGATATTGAGAAGTGTGGGAGATATGAGCCGCACACACCAAACACACATGCAGAGACATCTCATTCTTATGAACATCTTGTTTCCAAGGAAACAATATACAAATGTGGGATTCTCCATCCCCTTTCCTCCCTGTCCAGGGTTTTTTTTTAATCTCTGTTCATTCAATCCTAAATCAGCAGTATGTAATTGTTGTCATATTCCCTACTCTTGTTCACAGTAACTGTGTCAACACTGAATATGTCTTAGGGTATGTTACAGTGAATATTACTTGTCAGCACAATGAGGACAGACTCCTTCACAAGTAGGAGTTAACACACTCTGTGACTTAAGCGTAATGTGAGTCTCCTCAAGGGAGAGTAAAGGCCACTAAGCTGAAGAGTGGTGTGACTCTCCTCGGATATGAGTAATGGAATTTTACATATAGTTTAGAGCAATAATTGTATACAATCTCAATAATATGAACCTCTGCAAAGAGGTAGTAGGTTCAATCAAATAAAAACATACAAGCACTGGTTTAAATCAATAGATTTTATTACTGTCTACCCTTTTTTTTTCTAGAAAAAAAAATGGTTAGGACAAAAAAAATCAATACTGCATTAGTCCCGTGAAGCCATGTATGGACTTACTTACGAGACACAGGTTCATAACAACCAACAAAGCTGTCAGGTAAAATGTTTGCACCATTCATAAGTGGACGGGAGAGGCCGGGAGGGGCCAATCACGGTCTAGGTGTAACGGTGGAGGTGTAAAAGAAGGGGGGCTTCGGGGCTTTGCTTGCCCGCTTAGCTTTAAGAGAAGCCGTTGCTTCCCGGCGCCAACACAGATTGTACTGACAGTCTTCTCCTGCAGACCACCTCCTCACCTCGCAACAGTCCCCAGCTGCAGGTGATGTAGCAGACACTAAGGTGCAAGATCTGTAGACTTACAAGTGACTTCTACAGACCTTCCCCAAATTTGTGTTACCACCCATCACCGAGTGGACTCAGATTTAAAAAAAAAAGATGCAGGCTAGGCTGCCAGCTGGGCAGGCACCTCCTCCAAAGATCAATACATCTGTTATACAGCAAACAGATCTGTCTGTCCATCAGGCAGACTGCTCCACTTTGCCCAAATACAATACTCCCCATAACTACTGTTTTGACTTACTGTTGCAACATAAATAACAAAATGATACTCATCCAGTCCTGCAGTTTCACTAATCTTTATGAAAGCAAAAATGCCCAGTAGTTTCCATATCACAAGGCACCTATACCATTACTGCTAAAAGTAAGTGCTATTTCTCAGTAATCTTAATTCAAACAACCACAGCAATCACAAAGCCAATATAAAAATCACAAGCCATTATTTCCTCAGAAAGAAAGGAATCGGAGGAGAAAATTCAGATACCTTGTTAGGCTTTCCGTGAATTCTACCTCGCTCCAATGGAGCTTTTCAGCCAGACCCCAGCCAGCAAACCAAAGACTCCTTGTCGCTAATACGATGCACTGCCCTAGTCCACTACTGGAATAACTGGAACAAAGTTTGGTCCACAATGGACCCAGTGTCACACACAGACACTTAATGATCAAGCTGCAGGGCCCTCACACTACCTAGCAAAATACTAAATGAAGGCACTGCACTGTACAGTAAGTCTCTTCTGGCTTCAAATATGAGTACAGATCAAACTCTCTGCAGACCGGTCTCCACATTGACTATAGATGCACAGCAACCAAACAGTTTCGATCCCCAATTGGAACAAACCAGCCCCATTCCTGTTTCACTTGAAGAAAGTAAGACTTGAAAAATTTGTCAGAATGATTAGTCTGGCCACAGACCAGATGTCTGCCTGAAATTACCATGTCCCTCTCTCTAGAAGAGTCCACTCTGAACGTTTGCTGGCAAAATGTCAAAAGAAACAAACACACAAACAAAATAGAAGGGAGATGGACCTGTGCCCCTATTCAAATTTCATCAATAGGAATGTCCACCTGACATTTTTTACCATGACGACACTACTTTCACACAGAATTGATAGAAATCAATAGCTAAAAACAAATAAATGAAAGCACGCAATATGATGATTGCTACAAATAAAAGATGGGAGAGAATAGGGGGCCGGAATAGCTCAGTGGTAGAGTGCTGGACTAGTAATCTTGGTGATCCTAGGGTTGAGGGTTCGCATCTCCGCCCAGCCGTTTCGATACAGGGGGATTTTTCCCTCGGACTTAACACTGGTTCTGAATCGATTTCCCATACAGTCCTTTGAATGAGACTATAAACTGAGGTTCCGAGTGTGAACGCACACATAACATCTTGCATACATGTAAAATCCCGTCACCAACTTTGGGAAGAGAAGGCCAGTTTGGCCGTTTGTATGGATGACACATTACACTTAGCATGCACCTTCCCCAAAGTTGGAGTATGGCTGCTTTAATGGCAGGATAAAAAACAGTCATACACACAAAACTCCACTCCCTTTGTTGGGTAGACGGGATTAATCCTTGCCTGTCTGTACAGGGAGTGTCCACAGGAGTATCAGCCTGCGTACGCGGAAGAAAAAAGTAAAAAAAAAAAAAAAGGGAGAGAATACATGACAGAGATGGCCTAGAATGTGACAGTCATACCTGTATGTTTTCGCATATGCACCTTCAAGGAAGCAGCACGTGTAAAGGTGGCGCCACAAACTGAACATACAAATGACTCCTCTCTCTTCCTTCTTCTCTGCTGCTTTTCCTGTTTTACAGCAAATCAAAGTCACAATGCATGCTATGATTTCTCTTCACAACCAGCTTCAGCACTGTAAACTAGTATGCACTGGATAAGGATGAGGGATGAGGAGTGGGCGGTGGTAGGAAGGGATGGGTGTTCATAATTCAGTCACGTAAAGGTTCAGGAACTACAAGATTTTTTGCTGTTGCTAATTTTTCTTTTTTTTCCCTCCAAACAAATGTTCAATAAATGAAGTGAATGAAGTATTTGATGAATTATACAAATCTCATAGCAAAACTGTTACAGAGAGAAAAAAAACACACACAAAAATGTGAGAATAAATCAGAATATCTGTTTTTTTGTAACTGTTACTTTGATAAGATAAATGAACATCAGTATCAATATTCTGAGAACAATTTCAAATCTCAACATAAAAATAATTATACTACTTCTGTTAAAAGAAAACTACAAAAACAAACACACAAACAAACAAAAAATCCCTCTTGAGCAAGCTACATCAATGCTACATGCAGGTCAAGCGCTGATGTCTAAGAATTCACATCACAGTAACTTAACCTCTGCTACGCTTCCTGGGTCACCCATGACCCAGAAACGAAATAACAATCTATCAAACCACTTAAATATTTTCTCATTGAAATACAGGTATTTGTCAAAAGCCCAGTTAATCGTCTGTCAACTGGGTTTTGGTGTATACGCATGAAAAGGGAAAAGAACTCATCAGATCCATTTGAACACCACATTTCCGATGATGTGGGTTGTGGAGGACCAACACTTTAAAGAGCAGAAATCAGACACAGCAGCACAATGAGCGGGGCTCGTGGGTGATCCGCATTGCTGGTTAGGATATAACCTCTTCAGGACTCTTTACCAAGTGTGAATCGTGTACAATTCACCTCCTCTAAAAAGGGATGAACATGGTAAAAACACACAGTAAAGTCTCTGTCAACTGTATGGATCATGGGTGACCCAGATCGTCACAAATGAGCTGTCAAAAGCAAAGTGGTTGAAGGTGTATTAGCGCATGCACAAACACTGCTACACACACACACATACACATGTACACACACTTACCCACACATACACATGCAAGCACACATGCAAATACACAGTCAAACACAAACCAAACTTTAGAAAGAGAGGGGGATAGTTACATCCAAGGACATAGACAAACAAAGTAGAGGACAAGACACAATGCATTTCGACCTCTTGGCTCTTCTTCAGGCAAAAACAAACAACATTTAGGACAGTGAAAATGAAGAACAAGAAACCACTTATCTTCTCATAGTCGGCGCATGATAAAAAAAACAAACTTCTTCCTTCTTTTTTTTTCTTGGATCATGCGCCGAATATGAGATGATAGGTGATTTTTTTGTTCTTCATTTTCACTGTCCTAAATGTTACTTGCTTTTGCCTGAAGAAGACCCAAAAGGTTGAAATGCATTGTGTCTTGTCCTGTACTTTGTCTATGTCCTTGGCGGTAACTAACCCCCTCTCTTTCTAAATTTTGCTTCATTTTCCGCCCTCAGTCACTCCGTTTTGAAACAAACCAAACTGTTTGATTTATGACAGCCTTCCCAAATTTACAACAAACTGTGTGTGACACACAAATAAATGTTACAAAGAAACAAACAAACAAAAAGAACAGATAAGCCTAAAAAATTATTTAAGTCAAAATCATTAGAGCAATGTTCATCCCCACATACTAATGAAAACACTCACTCGATGTGTATTTTGAAAAGGAGTTTTCTGCAACTTTTGTTGGCTCTGTTCATCTTGGACTTGTTGTTTCACCTCTTTGTTCTCTGCCTGGGCAACGGTTGACTGGCAAAGTGAGCGCGGCCATGAATCACACGTGGCACACGACAGCAGTGAATGACATACACTGCATTGTGCAGCTGTCTGCTGATCACTGACGTAGGTTTTCTCAAAACTGGAACACACAAGAATTCAAAATTTTAACATTATCATGGACCTTTCTGCGGCGGAAATTTGGTCTGTTTAGCACAAGTAAGCTGAGTAGGGGGGAAAATATGTAAGCAGTATGTAAAACATGAAAGGCTCAAATCTCACAAAAACCTCTGAAAACTCATTTCTATTACACAATATGTCATGATTTGGGTGCAAATGAAACAGACATTACATGCATTGCATTTAATTCTAAATTGTACAATGATTTGGACTGCATAGCATTACATGACATAATGCTTTGTGTGAAAGGCTGGCACAAAGTGACTGAAAGTACCATAAATTATACATCCATGATGCAACAACAATCATAAAGTGATGGGGATATAATTTGGAATTCAGTTTTAGGAGTTTAAGAAAAAAGGAAAAACATTTACTGTGTATAAAACCCATGTTGACCATATAACATAGCATATATGTATGTATAGATAAATGGATAGATAGATTCTTTCTTTATTTATTCATTGATTACCTATCTGTCTATCTATCTATCTTTTTATATCTATATCTATACCTCTTTTGAGAGTGAGAGAAAGCGAGAGAGAGACAGAGAGAGAAGAAGAAGGAGAAAATCCTGGAGGGAGTGTGGGGGGAGGGGGGGAGGGAAAAAAAGGTATTTACTGAAGCAGCAAGAAGCAGGCAATTTCTGTGTCGTTCATCAAGCCGCATGTTTGACCCACATGGCGCCACCGTTGAAAAGCATCGAAGTCGAAGTTCAGCTCCCATACTCCCTTATTGTATTGTTGTAGTCTGGTCAAATGCACGAGATTTTCTTCAACAAGTTGACTGTTCGAAGACTGCTGATCAGAGACCATGTAACAATACATCAGAACACAGATATGCATACACACACACACACACACACACACACACACACACACACACACACACACACAGAGATGAATGCAGACAGATAGATAGATAGACGATATATATATATATATATATATAAACACAAAGCTGAAAATTTCAAATACAACCACATCAGCTTGTTGAACTTAATTCATCTTCTTTTCTTTTGGATATATACATATGAAGAGAGAGAGAGAGAGAGAGAGAGAGAGAGAGAGAGAGAGGGAGAGATGTATACGTATATATGTACACATGCCCTCTACACACACTTGCAAGCAAAAACACACACACATGCATGCACGCATGCACACACGCACGCACATGCACACACACACATATACACACTCACGCACACACTGAAGATGCCTAGAAACTATACAAATATGCATGCATCTTTCTTTTTTTGAAGAAGAAGAAGAGGGAAAATTTTCCTTCTTGTGTGTGTGTGTGTGTGTGTGTGTGTGTGCTCTTTTATGTGTATGTTCTTTCATCCTCTAAAGCTTCATTTTACCTGCATGGTAACATCCATTGCATCTAAGTTAAAGCTGTTGCTTCCTTCAGCTGCTGTGTTGGTAGATAACACTACTATGTCCCTCTGGCAATTACTCCATCACATCCTTCGGGATACATTTTGCCTGCACACAAACCAAGTAACTGTATAAACACCTCTGTCAAAACCTAATTGTAGAAATGGTATAAAGAACAATAAATATGATTTAAGCAATAGATATAATTTTGCTCCTTTCATGAGCTTCATGATCAGAGAGGGGCTATAGTTCTCTCGATGACTGACATTTCACTCAATCCACCATTAGCATTGTAGAGTAATTGCCAGTCTGTTGTCATTACAGCTAAAATTCTACAATAAGAATTCCACACAGAAAAAAGAGAGAGGATGGTATATGGATATTTTTTTAACTGTTGGTGTTGTTTTGTTGCTTTTTTGTTGTTTTCAAGAGCAAATTATGTCTTATTAATCTCAAGCATCTAAACATAACAGACGGTAAATGTGCAAACATAACACACACACACACACACACACACACACACACACACACGCACACACATACACACACACAAACTTTGCACTCATTTGGTACTACATTCACTGAGACAAATCCTGGGAGTACCCGTTTCAATATGTATTAGTAAGGAACTAGCAACAATTAAAAGGCTGCCTCTAAGTTTTCTGCCCTGTATGCATCCCATTCCTATTGCAAACGATTATATGTTGTAGTGAACGCATAGCATATGCCTATACATAATCTTCTATTCAACAGGCCTCCTCATTAAATTCTTAAAATCAAGGTAATAATTTTGTATATACATATCCATCCTTAAGATCTTTGATAGCATCAGCATTTCTAAACTCTAAATGAAGCAAGTTCTATCTCTGTGCAAATCTATTTTTGTGTACATTTTCTCCTTTGTTTTGTACAAGAGCATAAAAAATCTTTTTTAATGACTATTTCCGGCTTTATCATGGGCACCTTGAGCACACACCTTTTCAGGGTCAATGGCGTCCAACATATTGAAAAAATTTTTGACTAAAGGAAGCTTAGTGTTAGTCTCCCATGAACTGTCTTCCTTTCTTGAGTGTGTTAATACACTCTTTGCTCAGTACTCCCTCTGCACAATATTCCACCTGTTTGTCGCTGCTTGATATTCCCTCTGCTTCATATTCACTCTACTTGATATTTCTCTGGTTCAATACCCAAGTCACCCACAATAGAAAAGAAGTCCTTGTTCTAGGGGAGGAGGTGTGAATTAGTCATTCTCCTACCACCATCTGAGACCACACACACACACACACACCATAGACAATCTGGGAGAGTAATCTATAGCAGGAAAATATTGAACAAAGGTGTATCAGAGCAGGTGGATCATACCAGGGGGGTTTAAGCTGAACTCCCTCCTCTCAGATATACTTTATTCTTTAGAAATAATTCACATTAGAACTGAATAACGAGACCGTAATTCTTTTATTGGCCGTTTTCAAAAAGGACCCAATTGATTTTCAAATTGAACATAAAAAAAGTATTTGTGTCTGATAAACTGCAACTGAATATATTTGAAAACAAAACAAAACTGCAAGAGTAAAAAATATTTTGCTTTGATCTCTCTCTCTCTCCCTCTCTCTCGTGTTGACTAGGCTATTGTTTCCCTTTCACCGCTTCCGGGTCTCTGAAATGCAATTTCGGTTGCTCAATTTGCTGCAGGCATTTCAGTCAACCATTTCTTGACTTGACTTGACTTGTTCGACGATTGAGACCTTTGAGGTCTGTTCATAGATCCTCTTATAACTCATCACTCAGTGACTGTCATGAGTGGTTTGCAAGACCGTGTGAACTGGTTTATACATTTTGGCTCGTACAGGCTGGGTAGGTGCCTGTCGCGGTCAAATTCGTTGCACGGTCAAAAAGAAATTATTGTCCACCTCAATGATTTGACCCAAATTCTCCATGCTGATTGCAATCAGCTGACACAGACTTACGTCGATCTGCCGCTCAGTAACACTCAATGATTGTACATTGTGTTGACAAGGTAAGATGCTGCAGCCATGCCGCTGTAGCAGACGCCCGAAATGACGTATTTGCATGTTTATTTTCGTATCCCCCCAAATAAGAAAAGGCTGGGGAAAAAAAAAAAAAAACAGCATGATTTGCCGAAAATTCCCTCTCTGTCATCATAACTGACTCTTTCAATCACAATTTCTTCAATTATTTCTTATTTGATTCAAAGTTGTTTTTTTGTTTTTTTTAAGACCCATTTTTGCCTTCACCTAAAATCAAAACAAACTCGACAGGAAGTAACGTCATCAGATGGTCACGTCTGCAGATGGTGCTTGATGCGAATGATGCAGCCGCATGCCGCTACATCGCTTATGCATGTTTGTAATGGGTTGAAGAACCTAGGATCTAACTAGATCAGGTAAACGCACACATACCGGCAGTGAGATTTTACAAATATTTCTGACAAATGTACAACATTCATCTTGCCACTGAGCCCGCATCAACGCAACTTGGCAATGACAATGATTGAATAGAAGATCATGAGAGGGAAAGAACTGAGACCTGAGAAGAATCGGCGACAGGCCTAAAGGCCTGCCTGTATTTGGAGCCGACTCAACTATACTATACTATACTAAGATATTTCTGCTAATAGCATAATCTCACAGTGACAGTCGCTGTATTCGTTAGTAGTTCTGAGCCGTAGTTCTGCTGTTCATCATGCTTGGCTCGCATCAGCTGACTTGGGTCTGCGCTGTTTCTGTTATAATATTGACCATATTGTTTGTAAAGTCACACACACACACACACACACACACACACACACCTCTTTCACCTGTCCCTGAGTCTTGAAGACCGTAGGGGTGCTACAGAACACCTCGCAACCAGCTCCTTCCGCTCCACCCGGTTTTCAGACGCGCTTATAAATTGCTGAGCATGAGGCCAGTCCATGCACTGATCTTGTCCACCCATATCTTTCTCTGTCTTCCTCTCCTGCCTCCTTGCAGTGTTCCTTGTAGAATGGTTTAGCAAGTCCCATTGATCTTGATTCATGACCGTACCATCTCATTTTCTTTCTTTTCGTTGTGAACGACAGGTCTTTGCATGGTCCAATGGCTTGCCTTACTCTGGTATGGACCTCCAAGTTGGTAATGTGGTCTTTGTATGAGATGTCAAGGATTTTGCTGAAGCATTTCATCTCTAATGCCTGAATCCTCCTCTCAAGTTAGCTGTCAGAGTCCATGTCTCACAGGTGTAGAGAAATATGGCAATGACCATGGAACACTTCAGTCTGATCTTGGAACTGATAGCACTTGATGTTTCAGTGTCATTCAAGGTGGGTCTTAGTCTGGCTAGTGCTGCTGTTGTTTGCGCAGCTGTGGAGAACGCTTCAGGTTTTGATCCCATAACTGAAGCAATTGCAGCAAGGTACCTGAAGCTCTGAACTGTCTAGACTTTTTTCCCTTGAAAGTGATGTTAGCGCTGATGCTGGTGGTGTTGTTAATCATAAGTTTTGTCTTTTAGGCGCTGATCTCCATGCCAAATGCTGCAGAACATTTGTCAAGATGTTCTGCTTGGTTGGCTAGTTCCTGATCTGCTAGCCCGTCAGTATCAAGGGCAAAGTGTAGGTTTGTAACTATTCTGCCACCAATGCTTACTGAGCCTTGATAAGTTGATGTCCCTCCAGTGCATCAGTAATAATTCTCTCAGGTAAATGTTGAAAAGAGTGGATGAGACTACAGCCTTGCCTCACTCCAACAGTTGTCTTGAACCAGTCTCCTATGGTGCCATTGAGGAAGACTGGGCTGGTGGTAGCTTTATCATAGAGACATTCTATGGTTCTGATCAGGACACACACACACAAACACACACACACACACACACACACACACACACACACACACACACACACTATGGTATGCATGGAGAAACAAAAGTCCAGGCTGCCTGATTCACTTTTCTCTGTCAGCAGAAGGTGGTGGGAGCTTCTTACCCTCTGCCTCTCACCACCCAGCATCAGAAAGCTGGCTTCCTTCGTTTTATTATTTGCGGACGGCAGAGTTCGCTTTCTCTCTTTCCAAGTTCACTGATGATACTCATGAATGATATGATATTTTTTTTATTGACTGTGACCCATTATCCATCCTCTGAAGTCAGATCTTGAACAGTGTCAAGAATATAAACTCATTTCATAAAAAAAGATAAGCACATTGTGAAAAAATTTTTTTTCATACTGTCTAAAGAGAGACAAGTTTCGTTAAAGTGTTTCTAACATTTGTAAATACAAACCTGAAATGTAGTATTGTGCTTTGCAAATTCATGGAGATAATGTTGCTTATGGTATATTTTTTATTTTTGGAAGGCAAAAACAATGAAATGAATTGGTCAGCTAGGCAGTAAGAACAAATGGCCAGGGATTCAGCTTGATGCAGTCTCGAAGGGATTGTGATTCATCGCTGTCTGCTCTCAACATGATTTCATTCATATTCCACAGGACTGTGCATTATCCATCTTATTAATGGTGACTTACTAATTAATGTTGATGATTTGTACAGAAGTAATAAACTATACCAATTGTTAATGATAGTTTTGACAAGGAACATACAGATGCCCCATAGCAATAGTGCATTAAAGCCAAATTTTCAGTGTACATAATGTTTGCTGCTTTTATCTCTCTTTGCATGTGTCTGTCTCTAACAGTGGAACCAGGTGCATGCCACTCACTCTTGACTCTTCCATACACAGTCACATTCAGCTTCATTCTATCATAGTCTCAAAACCAGCAGTCCACAAGGAGCAATCAATACCTGGTCAACATGAAGTAACCCTCCAGAAAAGGCACTGTGCTGCTACTAGTACTGCATTGCTTCAGTTGTGTTGAGTAGTGATTATTTTGATACAACGTAATGTAGGATACGACTAACTAATCCCCATTGCCCTTCTACCAACAGTAAATTTTAGAATGTGTGAATCCATCATGAGTAAGTGTCCGTGTTACCCATTCCATCCTACGATGGTCCTCATTAATAAGTAGACAAGAATACAATGCAAATGTGGAAAGGAAGTTAAAACAGGTTAACATGAGAGCAAATCACAAAAGACAACATAGGTTTGAGAATGTTATGATGTCACTGATGATCAGCAAGGGGATGAGGATGATAAATGGAATGCTTTGGATTCCCTTGACAGTTTGACACTCCATGACAGAGCTGCACAGTGCTCTTTTGTTATAATAACATGAGTCGGGCTAGAGAGATCTAAACAAAGCAGCATTGAAAGGACTTTGAGTGGTTCGCTAGGTTAATTATAACAACACCGAAAATAAAACAGAAAGATAAAGACACCAGCAGCACTGGTCATTTTGAACAGCTCCTTCATAGGTGCATTCATTGAAACAATAACAGCTCCTTCAGAGGTGCATTCATTGAAACAGTCAAGTGAATTAATCTATGACTCCAGTTTTCCCATATTGGGCCCATAATACATTCCACAACAGGACAGAGTCCAGCTATCTTAGATAAAAAAAAAAAAAAAGGACTCTCAAATGCATATCACTGTACCTCTTTGTCCTCATCTGTCTTCCTGCTTATTTCTCTATCTTTCAGTTTATCTGTCTGCCAGTGTACCTTATCTGTCAATCAATGCCTTCAGTGGAATTCTTTCACTCAACTGCCAACTGTGACATTATTATTCCCCCCCCCCCCCCCTCTCTCTCTCTCTCTCTCTCTCTCTCTCTCTTTCTGTCTCCCTCTCTCTGCATCTCTCCCACCCACCCTCGCTCCCTCCCTCCCTCTGACTTATGTTGATTGACTGAAGATTTATTTTGGTATTTTTTACTCAATTTTTATTCTGATTCTTTGTTTCAGATGATGCTCAACTTCTGTCCACCGCTAATGTCAACAGAGATGGCCAAAGTATTCCCAAGATATTGTGGTACTGGTACAGCAGTCGCAGACTGTTGTGTCAATCTCGTTTTCTAGTAAACTAAAGAAAGCATGGAGTCTGAACACAGTGGATGGATTATAGAGGAGGTTTTTCATATTCAGAATGCTTCAAAGGATGAGTTTCCTTCTTATGTGCAAGAGTATGAAAAAGAGGTTGATAACTTGGTGGAGGCCCTGAAAGAAGATGCTGGCAAAGATAGTACATCAGTTGTTGGAGGAGATCTTCCCTGCTCAGAAAGAACAGATGGTACTGCATGTATTCATGAACAGGGTAAAGATTCAGAGTGCTCAGTTCAAGTGAATGACAATTGTCATAGGCATGACTGCGGAGTAGATTCAGGTGCAACTGTTGCAGATGATCTTCATGTTGTGGACAGTGCTGGTAATCACATCAGTGATGGGCATGTGCAGACTCCATCAGATGTTGACCTTCCCAGCCTTATTCAGCCTGCTGTTCCACATGATGGCGAAGACTTGTATGCCTTGGATCATATAGAAAACAACACCTGTGACATGGTCCGTGAACCAGCTGATCATGCTTTCTCCGACAATGCCAGCGAGTTTACTGATCTTTCAGCCATAAATCCAGAGGCTAGTCACAGTATAGAGCAGGCCCAGGATGTCTCAGTCTCTCTGAGCAGTCCATCAAGATTGGATGATATTCTTTCTTTATCAGTCCATAATGAGTTGTCCTCTGACATTAACCTGTCTTCAGACATAAGCAGCCTGCAGACATTGTCAGACCTCTATACGTGTGGAGTTAATGGGGCAGAAGATCAGTTACCTCTCACAAGTTCTAATACCGGTCAAACTGGCCAAGGACACTCAGAAATATGTGATCTCTCAGAAGGATCAGTCACAGATCATTTCAGTTTAGAAAACAATATTGAAATTGTTCCTTGCAGTTCGTCTGAGGTGGAAGCTGAGATAATGCAGTTCAGTCAGTTATCTACAACGTCTTTTGTTCCAGCAGAAGACGCCCATAAAGAATCAGATTTGACAGTTCTCGACCCAGCATTATCCTCTGTGACAATCAAAGATGAACCTCAAGATACAGGCTATGAGCAAGCCTCAGCACAAAGTGAACAAATAACTCATCTTGGACAAAGCTCCATCCAACATTCAAAGTCCAGTGAAGTCTGTGACAGTAACAGGTCAAATATCATCACCACTGTCAACAAGGACGGCAAAAAGAAACGTGTGCGGATTGTGGTGGTCAAAGGGGAGTGGAGAAAGCCAAAGACAAAAAACAAAAACAAGAACTTGGCCACTGCTGTGAGACAAGGCACACAGCATATTGCACAAGATCAGTCCCAACCGCTATGTTTTACAGCCAGATCATCGTCAGGGTCTTCAGCAGTTCCCACTGCTCTTTTCCGCAATGTCCACATCAAGACTGAGCCAGTAGATACAGGCTACTGTAATAAACAGTCCACAAGAGACTCACAACAACCATCCATCACTTCAACTCATAATAGCACCAGCTCACAGCAAGACACAGATTCTGAATTAGCTACCACGTCACAACAAACTTTGTCTCAGACTCCGGTGACACAGACCGACACCAGTACTGGACCCTCAGCTGACTCTTCCAGCCTGCTTTCCAGGAGGGCAGATGAGGGGAAAGAAAGCAGTGAACAGGGACCAGCTTCCATGGACAGTACATCTGCTCCAGAGGCTGCTCTGGAGCTTGAAACAACCTCAGAGAAAATGGTGGTAAGCTTGGAGCTGGGCAGTTTCAATTGCTTATAGGCAATGTATTACTAGTCATTGCATAAAGTACAGATGGATGCTTTAACCCCATATACACACTCACAAACATGCATGAATTATAGTAATATACTGGAATTTCTTTGCCACTTTTGAAGTTTAGAGGATGAAGACAATATTATTAGGGGAGATAAAGCTGTGCGGTTTCCTTTCTGTGTGGTTTGATTTGAGTATATAATTACAATACTAGTTGTAGTAGAGACAGTGCATCAATCATTGTATGTGATAATGCAGCACTTGCACATATATATGAAAAAATAATTCATACACAATGCATGCACATTAGTAAAAAAAAAACAACAATAACACACACACACACAAAAAGACATTATTAAGTTTGCCATAGTTGTCACTCTTTAACTCTCTGGGTAAATTTTGAAAAGTCTTCAGTACCAAATGTGGCAAATGACATAAAACATTAAAAGGTAAAATGATTGTCAAGACAAACATGTCTGGTAGAAACAAACTCAAAGTCATACGTGAGTATTCAGTAAAGCATTCATTTTACAGAAGATGTGATTTGCACATTAATCTTTTAGTAATAGTTAAATCATCAGTGTTAGAAGTTGCTGTAGATTTAATTAGGCAAGAACTACTGACCAATGTTCCATCACCAAATGAAAGATCTGCACTGGTCCAGGGATGATTAATGGAGCGTGTTTGATTTTTTTTTCTTTTAACACAAAGCAGTTACAGTATACTCAAGAATTTATGTCTCATTTGCACCTACACTGTTGTCATTTTTCAGTCCACAATGTTGTGTGCGCTCATTGTGAGTCAGAATGAATAATATGGGAATGACTTCACTGACAGTACAGGTAAAATAAGATGGTGAAAAAGAATAAAAAGAAAGGAAAGAAGAAACTTTTCATTTGTAATGTACATCCTAGGAATTTTAATTATAGCAGTTATACAGTAGCAGATCATGTTTCAGTACAGAAAGTCCATTTCTCTTGTTTGCAGAAGCCTGGAATCCAGTCTTGCAGTGTCAGGTTGCAGCGGCTGCCATCAGACATTGTGACTGCAGGGATGGTGAATTTGAAGAATGACTCGCAGGTACAGGACTGTTTAACATATGTTTCAGACACTTTTTTAGTTTTCATCACTCTGTGACATCCTCAGATCCTGAAAATGATAGCAGCAGTGACCTGGATCTTTCAAATTGGATCAGTTGATACTTGTCCTGTTTTCAAAATGGATTATTAGATTTATTATGCATTTTATTTATTGTAGCTTTTTTTTTTGGGGGGGGGGGGGGGGGTGGTATCTGAGTACAAGTAAGATTTAGATTTCAAGTTTGGCATCAGTATTTGTTCTTGTTCAGAATAGTCAAAAGTCTCATGAAATACTAAGGAGATGCTGATAGTGAAATATGGCCAAATGAGAACTGCATTTGCGTAGTAGATCCCCAGCTGCCTAACTGATAGTCATGGAGACGAAATAGTAAACCAAGATCCTGTTGGAAGCATGCACTTACTGATCCCAAAGAAATATGTCAGTTGTCACTAGGAGGTTTACGTTAAAAAATTTTTTTTTTAAACAAAAAAAAACTGTACGAAAGACTCATTCTGTCAAGACATATAGGGATGAAGTAGGACATTACTACTGTCACAGCATGCTGTCTCATTTTCAGATCTCACTATGGAGATGTTTCGCTATGTCTATCTTAGGACAGAGTCCTAGCGAGCGGGTATGTCACAGAATTTACTGTGGTTGCAACTGTGTGTGAGGTTCAACCGAGAGTGGGGTCTGATCTTCACATTGAAAACAGCATGAGCAGGAGAGAACTGTTTGACCATGTTATTTTGAAAGGGGACCTTGGAATCTAAAATTTATGAACATATCTCGGCGCTTGTATGAGGTTGCCAAGAAGAACAAGTCATCAGCTTTTTCGATCGAGTGCCTTTCAGAATTCATTGTGGTTTCAGCTTTCTTGAAAACAAATCGAGCTTGCTCTATATAACGTAAGCTGTTCAGCATGCGCAGGGTTGCCACTTTCTGACCACATGTATCAATAGGAAGAATCTAGTGACTTGCTTGTTTGTCGCTTTTTATATGCTTATTATGATTTGTATAAAAAAAAATTAGATATTTTTCATATTTAACATTGTGAAATTCAAGATTTTGGTACAAAATTACCCAGATTATTAAATGAAAAACCTTGGGAAGGAGAAACTACAAAAGATGAAGCCCCTCATGCAAAGAAAAATATGAAAAATTACTCTTAACAAAGCCTTGGCACAAAGGTCAGTGCAGTTATTTGTACATCATTTGAAGAGATTTGGATCCTTAATGGTTTAACTCTAAATGTATTCTGATCCTTAGTGGCTTAACTCTAAAAGTATTAAAATCTGACACAGTTAAAAACAAAAGATCTATCTACAAGGCATTAAAATTTGAAGTCTTTGGACCTCAACTGTGTCTTCTACTTACAAACAGACGATAACTCGTAGGTTTGTTCTGAGCAAGCACTCTTACATCCATTGTAAGCAAGGACAGTAGGTAGCCCTTGGGTCCATTTTGATCAAGGACAGTTGCTCTTTGGTCCATTTTAAGCAAGGACGTTAACTCTTGGGACGATTATGAGCAAAGATGGAAGCTCTTGGGACCATTTTGCAATGATGGTAGCTTAGCAAAGGAGGTCAAAATGAGGCTTGCGCTGACTGTCAGTACAAACATGGGCATTTATTTCAATGTGATTTTCTGTGTGAGACTATTCTCAAGAATTTGAATGTCAAAGAGGCAGGTCAAAGTCCTGAATGGACAACAGACAACCTGGAGGACTGGACTGGTTCCTCTGCGCCGTTGTGCATGACTGAGGATAGATAACTGCATAGATTCTTAACTGCGCAAGTTACCATCACAGTTCTCCTGCAACCTGCTATTATGGCACTCAAAAAGAAGAAAATTTCTTATGTTTTCAGTAGCTGACTGGAATCTCAGTGTTGTGCTTTGTCAGCAGTGTTGTTGATGTGACCATATTGTTGTTGATGATAGTTGGAGATGATTTTTATTTTGTTCTGAAGAGGGGGGATCATTGCCTTTGAGAACACCATTTCTCACATTAACTCCTCATGTGGTTTTAATCTTTATTCAGCATAGCCCTCGGGTCATGACATTAGATATAAGATATGTTAACTAGTTGCAAACTGCGACTCGCCCAGGAAACGATGCTGTCATATATTCTGCACCAAGGCAATTATTGTCATTAGTAGGAAAACTAACAGGTACTTTCAATGTATTTTAGATCAGTAAAGGTACCACTAATCATCATTTAAGTGATTAGGCTGCAGTGCCAGCAATCTCTCCTCTGATGAATTGCTTCACGACAACTTGATTGCTCTCTGCAGATTGCAAGTGCCCATGCTGCAATAGAATAGAGCTTGATGCGGTTGTGTAAGTGGAGCAGAAATGCACGGCATGGGAATAATAGGACAAAGGAGGCACTGATGATGAGAGACCCAAAGGAAAAAAAATTGGTTTTTATATCTTTAACCCGAAGAGTGCCTATAAGCCGTCAGCTGACGCCAAAGTAAAAATGCTTTCCCAGTGCCTATGGGCCGTCCACTGACGTCATGCATTTTTCTTGAATTTTCATTCGTTACTATTTCTATTAACGGACTTAAATAGAGTGTGCGTAGTAAGCCTTATATGTCTGTAGTATTAAAATGATATGCAAATGACCACACGTGAGGGGAAAGCCCATTTATTCTCATCACTGACTGGATGACCAGCCAGCACTTCATCTCGCTTGCAAAGATGGCGGCGCTACCTTCGACAAGGGTAGCGACCAAATCAACGTATTTACACAGCTGAGCAGGCTCTGCAAATCATTTTTGACAAAGACAATAATCTTTTATTCAACAACTTACTCGAGCATGAAGGTGAGATGATGATTGTGATGGAATTGCTGACCGTGTTCGTCAGTTACTGAGTCGGGCTGTGTGACCTCAGTGTGTGTTCAGCTGACTGGTTTGCCAGCGTCGAACGAGCTCGCCTTGTGTGTACTCTGCACTGCGTGCCAGTGTCCAGTGATGTGATAGTCAGCGCAAGAGGGGAGCGTGGCCTGCTCGCGGCGTGACATGGGGCAGAAGAGAAGAGGAGGAGTGAAAGAGAGGGTTGAAGTCCAGCAAGGGGGCGTGGTGGGGGGAGGGGGGCGTGGTCGTGGACTGACCTGTCTGCATAGAGTGCGAGCGCCTTGACAGACTTCTAAACTGTTTTACTTTCATTTACGTGTGTAGTGTGACAATACAAACTTTATTTTCAACTTTTTTGCTTTGTGTTCTTTTTTGGATGTGAAGCTGTAGTGGTAAATACATATGTTTTTGATCGTGCAAAAAAATCTATCCAAATCTAAATGCCTAAATATTTTTTTATTATCAAAATTAAAACAAAAGAAGCCCAGATTCAAAATCTTCATTCAATTTCCTTCAAAAATCTTATATATTTCATTGTTATATCTTTTGTAGTTTCTGAGCTAGAATTTTTTGTTAATTATTACCCCCAAATCATTAGATTTCCCTGGCACTGGGAAAGCCTTTGTTTGTAACATTTTCAAGCAGCGAACGGGTTAAGTTTGTTAAAATGTTCTAGGGACTTGTAGTCTCCTAGCTTGTCTGTCATGGCCAGAGAGCAACAAAAAAAAAAAAGTTAAGTATTTCTGCCCAGTTTGACTTAATCAGATTATTTATGCTGTCTTTAAGTTTAAAGTGTTTAAAAAGGTCTAATCAAACTGCCTAATCTGAACTGCAATATACTTTTCTGTTCCCACAGATCTTGCAAGATGCAGCTGCCCGCTCCGTGACTTCCTCCCTTCGGAAGAATCTCTTCATGGCAAACGACCCTGGGAGTGCAGGCTCTGTGGTAAAGCCTACAAGACCAAATCGGCCATGACTCAGCATTACAAGATTCACAGTGGAGTACGGGAGCATGTGTGCACCATCTGCGGTGCAGATTTTGCGTACAAGAGTGTGCTGACGTCGCATTATCGATTTGTCCATTTGAAGGAGAAGCCCCATGAGTGCCCCGTATGTGGGAAATGTTTCAGCTGGTCATCGCACCTCACCACACACCTGAACAGACACTATGAGTACAAACCTTCCACCTGCCCTATCTGCAACAAACAGTTCAACAGCTTCTACATCAAGAAACACCTGGACACCCATTCTAATGCTAGGCCATTTCAATGTGCCGTTTGCAAGGCCAGATACAAATCAAAAAGGGGGCTGGAGGAACACAAGAAGGTTCATTCGGGCTTGAAGCCTTTCAAGTGTGACACATGCGGCCAGAAGTTCCCATACAGCAATTCCCTGGTTGTCCATATGCGAACACATACAGGGGAGCGGCCTTTTTCCTGCCCTAAATGCCCATCCACATTCACGCAGTCCACACACCTGAGGACGCACCTGAAAGGTGTACACAAGATAAAGAGTTTTCCAACTCGTGAAAGAAGAGAGCTGGTACAGAGGGTCTTTGCCAGACCACCACCCAGCATCACCAGAGACCGCTTTCAGCTCATGAGACATGCTTTGAGCCAAGTGGATGTCTTGGAGAAGCAGGTGGTTGAGATGAATCGGAGCAGAGCAGCAGGTACAGCTGCAGAAGATGCATGCCATGTTGCTAACCTTAATGTCAATCCATTCCAAAGTAAAGCTAAAGGATTTTCTGAAAAAGTGAGAAGCGCTGAACATTCTGGCAAAGCAGCAAGCCGTAGAGGCCGAAAAAGGAGAGGAAGAGGAAGAGGCCGTTGGCTTGCCAGCAAGCATACAGAAAATGGTGAATCAGGTCTCATATCTTGTAATGAAGATACATATTCATGTAAAGGTGAGAGTGCAGTAGACAAGATGACTATTCATGGTGAAACTGAATGTGGTTCCAGCAAACGAGCAAGAATTCAAGAGCAAGAACTTGAAATCTGCGATGATACAATTGAAGATGGTGACTCTGATAATAGCAGTTTGGAACCAGTTTCAAAAGCGAGTCAATGTATTGTGAAATTCAAGTTTGGGGCTGGCAGAGGGCAGAGAAAGAAGAACTTGTTGTGAATGCTTTTAGATCTTCAGACATCTTTGAAGAAAATGCTTGTTCCCTGACCATTGATGTCAAAGTAAGAAAGTTTTCCACTTGAACCTAAAGCCTATGCCGTTAATGAAAAAAAAGCACCATGTTACCTTTTATTTTCAAACTTTTGAAAGTAAAATCATGGTTTAATCAACAAGAGGGACAACAAAATGAAGACTGTTGAAACTTCTGTGAAACGCATAGGTTCTTACCCAAAGAAATATTTGGGTGAAAACCCATCAAATGGATCAGAAACACTATTTCATCCATTTCTTTTATCAAGTGTTCACTTTGTGCCCTATATTGAAGGTTTAAAGTCTTCTTTTTGCTGTCACATCAAAACATTTACATTCATGAATTAAATCACTACCCGGATTTGGTATGTGGTGTAAATACATTGGAATACTAGTTTTGTTAATAGTTTGCATGCATTCTGTATATTCACAGATTCATTCTCAAGCATGATGACGCACAGAAGTATTGATGCATGCATTTACACACATATACACGATACATGTATGTACAGACATATGCATGCTTACTTGCATGTGTGTGCATACATATGCATTTACACACACACACACACACACACACACACACACACACACACGTGTGCACACACGCATACATGCGCGCACAAGAGCAGAAGCAGCAGAGTCAAAATAGTGCACAAGGGAATATTATTCCTCAGTAATTGCTACAAAATTTGAATTTGATCAAGTCTTGGGCTTTAAATGTGTTTGATGTAATGAAATTTTCCTAAGATACATTCTACATTGTAATTAAATTCATTGTCATTGTCTTATCAGTCCATGTGCACCTTTATTTACTTAAATCCAATTTTGGATTTTTTCCCTCATAGAAGTTGGCAGAGAATGACTTGGCCTGTATTGATGAGTCCTTGAACACATCATAAACGATTGGGTATATTGTCTCCTGTGGAGACTGAGTAGCCCCCAAAGATTCTGGTTGTGAAGAGTTAAGAGAAAATGCCTGTGTAAGCCTTCAAACTCTGGTCCCATGGATTGTCATGTCCATTCATTTACCACTCCTCCAAGCCTTTTGGCACCTAGTCTTGTCTTGCAGTTTGGTACCATATTCAGAAAAGAAAAAAAAAATTACTTGTATTTTCTTTGCATTGTGTTGCTGAGACCTGTGTACCCATAGGCTCTTGGTGTACACACCATTGATACTTAATGCTCTATATCATTTAAAAGAAGAAAAAGAAAGAAAGAAAGAAGGAAAATGGTAGCTACACCATATGTAGCAGTACAGTCATGGTTAACAAGAGGTAGCCTGAGAAACAAGCTTTGTAAAATAGATGGAGCTGTTATATAGCTGATCTGGAAATCTACAGAAATGGCTTGCTTCAGTTTATGAGAGAGATTGACAGTAGTATTATATTCCTTTTCTTTTTTTTTTCTCTGCAATATCAGCATCCTGCAATGGATTAGAGAAGAATGACCATGCCCCCCCCCCCCCCCCCCCCACCCCTTCTTCCACCTTGATTTCTTTGATCTAATTTTCAATAATCAAATTTTAATCTGCACTAGATTTACTGCTGCAGGCTGTCTGTTAGTGTAAACCATTCCACTGTCTTACATCATCAGGAGTATTTCTGTGGATGATTTTAGGGATTATCCAGCATTTTTTGCTGATAGTAGTCATCATTTTGGTGGCAAAAGTTACGGATTTTTTTCACTTGACATAGAGATTGAAATGAATCATTTGAAACTTTACATTTTGGTTGAGGAATATAATGGCTGTATTTGTAAATTTGTGTCAGGGTTTCCCATCAGCGTGACTGCGAATCATACATAAGATGAAATTGCTAAGTACATCTTGAAATTTAAGAGTGAGGGTAGAAACATGCAACAAAGTATCAGCCTGCATGTTCACCTGCACATTACATCAACTTTGTGTTGCATCATTTGTACAGGCTGGTGCAAGAGATTGAAACTAGACCACAACCATCAACGTTTCATTTAAAATGCACCCTTCTTAGAAGAATATGATAAACTGCATTGTGACAAAAGTTTTCTTTCACATGTGTCATCGGTATTGTTCAAAGTTACATCAAGAGAATTCACTCTTACGCACATGTACACACATCACACAGGCGCGCGCACACAATACACACACACACACACACACACAGATGAGAAAAGATAGAAAAGCAAGCAAAAATTTTCATTGCCGTGAAATGACAAGTTTTGTCATCAAACAATGACACTATTACTGATCACACCATCTATCGCAATGTCAGAAAGAAAAAAATACATTATGGGGACTCCATTACAACATATTGGCTGAAAGGATTTGCTGTTCAGGAAAACAGGAAGCAAGTCGAATTTGTGGAAACAGTGTTGCAGCTAATGTAAAGTTAACGTTTTGGGGTACATGTATACCCTCTAAAAAGTTTAGATTGATGTACAGATACCTCTTAATTTGTAACAGCTATGTTACTCTCTGGAAATGAAAGTGTCAGAGTTCGTGTATTTTAATTTTTTTTTTTTTTTTTTGACTAACCTATGTAAATTCATGTTACGTAGAAAAGAGTCAAGGGAGAGAACCCTTGATAGGGCATGGAGTTAGTTCAGGAGAACTAGGGAGTTTTCCAGTTGGAAAGTTTCCAAATTGCACTTTTGTTTGTTTGTTTAAACAACTCTTACTCATTCATACGTTTACTATTTCAATCTTTGTTTTCTGCCCCCCCCCCCCCCCACCCCCTTTTTTTTTTTTCCAACATGTAGTGTGTACATGTGTGTGTTTGCACACACTTTCCTACTGTGCGCGGACAGGGAATTCTTGCCAATTGGTGGCCTGATTAATTTGCACTTTGGACCAGGGAAATCATATTGATTATCTGTTGTCTTTTAGAAATATTTGAAGGATCATTTGGAGATTGTTTGGAATTGAATGATGTTTCAAGACTATGTTGCCATTGAAATATTTTTTCAACATTTGTGGTTTGAAATAAAGAAAATTTGATTCCACCAGACATTTGGCATTGGTG
This sequence comes from Conus canariensis, assembly GCA_033310375.1. NCBI lineage: Eukaryota > Metazoa > Mollusca > Gastropoda > Neogastropoda > Conidae > Conus > Conus canariensis. The sequence goes on along the minus strand of CM065717.1, from coordinate 78,692,015 downwards.
TTCAGTATTGGGCTGAAGGTTAACTTTTTTTTTTAGTTAAATCTTATAACAACAAGTACAAATAATCAACATTATTTCAGTATGAACAGAGTTCCTCTGTTAGAATTTCTTGGTACACACTACATATGCAAAAGATAAAAAAAAGAAATGCATGACAACTTCGAACTCTCATTATTCATCTTGTCAGTTGCTTGCCAACATACTCACTAATCCCCAGTGTGTTGCTCCCTCAAAATATAAATGGCTGCCCAAACACTGCAGTTGTGGTCAACAGGAGTTTTTAGGATCTCCATGTGGATCAGGAGCAGGCACACCTTTCACACAACACACGCACACACACACACACACACACACACACATGTGATACAGGCACATGTTTCACACACACACACACACACATGTACACAAAATTGAGACGCAGCAGGTTTTCACAGAATGAATAATTAGATTTGCTGCAACAAATAAGACAAGTGTAACTGGACAGGATTATATAACATCCTTTAAACAAAGATAAATATAAAATGTCAGTGACTGACACTGTAGATGGTTTGCTAATAAAGAATATATCGTTGGGGGAACAAACCAATGAATGAATAAAACATGCACATGACAGGCATGCACACAAACATGTGCATAGATGTGAGTGCATACACACACACACACACTGTGAGATGGTACCCAATAAAACGTAACAGTGATCCCTTTAAGTGATAAAAAGTGAATGATGTGGTTAATTTCTAATATGATCTCAAGTCGAATTTTTGGACTGGAGGGCACCCAGAACCAATCTGCTATCAGTACACATCAGAATTCAATGAGAGTTTAAAGGGAAATGTAAAATAAGTTCCATACATCAAAATGGCAATGAGCTCTGCACTAAATATGGAAAGGTTTTTACCAAGATTATAGAGTTTCTCTACATCCATATCTGGAATAATAAAAGCAGCACCTTTTACCTTTAACTAAAAGTATCAATAAACAGTAAAGAAGTGGGGTGTTTTTTGCTCCCATAAGGAAACCTAACACAGAAAAACTTTTATTCAAGACTGGCACAGCCTTTTAAACTTGAATAAAGTCAGACAAATACATAGACGAACAATCTAATAGTGGGGGAAAAAAACAAGCGCAGGCCAACAACTGAACTGTCTTCATAGTAATGACTTGGCAAAGATTTGGACTTAGGGAGTTTGAAGTGGAGAAACTGGGAACATGAAATTAAGAAAATATGTTACAGATATGAAAACTCTTCCCTAACTGCATAAGGGAACCATCGCAATCCCTTTTGAAGACAGATATATTTGTATTGCCTGGTCCGAGGCCTTTCGTCCGCTAGGTCGGAACTCATCAGGGAGACACGGCTGGTTGTGTCTGCGCTCCTGGCGTCAAATAGAGACACACCACAGTCCATAATACTGTGGTGTTCTCACCACCAAGGTGCAAAAAAGAATCCAATAGCACCCCCAAAGCAGGCAGCGAAGAGTAGTAAATGAAACCAAACGAAAGTGTGGGGAAGAAAAAAGTTGCTGAAAAACTAAAGACATTATGCAAATAGTATAAAATGTAGGGGACAATCTTTGAGCCTACGCTTGAGGATGCACCTAAAGATGCAAGGGAGATCAAAAGACAAACACACAGACGGACAGAAACAAATACAAATAACCTCAATTTAATCAAAACAAAATCGGAAATGAAATGAAAAGTTACTCTGTGTTAGGTTTTCTTATGGGAGCAAAAAATACCCCACTTGTTTACTGTTTATCGTTTACTGTTCCCTGCCTCATTTTAATTCCTAAAAGTATCAAATGAAAACGTTGATCACACAGCAAAAAGAGCAGCTAGAAATATGGAAAGCACATCTTCACTTAAAATACCTTTAGATCTTTCAGAATGCTATTCTTTAATTGACAAACAGACTGAGAAAAGCTTCCAACAGTCCTTAAAGAACTCGGAATCTCAGTATTATAACTGTGTTGCATACAGTTCTGGAACACGGAATAAAACACCAAAAACTTATTTAACTCATATACCTAGAGATGTAAGAAGCTTAATTCACAGATTACGTTTAAATTCACTGAAAACAAAATTCGGTAGAAATGTTAGATGTATGTGTGGAAATGCAATAAGTGTTTCACATTTGTTAAGTCATTGCCCCAAAACAAAGAACTTGATTATCATGGCTGGTGGTAATACTACGGATAGATCGACGTCATCACTCTCTAAAATGTTGAATGGTCGTTCGTTTCTCAGATTAGTTAATCAAAGTTTCTTACAGAGTCCAGTTGGCATTTATCTTTGATTGGTTTTATCTGTTTTTTTTTTTTTTTTTTTTTGGGGGGGGGGGGGGGGGGGGGTTAACACGTAGTAGTATTCAAAGTTCTACACACTCTTTCCCCCATCCCTCCACCATTCTTTTCATAAGCACGCATCCACATACCACACACACCATTACCACATCATCTGATATCACTCTTAGTGAGAAGACGTTAAATTGAGGAACACACACACACACACACACACACACACACACACACACACACACATCTCCAAATAGGTTAAATATTTAACAAATATGGCTCAATAACTCTCAACATCAGAACTGACCTATTATGAACAACAGCTTATAAACATATTTAAGGACTATATCAGTGAACAAGTTTAAAGTGCACATTAGTCACAGCATTGCAGGGATTAGTACCTCAGACTTGCATGAATTGCGGTCATGTGTTTGATATCCATCAGAGCCATAGGACTTGAAGGCTGTGGCTGGTTCCAATGCAGAGTTGGGTGTGCCATAACCTCAAATGGAAAGATTTGAACACTGGGATTCCATGAATTCATGGATTTCAGGAAAATGTGGAAAAAGACCCTGTTAAAAGAAAGTATACTATTTCAGAAAAAAACAACAACATATATATATATATATATATATATATATATATATATACATCTGGGGAGAAACAATTAGCTGTAGAATCCACAGAGTGCTAGTTGGAATTTGGGAATGCTGACAGACAACACTGGCGCCACAGAATCTTGAGTGAACTTCTTCGCGAGAGCAGTTGGAACAATTTTGTCGACTGTTAGCTACTAACAAGCATAAGAATGTCATGCTCTAATCTGTGCATTGGCAACACACTGCCAAAGCAAAAGAGATTGACAAAAGCTGTACAAACAAATAGTCCTGATTGTGATTGGACCAAAAAGTGGACGAAACACCTCGTAATGATCAGATTTGTGTCAAACTGTTCCACTTTGAAAGCAAGTTTCAAAACTTTGTGGGTAGGGGAGAATTACTACACGATACCCTCCATTCTCCTATAGAATTTTTGGGATTTTTTTGCTTTTCCTCACTGGAAGCTCTGAGAACCACACAGTCAAGTTTCATCCACATTATGGATGTGTCTCCGAGAGTGTTGGACAAAATTCCTGCAGGTATCTGTGTCTCTCAGGTCTAGTTGGCACCAGTATATTATATCATGAAAGGAAACATTGAGTAAAGCCTTGTCGTGCAGTCTCAGACTTGCATCATTTTTTTTCATATTCATTTTCGATGATAATCCTATAAAGAGCAAAAATTCTCATTTTCTGTAGCTATTCTTCGGTCCCTCATGCCCTGCTCTCAAGGTGATCACAGTTTTGGTTTCATCTCAACAGCCATGCTTATCGTGAGTTCATGCCAAAGTTGTCAGCGTCTCAAATCAACAGGAACAGTCGTTGGATAGTCATGGAGGTACCTCATGGAGGGGAATGTTCATTTATGTTAGTTCAGCGACTTAGCAGTTCTTGTTGTCTGTGAGAAGCTTGGTAAACACGATGCTGTGTATTCTGGATCAGAACGGACACCACTGAACACTACCTAGTTGAACGCAGCGCGGTATCTCCTCTGACAGGTTGCCTGTCAACAACCTGGTATTGACTGGTCCCTCAGGACTGTGGCTCTGGGCTTGCTACAGGATGGTCGTGGGTGTGGCTATGCACTGGGGAGCCAGAGTGTGCAATGTGGGAACAATGCAGCCTTGGATATGACGGAATACACAGCAAATCAAAGTGTAAACTATTCATGTAAATCTCATGCGCGTGCGCACACACACACACACACACACACACACAAACGTGCGCACTTTCGCGAGATGATTTTATGTAGATTCGCGGTTTACACAAATGCATGCAAGTCCGAGTCAAAACAAACGATCGACTTCGAATTTTTCTCAAAGCGGCCTGGTTGCAGAGACTTTCTTAATTAATGACGTCAACAATGAAATTACGTCATACAGCTCGAAATACTTTGTTTTGAGGAGGAAATCCAAGAATCGTGGGCGTCTTCAAGTTCATGTGATCAGTTTGTAAGTTTGTTTGTCATTATTAACAAGTGCATAAACACGCTGACAGATGTTTTTGGAGTGCAAAACTGGCTAGCCACGTTCGGTCCGTGTTTTAAGTGTCAGTGTTGTAAGGCGGGAGCATGTTCTTAGGATAACTGTGTAGCAAAGACAGTCATAAAAGGTTGAATGATACTTGGTGTGAAAGTACGGTCACGGTGGAATATCGAACCCAGATCATCTGTGGAACAATGTGTACAGTGTGTGGCATAGTCAACATGCATAGCCAGTTAGCGGTGCGTCCTGGCGTGTTTTTTTTTGGGTTTTTTTTTCAATTATTATTATTATTTTATTTATTATTATTTTTTATTTTTTTTGCAGTGTATCAGGCAACACTTATAACAAGAGATGCAGTTTAATTATCAGCTACGTATTTGATAATAGTAGTTCTGGGGTTTAGGGGTCCCCAGTTCAAAACCCAAAAGTGATTCCCAATGAAAATTACCTTATTTCCGTCAAAAATTTGGAACGAGCTGGTTGAAATGTGCGCTACTGTGTATGTTTATTTGGCAGTGATAGAACATGTAGACGTATTCTTACAAAATTCAGTTTAATCTTTAAAGAAAGGAAGATATGTCTTGACGGCTAGTGAATGGCGAAAGTCGGGGGCTTTTAAAATCGTGTTACCTTATTTAGAAAGAGAGGGGGTTAGTTACCGCCAAGGACATAAAGTACAGAACAAGACGCAATGCATTTCGACCTCTTGGGTCTTCTTCAGGCAAAAACAAATAACATTTAGGACAGTGAAAACGAAGAACGAGAAACCACTTCCCTTCTCATATTCGCGCACGATCAAAATTATTTTTTATTTTTTTATTATTATTTTTTTTTTAATCGTGCGCGAATGTGAGAAGGTGAGTGGTTTCTCGTTCTTCGTTTTCACTGTCCTAAAGTTATTTGTGTTTGCCCGAAAAAGACCCAAGAGGTCGAAATGCATTGTGTCTTGTCCTGTACTTTGTTTGTCTATATCCTTGGCGGTAACTAACCCCCTCTCTTTCCAAATTTTGCTTCATTTTCCGCCCTCAGTCACTCCGTTTTGAAACTGTGTTACCTTATAATTATCAGGGCTTCTGATAACGCCAAAAAAAAAAAAAAAAAAAAAGCGTACAGTACGCATTAAAACGGGTGAGGACCCATTATATGCGTGTCAAACGCGTTCCTGGGGACCCCTTGACATTTTGGGGAAGAACAGATAAGAACATGGGAAACGACAGCATCCAACATCGTAGCCTCTGACTGTTGTCGTCTGCTACAATGCAAGAGTAGCTTCCCTTGCTGTTCTTTCCTACAACCCAATTCACTCAAACCGGACAGAGACCCTTTGGCTTGATTCCAAAATGTCTTTGACAGCGTAGTTAAAATCATCGTCGGGGGAAAGAAAAAACAAAACAAAAAACGGGGGGGGGGGGGGGGGGGGGGGGGGGGGGCAGAGGAGCGAGATAATGAAGATCGTGAACCCACGCCATCGAGTACATCTACATGTGATGACAACACTCCCCAAAAGAAAAAAAAGTTAGAGCCTACAATTCTGGGTGGGAGAAAAGAGTTTTCCTGGCTTGAGTTTGACGAACTGTCTTGGGGAATGAAGTGTTCGTTGTGTGTGAAGACTGGTCAGAAAAATACTTTCGTCAGTGGTTGCACGAACTTTCAAAGAAATGCTCTAGTAAGACACAAGTTGACTGCCGACCACAAATCTGCCAGTGCAGCTAATAAAAGGCAAGCTGACATGACCCAATCTGTCAAAAAAAGCCTATGAGAAGACTTCTCACGTGCTGTTTGCTCAGATGGGAGCAGCCCTGATTCTTGCAACAGATGACTTGCCTGATTTGTTTAACATGGAGTAGGGACCCCTTGAAGTAAGTCTGGGACCCCTTGGAAATCTGAAAAAGGGGTCCCTGGGACCCCCCCCCCCCCCCCCCCCCCAAAATTTTATCTTAGCAGAAGCCCTGTATATTCTGTCGATAGTTTCCTCTTCTGCCTGCGCGATCGGGTAGCCTACAAGTAAGGAACTTATAAAAGAAAACCAGGCAAAATTGGTTTGAAAAAAAAAAAAACAACTTTCAAAGTGAAGTGAACCCTGCACTGTTCACTTTCTCTGCTGTTTGCTCGTCACTTGATTCCTTGTCTGGCCTAGGTGACAGTCACAAAGATGGGAACTCACGACAGGTAAGCTTATGCATGATTGTATGTAGATCATAGCTCAAAACTGCGGCCAGAAGAAAAAAACAATGTCCTTTTTAGTTGATTGTTTTTAATGTAAAAGGTTACACACACACAAACACACACACACACACACACACACACACACATACACACACACGCGCGCGTGCGCGCGCGCAGTCGTTGGATAGTCATGGTACACACACACACACACACACACACACACACGCGCGCGCGCGCGCACACACACACACACACGCACGCACGCACGCACACAGCGCGTGCGCAGAATTGTTGGATAGTCATGGTAAACACACACGCACGCACGCACGCGCGCGCCGCGCACTCACACACACGCACGCACGCACGCACGCACGCACGCACGCACGCACACACACACACACACACACACACACACACACACACACACACACCAAGCCGGTTTCTGAGGTTTTCTTGACAGAAAATGAAAATGCTCGTATACATTTTTGGACTGGTATGATGCACCTGCTGAAAACTTTTCGAGCAATATGGAGGTCAAGACCATGAAGTCTGAGCATAATGTTATTACAATCATTTCATAGGCCTAATTAATCAGTAAACAATCCTAGGATCGATTCATCAGTACATTTGATTTTCAGTCTAGCAGGACAGATAAACTTGACACATTTCCTGGGTGCAGACTTTCAGAATTCGTTCCTTCATCTTTTGTCCTTTGATAAGTGATGAAAGACTTTTATCGTAAGACGTCAGTGATGTGAGATTTAACGTTCATATAACTCCCGGTGAAGTTCTGGTCGTAATTGACGGTTAGTCTGAAGAATCGTATTCAATTAAAGTGAGATATGTATGTGTACATCAGAAAGGCTAACAGGATTGTGACACTGGAGGGGAGAAATATTTGTGCACCGTATGTTTATCATGTCAATATATTTATAAATATCATTTAGAAAAAAAAAAGAAGAAGAAAAAAAGCATAAAGGCCTATGTGCAGTAAATTTAGCTCTATCATCGGAAATTTGCTGACGGAAAAAATACTCAGTTGAAAGATCTTGGAACAATGGTAGGCTATCTTTGCCCTAGACAAACCAAAAAACTGAAACAGGCTAAAAATCGTCGTCTTGTTCACACTCTCGCTTCAATGCACACTTATTAGCTGAACACGATTTAACCGTATTCATTATTTCGAATGTTAGTCACACAAAGACTGATAAAAACCGGCCAAGGTGATCTACCAGTAACCCCCCATCTGTACGGTTTCAGACTGAATTCAACACGGATCGTATTGATCGATCTTTGTCAGCCAGTAACAGTACTTTCTTTTTCTTCAGAGTCAGAACACTCGGAAGTCTGGAGGGAAACAACTGGACCCCACAAAACCGCCTAACAAACCCTTCACAACAGGGACTCTGCACAGAAATCGCTGGTAAAGAAATCAAATGAGTCGAACTCGCTGAAGCGACGCCATTACCGTGACACACTGTATGGTCTGTAAGTGTGGGTGAGCAACGAGTCATGAAAACGGTCATAACTGGTTGTTGGTGTTTAAAAACCAGCGAATACGTATGCTTAATTAAAAACAAATCGACAACGCTCTACACTTTGAAAGTGACGTAATCACATACTTCTTGGTGGCATTGTGACGACTGGCGAACTCTGTGACGTCGTCATGCATAAACAGGTGACGGAGAAACAACGTCATAGGTGGTCAGCCATAGTGCTAGTGGCAGGTCTGTCCACGTTGCCCACATCGCTGTCGTTATTGGCGGTCACTGTCTACATTCGCTTCGTTGTGGACGAAGAACTGGAACTGGTGCAAGGTATGCACACAGCAACCCTGCCTTATTTTCTGGCTGTCACGGGTATGTGGAATGGATATTGTGTGTGTAATCTCTGACTCCGCTTCCGTCTGTGTCTAGTCAGTTTCTGATTACGTTCTTATTTTGGGTTGCGTAAATTAAGAAAGGAGTTGATTATTGCACCTGTTAGTTCATTCACTTGTTAATTATTCTTCTTGTCCCAGTGTTCGGTCCTCAGCATCAAGAGTTCAGTTGTCTTGACGACAAAAAGTATAGGCTATACTGAGTACGCGCTAGAGAGAAATTGATATAAATGACAAATTTAGTCTTCCAGATCAGTTAGTTTTGGGTGTACTGAACGGTGGGTGTATCATTATTTGATTGCCAAAGGGGGTAAAACAGTCAATACTATTGATAATTGACAGAGAATGATCACAATAGTCATATGAACATCTTCATGCCTTATGCCCTTTTGTTGATTGTTTGATGCTTCTGACACTCTGTAGATTTCTCTCATTTCATATCGACCACACCGTGACAACCCTATATTTGTATTTGTCTGCATCGTGTGTATGAAATTTGAGAGCGAAATGCCGAGTATTTTTTATTTTTTTTAATGAAACTAGTTTAAACGGTGTTTGCGCATCATGATCGTGTTTGCACATGTTACATCTGTTATTGCTGTGTGTGTGCATAGAATCTATTTCACAAAGTGCATTGCATATAGGAAGGATTGAGTGGGAGAAGTTTTCTAATTTGTTTTTTTGTGTGTCTTAACTTTATTTAGGGGACTGATGGGTACCATAGATAACAGTAGGAAGCGGGAAGACAATTTAGGGAGAGCTGAATAGCAGGTTTACAGAGAAGAAACCCCTCTCGTACAAGTATTTCAGTACTCGCATGACTTCTTACACTCTGAACAGGTCAGGCCGTACCCGGGCCACGACTCCTGCACGCCCTGTACTGGAGTATTAACTCTTGAAATGCTAAGAGGGTCAAACCGAATTCAGGTCATGACGTCTGGATGCCCTTCCACTGTCATTTATCACCCTCTCTCCTCTCCCCCATCCCCACGCCTTGACATAAATTGTCTATTTGACCAGCTTCTGCCATTGCATTCTGGGAGCTTTCGAGAGTGTATCATGAGATCATAGGAAGATGCGCTCAAAACACCCTTACTCCAACCTGTATGACGATAACTTTGGCTTTGTAGCTCATGCATACTTCTCAGCCTTGTATAGATCCTAGCTTCCTCCATACTGCTTCCACATGGTACTATGAGTTTGGTCAGAATCATTTATTTTGATGAACCGGAGTGGAGAACTATAGCCAATCTGACACCGCTTTTTTTCTGACGTTTGTTCTTTGCGCCTTAAATTTATCAGGTGACTGATGGGTAATATAAATGGAATTGTTAAGAGCCATTGAACTGTTTCTCATAAAGGAAATTACGATGGGGCCCATTGATGCGTTGCTTACCGTCTGTGTAAAGTTTTTACTGTTTCAGGATTTGCGTGCTATGTTTTGCAGCCCAGTCTTCCACGGCTGTCTTATCAGGATTGATTATAGTTTTGCAGTGTATTTTGCGCTTTGCAAGTAACGTCCAGTGAACAGTTACGCGCATTTGAATATTGTACTTACAAATGTGGATATGCTGTCATTATTTTTTTTTGTTTTGTGTGTGTGTGTGTGTGTGTGTGTGTGTGTGTGTGTGTGTGTGTGTGTGTGTGTGTGAATTTCGCCTCGCTGCCTTTGTGCATGCTTATTCAATATTTTTTTGGTACTTCTCAGACTGGTAATTTCTATACTATCGAGATAACAGAAGCAAAAGCTGTAAGTGAGCTCATTTTTGCTGAACCTACTTGCAGGTACTATTAACTTTCTGGGCAACTTGATGCTCCTGAGCACAATGGCACGTGCTCACAGACCCAGCTCGCGTGCGACCGCAGTCCAGCCACTTTTCATCGCCATCATCATAGACCTGGGGGTGACTTTGATCGTTTTTAGTGGCTGCATCTTCTGTTTTGTACAGGTGATTGAAAGTACCGTTCCGTCTGCTTCAGGTTTGGGGCACCTGGAATAGACAGAGAGAAAGGGGCGTGCGAGAGGGCCTGAGAGGGAGAGGAGGGCAGGGTACGAGAGGGAGATAATGGGAGGGGGGGGGGGAGGAATGTGGGAACCGTCTCCCCCCCCCCCCCCCCTTCCCCACCTTTGCTGATCCACTCCTGGGGTCTCTCTCTCTCTCTCTCTCTCTCTCTCTCTCACACACACACACACACACAACACACACACACACACACACACACACACACACGCACGCACGCACGCACGAACTTTTGTATTGAATGAAACCCTGACATCCCCACGGGGAAACATGAACGGATTCACGAATATATGTGACTATAATAGTTATTGGTATACACGAACACGAACAGAGAGATTCTCTCGTAAGCACCTCACAGACATAGGCCTATGTATCCCCACCTAGCTTCAATGTCAATATGACGACATTCAATGAACCATGCACATGTCCCCACCATTCACGCGAGGAGATATGCCGTTAAGTTCCGTATACAAGTATGTGCATTAAGTTCCGTATACAAGTGTGGCAAAATACAAAACGAGGGTTGAAAACATTTTAAGACAGATCAGATCTACCTTTTAGACGATAACATTTGAAGAAGAAAATTAGGTTTGGGGAATACAATTCACAGTGGCGGTGATGCGTCTTGCCGGAAGTCAATAATATTTGTCGTCTGCTTCGTTCAGGCTCCAGGTTAGTCATTCACTGACTGATAAATAAATTTAAAAAAAAAAAAAAAAAAAAAAGCCCTGAGCTATGAAATTTGAAGGGCAACAGGAACCTTAGTAGAATTCAGGTAAGTTTTCTTTGTTATTTCGATTGAACTGGGAGAGGAGTAAGGTCTTTTTAAGGTTAAGATTTAGTGGCTGTGAGTATGCAGCGTGTTTTACTGCCGTTAGATTTTAGACCTCAACAACATCATCTCATTATTCATTTCTTAACTAAGTTGACTATTTAAGAAAAAAAAAAAAAGGCAAAACATGAGTTAGGGGCTTTCTACTATCGATAAAACATATAGGGACTCGTATCAAATGATAAAGGGATATACTTGTCTGCAGAGGTGACGGTGGTCGTGAGTTCGACTTAACCACTCGTGGGATCGGATTTTTTTGGCTTGAAAATCCTTTCTGTCCACTCAGCAGTAAATGCGCAAGTGATTCAGTTCAGGGGAGGTTAAAGGCTGCGGAAATGGGGTGGTCACCGCCTTCCATCATGCCGGTCCCCTGACACTGTGACCTTATGACGGGTCAGTGCCCGCACGGTCAGCAGACTTTGGGACTTCAACCAAACGGTAACTCGCCTTAGATAAATTGACACTCACGCGCCTTAAAACATGTGTTCTGTCCGTTTAATTTTCCTACCTCAAAAAGCAAATGGAACTTAATAAGAAAACACCCTAGATCAATCGATGTTCAACAGACGACAAATAAACATACAAATAGGCATATTTCAACTGTTCAGTCATGATAATTCACGGAGAGAAACTCCCATGCAAAGGGAAGTTAACAAATCGGGTTTGGAGCAGTGACCTTCTAACAAAAGTATTGCCACAATGATAAATCTGTCATGTTAGATTTGCAGAAAATGTCTGCATTTGGCAATGGGAGGCGCTGAATTCAGCACACGGTTTTTTTTTTTTTTTTTTTTTTTTTTTTTTTTTTTTTTAATGGAGACATACTTTTCTTTCGATTAACGAGGCAGAATTGACAATGGCACATGTTCAACAGCGTGCTATTTTTTTTTTTTTTGTGGATTATTTCGCTGCTGTAGATCTACCAGGCATGCTTACACACACGCATACACACACGCTCGCGCGCACGCACGCACACACACACACACACACACACACACACACACATGTTTTTTTTTTTTTTTATTGAGGGAAAGGAAAAGCACAAAGTCAGTGGATTTTTCATCCAACCTCAAAGAAAAAAATATCTTTGTCAAGGGAGCAAAACCTCTCACACCTAACACACCAAGGTTATCTCTGCGTTTAAGCGCTTTAGGCAACAAGAATGCCGCGCGTAGTGGAGATAGTTGATCGACCGATTGGCAGTAGCGAGGGCCTAGCGCATACGGTCGAACTGTGTCAAGGAGGTTGAAGTGGTCGGGTGATGGCACCTACGGTAGTTTGGGCCCCTCCCGAGTTCGAACTTTCCCGATAGCGAAAAGGAAGAAAATGTATCCACTAGAACCTCGGAGTATCGTGTTATAGACGCAGTCCGCTGAAGTTGCTTAGTAAACAGACCTTGAAGAACAGGAGTCTTGGGCTTGTTCAGATGGTATTGCTATGGGGCACTGTGTTGATGCTTTGTCAGGCTGGTTGAATGCGTGTGGACGTCATTGTCGTAGCTTCTGTAGGATAATTACTGTGTGAAAGTGGCTCCCGGAGTCGGCAGGGATTTCCGATGTCCATTTGGTGCGAAGTGGTTGTTTACAAAGCAGTTGGGTAGGGATGTGTGTAAATGCTGATGTGTGGAAGAATGTAGTGAGAGGGAATTCAGTGTACTTGTGAAAACGAGGTGGTACAGAAGCAACATGGACAAAGGCATGCCAAAGGGAAATCCTATGTGTCCATTCCTATATAAACTGAGGGGAGAACAACACCAAGGAGAGAGAAGAACACCACGGTAGAGAGAGGAGTGAGCAGGACAGAGCAGGGTTGGAAGAGAGGAGTGAGCAGGACAGAGTAGGGTTGGAAGAGAGGAGTGAGCAGGACAGAGTAGGGTTGGAAGAAACGTGGACTGGGCAAGAGAAGTGACAGCAAGGTCTTAGGCGTAAAAGACAAGTGAGAAAAAAAGACTGAGTTCGAAACCCAAAGGTGGGTGAAAGAGACGAAGAAGAAGATTTCTACGTCGAGTTCCCAGAGACGACTACCGAGACCCAGTCCTGGAACCTGGTGACAGTCAACCATAGGCGTCACCATCACCCAGTGCTGATGAAAACTTGAAGTGACTTGCTCAGAACTGTGATGTGGTGCGCAAGTGTGTGTGTGTGTGTGTGTGTGTGTGTGTGTGTGTGTGTGTGTGTGGAAACCTGGCCAGGTAAGAAGTCATTTTATTGTAACCCGGCATTAGGAAGTATTTGTCTTTTATGTTTTGATTATTCCATTTTGTGCAATTGGATTTTTCATGTGTAATTATAAGTAGCATAGAAACTGTATTTCGTGTTTTCAGTCGGGTTAGGAGAGAAGCGAATGCATGACATCCCATCCCTAGAGAGAGGTGAATGGTTGGTGGGCGCATGAGTGTGCATATGCATGTATGAGTGCAGAGATAACCTTGGTGTGTTAAGCCAGATTAACAATACATCAGCTTAGTTCAAGTAAGCCATACCATCACGATTTCCCCCGTCCTGGACATTCTTTAGACAGGTGAAAAGAACACATCGCATAAAATTACGTATCAACACATATACGACAATGAATACATAGTAATCAAATACGTATTGATCGATTACAAAAGACCTACACTTTTCCATCCGCTTTTGAAATGTTGGAATTCAGATAAACGCTCTTGGGACAAAAATCATAATGGCACTTCCAAAACATTGTTTTACTGATATTATATAGTGTATAATATAGCAGTTACACACACACACACAACACAAGTATGAAAATTATGTGTAATATATAACATTAATGAAACACTTCTTTTTTTTTTCTTCCAGAAATTCCGACATTTATTGACTTTAAAAAGTATTTGAACTAAAGAAGCATTCATAAATGGGCAACTTGTGTGTGGTAAAACTTTTTAATGGCACTAGTTATTAAAAATGAAAGACTGGTTCATTGATCAGCATATATATCTTAAGTTAAACATTCTGACAGGAATGATCAAAACGTGAGCTTTGAAAGAATCATGTGCTATAGAAATGAGCATAGGTTCTGTGGCTGCTCGAATGAAAAGGGGTCTGCATTATTTTTTTTTTTTTTTCTGACCATGGGATACTCCATGCTTGTTGGTTTGTTTGTTCAGCATTGTTTCTTACCTTTCTTTGACCTCTTTCCTTCAGTTCATTTACTTCCTTTCTTCCCTTTCTCGCCAGCCTCACTTTCTTCTTCTACTTCTTTCTGTCTCTCATCTTTCCACTCCTTCTTCCTTTGTCTGCCTCTTTCCTTTACCATTTTTAGACATAACTACACATAGCTTCTTTATTTAAAATTAAAAGAATAAACAAAAATGAAAGAAAACAAGAAAGGATATAAGCATGCTTTACATACATCTATGATGCTGTGCTGAGGTTATATCATCCTTTCTGTCTTTTTAATTGTATATGTATACATGTATTTATTCATTTACCTATTTATTTATCTATTATTTTATTGGCTAACTTTACGCCTGATTTCTGATCTTTGCTTTAATTGTTTTTTTGTTTTTTTTCACCTATCTCTGTTCAACCATATTGAAAGCAAATCAAGTGTCTGGCTAAGGATGGAAGGAAGAAAGCGATATAGGGTGTGTGTGTGTGTGTGTTGTGTGTGTGTGTGTGTGTGTGTGTGTGCGTGTGTGTGTGCGTGCGTGCGTGCGTGTGTGTGTGTGTGTGGGGTGAATGTGTGCGCGCGCGCGTGTGCGTGTGTATGTGTGTGTTGTGTGCGCGTGCGTGTGTGTGTGTGTAGATGGCCCTGCTGCCCAGCAGTTTCCAGGAGGGATTGCACCAGGCCATGCGGCAGTACGGCATCGTGCCGCACATCAAGGTGCGTCTGGACGAGCTGCAGATGAACTACGCCTGCTGCGGAGACAGCGGCTACCAGGACTGGTTCCAGGTGCCCTGGGTGCCCGAGGAGATCCTGGTGGTTGACCCCAACGAGGTGCAAGCGTGAGTAAGCCAGTAGGGGGGGGGGGGGGGGGGGAGTGCCTTAGAGGTGGGCCGTGGAGTCAGGGTGGGGTCCGGGAGGGGCAAACTGGACTGGGGGGAAAGTTTGGCGAGATGGATGACGTTACAAAATCAGTTGCAGCTGCGTGGTGAAAGACAGTGGTACCTGTGTTGAGAACAGCCTCAGCAGAAAAAGAATATTATGTGACGATGGCAATGGCAACAAAAAC
>CM065717.1:78666549-78671549 GCA_033310375.1 Conus canariensis | reverse complement strand
CGTGTGTCGCTTTTGTACATGATCTGAAGTACAATATCATGAATATTACTTGATGAACTTCGTAACTTTTTCTATCTCCAATTTGGGAATAAAGAACATTTTTATACTACAATTAGCGTCCTCTGTGTGTGTGTGTGTGTGTGGTGTGTGTGTGTGCGTGTGTGTGTGTGTGTGTGTGTGTGTGTGTGTGTGTGTAATACGTATGGCAGTAATGCGTGTATCTGAATGCCCATGCCTGCGAGTGGGCTTGTATTGTCCTGAAAAGATAACAGTTACTGTAAGATAACAGTGACATTTGAAATGTCATTTGTTCATCTCACATATCATCAATCATGTCGTTTGGGTTTTGCTCGTCACTGTCATCAGATAACGAGAGTGTGGTCGTAATTTAACATTATACACATATAATAATATATCTCTTTTCAGTTTAGAGATATAATTGCTGTATAAGTTGTATTGTAATGGTACTCGTGATACTGTTACCTTTGTAAGTACAAATATTATTGCCCCAGTTCCAATGTCATGCCCTTCAATTGACTAAACTATTGGAACCTGAATCTAAATTTGAAACTCTCTTCTCTCTCTCTCTCTCTCTCTCTCTCTCTCTCTCTCAACTCTCTCTTTCTCTCTCTCTCTGTCTCTGTCTTCTGTCTGTCTCTGTCTCTCTCTCTCTTCTCTCTCTCTCTCTCTCTCTCCCCCATTTCCCCGCCCCCTCCTCCCACTCCCTACCTCGCCCACCTCCCTTCCGACATTTTTTTTCTTCTTGTTCATTTCAAACACTTGGTCACGCAATTCATCATTGCCTCAAGTATTTCCCATTTATGTGAAGTTGGCGCCTGAACTAACATGTATATTAGCATACATATACGCAAGTAGGTACGCACGCATGCATACCTACATATTAGTCCATCCATTTATCAATCCGTCTATCTTATACGGATGCCAGCTTTAGGCAGGCTCTTATGTCACTCTCTCTCTCTCTCTCTCTCTCTCTCTCTCTCTCTCTCTCTGTGCGTGCGTGCGCGCGCGCGCGTGTGTGTGTGAGCTTACATACGCACATGCATGCATGGTATAGTGTGAGCGTGCGCGCGTGTGTGTGTGTATGTGTGTGTGTGTGTGTGTGGTGCGTGCTGTGTGTGTGTGTGTGGTGTGTGTGTGTGTGTGTGTGTGTGTAAGCTTACATACGAACGTGCATGCTTGGTGCTCGTGTGCGTGTGTGGGAGAGACGAGTGAAGAGGGGACAGGGGGAGGAGAGATGACAGGGGGAAGGGTATGATGGGGGGAAGGGGAAGAGGGAAGGTGGACGAGAAGAACAAGGGAGGATAAGGTGTGGGAACAAGAGGCTGGGGAGGGAGGGGGTGGGGGGGGGGTGTGATGTGGAGTCACTTCAGTGATGCCTGTTCTGATGTCACATATGCAGGACACCTCCTGCTACGCTAATTGCCAGCGACAAATAGTCGCTTGAGTCTCGGAGCCAGCGTGAAAGAACGTGCCCTTCCGGAGGCGGATATGACGTGCAGTCACCGACAGTCCCTATGACCAACAATCTGGACATGAGGTCATCTAGGGCATAGTTGTGGAGGGCAACTCGAAACTAAGGTCATCGTGAGAGCAGGGCTTGAAGGGCCGCAGAATGCATTTTCAAGACGGTGCTCCAGAGTTCCATTATGGTCTGAGACTAGGTTTACATGTCGAGGCTGTACCGTCATAATATAGCCCGGCGTCAACCAGCCGCTTGATATATAAGACACCTGCAGTGCTGGTCAGGAATTTTAAGGAATTCTCTCAGAGACGCATCCATTGATTAATGGATAAAACTTAACTGTGTAGATCTTGTTCAGGTCTTCCCGCTAAAGCCCATAGTACACTGAACCCAGGATACGAACAGGATCAAGAGAATGGGAACGAAAATTCAAACCAGTAAATGCCGCTGATAGACTCAAACCATCATCTCCCAGCCCGTAACCCGAGACACTGACCATTGGGCCACTGTAGCTGATGCATCTGCAATTTTCATTTTAAATTAACATTGAATTTATCTATCTGTCGTCATTACAACTATCATCGATGTTGACGTCACTGCCGCGAAGCATAGAACTAAGCTGAAGTTTGACGGTCTACTTTTTTTTTTTTTCGCCTGTCTTATCATGTCAGATGACGTCATTGGTTACTGAGTTGACGTCAATGTATTCCCCAAGATGTCGAACAAAGCAAAGTGTGGAAAATCCCTGACGCTGAAAATGTTCACGAAGAATCATATCTACATAACGTTTCATGGATTTCGATCATAGAAAGGTTAGTAATCTTCGTTTACAAGTTTCATGAGAAATCCTTTCAGAGAATTGTTGAACTCCGCCCATCAAGAATTTGACTGTCAGGCTCCTGGTCATAAGATTCATGTAATTCCATATCTAACTTAGTAGCAGTCTATATCTGTATCTTGTGCAGTGTTTGGTAAAAATCATCGTGATATTTATGTAGATCAGCTGAACAGGTAACTGATTCAGTACGCACTTTGTTCTCATTTTATCTGTCGGGGACAAGGTACATTTACATTCTTAACACACATCTCTGAATTAAGCCGATAGTATGTGTACAATCACCGGCCTCCAAACTTTGTACAAGATACAAATACAAGGTTGTCTTGTCGATTTTTTTGTTTCCTGTGGGATAAGTTCAGGCAATACATATTTAATGTTTGTATACAGAATACATTGTCTCCTCAACGTGGTGTAGCTTGCGCATCATATGCATTGCGGAATTTAGATGATTGAGCAATGACAACAATGCCCTGAGTACACCAAACGCATAACAAGATTACTTTGTAGTATAGTGGGTGTACATATGGGATCGACATTGTTCTATGATTTTTTTTTTTTTTTTTTTTGTGGACGAAAGTAATGATAAATGTAAATGCTGTTTAAAAGAGTGACATGAATTAAGCGTTGGCATTCCACGGAAAGTGATATTTTTAAGTGACAAAATCAAGAATGCCTTGTTGAAATGGCACAGACTAGAATTGTTCACAGGATTCTTGCTGCAAACGTTGTTTGAAACTCAACAGAAAAATGTTGTGTTACAAACTGCTCGCTATTCAAATGATGCGAGAGACTCCACCGAGCATGCCTTTTGAAATTGCAAACTTGTGGTTTTTTAACTCAATAAAAAAAATCGTTGTGAACGAAATTTTTTTTAATGCACATAATGTAAAGATCTCGGATAATTTTGCTGTCTTTAATGTTGTTTCGAGTTAATTAACAAACTATGTGGCTTAGCTGAAAGTACGTATGTAGCCTCTTTGTAGTCGAGTGGACTCTAAGCAATGCAGATCATTTCCATTTGGACTGCAGTTCCCATAGATGTAGGGAGCTATCAACATCCTACACAACTAACTAACTGAGTGTAAATAGGCATATGTGTGACTGTCAAAACGTTCAACGTCCATTCTGTCTTAATGTCCGAGTATCGTGATGATCGGTTGACCGGTTGTAAGGTTGTCTGAGTTATACCCACAATTCAGTGATTCATAACATGGACTAGCGTTGTCATACAGCCTACCCCACGGCATGTCTTATTTGGGCCTGTTTTTCTGTTTTCACATACTCGCACGGAGTGATTGGATTCACCTGTTTTATCTTGTCTTGTCCTCTCTTGTCCAGACTTGTCTTGTCTTCTCTTGTCTTGTCTTCTCTTGTAGACACTTGTCTTGTCTTCTGTTGTCTTAATTCTCTGTGTTCACATGCATATCTCTACGGAATGTTTTGTAGCTCTGTCTTGTCTCTCTGTTTTCACACACTCCTACGGAGTATTTGAAAGCATTGTCTTGTCTAGTTTTGTCATTTCTTGTTTCTCTGTTTTCACACACTTTCACGGGATTTTTTTGAAACACTGCCCTGTCTGAGTCTCACGTGTTTTATTTCTGTCATCACTCTCTCCACGGAATGTTTGGAAACACTGTCTTGTCTTGTCTTGTGTGGTTTTGCCTTGTCTTGTTTCTCAATTTTACATACATGCACAGAATGGTTAGAAACACTGTTTCTATACTGTTTCTTATACTGTTTCTGTGTTTTCTCGACTTTTTTTTTTTTCTTCTTTCTTTTTTTTCCCACGTATTCCTCATATTCCTTTGTCCTGTTTCTCTGTTTTCTTTACCCCCCCCTCCCCCCGCCCCACCCCCCTCTTCTTCTGCCTGCTCCCCCCCCCCCCCCCCCCCCTCTTCTTCTGCCTGCTCTCCTGAAATGTTTGGAAGCATCGTCTTGTCTTATTTCTGTGTTAACGTACCGCCACAGAATGTATGGAAACACCATCTTGTCTTGTTTTCCATACCACCACAAAATATTTTGAACCACTGTTTCTACTAACCCTGACCGAATGTTTAAAAACAGTGCCTACACTTGTCTTTGTTCCCTGTCTCTGCGTATTTCTATGTCAAAACTTTCGGAAACACGGTCTTCTTGTCTCTATTTCCACATACCCCCACTGCGGAAATGCTGGGAAACGTTGTCTTGCCTTGTGTCTCTGTTTTCACGGAATATTTGGAAGCAGTGGCTTGCCTTGTATCTGTTTTTTTTCTCTCTGTTTTCACGTGCCC
Organism: Conus canariensis; assembly: GCA_033310375.1. Classification (NCBI taxonomy): domain Eukaryota; kingdom Metazoa; phylum Mollusca; class Gastropoda; order Neogastropoda; family Conidae; genus Conus; species Conus canariensis. The sequence continues at coordinate 78,666,958 of CM065717.1, read as the reverse complement.
GCACGGACCGTTTGAGCACTCTGTTTTAATGTGGTTTGTGTCTTTGTTTCCACGCGCCCCCACGGTCGAGATGTTTGGGAATACTGTCATCTTCTGTTTCTCGGCTGTCTTGTCTGGATACATAGAGTGAAGGTGGGACTGTACACGGGTAACGATGCTTGATCGATCCCAAAGCCACAGCAGCTGCTAATTACAGGAGATTGAAACTTAGTTGCTGGTTCTCAACAAACAATATGTGGTCATTGCCAACAGACGTTGTGAAGACCTAGCACAGCTGTGGGAGGTCGATGTTGGAAGGAACGACATGGAAGTAAAGGCTAATAGAGAGGATTTCAATACTGGAAGACGGAGACACAAGCATGCCGAAAAAAAAGAAAGAGGAGAAGGAGAAGGAGCAGGAGGACGACGT
>CM065717.1:78659049-78661549 GCA_033310375.1 Conus canariensis | reverse complement strand
GTTTGGCCGTTGGTATGGATGACACGTTACACATAGCATGCACCTTCCCCGAAGTAGGAGTATGGCTGCCTTAATGGCGGGATAAAAAAAAAAAAAAACGGTCATACACACAAAATTCCACTCCCTATACAGGGGGTCTCCGCAGGAGTATGCAGAAGAAGAAGAAGTTCTGTTGGTTGTTTGTATTTTGGTTTGCTTTCAGCGACGCCGCCGCCTTCTGTTTCAGTCTTAATCCTACTGGCGGAAAGTCCAGAAGAGTTTAGTAGGGCTGTTCAGAAGGGGGTGAAAAGGAGGGCAGGACTACCAAATCTGGTTACCTGATCCCGTCAGTGCCTGGTACTATTATCTCCACATTACAGGACAGTCTTTTACAATGTGAACACTTAATTTCAGGAATATTTTCAAGCTCCTCCTGACAAGTACATGTAAATTCAGATTCCCCAAGCAGTGACAGATTGAGTGCTTGTTTTCGTTGAGAAATTAAACTTCTCACTATCAATAACTTGCAATCGTTTCAAGACACTGTTTGTTACCAGAATTATGTTATCTACTTTAAGCTGAAACCATTCAGTTTTATTTCTTGAATTTTTGTTTTCGTATAAGTAGTTCTAACTAATCAAAAGGTACATAAAGACGCTGTACCCGTTTGATAGACGCACTATTGTAAAAGAAAACAACAAACAAACAACAAAAACACACACACAAAAACCGAGTGGATTCTGTCATAAAGATGACAATAAACAATGGTTCCTTCAATGAAGTAACACAACCTGACACTTTTTGGTAGCGCTGCTGTTCTGTCATCACTGATTTCACTCTCATTTTCTTTGCATAGTCTTTTACTAACTGCACACAACTGATGTAATTCAGAAAATCAGCTGTCATCTAATCCCAGCTTCTCTGACAGTATCAATATGGAGGGTTATAGAATTAACAGTGTCATCGAGTAAAAGTTTAACTTTAAAAAAAATATACATTGTTCTGCGGCAACCATTTCTTGTAAAACAGTTTTGAAGTTCTACTCAGCTGCAAAGATATTGTGTCGTAATCTTCACTGTCCAGTAGGCTTTAGCAACAGAAAAAGTCATCAGCTAGCTGACTTTACACAAGGGAAGTCGTACGTCCCAAGCAAGTTCCGTAATGTTTCTGATACCAAGTCCGAATCGTATGAATGAAAATATTCCTTCAGTTAACGCTGTGATTATTTTCTTTTTAATTTGCAAGCAAAGTTAAAATCTAACAATACCCTAATTTACACTTTCTGTATGTAGAAGAGCAAATAAGTGCATCAGCTGAGTAGGCAATGATATGCTTACGGCCTGAGTGCATGCAGCGTACACATTTTAATAATGTCAGTAGACGAAAGAATGAAAGCTAGTTTGAGAGAGTCAAAGTATCTATTAATATTGTTATCATTATTATTTATGATGATTATTATTATCATTATCATTGTCATCATCGTCATCATTATTAAATGAATTATAGTGTTACATCAGAATCGTAAATATGTGTACATATTCAAGTGGTAGGAATCGAACATCTGGGTATACAAGAGAAAATCTGTAAAATATCCCTTCCCCCTGCCATTTCTCCCTCCCCCTCTCCTCCACTCTGTTCCACTTTTATCTCTCTCCTTCCTAACCTCAACTCCTGATCCCACCTCTCTCTCTTTTCTCTCTCTCTCTCTCTCTCTCTCTCTCTCTCTCTCTCTCTCTCTCTGTTAGGTTGCTTCCATATGATCGTGTGAAAAATACCATCAGAGTACCAGTGTTAATAAAACCCTAACCTCGACCACTCCACACCAGATCCCTCCATCTGTAGGACTCTTGTACAATTAGTCTCCCTTTTGTCCGAGCTGCTTGTCCCATACGTCAGCAGAAGGTCGAGTTACACGACTTTCCCATTGATAGCTGGCGGGTAAGGGCGGTAACTAGCCCTCCGCCCTTCGTAAAGGAGACCCAGACGTGTTGGAGAATGTGACATCCTTTGATCAGAGTGTCTTTGTCTTCGTTTCTCTTCTTCCTTTCTTCTTCTTCTTCCTTCTTCTTCTTCTTCTTCTTCTTCTTCTTCTTCTTCTTCTTCTTCTTCTTCTTTTTTGTTTGGGGGGGGGGGGGGGGGGGGGGGGGGGGGGGGGGTTCCCCGACTTGTAGGTATGACATCAGTCTTGTCGGTCGCAGGTAGTATTAGGGTAGTTTGATCACACGCACGCGCGTACAGGGACACATAATATACGTATGTATGCGTGGAAACACACTGAAGCAAGGTCATATGTGCGTAAACATGTATACATTTGTAATATACATAATGGCGGGCGTACACAGACGCACACATACATTGCTCGCATCCAAGCGCTCACACACACACACACACACACACACACACACACGCGCGCGCGCGCGCGCGCAAACATACGCGCACGCGTGCGCGCACGCACGCACACACGCACACAAACATACTCTGTCTCTCTCTTACACACACACACACACACACACACACACAC
>CM065717.1:78651549-78654049 GCA_033310375.1 Conus canariensis | reverse complement strand
CTGCACTTCCGAAGACTGCCGACTGAGTTGACGAACGGCAGACTAACAATTCAACGAAGTTTGTCAGTTTAAATACGTTTTGCATCCCATTCTTTGTCTTGGCCCATATATACAGTCTCGAGCTGTTTACTTCTTTTTGTTTGTTTTGTTTTATTTTGTTTTCTAAGCAAAAGAATCACAGACGAGCACTAATAACATGATAGAAAGAATATCACTCACATTTCACACCTTTCAGCCTACAATCACCACACGCACAAGCAAAGATACCACACACGCGCACACACATGTCGCGTATCTATAGATACGCACGCAGATATTGTAACATACACACATATAAATATAGGAACGATCTGGTCCCTCTATCAGGCTCTTCTTCGCAGGATTTGCCACCACCTTGAGCAGCTCATATTATGACCAGAAAAAAAATCGAAGTAGGAAAACAATTTAGCTGCCCCCCCCCCCCCCCCCCCTCCCCTCACCCTCACTCTTTCCCGTCTCCTTTTTCAATCTTTTTCTTAACTTTCTATGATCTTTGACAACACAGATTCCAAGGTATTCTGCCACACGATAATGGAATGGAACCAGAGAGAAGAACATTTTGAGCTAGAATGGGAACCATTTAACTAGAGCATGACACGCGGACATCAACAATCACTGACTCCATCCCCTAGACAGTGACCACCCCTCAGTGCCCGGCCTCCTCCTCTCCCTTGCCTCTTCCGAACGCGTGTTCCCAGTTCTCATCCCTCACAGACATGACAGCCTCAAATAATATTTCCCAGGCCCCCACCCCCACTACAAACACCCACCCACCCATGCCACACAAAACACCATCATGATCTCCCACTTCTTCTGCGATCCTTTTCCAACACCCAATTGATACCCCATTCACCCACACTTTTTCCCTCCTCCTCTCTCTCTCTCTCTCTCCTCTCTCTCTCTCTCTCTCTCACACACACACACACACACACTTATACTCGAGCGCGCGGCGCGCGCGCGTACACACACACACACACACACACACACACACACACACACACACACACACACACACACACACACACACACACACATAAGGACGCTGGCCCAGAGAGAGAGAGAGAGAGATGTTTATTCATAAAGGCCACGGTCCCCTTTGAAGGGAGTACACCTAGGAATACCATCGCATGACACAGTTTGGGGAGAGAGTGAGAGACACAGACATCCAGACCGACAGGATAAAAAGTAAGATAGAGAAGAAACACACAGCAACGGAGAGGTAATGAATATTTCATTTGAGGATACTCCACTCTACCACACTGTGAAAAACAAGAAAAAAAAAAACTGTTCATCATTGTTCATATCTGTGATATAATGTTTTGAATTATGATAAGCTATTTTCTTTATTTCATTTCCCCCCATTTTCATTTATTCATTTTTTATTTTATTTATTTTTTTTTTTTTAAGATACGCACGTCGTTTCAAGGTTTGTCGCCCTTTTAAAGAAGACACAGACACGATCAGATCTGAGAGTGTGAGTGGCGAAAGGTGGTAGGTGGTGTGTGTGTGTGTGTGTGTCGTGCGCGTGTGTGTGTGTGTGTGTGTGTGTGTGTGTGTGTGTGTGTGTGTGTGTGTGTGTGTTGTGTGAATGCACACGTTTGCTTAGGCCCCACTACAATATGGATATTCGTTTGCACACTGAATTTACATTTTAGCACACCCACATGCGCGCGCGTGTGTTCACACGCAAGTCCTCCCCCCCCCCCCCCCCCCTACATACTGTTGCAGGCGCGTGTAAACACACACACACACACACACACCACGCACGCACGCACACACACGCATATGCACGACGCGCGCACACAACACACACACACACAGTGAATACACACACACACACACACACACACACACACGCACGCACGCACGCACGGCACACACACAAACACACACACCACACCACACCACACACACACACACACACACACATGGGACACGCACGCTTATCCTCGCCGTCTCTGTCTCGTAATGCTACAAGCATTCAAAAACAATGCTTCGAAACAAAGGAAAATATATTGATTGTTATATTTCCGCCCAGCCCCAGCTGGTTTCGTGACTTATGATGACACAGAACTCGTGAAGCAGGCCAAAGCAGACCTACGCGTAGTGCAGTTGCGGTTGTAGCCGCCACAAGGGCAAGCCACTCGCACTTCACCGCTGGCGCAAAGCAGACGACAAAATGTGCGCGAGCAAGGAGTTTCCGTGCGCCGAAAATACTTGGTGGGAGCGCGCTTCAAACTTGCGCTGGGACTGTGTGAGTGGGAATCTCGACCATGAGCAGTGCGAGAATATGACGGTGATGCCGGCTCCTCATCTTTCCACGCTTGTTCGCTCTCTGGCACACACCCGCTCTCTCCCACATAGGCTACGAAGAGTTTACTGCACAGGAGCTCGCGTGCAACATCTGGTTCCTCATGCTCATCCTGCCACGGTGAATTGACGAGAAGAAAGAGAACTGTCT
>CM065717.1:78629049-78646549 GCA_033310375.1 Conus canariensis | reverse complement strand
TTTTTTTTTTTTTTTTGCCGTTTGTTTATTTTTCATTTCGCAAATTTTTTTGTTTTGTTTTGTTCCCCTCTTGGGCGAGGGCTGGATGTAAAAAAGCATGAACTTGCTTATCTATTACCCTCGATAATAAAGAATTTGTCTTGTCTTGTCTTGTCTTGTCTCTCTCTCTCTCTCTCTCTCTCTCTCTCTCTCTCTCTCTCTCTCTCTCTCTCTCTCTCTCCTGTGCTGGAAAGAGATGGAAGCATTCACATCGCAGTCGCACACCGCCTTCAACAAAGCTGCTTGCAATGTGCAAGCGCATGATATGAGCCAGCAGACTCTTAGCAAACAGACATGGCAAACGAACATTAAACGCAACGCTTCCTTTTCGGCCCGCCCTCTTCCCCCATCTTTGCTTCACTGTAAGCGTCTGCTTATTTACCTCCCTCTACCTCTCTCTCTCTCTCTCTCTCTCTCTCTCCCCCTACCTCACTTCCTCCCTGCCTGTCTCTCTCTGTCTCTGTCTCTCGTCCGTCTCTCTCTGTCTGTCTCTCTTTGTCTGTCTCTCCCTCTTCTCTCTCTCTCTCTCTCTCTCTCTCTCTCTCTCTCTCTCTCTCTCTCTCTCTCTCCCTACCTCACTTCCTCCCTGCCTGTCTCTCTCTGTCTCTGTCTCTCTCTGTTTGTCTCTCTTGTCGTCTGTTGTCTGTCTGTCTCTCTCTCTCTCTCTCTCTCTCTCTCTCTCTCTCTCTCTCTCTCTCCGAACCTCCCTCTTTCCTCTCCCCCTCCCCACCCACCCCCCTCTGTCTGTCTGTCTGTCTGTCTGTCTTCTCTCTCTCTCTCTCTCTCTCTCTCTCTCTCTCATTGTGTGTGTGTGTATGTGCGCGCGCGCGCGCGCGTGTGTGTGTGTGTGCGTGCGTGGCGTGTGTGTGTGTGTGTGTGTGTGTGTAACAGCGACATGTTTTTGTTTTGTTTTGTTTTAGTACGTGCATAGATGCTTAAAAAAGATTGTTAATGATTACTCGCAGGATAAATGCTTTTTATTTTGTGTGCTTTTGTTTTCTGTTGCAGTGTGTGTGTGTGGTGTGTGTGTGTGTGTGTGTGTGTGTGTGTGTGTGTGTGTGTAGGGGGATGAGGTGGGGTGGGGGTGGACAGTGAGTGGGTGGATGAGTGAGTAGGTGGATATGGGTGTGTGTTGGGGTCATCATGTTAAAAAAAAAAAAAACTTCAGTTTATGCTTTCTATTCACCCTCTAATGAAGTACTTAACGCTCTCTCTCTCTCTTCTCTCTCTCTCTCTCTCTCTCTCTCTCTCCTCACATACACACACACACGCACACACTCTCTCTCTCAAGCACGCACGCACGCACGCACACACACACACACACACACACACACACACACACACACACACACACACTCTCTCTCTCTCTCTCTCTCCCTCTGTTTTCTCTCTCTCTCTCTCTCTCTCTCTCTCTCTCTCTCTCTCTCTCTCTCTCTCTCTCTCTCTCTGCCTACCCCCACCCTGTCTCCCATTCTCTCTGTCTCCCCGTCTCTCCAACTTTCTGTCAGACTGTGTCCTAATACCCTGTTCTCCACGTTACACAGCACTTTAGAGAAGTATAAAGAAGTTCGATGGAGTGTCTATGATATCTCCTCCCTCTGCGTCCTCCCTCTTTTACCTCTTGTTGTTTCTGTATGGACTAGATGTGTAGTGTGTGGCGAGGCGGTGTGGTGTAATGAGTGTGTGCATAACGAGTGCACACGCGCGCACATGAGTATTCGACCTATTCTTTGTTCATGCTGAAGTTTACTAAAACAGGCTGCTTTTTTTTTTATTCATGATAGAAAAAAAGAAACAGAAATGTTCAACCTCTCTCTCTCTCCTCTCTCTCTCTCTCTCTCTCTCTCTCTCTCTCTCTCTCTGTGAAAAACTTCATTTGTTTGCCGTTAAAAGATTCTGGGCGTTGAAAAGCGAATACCTAATGACGTGGTGTATGGAGAAACGAACAGATATCCTATCTACATAAACTCAGCTATAAAATGTATCAGGTTTTGGTTAACATTAACGAGAATGGACGACTGTAGATTACCTTATAAGGCCCACAAAATGCTTCTTGATTTAGATATGCGTGGAAAGAAAAATTTGGGCCTCAACTATTCGCTGTAAATTGTATGTGTTTGGATTTGGGTATGTGTGGCTAAATCAAGGCGTGGAAGGAATTAACGAGTTTTTGAAAGTTTTAAGGATAGGCTGATTTCGTGCAGATGGCAAGACTGGAATTTCCATACTAGTAATAGTGATAGGTTTAACGTTTACAGAGCCTTTCGTACTGTTCCTGATGTTAAAACGTATTTATTTATTAAATTTGACAAGCATTTAAGATACACATTGACAAGATTTAGACTTGGAATTTCTGAAATCGCAGTACATCGTTGCCGTTATAGAACACATAGTGAAAGTGAATTAATATGTCCACTTTGTCTAAAAGAGAAAGAAAGTGAGGTACATTTTGTTTTATGTTGTCCAGTTCTGTATGACTTAAGAGCACAGTACATTCCGCTGAAGTATTACAGAGTGCCAAGTCAGTTTAAATTTACATTGCTTATGGCAAGTACACACGAAAGAACAGTCAGGAACCTGTCAATCTATATTTACAAAGCCTTTAAGTTGCGTTCTATTCTCACTTCTTAAATTTACTGTCAAGTAAGTGTTGGATGATTTCACTTTCATAATTGTTAGTTTGAAAATGTTTGTATATATATACTCCATCATGAGGGACAATGGCCTATACATGATTAAACTTCCGTATCCGTATCTCTCTTCTCTCTCTCTCTCTCTCTCTCTCTCTCTCTCTCTCTCTCTCTCTCCCTCTCTCTCTCTCTCCCCTCCCTCCCTCTCTCTCTCTCCATCTCTCTCTCTGTCTGTCTCTCTTAACCTGCTATGCTTATATCTGCTCTATAGATCTGTCGATTCATATAAAATCACATGTGAACAGACATCAAGTCGAAGGACACGCACACTGTCCGTCCATCCGTTCTTCTGCCCTACCATCCGTGTATAGGCATCTTAGTGTTTTGCCTCTTCATCTGTGTCTTTGTCTTTCTCCCTCTGCATCATCTGTTTATGTGCTGTCTGTCTGCTGCCTTTCTTCTTGAATAACGTACCATGAATGACGACCTATCCTTAGTGTCTTTTCAAACGCAGAGTCTGTCACTCTGTGCGGGGGTCCAGTGTGTAGTGTGTGTGTGTGTGTGTTGTGTGTGTGTGTGTTGTGTGTGTGTGTGTGTGCGTGCGTACGTGCGTGCGTGCGTGCGTGCGAGCGAGCGAGCGAGCGAGTGTGTGTGTGTGTGTGTGTGTGTGTGTGTGTGTGTGTGTGTGTGTGAAGCCAATATTTCTTTCCAGTTGTATCTTGCAGCAAGCTAAGTATTTCGCTGTGCTCATCAGTAATAGTGCAGCCGTACTAGAAGTGTACCTCTCACGTTTGTGAACTGAACGTCGCCCTCAACTTGCAAATTAAGGGGGCGTTCCCCACCCCCAACGACCGCCCCCCCCCCTCCCCCGCCTACCCTACCAGCCCTCTCTCCTCTCTCACTCTCTGTCTCAGTCTTTCGGCCGCTTGCCTTTCGTCTGCTCTTGCTCTCTCTCTCTTCTTCTTCTCTCTCTCTCTTCTCTCTCTCTCTCTCTCTCTCTCTCTCTCTCGTCAGTTTTCTCATCTCTCTTTTCTCCTCTCTCCATCTCCTCCTCCTCTCTCTCTCTCTCTCGTTTGTCTGATCTCTCTTTTCTCCCTCCTCTCTCCCCCTCCTCTCTCTCTCACTCTCTGTGTCTGCCTCTCGTCTGTCTGACCTCTCTCCTCTCCTCTCTCTCTCTTCTCCTCTCTCTGTCTCTCTTTCTCTCTCTCTCTCTCTCTTCTCTCTCTCTCTCTCTCTCTCTCTCTTCTCTCTCTCTCTCTCTCTCTCTTCTCTCTCTCTCTCTCTTACGTTACGTATGAATACCTGTGTGTGTGTGTCACAGTCAGGCTTGGTTTTTCCGAAGTTTATAGTGATCCCGCCACGAAAGCCCAGGAAGCTTCATGTTTTGAACACTTTAGAAAATAACTCAGTTTCTGGTTTTCTTCAATTATTTGATGTTCAGATACAGCCAATTCAATTACACGGCTTAGAAATATGTTGACTGTACAAGATATACACGGAAACAGAAAAGGCAATATGTTTGCAATGAAACGATACTAAAGACACTGACACTGACACTGACACAGTTTTTATTGCCAATAGCAGACAAGCCCTGTTGGCAAGGGGGTTACAATTACTGCATTACTTGATTGCGCCAAGTATCTGCAATTGAAAAACATAGAATTCAAACAATTTAACTAGAAATTCAAATCTATAGACGGCAACACATACCTACACGTATACAAACTCATTCTCACACACAACGTACATGCGCACGCAGCGCACGCGCGCACACGCACCCACATACACGCGCACACACACACAGGCAGGCACGCGCGCGCGCGCGCGCGCGCGCCACACACACACACACACACACACACACACACACACACACACACACACACACACACACACACACACCCACAGACACATAAACACTCGCACAAACTCACTCACTCATCCTGCACACCTGAGTACTCCATTGTTTTTGACCATCAAGCCATGAAAAATACATAGTAAACACTGAATTCATACATCGTCACAGGTTTTAGCTCAACGATTTGTTCGTAATATTCTTTCTTCGAAAATCACTAGCTTCTGCTACAAATCTTGCAAATGATAAGGTATTATGTTCATTGCTGGATAGAATTGCTATAATATCTTTTCTCTGTGCAGCTGGCTTCCTGAAAATTTTACATCTACTTCGAATATCTGCGTAAGCAGGACAATCAAAAACAAAATGCACTTCGTCTTCAGTGTTATTTCCCTCTACACACATGGGGCATGCTTTGTTGTCCGATGCTTCAAACCACTTTTTGTTTGCATTGAGACCCAGTGTTCTAGTTCGAAATTTTGTTAAGTTATGTTTATGCCATTTGTTTGAAACAATCATGAGATATTTTTCCGTTTCCAAATTACTTTTAAACGAGAGAAACCATTCATATTTGTCATTTTCATCCATGCTGGAATGCCAGTTTTGTCTGTAAGAACAAATTAAACGATCCCTAAATTCGGATAAAAACTGTGCAGTATTGCCTACTCCCTGACAAAGCCAAACGATACCAAAACCATTTTCTGTTAGTATTTTCTTTACACGAGACACCCAGTTAAATTTTCCTATGTCGTGTTGTAGCAAAAGCATTTCATACGCTTGACTGTAGAGTCTGGTTGTAGGTAAATGAACCAATCTTAACCAGTATTTAATTGATTTGACATAAGTTTGTATAAACAGAGGATATCTTACGCTACGTAGCCTAGATGAGCAAGGTAAGCGAACATGGCATCCGATGCGAGAATTGCCTTAACTAAATTTGGTTTCTTTTTTGTGTGGCTAAACCAAAGAGTCGAATCTGTCTTTGTCTTCTTATAGTATTTCAAAGAAAGACCCATAGAAAGACAAACAAAAACTGGAGAAGCCACATTACAGGAAGCGATGGACTAGAAGTTTACAGTAATTATAAACTGTCACTAGAATTGGAACCTTATATAAGTTTAGACATAAAGAAGATCGTCAGATGCTTTGATACGTTTTAGAACAGGTGTTTGAGACAGCAGAGTTCATTCTACAAGATATAATAATCAGTTAGATACTGAGATTGACTGTCCATTTTGTCAAGGTGCGATTGAGAATAAAATACTTTCCTGCTTTGTTGTCCTACCTATGATGATTGTAGAAAAGAATCCATACCTGATTAGTATGCCTATCGCCCATCCTTGTTTCGATTAACAAACCTAATGTCAAAAAATAATAATCTGGTTTTTAAAAAATGTTACGCATATTTGTATATAAAGCTTTTAAGAGACGGACATATTTACTGAACGGATGAAGTACAGTAACTCTAAAATCTACATACTGTTATACCTCTTAAACTCTACAATCTATCATTTGTGTGTAAAATGTATGAACTCAATATATGTGTGGGCATGTGGCCTAACATCAAAACATATTGTCATTGTCATTGTCACCGTCTATCTGCCTTGGGCACGGTTGATAACGATCTGTCGGGTGAACGAGTGGAGAGGGACACAACCAGGGATGAAAGGAAAGATAACAGCGTGAATGAAAGTAGTGTATTTTGATGGTAGTGGAGATGATAAAGAACGTGCTGTTTCCTGCTCCTCCCCCCCCCCCCCCCCCCCCTGGAATGTAAACGGTCTCTTGTCCAAACTCAATGACTTAACTCCCTTTTCTTTGAACTTTAATTTCATACGTCTTGTTAAAACCTTTGTAGTGGACTTCCAAAAGGTAGTATTTCCTCGCTGTTTTCTGTAATCCGGTCGTTCAGTTGATAAAACAAGGAAGACGTTCAGATGGAGTAGTGTGTCTCATGACAACTCAGTTTACATCTGATGCCCACGAAATTAAGACGGATTACCCCAATACTCTTCTTTTTTTGATTGATAAGACCTTTGTTGTCTTTGTTGATGGTGTTTTATATGTATGTACCTATATTCCACTAGATATTTTGGTGTTGAAAATGATATTAATGAGCTTGAACTAAGTATATTTGATTATCTACTCGAGTTTGAGGACATATATGTGATTTAGTCAGGCGATTTGAATAGGACTGTTGGGATTTCTCCACATACTTTTGACTTAATGTTTATGATCACTTTGTTTACGATTGTTCTGTTTCTACTAACAGCATGAGAAAGCCTGCAGACAATGTTCTCAATCATTATGGAAGATGTTTGTTAAATACGAGCAAAACCCGTCGATCGTGGATTCAAAATCGCGTAAGTGATGGGGATGCCGATGGTATTTATACATACATCTCAGGGACAGGATGTAGCGTATATGATTGCTTTCTTTTGCCTAAGGAATTGCTTTTCACTGTTAAGTGTTATGTCTTCATGCGAAATGCTGACGAGAGAACCATGGTGTGGAAGGGATAAACTAGTTGCTGGAACTTTCAGGGAAAAGTTAATTTTGTACAGATGTCAAGATTGGAATTACCATATCAATAACCGTGTAAAAAGTATAAAATGCAGATGGCAAGATTAGAATTACCATATCATTGACAGCGTAAAAAGTGTAATGTTTACAGAACCTACTGTACAGTCTGTGATGTTAAGCCACATTTATAGGTTGAATTAGGTAGACGTTTATGATATGTATTGCACACACACACACACGCGCGCGCGCGCGCGCGCACATACACATACACGCAAATAAAGCGAAGCATCCACGCAGGCTTGCACATGCACGCGTGCAAGCGCACACAAATATACAAGCAAGCGTGTTTATGCATGCGCATGTTGATTGCTGCACTCACACATACATAGAGATACAGGCGGTTAGACTGGAAGAAATAGATTAACTTACAGTTTTAATCATTTAGACGCGAAGTTGAAGGTGATAGGGCCACAATACAACTGCTGAGACTCCGCATGCACGTCTTGATCTGGCTCTCGTCCTATTGTCTGAGAGCAACAATTTGTCTACGGCCCCTTCCTTCCCATCCTCTCATCTTTCAGCCATCAGTGCACACGTCTATCCATCCATCCACCAGGTAAATTTGCTCTGAAAGTTCCTGTCTGCTCTGTTTGCCCATCATCTATCCGGCCACCATAACAATATCAAGCGTATTCTGGCAGTCTGGTGAAGGCCAGCTATAGCGTACCTATTCTTCAAGCCACAAAAAACAGTCCCCTCAGACACCGAACCAGACGCCAGCACCAAAGGCTTTTAGTGGTAAACAAGACCCGCTCTGTGCGCCCCGTTGAATAAACCCCCCGCTGCAGCAGCTGCTGCTGCTGTCGGTGATGTATATTGTAATGAAGTTTGTAGTGCTGTTCACCGTAAACTTCCCGAACGTTTTTGACCTTTAAGGTCTACTTTAGTGAAAGGCGTTCATTGATTAGTGTAATCGAATATATGACACGTTTTACAAGGTCCAAAAACTGAACGCAAAATCCCTTCCGATCACGCGAAATCAATCCACGATCAAAATTAAAAAAGAAGGGAATTAATTAACCACATCTTGGCACCACATACTAACTGCTCTCGGATACGACGTCATACGCTAACCATGTCTGGTTTCAAGAACGAGATGGCTGCAGAAACCGACCGAATGAGATGGATCGAACCATTCTAGCGCGTTGCTTGATCTGTCTAGGAAAAGCAGTGATTATTATCATGAATATAAAGCCCGCCAGAGTTCACCATGCGACAGTGCAGACCTCTTCGGTGCTTTGCCTTTTCAGTTCGATCCAGATGCTTCCGAGTCGGAAGAGGAGATCGTGAATAATGAAGATGAAGACAGTCAGTCGTATGTTTTACCAGTGAGTGGTAAGCAGACTGATTGCATGATCCTATGTCCAGAAAATATTTCATTGTCAATTCAGGTTGCTGTGGTTTTTGACCCAGTCGCAAAATGTAGACCGCATTGGTAATGCAACTACTCAACCGCAGTGTTATGAAGTCTTTTAAATGAAGTTTATGGTGAGGAATGCAGCAGCTGCTGAAAATGACACACAAACCTGTCGATTTAGACTGATTATTCAGGTTCATTAAACTACAGGTTTTGTGGTTGTAAATGCAAATGTTAGTTTTAGTATCTTGTATATAGTATGTATTGTGAAGGGATAGAGAGAGACAGACAGACAACAGACAGAGAGCTGTGTTTTGTGGGTCTGTGACCTCACTAGTGTGAGCGTGCGACAGTGCAAGTCTTCTTGTAGGTAGCAGAATAGAAACAGGAAATTAATGATTAATTATTGAATAGAAAAAAAAACCGCACGATATCGTCCTGTCGAATTACATTAACTAGCTCATATAAGCACAAGAGTTAAAAAAAGAAAAATAATAATCTTTCTCTGAAGACAGTTTAACACCGATTTAACGTGACATGCATTTCAACACAAATACACTTACATACAGAGAGAAGAGAGAGAGAGAGAGAGAGAGAGAGAGAGAGAGCACAACCACAACCACACACACACACACACACACACACACACACACACACACACACACGAGCACACACTCTCACTCTCTCTCTCTCTCTCTCTCTCTCCCATATTACCATTACAAACATAATAACATTGTTAAACATATGAAAATGTTGGTCCACATCTCTTTCATTGTGTGTTTTACCTTGTGAAATCAAACACCTGATGATGTGTAACTATTCATCTCCCCTCTCCCCCTGCCACCTACCCCCCTCCGCAAAAAAGTGTGGGCTTCACAACATATTGGCAACATCAACATCATGCACATTTCAGTTTAAACAAGGTAGGTAAAACAAATTAAATAAACAATGATTAATGGTTGTAGGCAAAAAAAAAATCCAATTACATAATATAATCACGTCATTACAGCTATTTAATTATATAATTATGTAATATGACATATCAGCACAGCTATTAAGAAAAAAGCATAAGACATTTATAAGACAATTCTCACGCAGTCTGACATGCATCATTACACACACGTACACACACACACCCCACACACACTCTCTCTCTCTCTCTCTCTCTCTCTCTCTCTCTCCACGCACACGCGCGTGCACACTTACACGCACGCACGCGCACACACATACGCGCCCCCCCCCCCCCCCCCCCCCCACACACAACACAACACAGGTACAAACACACAAGAGCACTGACAGAAAACACAAAAACGCTTTCACGCGAACTTCTTACTCATTCTTCACACTGAGCTGTATTATAGTTAAACCCAGTGCTCCTTTGAGTGGGAAGCCGGAAGTCTGGCGCTGCTGGGTGTCCTCCCTTGCTCTCCAGCTATCTGCGCGGATTGCTTTATCACCTGGCGACTTACTTTGACTTACCTGCGAACATCCCTGCAGGCTTCTATAAGCCTATCTTGTACAGCAGTCGGCGGCCGGTGAACCATACCAGTATCGCCGCCATCGAATGGGGTACACCTGGTGAACGCGTGTGGTTCCCTCTAGATTTGTAAACGGGACTTGGTGGTTTGGCTGATAGCGTTCAGGCCTCGACTTCAAAACGTGTACATGTCGGTGGGTCTAAGACCGCTTGAGGGTGAGGCTGGAGATGGGGGTAACGGTGAGTGGGAGTGGATGGGGGGCAGGGAGTGTATGGAGTAGCAAAGACTGGGGAAGGGGGATGAGGAAGAGTGGAAAGCCGGCGGAGGATAAGGGTGCTTGTGGTATGGGAGCAGACAAGGTCGAGGAGCAGGGGAGTGAATTCGAGGGGTTGGTTTGGGGAAGGTACTAGATTGTGCCTGTAGTTTTGTTGGAACTGCCCAAGAAGTCATGTTCTTCTTCATGCTTTTTTTCATTCTCTCAAAACCAGCTTCCTCCTCCATATTCTCTTCCACCCTCTTCCCCCTTCTCGTTCATGGATTGACCCATCCATCTCCTCTACCATATTTTGCTTGTTGGAAGGATGATACGATACCCTGGCATGAAAAAAAGAAGAAGAAGAAGGAAAAAAGAAAGATCAAGTTAACCGATGGATAAGAATGATTTCTTTCACCCATGAAAAAGAGAACACTTGATACGGTTTGGTGATTTTGTCGTTGTTGAACGGAGAAGCGAAAGGGGATAAGACAGGTGTCTTATTGAGGGTTATCCAGAATCAGGTGAAGGCTATGTACTAGTTGTAGCGCATCAGACACCTGTCGTGCATCTGATACACTGCCAAGTCAAGGTGCTGTGTAGAAACTATGGTGGATTCCTCCGCACGGAAGAGAAAAAAATAAACGTTACTGATTCATTTGACGATATGGAACTTGAAGGTGTGCGAAAGGGAAAATATGTTGACCTGGCTCAGAATTTTTGGTTGTTACCTGACTAATGAATATTTATGTGTCCGGCTTACGTGTAATATTACATTCATTCGCCACCTTGTTTTGATATTTATTCTAACTCTTCACACGTTCACTAATTATCAGACGAAAACCGCTTGAGAAGTAAGGGTCCGAAAATCAGCTACTATGCTCTTGGGGGTAATTTTGTGTCGCAGCAGTGTAAATTCCCGATGAACTGTCTTTGCATAGTAATTATTTTTACTTTTGCGAAAGATTTTTTTGGCGAGGTAAAACCTAGAATGGCGGTGTATGACATTCGCATACTCTCGTTCACGCATACGCTTGCGCCCCCACTCATGCTATCCTCTCTCCCTCCTTCCCTCCCTCCCTTCTTCCTCTCTCTCTCTCTTTCTCTCTCTCTGTTCCCACCTTCTTCCCCCCCCCTCCTCTCTCATGTATATATAAGCACATACTCGGTTTATATCCATATCCATAGGCAAGAGTCATAATCATCAAAGCGTCCCACCCCCCCAATCTCTCTTTCTCTACACCACACACACACACACACACACACACACACACACACACACACACACACACACACACACACACACACTAACGTACTGGTCAGATTATTGCTGGGTCATTGTGTTAACTGAATTGCCATATTCCATGAGAGATTAGGAGAAAAGGATCCGCAGGCCCAATGAACATTCATTCAGGTTGTGCTGAAAAGTGGAGTGAACGAACACCGTTACATGTTGCACCCACGCTTATAGATAAGATAGTAAAGATAATCTTTGTTGCAGCAGTTATCTATCGGGTTGTCGTTAGAGCATCCACATGACCTCATCCGTTCAACGTTAGTGTACCCGATATGTGAATTGAGTTAATTCTACGCACCAATCTCAAGGAAGTTTATAGAACTCGGCGAATCGCTTATCCGCGCACATATATCATATACAAACACAAGAGACAGATGCAAAACAAAATAAAATTCAAAGAGCCCAATCTACGATTCACCGAGCTTCTTTCGGCTCAAAAGTCACGAAGTCTTCGATACCAAACACAATAAACGTTTATCGTTAGGTACTACAGTACAAAAAAGAAAGATTTCCCAATCACGAACTGCCATTTTGTTGTTGCTGTTGAGCCAAGACGCATGAATAGTAGCATCGTCTGATTGGTGCACAGAGTGATGTTTGTTCTCGCTCTCGATGGTGCATTTCCCTCCAGTGACAGATAAGGACAGTAGCCGTGGAGGCAGCGAGTTCCTTCACGCGACTTCCTATCATTATTAACAGGGAGGGGCGTTAACGGTTCTAGCAAACGTTTTTCTTTTTTTTTTCTTTTTTCTTTTTTTTCGTTTTTCATTTTTCTTTTTTTTTTTTTTTTTGTCCTTTTTTTTTTTTTTTTTAGTTCATCGATAACTGTCCGCAAGCAAGTCTTGATCTGGGTTGCGAGGCGCAGAGGCCAAGTCTAATGAGAGCACCATGTCAGCCCATAAAAGATAGAGGCTATCATGGCATAGAACGTATACGCCCCCGCCTTGAAAAGCGTGACAGGGTGACCAAGCCATACCAACTCTCGCCATTTGTGTGATCCTGTTTGAACCTGGGCTATTTTCAGATAAAGTGAGCCAGGCTCTGGGCTAACCAGTCCGCACCATGGAGATACATATATCAATAAAGATTCTTCAATGGCCAAGTGATCTGTGTGTGTGTGTGTGTGTGTGTGTGTGTGTGTGTGTGTGTGTGTGTGTGTGTGTGTGTGTGTGTCTCTCTCTCTCTCTCTCTCTGTCTGTCTGTCTTTCTGTCTATCTGTCTATCTACACGATGAATCTGTTTTGATGTGCGGTATGAACTAAAATACACAACGCTAAAGCATAACTTGACAGAATTGTAGACAACTAAAGAGTAGGGGTAACCAGTGTAGGTCTTAGAAGATTTAGTTCTAGGACTTAGAATAAGAGAGAGAGAGAGAGAGAGAGAGAGAGAGAGAGAGAGGTCTGAACTAGTTTTGTGAAGGAGTTAATACATTTAGTTTTCTTTGGAGATAGATGCCTTTTTCAGTACCGGGCAGTTCCCGCTGATGGCGAACATTGTGTGTGTGTGTGTGTGTGTGTGTGTGTGTGTGTGTGTGTGTGTGTGTGTGTGTGTGTGTGTTTGATCCTGATTGGTTTAAAAGCCCGATTTGTGGAAAGCTTCTTTCGCTGTGTTCTCCATACTTAATAAATAATAATAATGAATACTTATATAGCGCCTATTCTCGGCTAGAGACCAAGCTCTAAGCGCTTTACAATCCACACTCGTTTACACAACGGGCTGCCTACCTGGGTAGTGCCGACTGAAGAGCTGCCAGCTGGCGCTTCATTCAGTCGTTTCCCGTGTCATACAGTCAATATCGTCCAATATCGTTCACTCAATATCCTTACTTCCTCCATTCTTTCAATTTCTCACGCAGGGTGCATGCTATGTGTAACGTGTCATCCATACCAACGGCCAAACTGGCCTTCTCTTCCGAAAGTTGGTGATGGGATTTTACGTGTGTGCAAGATATTATGCGTGCGTTCACACACGGAACCTCGGTTCCTCGGTGCCTACTTAATGAACCATATCACAAATACTTTCTCAACAAGTAAGCGTGAAGACAAGCCAAGAAGCTTAGGCAGGGTCTTGCAGGGGGCGTAGAATTGGCTTCTCAGAGAAGAGTCGGCTTCAGCACAGATAACTGTTTAGGTGGGGGTCTGTCCTATCTAACCCGTTCCTCTCATTGAAGTGTCGGTCAGTCAGTCACTTTACCGTCATGAACACCGAAGAGTGTTTGAGGTATGTGGCAGTCCGTGTTACTGATCTCCCCCTGCCTACCCCACCCTATCGTTTGCCATCTAACCGTCCCCCGTCCCTCAGAAGTGTACACTTGACCAAAAAAATTAATGATTGGAGTTTAGTTTTAGTTTTAAGTATCACAGTCCAGCCGACCACTCAGGGTCTTCTCATGGGTGTCAAACGGAGGGCGGGGGGGATCACATCTTGAACAGGCCTGATCATGATGGAGTTCATCCTGCCGAAGACACAAACCACAAAAGCAATTCATGACATGGTAGAAGTATTAACGTCCTTACGGCGGATGACACTATGCCATACTGAGAGCGCCAGCCTCTCCCTCAGTTTCTCACTACCAGATTAAAACAAATCTCTCAACAACAACAACAAAAATGATGAAAACCATTTAAATATTTCCTTAAAAAGCCATACGGGAAAACATACACAGAATCATAATGGGCAGCCGGTGTCCACGCTTGACAGGGTGTACAATTTTCACTACTCAGTGGCCAGGGTAATGCAGACAAGTGGCATCATGTCATAGTTGTGCCCAGAAATGAGAGTGATAACGTTTCCAGACTTAAGTCAGGAGTATGTCCACAAAGGCAGGAAACAGCAGGCGACAGTAAAGTATGAAAAGAAATATTTTCAGAAAGGCAGAGTCAAAGTGAGTGACAGAAAAGGTACTAGCATAGACCTTCCCGAAGGCGGGGGAGTCATTTGTACTGAAAAAGACCCCGGTGCCCTCAGGGTCCCAAGGACAAATTTTCGATGAACCTGCCCTTTGCAAAGACGCCCATTTCTAAGTATAACGGAAATAAGGGAAGAATAAGAAAAAACGCATTCACATATTCTGTTTTAACTTCTCTCTCTCTCTCTCTCTCTCTCTCTCTCCTCTCTCTCTCTCTCTCTCTCTCTCTCTTTTTGTCTTTGTGTATGCACACATCTGTGTATACGTGTGTGCGCATGAGTGGTGTGCGCGCGCTCTTTTTCTCCTTGCATTTTCTCTCTCTCTTTCTCACTCTCTGTGTCTCTGTCTGTCTGTCTATCTGTCTGTCTGTCTCTCTCTCTCTCTCTCTCTCTCTCTCTCTCTCTCTCTCTCTCTCTCTCTCTCTCTCTCTCTGTCCCTCCTCTTCATATGATACTTAACTGGACCTTAATTATCAACCCAGAACGTAATTGCTCTTAACTTCATAGTAATGTGAAGCGGCGGTTACTTCAAAGCCAGTGGGCTGGATATTGCAGTAAGACTGGCGGACCTCAAAGTTATCAAAAGAAAAAAAAAAAAGAAGTCTTGAAGCAGTAAGGCAGAGAGATGCCACCGTCCCAATCCCGCCGGTGACAGCTCGGGTGGCAAGAAGACTCTCGGGCGGATGACAGTGTAAAGCTTTCAGTTTATGCAGCCTGCTGTGTCGTCTTTGTCTCGCTAATGGCAGCATGACAGGGAGGTAATAAGCTAGAGGAGCGTGGCTCAGTTCGTCTTACAGAGAGAAGCGGAGAATGGGGAAAAAGAGGGGGCGGTGGGAAGGGGTGGGGGAGAAGAAGGATATGGAGGGGGGGTGTAGGGAGGGTGGAGTGAGAGCAAAAAAAGAAAAAGAAGAAGAGGGGCGGGGATATGAGGAAGGGATGGTCGAGGCTGTTTTTTTTTTTTTTTTTTTTTTGTTTTTGTTTTTTTTTTTTGAAGCTGTCTGCACATACTCAAACTGTATGACCTTGATTCAGGGTGCCATTACTCTGCTCAGGATGGAAGATAATTCGCTCTGTTCGTGCTCTCCGTTCATTGGCTGAAACTCTGATGTTTAACCTACGGAGATTTTTGCATGTGAGATTTGTTCGTTTGTTTGTTTAACCTCACCATTGAGGTAGCTACATTCTGTTGTCGAAGATTATGTCTAAACACAACACTAGTGTGGATGGTTTGTGTGTGTGTTAGTTAGTTAGTTCTTCAATTTAACGTCTGTTCACTTTAAGTGATATTAGACAAGTGTGTGTGAGTGTGTGTGCGCGCGCGCGTGCACACACACATGTACCCGTGCAAAAGCACACACACACACACACACACACACACACACACACACACACACACACACACACACACACACACACACGAGTGGGTATGCTATAATCAGACGCATAGGCACGCGCACACTGCATGCAGTAAGCTTTGAAATTGATTGTGGCTTGTGACTGCAGACGAGAGCAAGGGTTAGTTTTCAGGGTAAAGTTCATGACATATGATTACGTGTTGCCGCTTATGCATTTGGCAGTGTGTGTGTGTGTGTGTGTGTGTGTGTGTGTGTGTGTGTGTGTGTGTGTTTTGTGAGTGCGTGCGTGCGTGTGCATATGTGTGTGTGTGTGTGTGTGTGTGTGTGTGTGTGTGTGTGTGTGTGTGTTGTGTGTTCACAAAGGAGAGAGAGGAAGGTGAAGGATTGGGAAGGTTTCTTTTTGTTTTGTTTTGTTTGTTTGTTTTTGTTCTGTTCTCCATAATCAGTTCCAGTCAATAATTACGGGCGGGAGCCGTACGTTTACGAAATGTGTGGTAACGTTGGATTTCCTAAAGAGACAGACGATCACGACAGCCGTCGTCTGCTGCATACAGACTGCTGCAATGTGATCGATTCCTAAAAAGGTGCCTGCATTATGATGGAAACAGCTTTATATCTTTTACGTACACACACGCACGCAGGTTCGCACGCACGCAAGCACCACACACGCGCGCACGCACACACGCACGCACGTTTCCACACACACTTACACTCGCACTATTCATACACCGACGCTCTTTGCTGAGTTTTTATTTCTTGTGCAGTATCTCAAAATGGTGACCTTTAACGCGCTGCGCTCATAGATCCGAACGGATCATTAAGTCACTGTGAACCAGTTTGGGTCGCCTTGACGTTTGAACCTGCTGTGTCACGGTGACTTTTTTTTTTAATTTCAGTATATATCACGGTGTACGTGACTGGAGTCAATTATGGTCGTTTAGACTGTTGGCCTTGTCCTGTATTAACATGTTCCTTTGATTTCCAAAACCTTTCCACAGATAATAGTCACTTTTATCTTTAACCCCCGTATGGATCGGGTAAACCGTTCCGTTGAACTGTGTGGCTTATTGATCCCGTGTTTACTTCAGGGAGCTATCCATCAGGAAACGGGTGGACTGCAGGATTGTTTGACGTGTAACTACTTGTCAGAGTTGTGTTTTTGTCGTTTTCTTTCACTCCATGGTTTTTTACCTGAAGAAACCTTACGTAATGTGAAATCTGTTATACAATCGGCATGTGTTGGTAGTTTTCTTTCTTATCTTATAACTTTCTATCTTCAACAGCCCTGAACTTCTTTTAGAATACTTTTTCACTCATTCTGTTTCTTTTCCCGGTTGATCGTAACCGGCAATTCAGAAGGAGGGCGTTTGGACGCTGTTTGTTATGATAGGAAATCTTCGAGAGGCTCACTCGGTCTGTGTGGCGGAAAGGCTGGAATAACATTGAGGCAACACTGAGCGCAAGCCAAAACACACACACACACACACACACATCTTGAAAGATACCTGGCTCAGTAAAGTATGCTGCCGACGATGCTACGATGATGAAGGCTTTCAGGGAAAGTAGCGTGAAGCGCTGTGCAGGCCTCCCTGACGAGGCCACCCGTATTATTCCAGATGAGTGTCGCTGAAAGGAGGGGGACGAAAACCCCTGTGAGAGAAGTGCACGGCAGACTGCAATAGAGGAGAGCCAACCACCGTAATCAGTGAGATAAACGCTGATAGACGCAGGGCTGTCAGAAAAGTC
>CM065717.1:78614049-78619049 GCA_033310375.1 Conus canariensis | reverse complement strand
ATTCAGAATGAAATGTGAACAAAGAGTTAATGGTCTATTATTAGGAAAAAGTCGCTTTGAAAAAAAAAAAATGTATGCAGCCCTCTTGCCTTTGTGTCTTGTTAAGCTGAAGGCAGTATAACAATAAAGTGTTAAAAATTCGGAAATGTTTGGGGAAATGGAGGGAGAGGAAACATGCGCACAAGCATAGTGGCGTGCTTGTTTGATGACTCTGTTTTTCTGTCTGTTTTTCTGTCTGTCTGTCAATCTGCCTGTCTGTCACTCTCTCTCTCTCTCTCTCTCTCTCTCTCTCTCTCTCTGTCAATCTGCCTGTCTGTCACTCTCTCTCTCTCTCTCTCTCTCTCTCTCTCTCTCTCTCTCTCTCTCGTCCAGCCGATCAGTCAAAAAGAACTGGGGAAACGACCAAACTAATCAAAGAATCTGGACTTCTTTTCCAAACACAGATGAAAGCAATATGAGACTGTTTTTTTGTGTTTTTTTTTCAGTTTTATCTGACCCACTTCATCAGCACTGATGGTCAGTTGGGTGACTGTTTGAGAAATCAGTGCATGGTTTGTGCGTGTACACAGCCACGGCGATCAAGTTCAGTTTTATGCTCTGCGTAGTGTACTGTTGGTTCTTTCCTCCTTGTCCAAGTTTACACGGCAGAAACGGGCGTGGGAACGCGGCGGCAGATTGAACTCTCACCTTTGCTTATCGAGCAGTCCGATAAAAAGAGTCTGAAAAACTGTTCACCCAACCTTGCGCCCAACCCCGCCATTAAGGGGTCGACCGACGTTGGACAGTCTGGCACGAATGTGTCACGTGACGCGCTGCTCAGTCACCTGTATGTAGACTTCGGTCAGTGAAGTGATAATTATGTCCTTATCCTTTAAAAGGCTAGAACTGATGGGCGGTCTTCACCCCATTCAAAACGTATGTTCAGTAGTCGTTTTTGATGCGCAGTGCGCCACGTTCAGATGACGCAGAACGAAAACTGACCACGAGTATCACATTCTCTCGAATGCGTCACTGAAGGAGGTAAAAAAAAAAAAAAAAAAAAAAAAAAAAAAAAAAAAAACCGAACAGAAGAAACAGACTGTGCAAGCAGGGGTGTAGTTTTAATTGTACATGTTTTGTTGTTGCTCCTATCACGTTGATTTTTTTTTTTTTTTTTTACATTACAGCATCGGAGAATGTATAGGTAGTTGACCCTCTGTTGATCGCTGTAAAGATCTACGTTAATGAAAAGGACGTGAGACCAGCAAGGTCTTCAAAGAACACGTCAGCGGAGTCATTCAATACCAAGTTTAACTGGTTATCATACGCCCTTCACCCCGATTTGAAAATGAATAACTCTCGATCCATAGCACGCCAAAATCAGATTCTCGTCTTGAACATGCGCGAATGGCATGACGATGCGTTTACATCGATTACGTCGCGTATGAACAATGTCGTACAAGAATGCGCGATCGCTCCCTTTAGCCCCTTCCGTCCTTCCTAACCCTCACCCACCCCTCCGGTCTGCTCCCAGTCTATCTCCCTTCTGTTTATGTTCATTCCCCCTGAGCCCATTACCACATCCACGATTGAAGTATTGAGGCATCTGAACAAAGTTGGATCTGAAGAAAACTTGAACCCGCATTGAAACACTCAAGGACGTACGATGAGCATGTGACCAGCGAGGCACAGCAGAGCATCTCTCTGACCTCTTGTTAATTTATCATGAGATTCTAAAGTACACTTTAAAAAAAGCAACATAGTTTTGATTTTGTTGTTGTTGTAATGTTCAATTCAAACCGAAAAAAATGTTTATCATATGCCCCTCACCTCAGTTTGTGCATGCACACACAGACACACACACAGACCACACACAAACATGCGTGTGCGCTCATAGACGCATGCATGCTCACACACGCAAGCAAGCTCATGCACACATACACACGCGCGCTCGCGCTCACACACACACACACACACACACACACACACACACACACACACACACACACACACACACACACACACTCTCTCTCTCTCTCTCTCTCTCACACACACACACACACACACACACACACACACACACACACACACCTCTCTCTCTCTCTCTCTCTCTCTCTCACACACACACACACATCACACGCACACACACACACACACACACACACACACACACACACACACACACACACACACACACACACACACACACAGCCCTTCACACGGGCGATTACAATAGTCAGTCTTAAGGTACAGCGATCGCCTTGTTCTTGAACGATCGCCGTGTTCTAAAGCGATCGCCTTGTTCTAAAGCGTGATGCCAAGCATCAGGAAGGCTTGAAGATTGTAAAGCCATCAACGGCCCCACGGTGGACTGCATGATGGGTGAACATTCTTAGCCCTCCCGTGCCCCCCACTCCCACCCCCACTCACCCCACTCCTCACATTTCCCTCACATTTCCATGCATTTCCCTCACATCCCCCCCTCCCCCCCCCCCCCCCCCCCCCCCCCCGAGCAGTTGGTCACTAATAAATCAGACCTTGATAATGTCCAGTGCCTGGCGTTCTCTCACTGCCGAAGCAATAAGTGTCAATGCCTGCCACGCCACCGTTATTTAATTCAGACTCGGGCAAAAGCTATATGAACTAAAGATATCAACTTCCGCTCTCCCCTCCCTTGGCATCCTCTGGTTCAGTCAAGGTGTTGCTGGGCCTCTCGGCCTTCGGGCCTGGCCACAGTGATCATGGTGTTAAGGTATGTGACTTCTGTGTTTTTGTGTGTCTATTCTTATTAGTCTAGACAGAGAAGGTCTTGGTTAAAAGTTAGAATTCCTGGAATGTCTTGTATGATTTGTAGTCAAAATAAATACATGTGTAAATTCTAAGGGCCTGTTATTGAAAGACTTTTATATTAGATTTTGTATTAGATTCTGCCTCGTCCTATCCTCTGTCTGGTATGTTTTGAACGTGTATGAAGAAGTTTCTCTAACATCTCACACTGTCCTATCAACCTCACACTAACTCACTTTCAGCCTCGCATCTCTGAGGAATTCTCTCTCTCTCTCTCTCTCTCTCTCTCTCTCTCTCTCTCTCTCTCTTCTCTCTCTCTCTCTTAACGATGACGGTACTTAGAAACCTTAGTCATTAGTCAGTTGCAGTGTTGGATTTATTAATATCCCACAATTACCTGAGTAAGATCCCCCAACATCCCCAAACGCTTCGGAGTAACATCCCCTAACACATCAGAGCACAAATTCCGTTTGTGTGATAGTTCTACAACATCTGAGCACAATTCCGTTTGTGTGATACTCTTTCTACTTCTATCACTAGGCTCATCATACTACACACAGTTGTCTTGTTTGTAAAAAAAAAAAAAAAAAAAAAAAAGACAAAACAGAAAAAGATGTAAGATGAAACTACTATTACGTTTACAATTATTGCAGCTTCTGCTACTGCTACTGCTGCTGCTGCTACTACTACTACTACTACTACTACTACTACTACTACTACTACTACTACTACTACCAAGTTTAGTCTTGCTGTTGCTGCTGCTGCTGCTACTACTACTACTTCTACAACAACAAAACTACTACTACTACTACTACAGAGAAGAGAGAGAGAGAGAGAGAGAGAGAGAGAGAGAGAGAGAGAGAGATTCAGAAGAGAGGGGGAAGACCGGAGTGAGTTGAGGGAGGAGTAGGGTGGGGAGCAGTAGGGCCTTTTGCCCAGGGCGTGTGCTTCCGTGAAAAGAGTCGGTCAGCCAAAAGCTGTCCATTAGCACTCCTCCTTCTGACGAAGACCGGACTGACCGTGACAGTGTCAATGGAAATAGTCATGGCCGTTGATGCCAGTGGGAGTTGCTGGGTGGTGGTGGAGGGCTATTGTTGTACTGTGCTAAGTAGCGGATGACTCATCGTTCACCACCTCAGTAGAATGAGCAGAGGTGGGGAGAAAGGTGTGAAGTGATGGTACCACCAATGTACGATTTGGTTGGAGGGTATCTTGTGAAATACTGCGCTTGGCAGCAGCGTACGAATGCTCACGCTCGCACACATTAACGGGGGCGTGCGTCCGAACGAACGAACGAACACACACACACACACACACACACACACACACACACACACACACACACACACACCACACACACACACACACACATACAGCATGCATGCACACATACAGCATGCACGCGCGCGCGCACACACACACACACACACACACACACACAACACACACATGCACGCACGTACGCACGCACACACACACAGGCACACACATAGGCACACACACACACACACACACACACACACACACACACACACACACACACACACACACACACACACACAGCATGCTAGTGCATACTTATGAATGGAAGGAAGAGACAGAGATGTTGTGGAAAGCTACGCTCTGTTTCTTTTCCTGTGTGCGCGTTTCTCTTTGTGTAGGGTACTGGGATCAGCGAGGTAGTTTCCTTGGCACATAATTAAAAAGCGAACGTTGGTAGGATTAATCATAGTTCTATACTTCACACCCTCAGGTTTCTTAGAATAACCTGGTCTCGGGTTTTGATGGATCATACAGGCGAATGAAGCTTCCTTTGAGGGATGTCAGAGAGGAAGGGGGGAGGGGAGGGGGGGGGGGGGCAGAAGGAGAAGTTTAAAGGAAATGAGGAAGATTGGAGGTCAAGAATGAAGTGGAGGAGACAGGGGCAGTGTACGGTGGTATGAACCGCATGTGAAGTTGGTAATGTATATTTCATATATTGTCGGTTCGTCTGCGTGTCTGTCGCTCGATTAGCCTGCTTGCCTTTTTGTTTGTTTGTATTTTGAGGCCATGCTGTCGTTTAGTTTTGTGTCTAATATTCAACATCTCTGGAATGGTGACAGAAAACATGCTTTGTTGTTAAGTTTTTAAACAGTATCCTTGCTCTAAATTCGAACTAAAAATTTAACGAAAGAGTAGTTTATAACCATAAAAGAGCGCTTTGAGCAAATGGCAGCCTCCTTGCGTTTGTCGCT
>CM065717.1:78610488-78613949 GCA_033310375.1 Conus canariensis | reverse complement strand
CACCATCAATTTTTCAAACGGGGGGGGATTTACTCGTTACTCGCGTATAAAACACAAAAATGCGCGTCGCCCCTTTACCCCCTTTCCTCCTTCCTAACCCCACCCACCCCTCCGGTCTGCTCCCAGCCCCATCTCCCTTTGTTTATGTTCTTCCCCCCTAAACCCATTCCAAACATCCACGATTGAAGTATTGAGCATTTTAACAAATTGGACTAAAAAAAACTTAACCCCTTGAAACAAAAAAGGCACATGACTTACCACGGGGCACGGGCAAGCACTCTCGACCTTTTAAAAATTTTTATCATAAATTTTCTAAATACATTTTAAAAAAAAAGAAACAAGTTTTGATTTTTTGTTGTTGAAATTTCAATTCAAACCAAAAAAAATTTTTTTTCATATCCCCCACCTCAGTTTTTTGCATCCCCACACAGACACCACAAAACCCCCCAAAACTGGGTGCCCCAAAAACGCTGCATTCTCCCACCAACAAGCCATGCCACATACCACGCGCGTTTCCGGCTCAAAACAAAACACACACCACCCCCCACAACACACCCCACACACACACACCACCCCACCCACAAAAACCTCTCTCTCTCCTCTCTTCACACACAACCACAACACACAACACACACACACACACACTCCTCTCCCTCTCCTCTCCCCCCACACACACACACACTCACAGCACCCCACACACACACACCACACACACCCATACACACCACACCACCACCCCAAAAACCAAAACACACAGTTTCCAACGGGCGATTCCAATAGTAGCCTTAAGTCAGCATCGCCTTGTTCTTGAACGTCCCGTTTCAAAGCGATCGCCTTTTTCTAAAGCGGAGCCAAGCTCAAAGGGGTTTAAATTAAAAACCCATCGGGGGCCCCCCCACGGTGGACTGCTGATGGGTGAACTTTCCCTTTGGCCCCCCCCTGCCCCCCCTCCCCCCCCCAATCACCCCACTCCCCACATTTCCCCACTTTCCATGCTTTTTCCCCACATCCCCCCCCCCCCCCCCCCCCCCCCCCCTTCCCCAGCTTGTCACTAATAAATCACCTTATAAGCCCCATTGCCTGGCGTTCTCTCCTCCCCAAGCAATAAGTTCATCCCCTCCCCACGCCCCCCTTATTTAATTCAGACTCGGAAAAAAGCATATAAAATAAAAAATCAATTTTTCCCCCCCCCCCGCATCCTCTGGTTCGTAAAGGTTTTTTGGGGCCCCTGGCCCCCGGGGCCCGGCCACAGGATCTGGTGTTAAGTAGTGCCCTTCGTGTTTTTTGTGTCATTCTTTTTTGTCTAGCAAAAGGTCTTGGTTAAAATTTTAAAATTTCCCCGGAAGTTTTAGATTTTGTGTCAAAAAAAAAAATGGAAATTCTAAGGCCTGTTAGAAAATTTTTAAAATTAAAATTTTTATTAACTGCCTCGCCCAACCCTGTCGGGATTTTTAAAACGTGTAAAAAAAGTTTCTCAAAACACCACACGTCCTATCAACCTCACACAAAAACCCCTTTCAGCCCGCACCCTTTTTGATGGTGATTTTCCTCTCTCTCTCTCTCTCCTCCCTCTCTCTCTCCTCTCCCCCCCTTCCCCCTTTTCTCCTCTCCCCTCTCTAACTGAGGGGAACTTAAAAACCCTTTAGTCTTTGTCTTTTAGTTTTTTGGTTTTAAATTTTAAAACCCACTTTCCTTTAAATCCCCCAACACCCCCAAAAAGTTTTGGGGAAACCCCCCCCCAAACCCCCATCAAGAACAATCCCTTTTTGGGGGGATATTCTACAAAATCTGACAAAAATTTCCCTTTGTTGATACCTTTCTACTTTTTTTCCCGGGGTCATCATACACACACTTTTGTCTTTTTTAAAAAAAAAAAAAAAAAAAAAAAAGACAAAACAGAAAAAGATGTAAGATGAAACTACTATTACGTTTACAATTATTGCAGCTTCTGCTACTGCTACTGCTGCTGCTGCTGCTACTACTACTACTACTACTACTACTACTACTACTACTACTACTACTACTACTACAAGTTTAGTCTTGCTGTTGCTGCTGCTGCTGCTACTACTACTACTTCTACAACAACAAAATACTACTACTACTACTACTACGAGAGAGAGAGAGAGAGAGAGAGAGGAGAGAGAGAGAGAGAGAGAAGAGAGATTCAGAAGAGAGGGGGAAGACCGGAGTGAGTTGAGGGAGGAGTAGGGTGGGAGCAGTAGGGCCTTTTGCCCAGGGCGTGTGCTTCCGTGAAAAGAGTCGGTCAGCCAAAAGCTGTCCATTAGCACTCCTCCTTCTGACGAAGACCGGACTGACCGTGACAGTGTCAATGGAAATAGTCATGGCCGTTGATGCCAGGGGGAGTTGCTGGGTGGTGGTGGAGGGCTATTGTTGTACTGTGCTAAGTAGCGGATGACTCATCGTTCACCACCTCAGTAGAATGAGCAGAGGTGGGGAGAAAGGTGTGAAGTGATGGTACCACCAATGTACGATTGGTTGGAGGGTATCTTGTGAAATACTGCGCTTGGCAGCAGCGTACGAATGCTCACGCTCGCACACATTAACGGGGGCGTGCGTCCGAACGAACGAACGAACACACACACACACACACACACACACACACACACACACACACACACACACACCACACACACACACACACATACAGCATGCATGCACACATACAGCATGCACGCGCGCCGCACACACACACACACACACACACACACACACACACACATGCACGCACTACGCACGCACACACACACAGGCACACACATAGGCACACACACAACACACACACACACACACACACACACACACACACACACACACACACACACACACACACAGCATGCTAGTGCATACTTATGAATGGAAGGAAGAGACAGAGATGTTGTGGAAAGCTACGCTCTGTTTCTTTTCCTGTGTGCGCGTTTCTCTTTGTGTAGGGTACTGGGATCAGCGAGGTAGTTTCCTTGGCACATAATTAAAAAGCGAACGTTGGTAGGATTAATCATAGTTCTATACTTCACACCCTCAGGTTTTCTTAGAATAACCTGGTCTCGGTTTTGATGGATCATACAGGCGAATGAAGCTTCCTTTGAGGGATGTCAGAGAGGAAGGGGGAGGGGAGGGGGGGGGGGGGGGCAGAAGGAGAAGTTTAAAGGAAATGAGGAAGATTGGAGGTCAAGAATGAAGTGGAGGAGACAGGGGCAGTGTACGGTGGTATGAACCGCATGTGAAGTTGGTATGTATATTTCATATATTGTCGGTTCGTCTGCGTGTCTGTCGCTCGATTAGCCTGCTTGCCTTTTTGTTTGTTTGTATTTTGAGGCCATGCTGTCGTTTAGTTTTGTGTCTAATATTCAACATCTCTGGAATGGTGACAGAAAACATGCTTTGTTGTTAAGTTTTTAAACAGTATCCTTGCTCTAAATTCGAACTAAAAATTTAACGAA
>CM065717.1:78600488-78607988 GCA_033310375.1 Conus canariensis | reverse complement strand
CGATGAAGTGACAGAGAAAGGTTTCAACCATACAAGAGTACTACACTACTACAGAGTACTACACTATAGTTGGTGTACTCTCTAATTTAATTAGTGCATTTACTGATCTGCCGCTGTCATGTTTTGTTTTAGGGCACACTATGTTGTATGTTGCTTGCTTTTAATGATGATGCTTTCTTTTGTAATTTTAGGTTCCATGCTTTAAAGATAATGGATGTGTACTGTAGCTGCGTACACACATGTGTTTGTACGTGTGTGTGATGTGTGTGTGATATGTGTGTGTGTGTGTTGTGTGTGTGTGTGTGTGTGTGTGTGTGTGTGTGTGTGTAGGTGGGTGGGTGGGTGCGTGCGTGTGTGTGTGCGTGTTGTGTGTGTGTGTGTGTGTGTGTGTGTGTGAGTGTGTGTGTGTGTGTGTGTGTGTGTGTGTGTGTGTGTGTGTGTGTGTGTGGTGTTTAAATCGTATGTATCGAGGGATGCCTGGTCTTAAATAATCATATTTATTATTCCAATCTTGCTAAACTGAATATATTTAAATAGAGCATGTTGCTTGCTTTTAATGATGATGCTCTTTTTGTAATTTTAGGTTCCATGCTTTAAAGAGAGCGGATGTGTACTGTAGCTGCGTAGGCACATGTTTGCATGTGTGTGATGTGTGTGTGTGTGTGTGTGTGTGTGGTGTGTGTGTGTGGGGGGGGGGGGGGGGGGGGGGGGGATGTGTGTGTGTGGGGTGGGGGGGGGGGCGGGTATGTGGAGGAGAGGGTGTGTGTGGGAAGAGTGCTTGTGTTTGCATGAAGATATTTTATTGATGGAATTGATTTACTATTGATTCTTACACAGAAAGTTTACGCCTTTCTTCTCTCTGTGTTTTTGTATTGTCCTGGTATATGGTTGCTGTGCTGTCGAAAATGAATTTTCCATCTTTTGGACAAATAAAATTGTTATCCTGTTACACTAGAAGCTGTAGTAGATTAGTAACAGGTGCAAAGAACACTGAGTGCCCTGCATCGGTTCTGATGACTTGAGAGTTTGATTCCCAAATTTTGCTAGCATATTGAACTGTGCATTTTCAAAGTCAGCCTTAATGTTTCATCACTCTGGCGAATCAGAGTAACATATTGATAGGTTCCTGTTTCACTCACTCTCCACCAAAACGCACTTCAGTTACTCTGGGCATTCAGCATCATTTCATGAAAAAAAAGAGAGAGAAAAAAGAAGAGCAGAGATGTTACGTTTATAGGTCTTTTTTTCTGAGTACCTCTCTCTCTCTCTCTCTCTCTCTCTCTCTCTCTCTCTCCTCTCTTCTCTCTCTCTCTCCTTTACCCCGCATGTATAAACATGAACATCTCGGCGACGACAAGAGAGATTTCGAAGCAAAAAATATGAGTGTCAGGAGGTTTTTGAGGATTTAATACCACATCCAGATAATATGCAGGGCTTGTTAGGACATCATCGCGCGCGCGCACGCGCGTGTGTGTGCGTGTGCATGTATGTTCATACATACTTACACGCGAGCGTGCATGTTGTGTGTGTGTGTGTGTGTGTGTGTGTGTGTGTGTGTGTGTGTGTGTGTGTGTGTGTGTTAGACAGGATAGGGGCGTGGGTAGGTGTAAGTAATTTTGTGTGTATGTGAGTACACATGCTTGCACGTGTATTATGAGTGAGTGCGTGTGTGTGTGTGTACTTGCATATGTGCTTGTTCATAGTATGCGCACGCGTGCTTATGCGTGGATGTGTTTGTATGCCGATGACCTGTGGGTCGGCGTCCTCCTCGAGAGTGAGTGGCCTTGGGTGAATATGCCAGCGGAGTCAGCATGATGACTTTGTAATTCCTGCAACTCCTCATGGCGTCCACCACACAACTACGCATTATATAATGTTCCTTGGTAGAAAGAAAACATAAGAAGCATCAGTCTCCAAAATAGTATCACGAGACAGAAAGAGAGGAGAGTGGGAGGGCGGAGGGAATGAGAGAGAGAGAAGAGAGGAGAGAGAGAGAAGAGAGAGAGAGGAGAGAGAGAGAAAATATGCGCCTCTCTTCACACACACAAAAATACGTAGTATATATGATATTCCTGTGCGGAAAGGAATACAAGAAACATCGGTCACCAAAAGAGTATCGAGAGAGAGAGAGAGAAAATGCACCCCCCTTCCCCTCCCTCATCCCCAACGCCATCATCTGCTATCAAACAACCATTACATCCGCCATCTTTACACACACACACACACACACACACACACACACACACAACATAATCTCAAAGCCGTTGACACTTATACTAGGCTCAACAAAAACCGGTCAGCTGTGGTCTACGCAGTAAGAAAACTATGATTGAAACAAAAATCGTGTGATGGTGTTCAGAGACCTCATCGGGTAGCAGCTGATGGACATGAGATACAATCACCGCCAGCCCGTCACACTTAACAGTAAATTTCATTAAAATGGATCAGGTAGTTGCATATGCTGTTGTGGCTGGTAGATGAAGCTCTAGCATGCAAGAATCATAAATCAACAGACACACTGTGGCCTACGTCACGATGATCAAGGGAATAATTCGTTTAAAACGAAACAAAAGAAGAAGAAAAAAAAAGGTAAGAAAAAGAAATGATGTGCGCAGACGTCTTTATAAACAAACAAACAAAAAAAATCTCTTGGCATAAAACTGTGAACGTGGAGATTGTGCCGGAGGTGACAATTCGTGCCCTAACAGAGCACACATCCACAGTACAGCGATCA
Organism: Conus canariensis; assembly: GCA_033310375.1. Taxonomy (NCBI): domain Eukaryota; kingdom Metazoa; phylum Mollusca; class Gastropoda; order Neogastropoda; family Conidae; genus Conus; species Conus canariensis. The sequence goes on along the minus strand of CM065717.1, from coordinate 78,605,254 downwards.
AGTTCAGTTGTATGCTCAGCGCTCTGTACTGCTGGCTCTTTCCTCCTCCCTGTCCACGTAAACACGGCAGAAACGGGCGTGGGAACGCGGCGGCAAATTGAATTCACACCTTTGCTTATGAAGCAGTACGATTAGAAAGTCACCCACTCACCCGTGCACCCATCTCCTCCATGAAGACCGACGTTCCACCATGGCATACACGACTGTTTCATTTGACGTCATGCTCATTGACTCGTATCATAGACTTCGATCAGTGTGAAACAAACTAGTCCTCATCTTTAAAAGCGCAGAACTGATTGGGCGTTCACCATGCCATTCACCACGTATGTTTGTTTGGTGTTTTATTCAGACTAAGCGGTTGACGTTTACACGACGAGGCGAAGACTGACCTCAGGTTAAGTATCATATTCTCCAGAGCGCGTCACTTAAGGGGGGGGGGGGGGGGGGGGGGGGGGGGGGTGGTAAGCAGACTGTGCAAGCACGGGTTGTAGTGTTCAGTTTACTCGTTTTCTCGTTCTTAACATGTTTGTTTATACGGCATTGAAGAAGGTAGAGGCGGTCGACCTTCTGTATTGCGCCTTAAAGATCCGTTGAAATGAAACGATCGTGGGACCAGAAAGGCCATCGATGAACACGTCAGTGTAGTCATACGATACCAAGCCTAAGTAGTTATCATACACCCCTTCCCGCTCTTCCCTCTCCCTCAAATGAAAAATCATGACCACATCGAGAACTGAAGTCATGAAACATGGGGTCAAAGCTAGATCTTAAAAAGTTGAAACATCGGTTTTACCTGCATATTTCAAATACTTTTTTTTTTTTGCCCTGTTTGTTGTTTGCTCTGTCTGTCGATTTATGGGAATTGCATGTTGCACAGATGGAGCTTTCCCTTTTTTTTTAGAATGACGTCTTAAAGACGGCTGAAATTAGGAATTGTTCCTAAACGATATCAGATAAAAATGCACATTACATTTTGTACTCAGGAAGCACTGTTTTCCTTTTTGTTATCATTACTTCACCCCGGACGGTTATCGAATCTTTACACATTCTCAAGATTTTAATGTGGACGTTCAAACTTTTGTTTGTATCTCTGTGCTTCAGTTGATTTAGATTTTCACACCTTCACGCTCCGCCTTCCCTCTGCCTTCCCCCCCCCCCCCCCCCCCCCCCCCCCCCCCCCCCCCCCCCCCCCCCCCCCCCCCCCCCCCCCCCCCCCCCCCCCCCCCCCCCCCCCCCACACACACACACACACACACCAGTCCTCGTACGTCTTCTCTCTCGTGAGCAATCCAAATACGATATCATTCGAGAAGAACAATACAACAGATCAGAAGTAGACCTAACACACAGAGCAAGAAACAAAGCTGAAAGGTATTATCACAACTTCTTTTCATCAAACAGAGAGAGAGAGAGCTTGCGACCAAGCAAAGAACGTATGACAAATACCAGCAGTCAGTCATCCATATATATATATAATATTCTAAAGTATGTCGAAGAAAGCCAAAACTTATTTTCCACGCGGATAAAAGATGGGCGATAATGAGGATGAGTATGTTTCCACGCTTTACAGCAGCGCGTGATCCCGCACACTGTCTTTCTTTTTGCCCTGAACATGACCCCTCCACTTCTTGAGGTCACTTTGCTGGCGTTCTTCCTTTGCATGCGCACTGGAAGAGAGGGGTGAAAGTAGGGGGGAGAGGGGGGGGGGGGGGTAGAGGAGGAGGGAGGACGGAGGGAGCTGGGAAGAAGGAACTAAAAAAGGGGCTGGATAGGGGAAGGAAGCGAAGCAGGAGAGGGAAGAGGGAGGGGGGGGGGGCGGGGGCAGGAGCTGGAGGATGGTACGTGAGGAGGGGCGGGGGCAGGATTAAGGTCGGGCAGAAAGCAGGAACGCACTGAACCATTCATGGGGCTTGTGTACCCTGGGCGCCTTTTCATCTCTTTACGCAGGGGGGAGTGAGCCACAGCACCTGCTGCTAGGAAAAAAAAACTCCACCGTGTTTGCGGTAAGGAACCTGCTGTTCGTCTCTGGCATTCTGCCACGGCCTTGTACGATGGGAACGATGATGATGTCAACGAATATAATCTTTATTGTTCGTCTATAATAGTGGTTTGTGTGATTTGCTGTTGGTTCTGTTCTGAACATGCTGGAGAATTCGATGGCGTAAAAGTTAAGATTCCAGTAAAGATTTTAGATCGATCGGCGGTCCCTAAAGTCTTTAACCCACCCGCTCTCTCTCTCTCTCTCTCTCTCTCTCTCTCTCTCTCTCTCTCTGTCTCTCTGTCTCTCTGTCTCTATCTGTCTGTCAGTCTCTCTCTCTCTCTCTCTCTTCTCTGTCTCTGTCTGTCTGTCTGTCCTCTCTCTCTCTCTCTCTCTGTCTCTCTCTCTCTGTCTCTCTCTCTCTCCGTCTGTCTCTCTGTCTCCATCTCTCTCTCTCTCTCTCTCTCTCTCTCTCTCTCTCTCTCTCTCTTCCCCCCCCCTCTCTCTCTCTCTCTCTCTCTCTCTCTCTCTCTCTCAGTCTTAGTCGCCAGTTAGGCTTAGTCCCTGAGCGGGGCAAGGGCCGGATGAAAAAATGCATGTGTTTGCTTATCTGTTACCCTTGGAAATAAAGATTATCATCATCATCATCATCATCATCATCATTCATCTCTCTCTCTCTCTCTCTCTCTCTCTCTCTCTCTCTCTCTCTCTCTCTCTCTCTCTCTCTCTCTCTCTTTCTGCTGTGTCTGTGCATATGTGCGCGTGTGGGCATCCTTGGGCACATACATGATCTTTCCCCTGAACCACTGACAGCCACAAAACTGCCCCCAGCACGAAACAGCGTGAGACTGGCATGGTGCTTTCAGGAAAGTTGTTTGGCTAGCAGTCGAGTTCAGGAGATCCCTTCAGCATTCCCCTCTGTCGTGCAACATCACACGACTCTCGGCGACTTGACAACTTGTTGTTGTTTGTCTGTGTGTGTTTTTTTTTCTCTTTCTCCAGTACATTAATCTGTCCTTGGGTCCATCAGGCCAGGATACGATAATCCTCATCCCGTATGCTTCCATTGCCGTTCCATTGGAGACTTCATTAGCAGTTAGGATGCTTCTGCAGCGCAAGACTTCCGGCTCGACAGCGGAGATCGTGGCGCTGCGAAGAAAAGTCTTGACTTGCAGCAGTGTGTGTGTGTGTGTGTGTGTGTGTGTGTGTGTGTGTGTGTGTGTGTGTGTGTGGTGTGTGAGTGCGTGTGTCCGGGAAGGTCCTGATTTATTAGTGTTTTTACACTGCGAACTCCATTCCAGACCGTCCTGGTAAGCAGCTTTTGCAGGCTTTTTCTTTGCGTCGAGTTTCGCCCACCCTCACCCCCACCCCTCCCATATTCGGTCACCCACTACCTTCCGCATCCGCACGCCTTTGCAACCCCCTCCCCCCCTCCTCCCGCTTTTTTTGCTTTTTTTTGTTTTGTTTTTGTTTTTTGTTAAACGAATAAATACGTCGGGCAGGTATCTGGAGGTGTGGTCAGATATTTTTTCGGTGTAGAAGACATTTACAGTTCTCGTGACAGCTTTCAGCACATCGTTTATTTGTTGGGCCTTGTTTATGGGGCTTTAGCTGGCATAGCCAAAACTCTCTCTCTTCCACCCCTCCACCCACCCCCCTCTCTCTCTCTCTCTCTCTCTCCTCTCTCTCTCTCTCTCTCTCTCTTTCCTCAGCCCGCTTGTCTCCCGTCCTCCTCACCTAATCCCACCCTCTCCTCTCTCTGTGTCGGCCTACGTGCATGTCCTGCATGCATTTTCGAGATTCGTTTATCGTTCAAATAAGGCTATTTCAGTTGCCATTGATCAGACTGGAGATTATATCACGACTGTTTTAAAAAAACAAAACAAAAAAACTAAAAGTGCTGATGTGTCTGTCTGTCTGTCTCTCCCCTCCCTCTCCCCCCCCTCTCTCCCTCCCTCCCTCCCTCCTCTCTCTCTCTCTCTCTCTCTCTCTCTCTCTCTTCTCTCTCTCTCTCTCTCTCTCTCTCTCTCTCTCTCTCTCTCTCTCTCTCTCTCGTCCTTCCATCCTCTCTCTCTCACAGGTTCATATGATACTCTGACAGAACTTAAAATGTTCAGTTACAGACAATTGCATGAGATTTAGGAGAGTAGTTTTAGACTATTGTGTTAGAATTCCCGATAAAGAAAAAAGCAAATCCTCATATTTTTTAAAACTCTTATTCTAAGATTCGAAACACATTTTTTACCATGCGGAATAGCATGATGATCCCAGCGATCCTCAACTAGTTAACGGTTTAGTTGACGTCAAGACGTTTTGCAAGAAGAGAAATGGATTTGTCTTGAATTACTGTAAATTCTGTTTGTTGTTTGTTTTTGTTTTGTTTTGTTACAATGTACTGATGTAAATGTTAAGTTTTTAAGCTTTGTTAATTCTGCTTTATTCTCTCATTATGTTGAACTTCTTGTATAAATTGAAAGTTATTAACGGTATTTTCAATGTTACGATTTTAGCCCATGTGTATACCCTTTTGAATAGTGTTTTGGCTTTTGTGGATGAAAGTCTGTTCTAGTGTTTTCTCCGCCTTCTTATTCTCCTTGTTCTTCTTTTCATTCTTCCTTTCCTTTCTCTTCTTCTTCTTCTTCCTCCTCCTCCTCCTCCTCTCCTTCTCTTCTTCTTCTTCTTCTTCTTCTTCTTCTTCTTCTTCTTCTTCTTCTTCTCCTTCTCTTTCTTCTTTTTGTTGTTGTTGTTGTTGTTCTTCTTCTTCTTCTTCTCCTCTCTGTATTTGGCA
>CM065717.1:78582988-78595488 GCA_033310375.1 Conus canariensis | reverse complement strand
TTCAGAACGGATGGCCTGGAATGGCAGATTTACACAATTTTATCAAAGCCATGAAATTAAGTTGGACAAGAAAAATCAGTGCTTCAAAACGCAAAAGGAAGGATGCTAGAAGTATTTGCACCGAGAAAATCAAAGTGCTGGCAAAGATGGATCAAATTTCTTTTTCGAATGTGATAGACATTTTTTTTAAATACACTCACGGCATGCGAACATGTTGCCAATGAAATATGTCTTGGAAATGAGGCGCAGATGTTGGCTGAACACATGTTTCAATGAACTTAATAAACTTTAAACTAGAAGGGTGCAAGATCGAACAGATTATGTATTTGTCCAGTTATAGCTTGCCAAAATATAAGTCCGAACATTCGATAAGAGCGCGTTTCGTTATGAGTGGTGCATTCTGAATGCAGCGCGGAGCTTCTTCACCTGTTAAAAGATACGAGTGGGTGTAAAAGGAGTAGCCTGTGTGTAATGGTCACATTATTTTCTTATTTACAGACTCCAGTGGCATATGGTTAAAACTTTTTCAAGTTTAGGCGGATTTAAAACAGTTTGTTTGTGGTCTGCCTATTCCAGTTCTCTGAATTCAATACAGTGCATTACTTCAAAGTTAAAACATTCCAAAGTTTTGTAAAGTATGGGAATTAAATTTTATGGAAGCATTAAATAGAAGATACTGTTTACGAAAGTATCAAAAAAGAAAAAAAAAAACGAAAGAAAGAAAGAAGCTAAAATAAAATTGTAACAGATTAGATTGATTAATACAAACATTGCCACCCATACCGTTTTGAAAAAAAAAAAAGGGCGACAGAAGATGCACGTACTTACTGCTTTCTGTGTGAGAAAGACAATATTCAGCAACACTTGTAAGGAATGCATACCTATTTCACAGGCAAAATTCCGCACAGGTTTGTAAATAAGAAAATGAATAAATTTGTATTGTTCGTGATAAAAAAAAAATCAGGTCTTGTCTGTATCCAATTTAATAGTAAAGAACGGTTTCAATGGTTTTGACATTCAACACACTGAAAGCATGATGTTGCTTCTGGCGTTTGTATTAAATCAATGGGGCGGAACTAGACTCTAGGTATAGATCTGTGTTGTCTAATTGATGATGTTTGCACCTGTGCCTTTAAAGTGGTCATGTTGAGAGTGTGTTGTGTTTGGTGTGTGTGTGTGTGTGTGTGTGTGTTGTGTGTTGTGGAGAGAGAAAGAGAGAGAGAGAGAGATCCCCCCTCCTTCCGCGGTTCCCTCCCCTGCCATATTCTTCCAATAATGGCACTCTTATCATGAAAGAGCTTTTTTCTGTTCTGTTTGATTGCTTGTACTCTGTGCGATTGTGCAGATACGATTGTTATTCGGTTTCCTGCAATTTTCTACATAGAGGACAAAGCAAATGACAATATGTTCAATATTAAAAAAAAGATAGCTTATTCAGATATTCCTAGACTATTTCTGCCGTCTGCAGTCTACTAGTTGTTGGCAAAACAAACAAACAAAACCTTCCCAGCATCTTGACTCGGGCAAACAAATCCAAATCCATATTCAAACTGAGGCGCACTGTGGTTATTCAGTTATTTTTACCTTTAATATCTGAGAGAGAGAGAGAGAGAGAGAGAGAGAGAGAGAGAGGATCGTCAAATGCAACGACTTCCTGGTGAACCAGCTCCTGACCGATGCACCAAGAAGAGAGCTGAATACCGACTTAGAGACGTGGATCGGGGGAGCTTTGTCAGAATGCCATGACCCCTAAGGTGAACAACTCATGACCGATGCACAAGAAGAGAGCTGAACCCCGTGCAGCGAGAGGAAGTGAGGGAGCTTTGTTCGCTGCTTGCGGCCTGCGCAGTGTTCGATAATCCACTCCTCCTATCCCTCTTATTACCTGCCTTCTGTGCCGCCGGTGGCTTGTTTGACTTTGATTAATGAGGCTTAATGTTTAAGGATTCTTTTCATTTTCAAATGGAGGTGGTGTGGTGCATATATATGATGGATGGGTCTGCGGACCTCATCGAGGAAACTGGGGTCTTTATCTGGATAACATTTCATTTTCGGCGAAAGCTACAGAACGGCGACTTCTGTAAAGAACTTTAAAGGTGCGCTAAATACACATAGACTTTAGGTTAGCGAGAAACACATCCTCACACGTCTCAAAAGTCGGAATTCTCAGCGTTTCGCGGAGCCGGAAGGATTCTTGTGTATACAGATAGGAGAAATACCCCGTTCACATACCCCCACGCATAGCACTGGCGTGTGGTTAAGAAAGGACGTATGATCCTACGTGTCACTATCGCTTATCTCTAAAGGCAGGACAAATCCTACTCATCACACAGACACATCTTCACAGACAGGATAATCACATCTGCGTATCTTCAAAGACAGTACAAAGAATCCGGGGCATCAGAAAGATATGACACGTCACTACAGAGTTTACAGTGTTTCCTGTTGGTTGGTTGGTTGTTTTTTTTTTTTACTAAAGGGAAGTCCTTCATGTTTGTTGTGTGTGTCATGTGTCTGTATATTTGGTTGGCGAACTTGTGTCGCAAATACAGCATTAGTTTGGAATTAAGGACATGCAACTGCTTTACCGTACGGTCGACATTTGCCTTTTCTTCTTCTTTTAGAATTATTTCCTGATCAGTACTGTTTATGGTGGGTTACCATCATAATTTATTGCTCTTAGCCGCCTACATCTATCCACATGCTTGTCCGCCCGCCCATCTCTCTCTCTTTCTCCCCCCTCCCCCCCCTCTCTCTCTCTCTCTCTCTCTGTCATGCACACACGCGCGCGCGCACGCACACATACACACACAAACGCGCGCGCGCGGACACACACACACACACACACACTCACACATGCACAAACGCACGCGCGCGCGTGCACACACACACACGCACACACACGCACACACACACACACACACACACTCTCTCTCTCTCTCTCTCTCTCTCATCCACACACACACACACACACACACACACACACACACACACACACACACACACACACACACACCACAAACTCACACACAGAGCGTTTGGTGGAAAGCCTTGATAAGAAAAACAAAATTTCTGTCGACCCATTTATTCATAGAACACTCGAGCTTTTCTGCACGAAAGGAAAATCGTATGGCTCGACTGACATCAGTTGTTTTTGACTTGTTTATTTACAGAGTGCGCAAACTTTCCTACCTGACAGGAAAAATCGCATGGATTCAGTGACATGAGTGGCTTGTTCGCTTGTTACCCTTCCCGTAAGGACCCACTGTTAAAACGTTGGTTTAGTGGTACAAAAGCTGGGGAACTAAGTCTGTTATCTTTGGAGATATTTTATAGAAGAGGTTTTTGTTTCTTAACTCTCACTCGATTCAAACACTAAATAAACAGCAGTGCAGTCATGCACAAAAGCTATTCCATTGCAAGTGTTATCAATTGACTAGTGTTCTGTTTTATGTATTGTTGGAAAGATGAAAATGACGATGTGGGGTGGGGCTGGGAGATGGAGATCCCACCTAAATAATAATAATAATAATAAAGGAAAGAAAATTAACAAGAAATGGGTTGAAGGCCCGGCAAAAAAAGGGGGGAGGGGGGGGGGGGGGGGAATTGTGTACTACATGCGAATGATCATCCAACAAGCACAGCCATGTTCTCATGTTTGCAGACACTGTTTCAGTCATCATATTGCTTCATTGTTTCTGTCGTTGGATGTTGTTTTAGATGGTTCTGTTGTCCGGTGTAATTTTGATTTAGATGTATTTCGTCAGATACAAAATTCTACTCAAATGATTATCCTCCTTTCCCCATTGCGCTTTTGTTTATTGTTGCTGCTTTTCTTTTCTTTTCTTTTTTTTTCTTTTTTTTTTTCTTTTTCCATCTCCATCTTGTCTTCCGATTCAGTCATCGGCACAGTTTGGAACAAATGTTCTCCATTCGTTTTCAGGGTTTGATCATGACTATAATCTGATATATGATACTTTGTTCTAACTTCTGTAAACAGTTTTCTCTGTTTTAACTTCTTCAAACAGTTGATGTGTGAGATGGTGGGCGTGGACGTTAGACGTGCATGTCACCTTACCAGGACAGCTGACCTTACCACTTAGGCAGAAGGGCCATTTATCCGGTCCAGTGTATCAAGCGTCTAAAAAGTTAACCCAGATTTCGGTGACCATAAATCCCCCGTCTTTGTGGATTTGCGCGCTTAGGATTGTCTCCAACAGTGTGGAAGGCCTTTTATCATGTGTCCGGTGACGCGACAACCGGCGGTAAACAGCGCTTTAAGGGGGTTGTGACGGGTGAGTTTAAAAGGGCCGAGCCAGTTTAACATCGCAGGTGAGAGGTTAACACTACTGTGGGACTGACGTAGTCGTTCGTTGACGCGTTCGTTAGAGTGTGAACGTCACGTGGGTTGACGTTAATAAATGTATAAGCGAAGAGGGGGGGAGTACACACATGTGCGCGCGCGCACACGCACGCACGCACGCACACACACACACACACACACACACACACACACGCTCGCACGCACGCACGCACGCACTCGCGCGCGCGCGCGCGCGCACACACACACACAACACACACACACACACACACACACGCACAGAGGTCAGTACAAAACATACAATTGATATGTAGGACACAAGCATTTATATACCAGAGACAAACAACGATGTAAATGGCTTTGTTGAAAGAGTTACTTCGACGAGTTGACAGCCCTGATAGGGCCGTTTGTAATCAGCGTAGCTGCAAGCGACATGTATTGAACAGAACTGATTTAAACGGCTGGCAAGTAAAGAATTAAATGAGAGCAGATAGTCAAGATTGGTATGGAAGGCACACAAGGACTTATCTAATAGAACTTACAAGGATTTGTATGGCAAATACATAAAAGTTTATATGGCAGATACCACGAGTTTGTATGGCAGATACGTAAAGATTTATATGCCATATACCTAAGAATTTATGTGACACAACAATGATTTGTGTGCAGACACGTTAAGATCCATATGGCAGACACACAAAGATTTATACAGCAGATACAAAAGGATATTTATCGGACAGACTTGTACGGATATTTATAGGACGGACACAAGGATTCAACGAGCGGGAACATCAGGATTCATATGACAGACATGCTAGGATTTATAGAGCAGTCGCGCAAGGATTTAAAGGGCAGAGATACAAAGAATTTTTATGGCTAATACACAAAGATTTATATGGCTGAAACTCGAGGATTTATAAGGCAGACATACAAGAACTTATGTGGCAAACCCTCATGCATTGGTGTTATAAATACTCTAGAATTGTATGGCAAATGCACAAGGCTGTATATGGCAGACCATAGTGAGGGGGTGTTAAAAACGGCGTCCGAGCATTCCCCAGCACCAGCTTGCTTCTCCAATCCCTTATAGGATACTTTTGCTCGCTTGCGAACGGTTGTTCCCTCGGCACTTCCTAGAAACTTCAACATCTCAATGACCTGAAAACACGGATTCAAAACAGAATCCTCTGAAATCGAATGGAAATCCGCACAGTTGATTTTGAATTATTTTGTGAACAGATAGACAGACAGTCTGACAGAGAAACAAACTGACAAGATTGAAAACAATACCGAACTCCTCAAGGCAGGCGTGCACACACACACACACACACACACACACACACACACACACACACACACACACACACACACAACAACACGGAAGGAGAGAGAGAGAGAGAGAGAGAGAGGAGAGAGAGAGAGAGGAGAGATTCATTTACGAAGATACTAATGTGCTTTATTTTACATCCAGCGCTCGCCCTGAGCGTCGGCTACAGTATGAAATAAAGTGGTGTTCAAACATACAAAGAGAAAGCTTAGCTGAAAGACAGACTGAGATGAGAGTGGGAGAGAGCAATCAGTTCATTGGAAGAAATAGTGTGGCGAAAAATGGGCTTATAGAGGGCGAGCACCTTTTCGAATAACTTGCTTTTCACCTTTCCTATCATTCATTGCTCATTCCACCGCAGGGGAGGGAGAAGGGCATATCAATGCTTTTCCCATGTAAAATTCGATTCCCAGTGTGCGTATAGATTAATTCACACAACCAATCGCGCGTGCGCGCGCGCACACACGCTTGCACACACGCACGCACGCATGCACCTACTAGTTTTATTCCATATATGCCTGAAACGGCTTGGAACCGGATTTTTGTCCCACAAAATGTTATATTAAATGAAAAATAGTTTTAAAAACTAAAAAAATTACATTTAATGGAACGTTCCTGAAGAACGTTGTAACTTAATGCAAATCCCAACACTTTGTAAATATATGTTACATAGTGAATGAGCTAATCACATGGACTGCACCATAAGCCTCTTCTTTTTAAAGATACGAGTAAAACAAAGACACAAGTAAGTGTAAAAGGAATGGTCTGTATATGACCGACACTACTTTTTTTTTTTTTTTTTTTTTTTGCGACCACCAACGAGAGACAGTGGGTGTGAACGGATTGGGGGGGGGGGGGGGGGGGAAGCAAACTAAACAAAACACTTTGACTATCCTTTTGTGTCCCAGTCCACATGCCAGAGGTTTTTACCGTTGCTATGAACTTTGGATTTCATGTCTATGTGGGGAGGAGATAAACAGTTCTTCATTTGTGGCCTTCTGGACAAAATGATCGGCCACCTCGTTGCCTCGAGTGCCACCATGACCGAGAACCCAGCCAAGAAAACTTTCATAACCGTCAGCTTCAAGAGAGTTTAAAACGTATCCCCACACGCCCTTTTTTTTTTTAAGCCATACAAATACAAACAAAGTAATCCAAGGAAAGACTAACACACCATGATACTAATTACGAACCAGTGAAATCCATCACAACCTCGGTCAGATTATAATAGTATCCTCGGGGGCCGTTTCAGATTGATAACAGAGTCCTTCTTTAAAGGATTGCCACTCAGAGTGTCAAGAAAGGTGGAAAGGGGAGAGAGAGAGAGAGACGAGACAGACAGACAGTCAGACAGAGGGGGATATGGATAGTTTAATCATGTTTATTAAGCCATCGCCCTTCATGAGAGAGAGAGAGAGAGAGAAGAGGAAGAGAGAGAGAAGAGAGAGATTGATTGATTGATCTTTAATACACAAGGATGGAGATTTTAGGCCAAAGCCTAGTCTTACAATCTGTTCTTGTCATGCATACATTATTTCAGTACATATCATTCATACTGACAATTCAACATAACAACATGGTAATCTAATTCTACAATGATAAGCAAACAATTCATAAAAGCACTAATGAGATGGGGGATGGTAAAACAGAAGGAAACTTACAAACAAACAAAAACGACTACAGAGAGAGAGGTCAGAGGAGGCTGGGGAAGAGAGAATGGAAGGTAGGGGGAGGAGAAAAGGGATGGTAGACAGAGTGGGAGTGGGCATGAGCGATTTTAACGGAGTAGGTTTTATGTTTAGACGATTTATTCAAAGTATGGTTCACAGAAGACTTTGCGAATGGGCGCTAATCATTGTAATCAAATAATTTAATTACTGAGACATAAAATGTTTATGTAAATGTTCCTTGAAAAGTTTTAAAGTATTCATGTTTTGTAGATTCGGTGGAAGTGAGTTCCAGACATATGGTCCAGAGTAAGCTAGGCTTGTTTTGTATAGATCAATGCGTGGGTAGGGAAGAAGGAATTTCGTCGAGCCAGAAAAGCTGTTCGATCTTGTAAAAAGGGCATTGGTATAACATGGCATAGTATCTGTCAAGATTGTAAACATAAATGATGCCTTGTTGAATTCCAATTGCCTATTCAGAGGAAGTATGTTCAGCGCTTTTAGTTTTTCGTCTGTTGTTAGAGATACAGCTGGATGGAGTAGCTTTGCTGCACGTCTGTGGAGAGAATTCAGCCTTTTTTGGTGGACGTCACTACTGCCGTCCCACACTGTTGAGGCGTAATTGATACGTGACATTATGTGTGCATTGAAGAAAAGTTTAAGCACATTACTGTTGACGTAGCGCTTTCATTGAGATAACAGGAAAAGGTGTTTTGAGACTACCTTGCATACGTTATTGAGATGAGGTTGCCATTTCAAGTCTTTATCTATCGTTAACCCTAAAACACGATGCTCATCTACCTGCTCGATAGAAGTGCCATTCAACTGAAGTTTTAGGCAAAGAGGAGTCAGCTGGTTTTTTGGCGGGTAGCTATAATCATAGATTTGGTTTTGGCTGGGTGTATGACCATTGAGTTTGAATGACACCAGTCTGACACGTCGTTTAGACTTTCCTGGAGAGAAGTTTCTATTGTCTGTAGATCACTACCATTCGTTTGGAGTGACGAGTCATCAGCAAATAAATCTGTCGTGACCTTTTCATCTGATACGAACGATGGTAAATCATTGATGAAGATGTAGGGGGCCTAGTACAGAGCCCTGTGGGACTCCATGTCTGACAAAGTCTGAAGCGGAAGTTTTGCCATTAAGCACCACATACTGAGTCCTATCGTTCAAGTATGATTGGAATAATGAGATTGTCGGGGTATGGTTCAAGTAGACAGATAGTTTCTTTAGAAGAATGGAATGATCAACAAGATCAAACGCCTTTTTGAAGTCAAGAAAGACAACCCCTGTCATTTGTGATTGGTTCATATTTGAAAACCATGAGTCACACATTCGTGATAATGCTGTGTGGCAGGAATGATTAGATCAGAATCCAGATTGGAGTGGGTGAAATAGTTTGTTTTTCTCCATGAACTGAGATACGTGTGTGTGTGTGTGTGTGTGTGTGTGTGTGTGTGTGTGTGTGTGTGTGTGTGTGTGTGTGTGTGTCTTTCAAGGGGTTTGGATAGAATCGAAAGTAAGGATATAGGTCTGAAATGATTTGGATCCGACAAAGAGAGAGAAGAGAGAGAGAGTAGAGAGAGAAGAGAGAGAGAGAGAGATACAAGCAGTTCACGGATATGCAGGAGAGGGGGGAGGGGAGAGGTGGGGATTGGAAGACGGTGGTCGGCAACGAGGGGGGAGAAGGGTTTTAATGCACATCAAGACGCCTGAATTACCTTCCCTTGAAAAGTTCGGACAAGATCCCAAGGCGGCTTGCTAGGACCTGTCACGGCTGTTGCTTTGAGAAGGCCACACTCAGTCTTGGAATAATGCGCTTCTTTCTTGTTCGTAGTCTCCTGGTTGGGCCATTTCCACATAAAACGTCAATGCCAGCTCCGGTGACTTTTGTGCAAGTACTGTTTGGGCTTGGCTTTAGTACCCTTTGGGGTGTATTTCTGTGACTGAGATACGATGGTGGTTCAGTAATGAGTGTCAGTGCCTATGGTCTTTTTAATGGAGCGTAAAGAATAAAAAAGAACTTGCTTCGATCCCTAAGTGGAAAACATTTACGGTTTCAGTGTTTTTCCATCTCTCCTTCCCGTTCCCCTCTCTTTCACCGTTTTTCTTCGTCATTGTCTGTCTCTTTCTTTTTCTCTTGCCTGATTCGGTCTTTCTCCGTCTGCTTCTCTGTCTCTTTCGCTGTCTTTCAGCTCAACCGTTTCCTCTCTCTCTTTCTCTTTCTCTCTCTCTCTCTCTCTCTCTCTCTCTCTCTCTCTCTCTCTCTCTCTCCTCCCTCCCTCTCTCTCTCTCTCTCTCTCTCTCTCTCCTCAATCTCACGCGCGCGCGCGCGTGTGTGTGTAAGTGTGTGTGAAAGAGAGAGAGAGAGAGAGAGAGAGAGAGAGAGAGAGAGAGAGACAGACAGACAGAGAGACAGAGAGCACCCATGCCTTACTAAATAAAATGAAAAGAAAAAAAAAAGTTTTGTTGAAAGTGTGTGTGTGTGTGTGTGTGTGTGTGTGTGTGTGTGTGTGTGTGTGTGTGTGTAATCGGCCGGTTAAACTGAGGCAGCTGACATACTCTAGCTGGTATTTGAATATTTTCGTGTTCATACATTATGCTTGCGATCTTCTTGATAACGATTATTACAGGTTGTTGGGTGTGTGTGTGTGTGTGTGTGTGTGTGTGTGTGTGGTGTGTGTGTGTGTGTGTGTGTGTGTGTGTTACAGATAATTTCCTCGCCTCTCTCTCCACTATGTAGAAATCTACCGTCGTTTTCTACGGTCAGAGCACACATAATCGCGATGCGCATTGTGCTGACTTCGTATCAGTATGCAAACCCCTCGGGGCAAAGTACACAAACAGTTCTTGGGAATATATTCTGTCTTTCCGAGAGCTGTTTGTATACTTTGTCCTGTGGGGTTTGCAGATTGATACGAAATCGGCACAAAGTGCGTCTGTATTTTTTATTTTATTTATTTATTTTTTTTGACGTTCGGTGTGTATGTTCTTCTGTCTGTAGGGACTATGTCTGTCTGTCTGTCTCTCTGTTCCCCCCCCCCCCCCCCCCTTCCTGCCCCTTCACTCTCTTGCTGTGTGTCATTAGTCTCACCCTTTTCTCACTCTCCTCTTTGCTATTTCCTTGTAGACATTCTTTGTTTTATTCACATGTTTTTGCTACAAACCATCGAGCGACAGGAGAGAGTATAAGAAAGAGAGTGTGTGTGTGTGGGGGGGGGGGGGGGGGGGACAGATAAGCAGGCAAGCGGGCAGACAGAGCGTGTGTGTGAGAGAACAATTGTGTGTGGGTATGCGTGCGCGCGCGCGCGCGCGCGTGTGTGTGTATTGTGTGTGTGTGTGTGTGTGTGTGTGTGTGTGTGTGTGTGTGTGTGTGTGTGTGACGGAGTGGGAGAGAGAGAGAGTGAAAGTATGTTCTGAACATCTCATTTGCAGAACTGAGAGAATGACAAACGTCTGTATTTATTGAGAGAATGAATGAGTCAAAATCAGATCCTGGCTTGGCTCGCACGTGTGTCGGTCACCGATCACTGTTGACTGGAGTGTCGAGCAGACCCACTAGGGCGAAGGAAAAAAAAGAACGTTAAATTAACGTGAGGAAGCGAAACCTTCACACAGTGCGAAACAGCTCCGCTTAGCTCCGTTGGCTGTGAACTGTGTAGCTGCTCTGTTGATTGGCTTCTGCCTGATGCAGTGCTTTAGATCACGTAGAAATAAGGGGTATAACACCCTTTGAACACACACACACACACACACACACGCGCGCGCGCGCGCGCGCGCGCGCGCGTACACACACACGTACACACCAAAAACACACAGAGAAAATGTTTGAAAATGTATGAACACGTATTAGATTAATTTGTAGTCTCATCACGCACTGATAATCGGCTGAGGGTTTATGCGAGTTTTTTTTTTTTTTTTTTTTTTTTTTTAAAATCATCATATCCATCAGACTCACAAGAGTAGCATTATTTTTGTCAGAAGCCCACAAATCGTTAACTACTGAGTCGCAACTGCAAACACTCGCTCAAAAAACAGAGTTCGCTCCCTTTTAGAGCTTCCTCATCTGATGGTGACATTTGGCTATGACAGCGACGCAAGCGAAACTACCGCCACATGTTTATCATCCGTGATGTTGGATGGAATCGTGGGAATAACAATATGGTGATGGATCGTCGCGTTGAAGACTCACAAAGGGACCACAAGGACACATTAATTAACTTATCCATCAAGATCGTAAATGGAGAACACATAAATTCGCGTTCATACGAACGCACGCGCTCTGCGCATATACCAATTTACTGTCTATTATATTTGCTTGTGCTGAAAGTGTGCGCGGGCACTCTCTCTCTTTCACACACACACACACACACACACGCGCGCACGCGCACACACACACACAACACACACACACAACACACACACACACACACACATACGCACGCACGCACCACACACACACACACACACACACATCCCACGCACGCACGCACGCCACACCGCGCACACACACACACACACTACCACGCACCACACACACACACACACACACACACACACACACACACACACACACACAGGCGCGCGCGCACGCAGAAAAAAGAGGAGGAAGGAGTACGGAATGACACTGGCAGCGGTGAGGACAGTGTTACATGCTCACTTGTACCGGAAAAGGAGGAGAAGCTTGGCACGGCGGATGTGCCGTCACGTGCAACGGGCGGCAGACACATCCTAATGACTGGTGCTGAACCAGGTCATGGGCGCTGCAGCCAGCTGTCATCCGCATCCCAGTGTCCGCCACATGCACACGGACCACACCCTCCAGGGCTAAAATCGTTCTCCATCTCTCTCTGTCATTATCGGCCTCTGTCTGCTTTTGTGTGCGCTACCTCTGTCTGTCTGTCTGTCTGTCTGTCTCTCTCTCTCTCTCTCTCTCTCTCTCTCTGTCTGCTCTCTCTGTCTTCTGTCTGTCTGTCTGTCTTCTCTGTCTCTCTCTCTCATTGTCTGCCTGCCTGTCTGTCTGTCTGTCTTCTGTCTGTCTTCTGCTCTCTCTCTCTCTCATTGTCTCTCTCTCTCTCTCTCTCTCTCTCTCTCTCTCTCTCTCTCTCTCTCTCTCTCTCGTTGTTGTGTGCGTTGGTGTGTGGTGTGTGTGTGTGTGTGTGTGTGTGTGTGTGTGTGTGTG
>CM065717.1:78480488-78560488 GCA_033310375.1 Conus canariensis | reverse complement strand
TGCAACCACAATTAAATATACTATACAACACATCTAAGCAACTTTATTTCAAAGTCAACTTAGAAAAATTTGATATTATATACAGAAGTGGTGGGTGTATTTCTCTCAGTGAGAAGTGGTATTTGGCGATGAAACAGAAAATTGTCAGCATGTATGAATGTTTAATATTGTGTTTAACAAGCATGTTATCTTTTCAACCGACCTAACAAGATCTTGCTGACAGAGCCAGAAGGATGTATGCGTTATAATAACTTTTAACGGTCTGTTGGAGAGCACTGGATTGTGTTTAACAACCAAGTTATCTTTTCAACTGAGCTAGCAAGATCTTGCTGCCAGAGCAGAAAGATGGATGCGTGATGATTTTTTTTAATGATCTATTGGAGAGCACTCTCAAAATAAATTCTGTAAAATGTTTTATGCACATACTTATGCAGCCCATTCTGACATATTGTTCTGAAATTTAGGGGTTGACATAAGACCAGGAGTGTCTTGCAAGAGTACATTTAACTGCTTTAAAACAGATTTGCGGTGTGACAAGGCGTCCAAAGCTTCTAATATATGAGGAGACCGGTAGATTTCCAAACTTTTTGAATTCATATACAAGGTGTATCAAATTATTCCTTCGGATAATGTGCATGAACGATAACGGGTGTCCAAAGAAAGCTTATGACATGCTTCTTTCACGGCAAAATGGGCCTGTAAAATACAGAATACCTTCTGTGGATTTGGTTTCAGCGTGGCCTGGGAGGCCAGAATGTTTGTAATACAAACATGTTTATAGGAGAAATAAAACAAAGCTTTCTTCGGTCTGAGGAAGTCGGCCGGATTGCCGACGAAAGCTACGCACACAGTGAGTAGCCTTCTTTAACTGAGTGACCTGTTTAGTCTGGTAGCCGTTAAAACAAAGCTTAATTGATTGCTGTTGCCAAAGTTGGCACGACTGTAGAGTTCCTTGAATTTTCTCTCTCAGTTCAAGCACTCTGTGGGGAAAAAGAGAGAGCATGAAAGAGAGGCATTATGCGCCAAGCGTCGTTACCATTGCGTGCTGCCATCCTGTCTTGGCATCCGAGGACAAAGTGTCTGTACTATCATCACCGTAAAAAAAAAAAAAAAACTTGTATAATGAGTACAGCCGAGTTGGACCATTTAATCAGACCTGACTGACAGCACAGGAGCTGTTGTTTGTGTTACTGTCGATGCAAAACATGATGTTAATGACGACGTGTTGGTGGTGTGACAGGTCTTACGCCGCTGCACCAAGCCGTGCTGGAGGGCAACTACCAGGCCGTCAAGCTCCTGGTCGCCCACGGAGCGGACGTCAACAAGACCGACACCGACACATGGACTCCGCTCCACGCCGCCTGCGCGGAAGGGCACGCAGACATTGTCAGGTAGGCCCTGCCGCTATGTGTTGGAGGGGCGGGGAGAGGGGGTACGGATCGGAAGGAGGAGAGGGGAGTGGTCGCCACAGGTGATGAGAGAGGGTCGGTTCTAGTTGAAGTGTATGTGGATGTTCATGTGAGATGCCTCTGAGATAGAAAGGTCAGGGTGATGTAGGACCAGGAAAACGCCGAGCGATACACAAAAGACCGAAGAGAGAAGGGGGGGGGGGGGGGGGGGCAGAGAGAGAGAGAGAATGTTGGTTTGTTCATTCGGGCCTGAATGATGTATCTGAACAATATATGGTTTGTAGCTTTAACTAAGCGGAAACAATTAATGGTAGAATAACTGCGACATTTTAGCGACTATTAAAGCAGTTATTTCTCAAGATCGGAAAGCCGTTTTTTGGGAGGGGGTGGGTTAAAAAAGGGGGGAAAAAAAGCGTTTTACTTCAAATTTAGTGAAAACAAAAGTGACTTTACTGAGCTGTCAAACGAAGGAACAAACATATCACAATCACACAACGTGTTTTGACCAGTTTGGACTTCTTCAGACAGTTCAAACAACATTCAAAACAATGGAAACAGAAGACGAACAGACAGTCACTTTTCTCTTCGATCAGGGCGAAAATGTGACATGGGACTGAAACTATGGTATGGAATTTAAGAGAAAAGGGAAGATGTTGGAGGGGAGAAGATACAAATAATAAAAGTAATGATATTATAATAATAGTATACTACTACTGCTAACAATGATAATAACATTACTAAAAATAGTAATGATAATAATAACAACGATATTGATCGAGGAAGAACTGGAGAAAAGGAGCAGAATAGTTACCAATAATAATGATAATTAAGATAATAATGATACTGATGACAAGATAGAAAACGGGAAAGATAGTATGAGAAAATCTAAGAAATCTATAAATAGTTAAAATAATATTACTGAAATTGCGGTAGTGATAATGATGATAATGATAAATATAATGAGAATGATTATAATGATATGAAAATGGGAAGGGTAACGATATAAAAATCGTGTAAATGCATACAAATTTAGAAAATACAAAAAAGAATGAAAGTTCATCGTAAAGTCAGAATGGGGGAAATAATGATGCTGATGATAACAATAATGATTATACCAATAACAACAATAATATTGATTATTATGAATTTATTGATAATTTTGCTGCTACTACTATTAAAATACAATTTCATCAATAATTTTGCTACTATCACGACCACTGCTACTACTAATTATAGTAATAATAATTTTAATAATAAAATGAATAATGATGACGATAATAATGGTAATAATAATAGTAATAATAATAATAATGATAATAGTAGTAATGAATAATGATAATAGTAATAATAATGAGAATGATGATGATGATAATAATGATAATAGTAATAATGAATAATGATAATGATAATAGTAATAATAATGAGAATAATGATGATGATAATAGTAACGATGATGATGATCATCATCATCATAATGATAGTAATAATGATGATGGTGATAATGATAATAATATGGAAAAGACAGAAACCGATGTATGAGTAAAAACTTGAGAGTATTATTAACACAGAAAAAAGGGGGGAGGGGGAGGCGGTAAAAGAAAGAAAGAATAGATGAATAAAGAGAAATGAAGATGGTAAAGGAAGGAGAAAAGTGAGAAGTGCTGTAACATTTCCATTAGGTAAATAATGAACAGTTCTGTAGTGTATCTGTGGAGAGTTCTGCGGGCCAATGCTGTGGGAGTGGATGGGTACATGCTGTTTGGATGTTAACGCAAAGTGGGCAGAGGGTTCCCAGTCTGGCAGTAAGATAGGATTCCTGCATGGTGTGCTCCAAGTTGTCTCTCTGTGACTTCCTAATCGCCAGGACTTTGACATGATTGATGTTGTGTTGGGGATGATTGAAGTGCAGAGCGACAAGTGTTGATAGAAATAAGCCTAGTTAAGTTTAGTATAAATATTAAAGCTAACTCACTTTTACTTATTTTGATCTTTTGCAGCAGGTAATGCAATGTATCTTATTTTCTTTTTACATCTTGCATAATGAACACATCTTATCACAATCATTACAAATTGTAAATTCATATGTATGAATCAGAAATAAGTCTTAATCTGCTCATGACATATTTTAGTATTCGGCCCATACAGGGAGATGGACCGACAGACATTGAGAGAGACTGACCGTGGTTCCGAACTAGCTGTAAAGAAGACAAAGAGTTCTGTGCACTCGTATTGCTTTAAATAGTAACCGCATTCGTCACGTTTGTCAGGACACGGCTCGGTGGACTATTAGTATGCGTCCTAGATTGTCAGATAAAAACGTCTGCTTCTTCTTTTTCTTTTCCCCTCCTTGTTTTAAGTGCGTGTGTCAGGTTGCTCAGTTAGTGCATCCGCCATTTTCCCCTTTAAATGTCAATCGCCTTCAGCTAGACTTCCCGCATGACGACTTCAGAGAGTGTGATTGGATGCCTGTGTGTCCTTGTCAGTCATCGGTGCAAAGAGAGGTCACCCTGCTCATCATGATAGGGTAGTGATGTCAGCGTCCTGTCTTCCTTGGGCGTGTAGGCAAAAATAGTACGCCCCTACGTATTGTTTTTGGGGTAGGCTGCAATTCAGAGACACCACCATCCCCCAGGTTCCATCCCATGCCCCTGTCGGTAACATCCCTAAGCAACCCACTGTAGCGCCTCCTTTCCAGCCCGCCCCCCCCCCCTCCCCCCTCCACCTCTCTCTCTCTCTCCCTGTCTCTCTCTCTGTCTCTCTCTCTCCTCTCCCCTCTCTCTCTCTCTTTCTCTCTCTCTCTCTCTCTCTTTTATTTTATGTAAAGAAAGATGTGCATAGGGATTCAGATCTGCACAGCAGCACCCTCCCTCCCTCCTCCCCCCCTCCCCTCTCTCTCTCTCTCTCTCTCTCTCTCTCTCTCTCTCTCTCTCTCTCGTGGAGTATTAGGGCTGTGTGTGATGGCTGAACCTTTGCTATATTTGTATGCATATTAACCGAGCTAGCGGGGGCCGGAATAGCTCAGTGGTAGAGCTCCGGACTCGTAATCTTGGGGTTGCGGGTTCGAATCTTCGTCGGGCCGTTTCGGTACAGGGGAATTTTTCCCTCGGAGTTAACATTGGTTCTGACTCCATTTCCCATACAGTCCGAATGAGACTATAAACCGCATAACATCTTGCACACACTAAAATCCCATCACCAACTTTCGGAAGAGAAGGCCAGTTTGGCCGTTGGTATGGATGACACGTTATACATAGCATGCACCTTCCCCGAAGATGGAGTATGGCTGCCTTAATGGCGGGATAAAAAAAAAAAACGGTCATACACACAAAACTCCACTCCCTTTGTTGGGTAGATGGGATTAATACTTGCCTGTCTCTACAGGGAGTGTCCGCAGGAGTGTCAGCCTGCGTACGCAAAAAAAACAAAAAAACAAACAAAAAAAACAACAAAAAAAAACCGAGCCAGCTTGATTATAGACATTAAATGTATGAAAATGTCGAACGAAAGCAATATTTGTGGAGTTTGCGGCAGCAACAGATACAGTTTAGTCATTGCTTTGTATTCTTCTGGTTCAGCTTTGTTGTTGTTGTTGTTGTTTTTTTTACCGATCTGATTTATTTAAATTGTATTTGTTTTTGTTGTAACGTTTTCAGGACAACTTCAAAATCATTCCTCTGAAAAAGCATATTTGTAACACGTAGGGAATACTTTTCAAAAATATTCACAAAGAAATATTATATTCTTTCATTCAAGTATGGATCATCGTCGTTATTTCATCCTCACGGTTGTCATAATGACGTTGATTATTTCCCTTCTTCTTCTTCTTCTTTTTGTAATGTAGTGCTTGCTCATAGGTCAAGTAATTATAGTAGGTATCAGTATTGTAGCTATTTTCATTGTAGTTCTTGTAGCTGCTGCTGCTATGGTCAGCTTCCTTCCAGTTGTGACCAGGAGTTGTTCACATTTTATTCCCGTCACAATACTGCTCCTGTCCAGTTTTCAGCAATGGCTGTGCATGAATTGTGTGCGTCTGTGGTCACAGGTACCTGCTGTACAAAGGGGCCCGCAAGGACCTGAAGACGACGGAAGGGGAACGGGCCCTGGACTTGGTGGACGCCTCCGACCTGCACACCATCGGCGCCATGCTGGAGAGCGACACCTCCCGAGCCGCGCGAATCGAGGAGGAGGAATCCTCCTTCGATGAGAAGGGGAAAAAGTCGCGAAAAAAGGCACGAAACAAGGGGGGCAAGGAAAGCACCAGCAGTACTAGTGGTACCAAACAGACTGGGAAGAAAAGCTCCAAGAAGGACGACGACGATTCCGACAGCAGCAGTAGTAGTGACAGTGACTAAGTGGAGGGGGTATGGGTGGACATTGCTCATCTCTCGGATTTCACTGTCATCTGTTGAGAGAAGGCGTTGAGAGAAGAAGGTGACGCTTCCGTTGTCCAGCGTCATTCGTTTGTGGTTTGGATGTAGTGAAGGTTTAGTACTGGCTACGTCAGTGGTTACTGTGGAAAGGGCAATAGTGCAGTGTTTCGTGTTGGTTAGCTGCGGGGACTGATACGGACAATCTGCAGTGTTCAGAACATCTCTAGTTGGTCTGCTGGATCAAAGAGGACTAGATGATTTGATTTATAAGACACAAGCATTTATATGTGTCCATGGACGAAACGAAAGAATAAATACATTGTCAGAGCTGTGGTGGTGCCATATCCGGTATGTCTGTCAGGGCTCTTGGAACTAGGAATGTAGAATTTCAGTATTCGGTAAGACATTGCTTGGCTACAGGAGCGTATGTGCAGACTTTAGTTTTTGGACGCATTTTTAGATGGTACAACGTCGGCTGCGTGCTAAAGTAAAATGTCAGACTGTTTGTGCGTGGTATGTCTGAATTCAATGTTTGAACGAACACAGCGACGAAATATACCATGGCAGATAATGTTTTACTGTCCGATATTTAATCGGTGGTGGTTTGAGGTTATGAAAATAGTGTTTCAGTTTTCAACATATTCGTGAAAACCCGTTGGAAAAACAGAACCGGTGTTGCTGTTTGGTGACGTGGTCAAGTTGACTATTATGGGCTGGGGTGGTGTTTAGATAGGTGGATAGAGAGGGATTCCCAGAATTCAAGTAATTTGGACCAAAGAAAAGAGGTTATTATGTCTGAGTTGTAAGTGCAGATGAGTGTTTTTTTTTTAGGACAAAACTATTAGCCAGAAAGTTTTGACGCCTATGAATCCTGTGAAAGGGAAAGGTAGTGATGGGACTGGTAGATGGAGGTAATTGATGACAGTTGGGTTCGTGACGATAGCTGATGTTTTGGTCGATGCATGGGAAAGTTCAGTAGAAAGGTGCACAAATATGTGTGCACACACCCATCTTCAACACTCACTCACTCACACATGCACGCCCACACACACACACACACACACACACACACACACACACACACACACACACACACACACACACGCACACACACACACACACACACACACACACACACACACACACACACATACAGAGAGAGAGGCACAATCTGATAAACATATTTGGGGGGGGAGAGCTCAGGTGCAGACAGCCTGACTTCCACCCACGGGCCCTATCTCCAGCTGCACTACACTGGGACTCTGTCTGGCACTGTATTGGAAACGCCTGGGAAACCTCCACCTCTAAACAAGAGGCATACAGGGCAACTGGCCACGCCTGTGCATTGGCAGGAAAAATACCGCTTCGACAGAAACATTGTCCAAAATGCAGATGGACGAAGTGGGCAGTGCACTGACAATACATCAGGACCAGTTTTAATTGAAATGCAGTGTACACGGATCTTCCTCCGCTAAATAAGGGGCAAAACACGGGACCAGCTTCGGATGTCTTTTGGAGGCAAAATTTGGAGGACCATTTGCGATTATAATTATAGAACCAGTCTCCAACGTGTGATCTCTTTGTGACTGCATTGCATTGCAAAGGACTTTCTTTGATTCTACACTAGAAGTACACAGGGACATGTGTCGCTGAGCTATATACCGTTACGGTAATTCAGAGTGACCCTCTGTGGGTGTAGGATGGCAGTACGCAGGTATTTGCTTTGTCTTATTGTTGCAATACAGAGATGCTTCATATACTGGTAATACTGGTGGTATTGGAGGTCCTGGTGACTGCATAGAATGGAAGCATAAGGACTTTCTGTGTGGCTGATGCTAGCACTGTATTAAGGCTGTTATGTTGGTTATACAGGCAGTATAGCAGGTGGGGTGGGGTGGGGTTAGAGGTAAAGACTTTACCATTAAACATTGCCTTTGCAATAGTTCTATCATAGTAATAATATATCGTATTGGGTTCTTGCTACAACAGACGCCCTTTATTTGCACTTTTTTTTTTAGCTTTAGATATTTTCGGCGCTATGAACCGGGACCTGTACATTGTATTGTGAACTGGTTTCACAGACTGTGACATAGTTCTCGGTCATAAGCTTAGGAACTGATGAAGCGCAAATAAACTTTGGACGTTCGCTGGAAACAGAGCGCCTTTTTAAAGTGGATTCAGTTCAGTGCATGCCACCTTCCACACACCTTGATGTTTTCCGTGTGGACCATGCAGTCGCCTTGCCTTTTGTTTGTCTACTGATAATAGACACAGGCTCCCTATAGGTGCGTGCTCGAGGTTAGAGTGGAGTAATTATTCTTGCGCAAGAAGCAGACTCTGCGTTTGCCACGTGCAGGCAGTAAAAGCATACACAGGATCCCTCTTGGGGACACACCATACTGCAGCAGTAAATCAGTCTGCTCCGACCCTTGGCAATAATAACCAACATATTAACCCTTCGTGGCATCTGTTACCATATTGTCAGCGGCCAGGGTGTTCAGACTTCCTGATATTGACATTGACAGATGTCTGCCTGCCTTTGGCCACGAACGTGGGGTCATTTGATGGGAAATGTTGGGGTATTTGCCGCCTCTATCGCCTACCTGTCCAGAGAATTGTCAGTTCTCTTGACAACCAACAGTATATTTGGTGTTTTTATTCTACCAAAAATGGATGATTCGGATTTTTTTCTGGACCGTTTTTGGGTGTACTTGTCAATTTGCGTGGCTGGTTGTGGTTTAGCCCCACCCCATTCCCCTCCACCCCATCCCCACTCCCTTCAGTTTGTGTTTATGATTTACCCGTTGTATTCTTCGTCGGCTGAAGATGCTCACATGAATCTGATTTTGAATTGATTTGATGTTCTTTTTCATTGTTTTTGTGGCTCATTTAGCTAGACAAACTGTGTATAAGAAACTTCAGTTGTGTTTGTGTAGAAAAGGTATGTGGTTGGGATGGATAGTTGGGGAGGGAGGGAGGGGGGGGGGAGTGGAGAGAGGATGCATGTTGTCTTTTAACTTAGGTATGTTGAAGGAACTGATACAAAGCTCTAGCGCTGTTATTGACTGTGAAATGGTATTTTTTTGGTCCACCGCTTTCCAAACACCTGGGACATTGAGATCTTGTCCAGCTAAATGGATAGATAAATGACAGTGTTTATCAGAAACCTAAGCTCCAGAGTTACCACTTTTGGCTAGAGGTTTCAACAGTGATAACGACTTTCTAATCTAAATTTCCGGGGAAGAAGGTCATTCCATCGTGGGATTTTTTTTTTCAATTCCAAGATTTTCGCTGAGACTTGAGCATTTTTTTTAGAATTTCAAATCCACAAATAGGTAAGCGTCATACTTGACTGATGATGATAGACATCATGAAGGACCTTCACACATGAGCTTTACTCCTGACCTGTACCAGATATGAAGACTGGTGGGGTCGAAGGCTTCGAAATGCACGACATTAGTGGAAGAAATATTTGATGGAAAAGTCAGCTAGGCAAGATGGAAGTGGCACTGATCTTAAGGTTGCCATATTGAAGAATGACTTCTTGGGCCAACAGCCCCTTTCAAGCCTAGCACGAAAAGTTTATAGCAGCAGAAAAAACACAAACAAACAAAAAATGCTGTGATGTCTTATAAAATTTCTAAAAGCAGCATCGTGCACCGACGACTTTTTTCTTTTTTCTCTTTGCCTTTTTTTCTGCCCCTTTCAACCCTCCCTCTCTCCGGATTCCCTCAACACCGCCATCTCTCCTCTCTCTCTCTCTCTCTCTCTTCTGTCTCTCTCTCTCTCTCTCTCTCTCTCTCTCTCTCTCTCTCTCTCTGTCGTCTGTCTCTCCTCTCTCTCTCTCTCTCTTCTCTCTCTCTCTCTCTAAAAAAGGAAATTGAAAAAAAGAATGTATATAAAGTCGTGCCATTAAAAATTTCCTCGAACTATAAACCCTTGATTTTTTTCAGAACTTGGTATTTGTGGCTGGGATTTAACATGGTGTCGTTGCTTTGAATAGATTTCAAGAAATTGTTGTGTGCTATGGACTTAAACTCTAATGATTTAGGAGTGTTTATGGAACTTGAGACGTTTTCTGTAGATGACAGTGTTCGGAATTTCGATGACAAAATTAATATTGTTTTGGGTGTCTGACTTATTTCGTAGAAACTGTTAAGTGTTAGTCCTGTTTCCACTTTAAAATGTCACGATTAAACAGTAGAAGGCTTACAGTGCGTGTGACAATTCATAGTTCGATTTTGCCAGTCTGTGTGTAATCTGTGCTGAAGGTTTTGAATTCATTTGCGTAAATGCTTTATGTGTGTAAGCCCGTGCACGTAAATGGGTGAAGACGGTTATACTTTTTGTGTGACCAAACGGATCTGTGAAAATATAGTTTGTACGTGCTTTTCGAATTAAAACCTACATGCCCATGGATACAAACAACAAACGTTTGCACACCTATATATGTGCTCTTAGCGTACGCATTCAACACCTGCGCGTGCATGCACACGCAGACACAAATGGCAGTGTTTAGAGTATATCTCTTTTTTTCTCGCTTTATGTATGCAGAATTGAGAAACATCTGACGGGTATTGACGTTGAGGTGATGTATATTCTCCCTAGGCAACAGTGGAATGTGTTAAAAGTATTTTGAATGTGGTTTGAGTGTTGTTCCGTCATACATTCACTGTCTCCCTCTTTACCCAAGTTCTCTTCCCTTCGCGAACACGGTTTGATCCTTAACGAGCACTGTTGGCACAGTGGCGAGAGAGATTCATCGAATGGGACCAGCTGTGAATGGCTTTTACTCCCGCCCGCAGTTCCCCTCATTGCGAAAATTGAAAACAGTTTATATTATCCTCAGAGAAGCGGAAGCTTTGACGAATCATGGCCAGAAATGACCTCTTGAACACTTTGCAGTAAATATCACAGTATTACAATAAGCTTAACCCCTTCCCACCCTAGAAGAATGCTTCTTTGCTTCTTACACTTTACTTCAGCCATCTCCTGTCATAATACCAAACGATGCTGACTGTCTGGACAGTTTTATTGATTACTTCAAAGAGCTCTGTTGTCGTTGGTTCCGTTCTGTGTGAACAGAACGTGATGCATCTGAACTCGCGATTTTTCTCGTCACTGGAAAGATCAGAAAAGTCAACAAATTAACTAGGCAAACCAAAGCTTTTGTTGATTACTGAAGCAGATTCAAATCTACCAAAAAGAAAGAAATCAGAGATGAAGCTATAGGAATCTAAGCCCGTTCAGCGCTCATCGTATATCTCAATTGTTTTTGTATTCATAGAGAAATGAAATTCTTCGGATCAAATGTTTTATGTTTATGTACTTTCAGAAAGTTGTCCGTGAACACTGTTATTGGATGGCTTTCAAAAAACAGCCGAGTGATGTTGTATTGCTGCTCGGAGTTAGATTTGTATTTGTGTGATTTTGAAGCATGTTTGTGTGGCTTTTCTTTGATGAAGTAAACAAGTTTCTCATATGTCGGAAATGCATGTTTGGAACTAAAATGTCGTATGTGTTTGGAAATAAATTATGCATGCGTGCGTGCATGCAAGTATGTGTGTGTCGTGCGTGCATGCGTGTGTGTGTGTGTGTGTGTGTGTGTGTGTGTGTGTGGTGTGTGTGTGTGTGTGAGGCGCGCGGGGGTGTAAGCTAGGAGAGGAAAAAGGTAGGTGATTGTCACTTTGCCACTCACTGAATGCAAGTTCTTTCTATAAGCTTATACCCGTGTCAGATGCAGCGTTTGGCTGTTAACAGGAAGTGAACTCTCCTCTCACTCTCTCTCTTTCACTCTCTCACTCTCTCTCTCTCTCACTCTCTCTCTCTCTCTCACTCTCTCTCTTCACTCTCTCTCTCTCTCACTCTCTCTCTCTCTCCGCACCTTTATAATTGACATTAGCATGCATGAAACTTTAAGAGTCGGACGAAAGGTATGCTTGTATTTGTGTCCTTGTGTGCCCGCTCATCGAATCACCATCATGCGCATTTGTTAACAGATCATCAACGTGGAGAGATCCAGCACTATGGATTCCTAGGATCAAAACTTTAGGAACACTTTTACTTGATGGCCTAACTGGTCATCTATGTGTCTTATACACTTTACTCCATTGCCATTGCGCTTTATCACAGAGTATGTACGCACTTTAAAAAAAAAAAAAAAAAAATTGTTCATCTGAAACAGATTGGGACCAGCAATGTGTTCATCTGAACGTACATTTTAAATACATAATAAGAAAATCGTTGAGATGGATTTTATTGTATCCATTCCAAAGAGGTCGAGAAATCTTTCTCAACATAATAAATCAAGACAATACATTGACCGTTTTTCTTGTCCTTTCCTTTTGCAAGACAACTGTACGATATTCATATCGATCAAAAGTTGTTTGGTCAATAATATTTTCTGTGATTAGATCGAAAATATAGGCAGCGCATTTTAATCACCGAAATCACTTTAATAACCAACAGTCACAGTTATTGTTGATATTATCAGTGCTTCAATAAAAGTGATATTACAGACTCCGTAAGTTGTATTGATTAGCGGATGAGATCCTGTGTGTGACATGTGTTTCTTTGAGACAAGCAAATGCTTTAGACTGAAGAAGTTTCATCATAAACTAAGGCTGAAGGTGAGACAGAAGCATGTATAAGATGTACTGTCAGTCTTGACCAGTGGGTGGAAGGGATTCCATGATGGACATTTACTGTCCTCAGTCATGTACAACAAACAGGTCAGAAGAGTGTTGTTTTTCTGCCTGTTGCGGTATTTTAGTGGCGTGTAGTCGAATGATCGGCGTGGCAACCATCATTATTTCAAAGGATCGGGGCGCGTATTGGTCATAGCCAAGAAAGATTGTCTCACCTTACAAAACTAATACAACAAATTGTTTAGAATCCCCTCTCCAACTACACAGCTGAGTCAGCAGTTCTGCTGCACGCTGTACACGCATTCACGAAGTCAAACAACTGGCCACACAAGATTGCGTGTTCCAAGTGTGATTTATTCAAAATCGCACCAACCGCTTTGAATCTTTGGTGTGTTCGTCCGTGGATGTGGTACACACACACACACACACACACACACACACACACGCGCGCGCGCGCGCGCGCGCGCGCGCGCGCGCACGCACACAAGTGCACGCGCATATACTGCATGATCAAGTATGCAGTTTATGGTGTGTTCCGTATGAAATCTTTTAATTACTGACGTTACATTTGGAGTCTAAACGTCTGTAATAATTACTGCCAGTTAGGTCGAGGTCGGGCCCTAGGCCCTTGGTAATACTTGACGTGAACTGGTATTTCAGTTTGCTGTGTTTTCACCTTCCCCCCCCCCCCCCCCCCCCCCCCCCCCCCCCCCCCCCCTCACTCCGCTCAAAGTGGTGTTAGGCATGGTTTGTGTGCACTCATCATTCAATATGCGGTCTTCGCGACCCTCCCCCTCCTTCCTCCCTTCCTACTGTCTTCCCAGTCTGTCACGAACTCTCTTTCCTGACTTGCTGTCCCAGTGGGGAGGCGGAAGGGGGGGGGTGGGGGGGGGGGGGGTGGCTCTTTCAGTTCAAATAGTTCCCCAGCCCTCTGCGCTTGAAACTTACTCTTTTCTGTTGCTCTTTTTGACACTGCCTTTCGTTTTGCTTTTTTGGTGGTGGTTCTTTTTCTTTTCTTTAATTAATCTTTCCTTAGTGTTGTCTACTGTTTTTCCGCTTTGTGGGCTCGTTCTTCTGTCTTTGTTCTGGAAACTCTTTGAGTTTTGGTTTTCTTACTGGTCACATTTTAAGACATGTCAGCTTTTTGTTGTGACCAGGCGACTGAGCCATGAAAATTGCACAGAGTGGACACCGGCTAGGCTGTTCATAGTGCAGAGTGTGTTTGATCTATGGCTTTTTTTTTAAAGATGTATTTTAGTGGCATTGAAATGTTTTTCATCATATTTTTACCTTTTTTTTTTTTTTTTTTGGTCTTCATAATCTGGGAATTCCAGGCGCGCTCAGCACAGTCCAGTTCAGCTGCCACGTCATCAATCGCTTTTGTTGTTTGTTGCATTTTCAGGACATGATGTCATTTGATGATCTGACTTGTTCAGGGGGTGACATGTTTGTTTTTTTCTTCCTGTGTGAGTCTATCAGTCCTGAACACGCTCTGTGTGGGGGTCGGTCGGCTGGGCTACGACAACAAAAACAATAAACTCTCTTATTAACTGCTTGTTCGCTGACCGTTCAGGTAATGTATGCAGCAATACTGTGGGAAAGAGGGGCAGCGGGGAGAGAGAAGGAAATAGAGGGCCATTATAGGTTGTCAACGTTTATGCAGGCATTTGCTTTGAACTGGGCTGTGTCCTGACCTTTCCCTCCCCCCCCCTCCCCCCCCCCCCCCCAGAACAAAGAAGGTCAGTCCGGCGAGAGGTGTAGCCTAATTGGCTGGATTTTATTTGCGTATTGCTGTTGTTGTTATATCAACCATTCGCAAGAAATGTTACAGATTTCAGCGAATCGCCTGGCCCGACGCATAAGTTAATCTCTCTCTCTCTCTCTCTCTCTCTCTCTCTCTCTGTTGAACCACCTCAATCTTATTTTGTTTAGAATTCCCTCCACGTTCAACTAATAGAAGATGAATGTTGTATGTAACGGCTAGAGTCGGAAAAGAAATAATTTTCTCTTTATGCGCCATCATTTTGTTTCTCAAGTAATGGAAATAGTAATGTCATGTGATTGGTGCACGAGGTGTCGGAATGCACATTCTCCCAGTGCAGATAAAGAAGGGGGAAAACCGTTCTACAAAACAAACACATAAACATCTTTATATGCAGGGAATCGTGGTTTGGTCGCTCTACAATGGCCGGTTTCTCTGTTCTGTCACGGTGTGTGGTACGGCAGTGTCTGTGACCGTCTCGTGCGTCACGTTGAGCGGAGGAACGTGGTTCATGAATATGGATGGATGGCGCGCGCTGTCTGTCTCTGTCCTTCCTTCTCGTCATCATCATCGTGATCTACAGCTGGGCCATCCATCTGCTAAATCACCATACTTCGCTAATGTGTAAGGGATGAATGTCCTTGTTTTTTTTAGGTCCGAACGTGTGCTATCTAGCCACACACGCGCACACGCACGCACGCATGCACTCACGAATACACAAGAGAAAAAAAAGAAGGAGCAAAGCTTCGAGAAAGTGGAGATTGGAGAATGGAACACGGAAGGCTGTGAGATTGGCGGAGAAAGAAGTGGAGATTGTTTGGAGAATGGAACACGGAAGGCTGTGAGACTGGCGGAGAAGAAGTGGAGATTGTTTGGAGAATGGAACACGGAAGGCTGTGAGATTGGCGGAGAAAGAAGGGAGAAGCGTGTAGGCTACCCCAGAATGAATTGACAAAGCGTGTAGGCTACCCCAGAATGAATTGACAAAGCGTGTAGGCTACCCAGAATGAATTGACAAAGCGTGTAGGCTACCCAGAATGAATGACAAGCGTGTAGGCTACCCAGAATGAATTGACAAAGCGTGTAGGCTCCCCAGAATGAATTGACAAAGCGTGTAGGCTACCAGATGAATTGACAAAGCGTGTAGGCTACCCAGAATGAATTGACAAAGCGTGTAGGCTACCCAGAATGAATTGACAAAGCGTGTAGGCTACCCAGAATGAATTGACAAAGGAAGTACGAACAAACAATGTCTGATGCACTCTGTCGACCGTAGAATTGGAATTAGTTACTGTTCAACATGAAAGATCTCAAAAAGGTCTTCAACAATAATCTGAACTTGGTGGATAAGGAAATGAATGTTGATGACATTGTATTGTTGTATCAGCCTTATCACAGATTAGCATTATGGTATGGTTGGCATTACTAACCAAATAAAAGGGTTCTCAGGACGCCGCAGCGGGCGACGGACCGACGGACCAACTCGGGGCCGGATCCGTTACATGAGAAGGGATGGGGGCTTCAGAGGGAGGTTTTAGGGTTCCCCCTCACACACACCCGCCCCTTCCCGCCCCCACCCCCTCCCCCAGTGCGGGTAGAAGGAGTAATGTGCCCAAAATAACATTTTTGCAAGGAGGGGAAGGGGGAAAGCCAGAACCCTTCACCATCACCCCACTCGTCCAACCCTGAAACTAATACGTATCAAGGGTGGTGGACAATATGAAAATGACCTGACTTGGAGCTGAAAAATTAGTGGAAAGCGCGCGCGCGCGCAAGCACACACACACACACACACACACACACACACACACACACACACACACATACACACACGCATGCATACACACACACACACACACACACACACACACACACACACACACACACACACAGAGAAAGAGAGAGAGAGTACAATTTGATGAAAGGAAAACAAATACAATGTTTCAAGCACAGGGAAGAAAAAAAAAAAAACTCCTCCATTTTGACTGTGACGATTTTTGTCCACGGTTAATCCGTGTCCAATCCATGTTGTGAGATTACCATGTCTCCAGTCTGTCGGGAGACTTCACTGAGGGGCCATTAAGAAAAGGGGCGAGAACCGTGTCTTGTGATTTGAAAGTTGTGTGTGTGTGTGTGTGTGTGTGTGTGTTTTAATGGGTGTGGAAAAGAGTGGGTGTGGGAGAGGGGAAGGAGGTTGAGGAACTTAAGTGTTGTCATTACATAACCTTTTTTTTCAAAGTGAATGAAGACACCCCCCCCCCCCCCCGCCTTCCTTCCCTTCATCTCTCTCTCTCTCTCTTCTCTCTCTCTCTCTCTCTCTCTCTCACTCACTCCTTCACACACCACACACACACACACACACACACACACACACACTAACACTAACACTAACACTAACACATTAAAGCACACTAGTACATACGGTGTGAATGATACTTTTTGCGATGCATGTTAATTTAACCTTCCTCGTCAACTATGTATTTAATATTTTTCTGTGTGGTTCTGTTGCTTTTGTTTGTTTTGTTTTTTTTAAATTAATTCACTTAGGTTCGTGTAAGAACAGCGTTATGTGACGATATGCAGTTACAATATGCTGTCCTCTGTGTGGTGTGCCTCTTTGTTGTTAGAAATCTTCTCTCTGTGTCGCTATGATTACAAAAGTCTGTCATGCAATCTCTGTGCATTATTTTTGTCGTAATTTTGGTTGTTGCAATTTCTTGTCAAATGTTATTTATATTTGTAATACGATTTGTCTCGGTTGTTTTTAAGTATCGGTGTGTGTGACACTTTGTTAATAAAATCTGACTGATTTGTCTTCTGATGTCATCTACAGTGTTGGTTTGATTTTTTTTTTTCAACTTTTTTTTCCCATTTTCTTCTATTTTGCTTTCGTCTTCGTCTTCTTTTACTTCTTCTTTTTCTTATTCTCTCTCTCTCTCTCTCTCTCTCTCTCTCTCTCTCTCTCTCTCTCTCTCTCTCTCTCTCTCTCTCTCGACTGTCCTGCCTCTATGACAGCCCTTCTTCTTCTTCTTCTTCTTCTTCTTCTTCTTCTTCTCTCTCTCTCTCTCTCTCTCTCTCTCTCTCTCTCTCTTCTCTGACAGCCCCAATGTGGCTCTTTTTTGGTTGGCTAGCCTATAAGCAAATTAATCTGTGTAGTCCTGCCTGTGTACACATATACATGTCCCGTTTTTGTTTTTTTTTTATACGGAAACATGCATCGTCTTTTAATAAGTTTTTCATCACCATAAGCCAGTCGACCTCACAGACAAACATCAGGTTAAAAAAGAAAATAGAGAGAGAGAGAGAGAGAGAGAGAGGGGGGGGGGGATCACATCTTCAGCAGGTCAGATCATCAAAAAGTATTATATCCTGGAAAGGAACAAATAGCAAAAGCAAATCACAACATGGTAGCTAAATTATTGGCGTCCTAACGGCGGAGAAATCACGACTTTGCTGAGAGCTCCAGACATTCTACTTGATTTCTTACTCCCAGATTTATCGAGAATTCTTAACAGTGTGTGTGTGTGTGTGTGTGTGTGTGTGTGTGTGTGTGTGTGTGTGTGGATGATATTCTGTTTTGTTTGCGCAATGCAACTTAAAACTACACAGCGCTTTTCTTTCTTTTTCTCTTTTTTTTTACCATTGGGTAAAGTCAGGTTACAATATCAAGAAAGAAGATAACTTCTTAGAATATCAAGACAGAATATGACTTTTTGTTGAGAGAGAGAGAGAGAGAAGGGAGCACCAGTAACGACCACTTTTATGTATGAAGCATCTATGGCCCTGTGATCTATGCAGGTAAACATCAAACATAGATTTGGTGCAGTCGGGTCACAACATCTCAGGGCAGACCACAAGGAACGCTGTATATGTGACCTTTTCGTCAAACTTACTGACGAACACACTGATAAAACATTTTGGTGGGTGAAACATGCACGCTGTTTAGTGGAATCAGCAAGCGTTTTCATAGAATCAGTCATGGTGCAGGTTAGTCCGTCCTCACAGCCAGAAAAAGCCACACGCTGCATGTTGCCTGTAGACACATTGAACACATGGATGGCTACACTGATTATAATGTGTTCGATCCATGAAAAATTCGACACTGTTCCAGGCACTATGCAGACCAGTTCCTGTTCAGTTTGGGGACACAGTTGTCCCTAACGACAATAGCCGAGGTGAAAAACAAACAAACAAACATAAAAACCAGAGAAGTTCTCTACACGGTCAATATCAAAACACATAGACGGACCTACGGCAACAATGTACAGTGTCTCAATGTCTGTATAGTCCATGCCTCAGATCATACTGCACTCAGTTTGGGAGCAGACTGGTCCCTAAATGGCAAAATATACCGGCCAGAAATAGACGTACTATATAGGTGGCATATGAAGCGAACATACCGACGGATATAGTGATAAATATCAGTTTGATGCATAAAACGCACATGGCTGTTGTTTAGTGGATGCATCAGTCCAGTTCTTAGTTTTCTTGCAGACTGGTGTTGAAATCGCAATGGGAGAGACCACAAACAGGGACGTAATAATTATGTTCAACCTTTTTGAACAGATCGACGAACGCATGGATAAAAACCAGGTTGATGCTTTTAAGATGTATATAAATGTCTTGAATGTCCTAGAGAACTTCATTCTTACTTTGGAACATATTGGTCCTTAAACAGCGATAGCACAGGTTAAAAAAAAAAAAGCAGGCACATACTATATCAGGTCTTTGCATTTAAGACATTGACGGAAACACTGGTAATAACCATTTTATGCATAAAAATGTCTGGCTCTATAGTCAACATAATAAAGCAGATAATAGTAAATAGGGTTTGTTTTCTGTAACTGGTCCATCAGTGGCTGAGGGGCAGATCAGAAACAGATGTTTCAAATGAGGATTTTAATCAAACACACCAACTAGCACACCGGTAACATCGAGTTTGATACATGAAGCGTGCAAGGCTGTTTAGTGGAATTTACCAAACCAGTTCATATTCGATTATAACGCAGATAAGTCCTTAAACGTTGGTTGAGGAAGACCAGAAACAGAGATGTACCATATCTAGCTTTCTCACAGAACACACAACGGACGCACTTTCAAAATCGCCTTCGATCCACAGTATCCAGTTCATACTTCATTTTAGGACACAGTGGCCCTTAACTCCCGTCAGTGAAGCCAAAAAACAGAGGGGGACTCACGTGGATTATCTAGTAGTTGTAGTAGTAGTAGTATACGGGGTAGTAGTGGTAGAAACTATGTAAAATATTTATGCGAGCGTGATCTGCGTGAACTAGCTGTTGGAATGCTTAGGTGTGTATTATGACATGGTAGAAATCATGTTCGAAAATATGGGAAATTATGCAGATTAATTAGAAAACGATGGAATACCAGATAAATCTAAAATGGCTTATCCTGTGGTTAAATTTGTCTGTTATTGTTCTATGGTATTAGCGCGCACACACACAACACACACACACACACACACACACACACACTGTGTGCGTCCATGTGCACACATAATCTACTCTGTGTGTGTGTGTGTGTGTGTGTGTGTGTGTGTGTGTGTGTGTGTGTGTGTATGTGTGTGTGTGTGTGTGTGTGTGTGTGTGTGTGTGTGTGTGTGTGTGTGTGTGTGTGTGTGTGTGCGGGTAACTGCATGCATGTGTGCAAATACGTTTATGCAGTTTGTCCATTTTTAATGCTACATATATCAGTGTCACCGGTCAGCTTCCATTTTGGAACAAATAGTCTGACAACATCAATCTTCTCTTCAAGGTAAAGGAGCAAAGGACACATACTGGGCCCACTCCATCCTGTTGAAGTCGGAAAAACTTGCTGTGTGTGTGTGTGTGTGTGTGTGTGTGTGTGTGTGTGTGTGTGTGTGTGTGTGTGTGTGTGTATGTGCGTGGAGGGGGGAGGGTTTGTGATTGTGTGTATGTGTGTGTGTGTGTGTGTGTGTGTGTGTGTGTGTGTGTGTGTGTGTGTGTGTGCACGCGTGTGCGTGTGCGTGCGCGTGTAGGTGCGTGCGTGCGCGTGTGCGTGTGTGTTAGTGTGTGAGTGTGTGTTTAAACCACGTTGAATGGCCCCTTTCCCTTAATTGTGTTGCCTTCCGCTTTCACGCCATAATTCAGAGTGTGTCGTGCTGGTCTGAATTGGCATTGTGTCCAGGACATTCACAGGTGTTTAAAGGAGACCGGTTCTTAGACTTAGTGGTGGCAGGCACGATCCCTGACCTCTCTTTCTCTCTATAACGAACCCGGAGAGAGAGAGAGAGAGAGAGAGAGAGAGAGAGAGAGAGAGAGAGAGAGAGAGAGAGAGAGGGAGGTGTGTAAAGCAGATGAGAGGGAGAAGTGCCTTCTGACAAGAAATTTTTAGGTGCTAGATGTGAGTTTTAAAGTCCAAATTTTGATCAAAGACAGCTCCCAAAATTTTGCTTTGGCTTCCATCTCATCTAGAGGTAGAAGAATGTTGTTATTGAATTCTTAGGCCGGAACTCTGGCCTCATCATGACTGATCTTCCACCACCACCCGCCCCCTTCTTCCCCCCATTGTGAAACTCGTTTTGATCAGCTGGAAGCTGGATGTGAGTCAAGGATTTTTTTTTTTTTCCTTTGGAGGAACCTTGCCAAGGACTACCGAAGATTTTCCCCCTACATTCTTCATTCTCTGCGACTCCTCTCCAGATGGATAGTGTGTGTGTGTGTGTGTGGGGGGGGGGGGGGGGGGAGGGACTTTGAGACATACTGTTTTCTTTCCCTTTGGAAACGTTTTTTTCCTCCCTTGAAAAGCTTTTGGTGTATAAATTCATTTTGATTTGAGAAGTGCAATAGAGAGCTCCCCTACACGTTGGGCGTGGTCTTCCAATAGTTGTAAAGCTTCTTCGGAAGTTTTCCATTTGTAACTCCCTTTGAGTTTGACTCTTTCAGGCCATTTCTCTTCTAGCTCACCAGATCGCCTCAACCCCACAACATGCAGAGCCCATCCAGCAGTCACGACAGTCCATGAGAGAGAGAGAGAGAGAGAGAGAGAGAGAGAGAGAGAGAGAGAGAGAGTGAGAGAGAGAGACAGACAGACAGACAGACAGAGACAGAGAGAGAGAGAGAGAGAGTCTGAAAGGTCTGCTGTGCACTCTATTCGCTCCATCCAGTAAATTCTGCTTCCATGCTCCAGATGTCACAGCTGCTCTAGCCCATGATATGCCGCTTCCTGCCATGTAGAACGTTGTTGCAGCAGCTTACCGCTGCTTTGCTTCAGTTCAAGATATGTTCCGTTGTTTGTTAGCTCTGGCACAGTGAACATGCAGGGCAAATCTGCTGTCCCCATTTGAGCAGATTTGCATGAGAGGGTAGAAGGAAATAGAAATGAGAATGAAGCTGATCTTAAGATGGGACATATGCCTATTTTCCTTCCAGCTGAGACGTCTTTGGCGTGTGCCTTCCCATGTAGACAATGACCCTGTTCGTCTTGCTGGATCGCCTTTGGAATTCTTTTGGCATCGTGTATTACAACGTATCTTCTTGCTTTCCCTTTGACCACCTTTTCACTTCTGTTGAATCCAGCCTCTGACTGTTGGTTTGTGTATATCCTTTATTTCACTACTCTTGAGGCATTCCTTTCCCCTGTCTGCTTGTCTTCAACGGTTGGTTGGATCTCGCAATTTGTCTCCAGAGTGCCTTGCTTTTCCCATTTTGTACTCGTCTAAGATGGATTTCAGAGGTTGCTTCAGGTTTGCTTGGCAACAGTTGAGCGCATACCTGGTGAAACCAGGCAGGACACCCAGCCATTTTCTTTGTACGTGCTGATTTTGACATCCACTGACCGCACTACGCTATGATATCATATGAGAGGAGGTCAGAGGAGCTCTGGGATCATCATGAACGGCAGGCATCAAACTTCGCATTGACAAGGGAGGCTACAATGTTCTCTTACCTGCAGGCTTTCTTTTCCTCTGTTTCTTTCAGGAAATCATCGTCATGCCACCCCCACTGGCTCTTCATTTCTGCTGTCACTGTTGGAATGGTTTTGTCGGCAAAGTCAACAATTCCAATGATTTCCACACAGTGAGTAGCTCCGTGATTTCTTTGGTTTAAAATGCACTCTGGAAGAGGTGACTA
Source organism: Conus canariensis (assembly GCA_033310375.1). Taxonomy (NCBI): domain Eukaryota; kingdom Metazoa; phylum Mollusca; class Gastropoda; order Neogastropoda; family Conidae; genus Conus; species Conus canariensis. The sequence goes on along the minus strand of CM065717.1, from coordinate 78,538,186 downwards.
GAATAATTTTGTTTCTACTCTTCTTTGGTGAAGAAGCTGTTGAGACACCGATAACGGTTTTCGGCCGGAGCATTTGGTCTTCATGTCCATGCTCTGCTGAACCTGATCTGCTCATTGCTGCCCTCAGGATCAACTCCCTTGCTAACAAGCAGTCTTGGAGAGACTGTGCGGCCTATTGCTGAGCACATTTCCAGATTAATGCAATCCGTTTGTGGAATACCTCATGAAGAAGCCTTAGAAGACTTCTTCAGTGTTGCTCAAATGCTTTCGGGGACATGGAACGTATTAAATGGAGTCTGACTGATCCATACACATTTGACTGATCGAATCACACCGCGTTCAGGTCCATGTAACGCTCAGTGAAAACAACTTTCTTCACATTTAGCCGATAAAAAGACAAGGTTCTGTATGCATTTTACCTCCTCTTATTTATTGAAATCCAGATCACACAAAAATGGCAATGTACATTCCAGTGCATGAAAGAAAAAACATTTTCTTTTAAACACATCACATCAAGTACTGTAAGATCAACATTGACTAAAATCTTAATTTTCATAATGTATATATATATAACAATTTTACATTTCAAATAATATGAAGTTTAAAAAAAGGTAGGGGAGAGGGGGAGGAGGACACTACAACATGCACTTCGCACTGGGATGTATACTGCCATTTTGGAATGAAATATGAATATGAATTAAAAAAAAGAAGAAGAAAAAACAGCAGAAATGATAAGACAAACAGTGTGTACCGCCACCTCTCAGATGCCTTCATTATATATATCAAGAAACTTCACTTTGAAAACAACTTGCAAACATAGCATTTTGCACTGAAATAACGAACACAGAAGCATTCAAGTTGTGCTTTCAAGCAAGCCTGAATAACACATTTTGAACTGTGTGGTTTTTGGATACATGAACAGTTGCTTCCTACTTCTCCCTTCATCTTCAAAATACTGTACAGGCAACCAAAAAAAAAAGGAAATTAGAGAATACAATGAATCTGCCTGTCAACACTTCACACATCTAAACATGCAAATTGTAAATAAAAGTACTGCATCTTCCTGGACAGATCAACAATATTACAGTTGATTTTTTAAAACAGAAAAGTGTGATTCTGAAATAAATCAAACATTCAAAAGATCATCTTGATGACCATTTTCTCTCATCAAACAGAATGGATGCATAAAACAGCAATGAAGACACCACATGTTTTACCAATCAAGTCCATGCAGTGTTTCTGGAATTGTACAATTCAGTACATTTTTTTTTTTAAAGAAGTCAAAATCTGATGGGTAATGACAACACAGAAGGGGCGATACACAGGATGGCAGGGCAATGTTCATCATTTTCCTGAGACAGGGCCAAAAGGCTGGTTTTCGAGATGATGACCAAACTGGCGGTACGAGCAAACTATTGATTTTCAAGAGATGATGAAACTATACGTGGCTGGGTTTGTCAATGTAGGGGATACACAGGACAGGTTGACGTAAGAACTATGTCGTCTGTTCACTTCATCCTCTTCGATATCATCCTCTTCTTTCTAGGAAATCCAGCTGACCCTGCTTTTAGTTTTAGACAACAGAACAGATAAATTTTGTGCCACACTGACTGACATGACTACAGATGCCAGGTTGGCAAAGCAGGGAAACAATGCACTACAATGTTCTGAGGTAGGGGAAAACGACATGAAATTGGGGGGGGGGGGCACTCTTCCAGTACTACTGTTCTAATGGTGCACTACACTAGGAAAGATGGACTGGGGAAAACACACTTTCACAGCACTGAAAATATTGCTTTCAAGGTTCCACGTCATTTGTTAACAGTGTACTGTGTTGATAGAGACATGGGTGCTATGATCTGTATGTAACAAATGCCCTCTTCCCCGTATAGAAAAGACAAAGGCATGAGCGCTGTAATACAAACAAAAATTCCTTCATCCTCATATAATGAAAAATGGCATCAGCACAATGAACTGTAGTTCTGCCTTCATTATATAGCGAAGAGAAATGCATCCACACTACAAAGCCATCTTCCTCACATAATGAAGGCAAAGGTGTCAGCGCTCTGGCCTGTGGATACAGACGCCTTCCTCAGATAATGAAGAGAAATGCATTACCATTATAACTTCTTCCTCCCATGAAGCTGACAAAGGCATCGGCACAATGATCAGTATATACAATGTCTTCTTCTTTACATGGCGACCTGAGGTGGTCTACCAGCACACCTCCCACACCTAGCTCTGTAAGAGAACCCCAACAAAACAATGAATCAGACCACAATGAAAGTACTTTGTGCAAAGGAATAGTATAGAATGTTTGAGCAACTTAAACAAGAGTAGACATCAACAAAGATCATCTTCTATCAGCCTACATCACAGATCACATAACAAGCCCATATTCAGTTTGATTAAGGTTTTTTTTTTCATTATCGCTGGACCCACCACACAAAGCCTTTTCAGCACTATCTACACAGGTGGTTAAAAAAAAAGGTCCCATCCTGAAAGCGAAACGAAAGACAAGACTGGCAAAACAGGACAAGAAAGTGCTGAAGGTGCCAGCCTTTCCACCTAATTCTGCATTCTCTCAAATGAAAAAGAAGGAAAATATTAAAAGATTATACAAAAAAAAATCACTGAAATGTACCAGGAGGTATATACCAAAGACCCTGCAGAAGGGGAAACTAGTGTGTCTACTCTGCACAGTGTGTACAGCCTACCACCTACTTGGTCACCAGATTACAGCACACAAGCTGGCATGCTCTAAATCGTGACCAAAGGACAGAAGTTTTAATGATTTAAACAGCAACGACAGAAGAAAACAGTTTCAGTTTCAGTTTCATCAAGGAGGCGTCACTGCGTGCTGACTCTAGTCCTTATATGCTACGAATGACCAAAACAAGCAAAAAGGAAAGAAAAAGAATTTTTAAAAAATCAAAAGAAGAATCAAAGACAGCGACAGAAAAAAGAAAGTTACAACAACACGACTTCCCGAAGATGAGGATAGGGGCATTCCCCCTGGGGCCATAAGCCCACCTGACATGCTTACAGGCTGACAACAAGAAAGAAATGAAAGCCCATACGAAGAAGAAATGTGCAAGTGTCACATCGCACCACCGTGTGTGAATGCATGGTCAAGACAGGGCCAGAGGTAGAAAATACTGATTATGCTATTGCACCTGTTGGGAAACCTCCAAGGATTTCAATCCCAAGCACATCAAAACATGCTAGCAATTTATTCACTTGCAATTTTTGTATCACAGCTCAAAAACAAGTAACCATACATCCATTAAAAGCATTTTTTTTTTCATATACAGCAACACCTTTTAACATAAATACTGCAAAAACATTTTAACATTTAGCAAAGAAGCTGGAATACAGATTGAAGCAAAGGCAAAACACAGCAGTAGTCTAACAAAACCAAGCACAATGGGTCTGACTGAACAAGTCAATGGCAAGGAGATCCAGGAGGAGGGAAAACAGTACCGATCAGCCTTTTTGGTGCCTTGTGCAATGTATCTGAAAAGTTGCAGATTCCAGTGTTTTCAGTTTCTTGTGGAGATCCCCAGATTTGCAAGACCTTATTACATGGGTGAAAGGTGGCAATGTCCAATAAACACATTAAAACAACAAAAAAGGTAAAAAGGTGTAAGTTTAGAGGAGAGTGGGAGGGGGAGGGGCGGGGGGCGTCAACAGTGAATGACTGCCCAGGCTCAGGGGGCAGTACCCCCTGAAGTAGGCTTTTCTAAATATCAACCGCCAAAAAAATGTTGTATTTTGTATTAACAAATTTTTGTATTTCTATTTATTCTTTTTTTTTTTTGCAGTAAAAGAAACAGACATGACACCAAACTAACTTCTGGTTAGAAGAAAAAGGCTTGGAATGAGGGTAAAATATTCATTCTGAAAATCTATCATCCTAAGATATAAAAGGAACCAAAAAAAGTGCAAAGAAAATTGCGGTGCTGACAGGGAAATGGTAGTCCTAACTGTGTACTAATAACAATACTACAAGTAGCAAAATGACAATTACAAGAAAATAAAAGAAGCTAAGGTCCAATCTGTCGATACTTTTTAAAAAATCTTTGTTGCTGTGTTGCACTGTCTTCTGCACAGACAATGCAGAAGCAATGCTGGGTTTAATTGTTTTGACGCCATTGCCAAATGCCCTCATCAGTTGAGATTTTTGTTATCACCATTGCCACCTCTATGTGTTCTTGTTTGTCAAGATCTCATTTGCACCTATCCCTTGCCTCAAAGGCTAATTTCGTCCATTTAATCACACCAGTGCCTTGGTACTCAAATGGCCACCCCTGCAACCTGAAGTACGAGTCTCAGCGACTGCAACAATAATCTTGAGGTTGAATGACCAAGTCTGCATGAGTTGTGTGATCAGGCTCACTCAAGCTCCAGATTTTTTGTGTGTGTTGCTTTTTGTTTTTCTCAGAAATCTGAAAACAAAAAAAAAAGAAGAAATTTTGCCTTGGGGCTTTCTTTTCTAAAAATGGATTTCTGTTTTTCCTGTCCACAAACTTTCACCCACTCATTAACAAGCTTGTAAACCATCCAGACCGAGAAGACAAAAACTGTTCCATGAAATATGCCGAAAAACATAAACCACAAAACAGCAAGATGAGGATAACATGAATGAAAAGTACCAATGAACCATTGGCCTCAATGAGACCGACTCATTTCCACTGGATTTGTGCAAACACTTCTCTCAAGGTTCTTACTCTAAAAAGGCACAAACTTTACATTTTACAAACATTTCAGACCCATTTGGACAAAATTTCTAAACTTAATACATACTGAAAATTGTTTACAAGTCACACTAAAAACAAACACTAGAGTATGGCCTTACCTTTACTTCACAACAGGGGCTTTCTGCTTCTATCAGCGAAAGCAGAACTCACTCATAATCCTGCTACTATTGATAAGGCTGAATCTCCAACAATCTAAAATGTTCCAATATGTTACTCATTGAATCTATCCTGGAAACCAAATCACTCACAAACAATTTTTTAAAGTTATTTGAGGACAACATCAAATTCATAAACGTGTAAAAACCCACATCATTTTTTACGTTTTTCTCCAAACTTTTCTGAAAACTTTAATGACCTTACAACCCTTGTCCTCTGATTCAACTGACATCTTAGTTTTTACATGGGGGAAAAGGCGGCAAGCTGCAAATATCCATTCATGGGAAAGGGGGAGGGAGAGGGGGAGGGGGGAGGATTCCATTTGGAATTCCATTTGAGCTTTGTCATTTGAACATTTTACCCTCACTCCCATCAGCTTGATCATGAGCCACAAAAACATTAGTAGATTACTGACATGCGATGCAGTGCACACTATACACATTGGGCTTATATACAAAATGAGAAAAAAGGTACATAAACCAACTAAACATCAGGCTGGGAAAGTCTGTGCATCATTTTGCCCTTTGTCGATCTTTGGTACTGCATTTCCCATCATGGCTAAAGCAGAGATTTTATTCTTGCATTTCCTGTCCTGCTCGTGGACAGTGACTTGTGCACAGAACATGTAACAAGTGGTTTCTCCTCTCTGCTTTGGCACCTGGTGGTCATGGGGCATACTGCAAAGGTTTATTTGCATTTCTACCACATACAAAACGTCTCTACAGGTGGAAATATTTTCTGCACTAACACCAAGGGCCATACATTGAAAAGAGTATGAACATTACCATTGGAATTGACCACAGAATGGCTTGGAACATTGTCACTATGGGAAGGCAAGTATAGCAAATCATGCAGTAAGCATATCTATTCAATCACAATGAAATCAATATTGCACAGTTCTCTGTGTTTTACGAATAAAATATTTCACTTTACTTATCTTGTCCCATCTTGTTTGCAATAGATTTCCCTATATATATTTTGTACAAGCTGAGAATGAATAAATTTTTACGTATGTTCTGTACAAGCTGAGTAGGAAAAAAGATGTTTTAGAAATGTATTTAAATTCTCAAATAATCACCTGCATATCTTTTTTTCAGGAATAACATAATTAACTTGATCTTCAACTGTGATCAGAATGTCTGCGCTCTTCACATAATGAACAGAAAAGCTTCAATACTATAGCCCCTTCCTCTTCGTGTAATGAAAGTAAAGGTATCAGTGCTATGATCGGTGGATTCAAATACCTTCCTCGTAAAATGAAGAGAAAAGAATCCACTCTGTCCTTCCTCACATAATGCAGCCAAAGGCATCAGCTCTATGATCTGTGCAATATCTTCTTCCATGCATGGCGATCTGGCATGGTCAATCATCACACCTTCCCCTTGTAATGAGAGAACGCAAACAAAACACCAAATCACACCAGAATGTACAAAAGGAATGGTATAGAAAGTTTGTGGAGCTTAACAAGACTCAACATCAACAAAGATCGTCTTCTAAAGGTTATCATGAATCCTTTCACCACCACCACCCTATCCCCAAACACACCCGTCCTTTTTTTTTCCCCATCCATCGTCCATGTCTCTTTAGCTGCACTACTCTCACACCTCTCGTTCTGGCTCCTCACAGACAACCTCACCCATTACCCTTCAGCTGAAGACCCAGCAACAAACAATCCCCAGAGAGCCATCAATGAGGCAACCCGCCAGAGGAGAGAGTGCATGCTGCCATGTCACTTCAATGGCACCTGTTCTGATCCAACCTATGCAGGGCACAATCAACTAAGCCCCAAAACGACGGCAAAAACTGCATAGCTGCCAAGTCAGCATCTCCTACAGAAGAAGCTGCAATGCCTGGACAATATCGGTCTCAATGATATCAGTAGTGACTGTATAAACTCCTGAGGGACATGCATAAGGAGAGAGAAAATAAATCACAATCTGAAGTCACCACAAAAGCAAGGGCCATAGAGTTTGACTATTTCATGACAAAGATGATTGAGATGACAGTGACTTTTATTCAGCTCTGGGGCTACATGACAGGGCTGTGCTTTGCACTTCCTTTCATTCTATATCTGACATCAATAAGGCCCAGCAGATACTGAACGGGTTCATGCAACATCATCAATATTAAATTCCTTGACTTTTAACCACAAAACATCCTTTTGAGTAACGCATCCCAAAAATTGTACTGTTCCCAAAGAAATGTGACATCCTAAAAAAATGCAGTCAGTATACAAGACTTTCATACACTCTTTTTTCTGTATTTTCAAGAATGGTTTTAGTTTTCAAAACAAAATAAAGTGAAGCCTCTTCCAGTCCCTGACATCTAACCCCTACCCCTCAAATTTTTGGCCAAAACTTACTTGTCAAGATTTTCTCCTGACTGGGAAAAGCTCCCATGTTTTCCTTGGCTCCCACAAACTCTGGATAGAACACTTATAATGTTGGTCTAGAAATCGCTCTTTCTTCTTCTGCATGCCACCTTGGCGTGACTCTTGATCAAATTATTTCAACAGTATGTCACTAATGTTGTTCAGATTTGTTTTCTTGAACTCTGTTGCACTGCTTCCATCCACCACCTGCCTTACAAGGATGCCACCAAACCTCTTGTCTGCGGCCCTGTACCCTCTTGTATCTATAACTGTGACCTCTTTGTCTGGCTCCCAAAGCTGTCTGATCAGTGCATTTAAAAAATTCCAAAATTACCCTGCGTACCTTATCTTTTGCTCTGTCACCCTACTACTGCATTCTCTCCACTAGCTCCCTGCTCAGCAAATGATCTCCTACAAAGGTATGTCTCTCTGCTATAAATCTGTCTAATTCTTCTACCCTCAATATCGGACTGATCTGCTGTGCCTGTATACCCCCTCAGATGAACTCTGATCTTCTTCTGATATTCGTCTTTGCCCAATTCACTCTGTTCACACTAAAATTTTTCATTTGCCCATCAAGCCCCACTCGTTTGGAATTAACATCAGCTTATCTACTCTTCCTTGCTGCTTTCATTCAAATCAAACCTGACAACTTTTCCCTTCCGATATGCAAAATATGTGTCGGTTTTGTTTGAGAGAACTGTATGTGCTCGGACGCCTGTGATCAATAACTAATTCCTTGAAGAGGGAGTGAGATGGCTGGGTTGCATGGTGGTATGTTTGGATGCAGTGTAAGCCATTGATTGCAGCATGCAATTTGTTTTACCAGTTGTTTACATTTATTGTTTTGTAGTTTGATACATGTACATGCTGGTATCAACACCTTGGGCATTTAACTGATCAGGCCAACAAGTATTCGAAATAGCAATAACATTAATAATGCAAGCAACACTCACTGTGCATCTGCGAACAGTGAACAGAACCCAATCAGCTGGTTCAGTGCCTAAAATGAAGCCCACAGCACACTCATCTTGAAGGGAGCCAGCAGAGGTACAGAAAATCCCTAAACAAAAAGGCCTCTGACAGACTTCAACACACCAATGTACTTCTGGTGCTGGTATGGATACTCCCCTTTTACACCATGAAAATGCGGCGCCACACGAAATTAGTGTTCATCTTTTCTGTAATGCACCATGTGTTGGTGACAATATGGAAGCCGTTCCCATTGGCCGTACTACAGGTAGGTCACTGTTTAAAAAACAATTCTTCCATTTTCCTTTCAACCAATTAAAGTATGCAATCACACTTCATACTAAGTTTTAGATACTTTCTAATAGACAATGTTTTCTTTTACAGTAGAGGTTGTATTTTTTTTACAAAAAAAAAGCTTAGAACAAGGCATGTCAGATATTTAAGTCAGATGGTAAAAATTTCATTTTCTTATCACATCACAACAGCATTTTGGTATCAGCTAAAAGATACTTAAAAGCATATTGTGAGAAAAGTCATGTTTCACCCTTTCAATTGATATATAACAGTAAGCTTTCATGTTTTTATTAAATGCGTAAAACATAATAAACTTGTCATCGTTTCACCCTTTCAATTGATATATAACAGTAAGCTTTCATGTTTTTATTAAATGCGTAAAACATAATAAACTTGTCATCGTTTCACCCTTTCAATTGATATATAACAGTAAGTTTTCATGTTTTTATTAAATGCGTAAAACATAATAAACCTGTCCATCAGCAAAGAAAAGAATTCGTTACAGGGCGTCCATCGTTAAAGTATTCAGGAGGAAGTCTTAGTGTGAAAAGAGACATCTGCATACAGTTCAGCGCAGATCCTTCTTTATAGTTGTAGCTCACAATTTCATCACATATTTCCAAAACTTATTGCTAAATTTGATTAATCAACAAGATATCATGAAAGTTCCATTTTCATGCCCACTGATCTGATTTGATACTTATGCTCTACAAATCTGAAACAAGCAATCACATGTATAACTTGCAGCAAAATGGAAAACAGTTTGGCATTCTTTTCTTTTTCGTCATTATGAACAATAAAAGAGGTGCAAGTGCACTGTGGCTTGTAAAATGTCATACGGGTAACTCTTATCCTAATGTTCTCATTTAACACCTATCGGCTCAAGTATTTGTTGATATGCTAATCATAGCTTGATTTTGTCACCCTGAAATTTTGTCACACCGCTACTACCTCAGTCACTACTGCTGCTATTGAACAAATCTGCTCATCTGTAATAATGAGTCTTTATTTACCCTACCCAGCTTTGACACAATGTGAACCACAGACAATCAATTCAAACAAGATGGGTTCCTCATCTCTTCTGTTCATCACAAAGGAGCTGATGCAAAGGATACTGACAAAGTATACTGTTGGTGCAACAATACAAGTACACTGAGTCACCGTAACAAAAACACCATTTCTTTACAGTGTGATTCTGAATGTTGACTGTCACCTCACTGCTTTGCGAATGTCTCAGACTAACAGAAAAACAGAAATTCCACAAAAAAAAACAAAAAAAACTACTCAACAAAATCATTCAAAAATCTCAATCTGTGCAAATACAAATCAGACACATTTTCTGTCCCCAATGTCAACTGTCTGTACTTGTGAACAAAATCTCCAGTGTGAACAGTAATCTGTGCTACTCAAAGAAACTGAAAACCAATGGTGGCTGCCAGGTGACCACAGGCAACACAACAAAATGCGAGTAAGATCAGACCTGGTGCTGACCTTGACACCGCACAGTCATCATCAGAAGGCACAGTAGTCAGCCCTGGGTGACAGATGACATGAAACCAGGACCATTGTCTCCATATGAAACAGAACTCTGTATGTCAGGCAACCTGTTAGCATAACACTGTGTTATAAACAGACATAATTTGGGAGGGGCACTGGCAACATGTGTTCAATGAAGTAATGTCAAATCTTAACAAGACATTTCAAACCATAAAATAGTCATCTGTGGTCACGAGTCATGTCAACTGATCCACAATTTCAATGAAGAAACAAACAGGAACAAAACTGAAAACAGAAATCCATGATGCAGCATCACCATGAAAAAGCCCAAGGCCACAGACATCAGTCAGATAATCATCCAAGGCTCAACATCTTGTCCACCATAAAAATATCATCTTGAGTGCTGATCTGGAATTGGGCAGAGACAAAAAACATGCACCATACCAAAAAATGAAATACAAGGACAGAAAACATCAACCCCACCAAATTACAAGATAAAAGCACAATCCATCAATGAGGATCAATCCCAATGACACATATCAGTAGAATACATGGCCACTTTACAAGTTTCACACTACCTCAATCTAAATTTTGCTCCCCAGCGTATAATAACATCACCCTCTGTACTCATACTATCTTTGGGCAATTATGCCACTCATCTTTTTACCTAAAACTTACCAGTGTTACATTACTCTCTTTATCCGTTCCCAGGAATTTTCTTCTAAACTCTGGGAAGAGAAATACTGGAGTCAGTTCTCTCTGATTTCTTGGATAACTTTTTATCTTTAAAGAAGCCATCATAGATCTGGGCCCTGTTCAGTACTTTCTTTGTAATTCCACATTGCCCCATTTCCCCAAACTGCATACTCGCTACAAGTAATCATCTCTGTGGGCACTTTCCATGCAAAATTAGTTCAGGTGATTATATCAGATTCACTGCCTGAATAAAACAGTCCAGTTCGGTCGTTTTGAAGAACTAACTTTCTGCTGGCTCATACTTGCAGTCAGTCAATTTACCACAGGAATTTTGACCACAGCCTTCTCTGTACGTGTACCTGTGACAGACACTGAAAACACGGCTGGTCTGGTTTGAACACTTCTTCCTGTGAGGTCCCTTTAACCTTTTCACGACGCGACATGCAATAGTGACGGCAACTCAGTCGACCTGTTCACGATGAGCCATCTCGTGGTGACGGCAGCGCTGCTGTACTGCCCGGATGTGCCGTGCCTCTGTGACGGCACGACTATAAAAAAAAAAATTCCCATGTTCTCTTGTCTACTGTCTAGGGGATGCAGCTGCCATAAATATTTAGAACAGGGTTCTAGCCACTGGAAGGGTAAGTTTACATGCACCAGTGATGACCTTTGTGACCCCACAGTAGTCCGAACAAAGAGACCTGTCTGGCACTGGGAAGGCACGTGTGGAATTTCCTGCTTCACCAATATATCGGGCAGAAGGAGAATGACATGTAGTGAGAACTGGTTCAGCAAAGTAGTTCAGATAATGAGGGGGGTAAAGGTGTACAAGTTTATCGAAAAGAATCTGAACTTGATTTATTTGCTCTATGTATTTAATAGTTTTATACGTCTTTCATCTGAAGCCAAAACAGTGAAAAGTGTGTACTGTATGCAATGATTTAATTTCCTTTAATAAAATAAAAAAAAAGATTCACTTGGATTACACATTAGTGAATACCTCAGGCTTTCTCTGCATCTGTTCAAAGTAAGAGCGAAGTTTTATGCCCCTTTTCTTCCTCATTTGCTGTTGTCATACTAACCAAACAAACGTAAACAAGATTGTGTTCTCCTACGTTTTACTTATGTTGTTTCCGTAACAGTAGCGTTGCTATTTTACCCAAAATGTATTTAATTCTATGCTCACTACAAAGTTTGCGCTTTACCCTTTCCGTTGATATATAACATTTACTTGTTAGGTTTATATTAGTAGATGTAAAATAAAATAGAAAAGTGTGAAAATCGCGCCTGCAACGGTTGTAAGCATGTGCGGTGCACTCATCTGCAGGGAAGCGATGTTGCTCTGCCATGCCCATCTGGAAAGTATTAATCAGCAGAAAGCAAAGCCAACCGCAGGATTCGAGGTCACCAGATCAGGTATGCATTTGCTGTGGGGTCCAGTTTGAGACTCGTAAGCAGCCGGTTTACTACGCAACACTTTTACTGCACCCAACCTCCTGTTTGGTCTAGGCAGAATGGACTTCTAACCAGGTTATATTTCCTCTTGAAAGGTCACAATTTTCACAGCTAATCAATTAAGTTAAAAAAAACACAAAAAAACAATATGTGGAGAATCTTTCAGCAGACCAGCATTTCTGACCAAGTGGAGATGGACACCACCTTTGGAAAGCTGTGCCTTCTTCCTGTTGACGTACAACATCAATATGCATTGCTTCAATACTTCCTCCTGTTGACGTACAACATCAATATGCCTTGCTTCGATACTTCCTCCTGTTGACGTACAACATCAATATGCCTTGCTTCGATACTTCCTCCTGTTGACGTACAACATCAATATGCCTTGCTTCGATACTTCCTCCTGTTGACGTACAACATCAATATGCATTGCTTCGATACTTCCTCCTGTTGACATACAACATCAATATGCATTGCTTCGATACTTCCTCCTGTTGACGTACAACATCAATATGCCTTGCTTCGATACTTCCTCCTGTTGACATACAACATCAATATGCATTGCTTCGATACTTCCTCCTGTTGACATACAACATCAATATGCCTTGCTTCGATACTTCCTCCTGTTGACGTACAACATCAATATGCATTGCTTCGATACTTCCTCCTGTTGACGTACAACATCAATATGCATTGCTTCGATACTTCCTCCTGTTGACATACAACATCAATATGCATTGCTTCGATACCTCCTCCTGTTGACGTACAACATCAATATGCCTTGCTTCGATACTTCCTCCTGTTGACGTACAACATCAATATGCCTTGCTTCGATACTTCCTCCTGTTGACGTACAACATCAATATGCCTTGCTTCGATACTTCCTCCTGTTGACGTACAACATCAATATGCCTTGCTTCGATACTTCCTCCTGTTGACGTACAACATCAATATGCCTTGCTTCGATACTTCCTCCTGTTGACGTACAACATCAATATGCCTTGCTTCGATACTTCCTCCTGTTGACGTACAACATCAATATGCCTTGCTTCGATACTTCCTCCTGTTGACGTACAACATCAATATGCCTTGCTTCGATACTTCCTCCTGTTGACGTACAACATCAATATGCATTGCTTCAATACTTCCTCCTGTTGACGTACAACATCAATATGCACTGCTTCGATACTTCCTCCAAGATTCTTACATTTACACATAAGGAATCAAAGCACCATAAAATTAAAAGCTGGAATGTAATAACAAAAAAATATGTACAAGTGTCGCAACAACAAACCAACGCATGTTGATGTAAAACCGCTCAGTTAACAAAAAAATTCAGACTTACATGCAGGAAAAGAATTAAATAAAAATGAAATGATTAAAAATGATCAATTCCTATACAATCGAAACTCTAAACATAGCTACCTTCACCAAATATACACTAGAACAACCAAACATTCTTTTGTACTTCATTTTGTAAAAGCTATTTCTATTGCATCCCAAAATTCAGGTGAAGCCATTCAATAGTGAGGAATGGACGAAAACAAAAGTCAGATAATCACAGACTAATGCACAACAGCATGTGACATACAGTCTCCAAAAATACACAAACAAGACACTGGAGACCAATGAACACATTACAGGATTATACTTTGTTGGTTCCTTTCCCAGAGAAACACATATCTATGAAAGTTCAACATTTTTTTTCTTAAATAGTGCCTCTGCAAGATCACAGGCAAAAGGCTGGCTACAAGTTAAGCAAAAGGTAACAAGGTGGTCCACTTCAGAAGCACGGTGAGGAACTGTACAAACAATGGGCCCAAAGTAACTGAACACCAACCATGAATTCAACAAAGGTTTCAAGACGGTTTAATAAAGGTTTAAAGAAGCCCATTAATACACGCATATATGCATGTGCACACACATATGTAGAACTCATCCTTGTGCCAGTTATGGTATGGAGTATCCACACAAACATACTAAGTTCTTAGTCATAAAACGTATGGCTTGTAGTAAATAAAAGCTCATCTTTTCAGCAAATAAAAATAAGGAAGTTTAAATTCTAAAACATCAAAAGGAACAGGGAGACGGGTTGGGGGGAGGTGGATGGGGGAACATTCAAGCAAAACTGAGAGAACCATCGGAACAAACGACAGACAATTCTCTGGTTACAAGCAGTGAACAGGAGAGAAGACAAACATCAAAGCACACTTCTCAACTGTTCTTCGTGGTCAGTGATGCTGGCGATAACAAGTGGAAATCTGAAGGAATCGACATAAAACAATGAGCCCATCATCCTATATTGCACAACCTGTCAACAGGTACGATTCTTGGCAGCTCATTCACACATAAACATAACCACCCATAGAAATCCCCTTTGTCTGGGGCCTTTCAAAAGCCCACCTCTTCTGGTGGTTTTGTTTTTCACACTGCGTCATTGCTTTCTCTTCCTTTTGAAGCCTATTGAGGCTCACAGAAAATGCTGCTAATTTGGACTGCTGTGTTTTACATCAAAATGTGTATTGATAAGTGCTTTTGTAAACATGTTCTACAGTACTTATGTGAGAGTGTTGCACAAATAGTTCGATGTCTAGACTTCTTCTTGTTCTATGGTAACTGTAGAAAGACAACATGACACTGAGTGCAATGTTAAATGGTAAGCAATATGTGTAACTTACAACAAACCATTTCTGCTAACAGAAAGCGCTATGAATTTGTACTGCTGTACCTTACACATGTATCATATCAAAACATGAACACATTAGATAAACTTCTTTTTTTACACACAGTCAACATTATGTGAGAGAGAGTGTTGTACAAACAATTCGATGTAGCATCTTGCTGTTGTTCTGTGGTCTTTGTGAAAAGATAACAAGTCGCTTGCTAAAGTTAACATGACCTTGGCAAACACCTAAACATGTCATGTGCACATGATGTGGCAGTGAACTTTGTGTAGCCTACTGTTGTTCTAGGACTCATTTAAATATCTCTAAAGCGGCCCATTCATGTCCATGTTACACACACACACACACAGTATTGGGCAATACTTGTTATCAATAAATCAAAGCACATACACACACAATATTGAGCATATATTTGTAATCAGTAAATTAACACAGTCCACACACACACACACACACACACACACACACACACACACACACACACTCTCTCTCTCTCTCTCTCTCTTACAAACACATGTACACACACACACTCACACTCACACACACACACACACACACACAGTGCAACTCAAGCTGAGCCAACCATGGAAATGGGTTCATGGGTCATGACTCCATGCCCTGGTCAGTGCTGGAGCAGGGAAGCACCCTCTTTCATTTTCTACAGCAGTGCAGAATGCTATGCTAATGTCATCCACATGACAGAATGGGGAACACACGCTGCCCTCTGCTCTTGGCCCTCAAACAGAGTCCAATGCTCTTCAAACCGTAACACACTGATGTTCTTCGTTAGCACCACACTGCTGAAGGTTGTATTGATATAATCAGCCAACAGCATGGGGATGACAAAGATGGTTTGCACTGCCTGTAAATGCTTGTAAACTAAGAGCTGGGCGCTGTACAGGTATGTCCCATTCAAATAAATATATCGTCACCATTCCTATGTACAAAACAAAACTTTTGAATGGTTTTACAAAAAACAACTGCACTTAAGAACAATAAAAGACTATGACGTACGACAGATGTAAAACAAGGCAACAATGACACATTAATCTTGCAAAATCAGCATTTTCTTGTCTTTGGTCCAGACTTGAACAAACAAACAAAAAAAGATTTCACACACAAAAAATTGATCAAAAGAGACAGTCTGCATCAGCACTCTTCCATTTCAGCCATAGTTTTTTTTTTTTTTTAGCAAAATTATTGTGGTGTTATCTATTTTTATTCTCTCTATTCCCCCTCTCCTCCCTCTTTTTTTCTTCTCTGTGGATCAATTGAAAAAACAACAACAAACGAATGAAAAAAAAAACACACACTACATGTAAATCGTTAGAAAAAAATTGAAATATAATAACAGCAAAGACTGAATTACTGTGCTCTCAAACAAACAAAAATACACAAATAACAAAACAAACACATTTAAACCCATTTGGTGTTCTTCAGGCAAGACAAGTAACATTCAAGACAATGAAAATGAAGGATGAACAGACGGTCACTTATCTCTTCAAACTGGGTGCAAAAAGGACAACAGAATGGAACCGTGCTCAGATCCACTCTGCAGTCTTTTAGTACCCAGTTCAAAGGGCTAAGGGACAATTCATCTTTTATTTTCTTTGTCTTGAATGTTGTTTGCAAAGGGCTAAGGGACAATTCATCTTTTATTTTCTTTGTCTTGAATGTTGTTTGCAAAGGGATAAGGGACAATTCATCTTTCATTTTCTTTGTCTTGAATGTTGTTTGCAAAGGGATAAGGGACAATTCATCTTTCATTTTCTTTGTCTTGAATGTGTTTGGGTCTATATTGTCTTGAATGTTGTTTGCAAAGGGATAAGGACAATTCATCTTCATTTTTTGTCTTGATGTTGTTTGTCTTGCCTGAAAATATCAATAGATTCGAAATGTGTTATGTTTGTTTTGCAATATATTTCTTCTTTGTTTTGCAATAATTCTGTCTTTGCTCTTGTTTCAATTTCTGCCTGCAGTCGTCCCACTTTGAAACCAAAATAAAATGAAACGAAAAAAGAAAACAACCTTCGAAGTTACTGGCAAGAAGTCTGACACAACACACTCTGGAGGCAACCAATAAAACACAACCACCAACCCCAAAGCACTAATCAGACGGCGCTGTCCTGTTGAAGATGGGGGAACAGGTGGACGAGGATGAAGAGAGCAATGTCCCGATTGGTCCAGTAGGCTGTGTGCGAAGTCAGCAAAGACACGTAACTGTTTTCCATGCTTCTCTCTCTTAGCTGGTAGTCCAGGCGGTACTCCAGTTCTGCAAACAATACTGGTGGTTAAAATGTACAGACATGACGGAAACACCACCAGCTGTGACAACATGCAGACATGACTGCCGATACCATTAGCTTTTAAAATGTACGCTTGAAAGCAAAAACCCTGGCCGTTACAGCTGCAACAGAACAACACCAGCATCTGAATAGTCTGACATTTATATAATGCGACAATTAACAGCACTACTACAGCTTTGAAATATAATGATAATGCAATAATCCAATGCTTCAATTCACAGCTAAGAACTTACCACCTTATCTATCTACATCATGAAATGCACTTATCCCTCATCATTGTGTATAAACTGATCAGCAATGCTATACACATGGTTTAAGACATATACAAGTTTACACAAATCCTTCAATTGTACACATTTTGTAGTTGTCTCTCTTTTATTGTTGAAAAATAAAAACAACCAACACTTTGCAATCGCAATTTTTTTAGTTTATTTAAAACTTTCCTCAAGCTAAAATGCAGAAGACCTGCCAATAGCAGTGAACAGCCTTTCAAAACGTAAAACCAGACAATCATCTCACACTTTCTTTCCACAGAGTGACTGTTCACTCACCCTATCCCCACCACACTTCAAGCTCTCTCCTTTTTTTTTTTTTTTATTGTAATATACTTTTTGGTGTGCAGCAAAGTGAAGCTCCGCGCGAAGAGACTGCACAGTACGAGAAAGGAGGGCCGGCCTCGCATCGACACCAGCAAAACACGCGATCAAAGAAAAGTGGAGGAGTTCGCACGCGTGTTGAAGGATTCTCTCCCTGGCCCACCCACTGCAAATGCCCAAGACTGATGGGAACACTTCAGAGATGCTGTCTACAACGCCGCCATGTCCACCTTTGGCAAAAAGACCAGCAAGTCAGCTGACTGGTTCGAAGCCCATTTAGAAGAAATGATACCAGTCATCGAGGCCAAGAGAAATGCCCTGACAGCATACAAAACCAGTCCCAGCGAGCAGAACCTCCAGGTTCTCCATGCTGCTCGCAGCAAAGTCCAGCAGTGTGCCAGGCAATGCGCTAACGATTATTGGCTTCAGCTCTGCTCCCAGATTCAGATCGCAGCTGACACAGGCAACATTAAGGCGATGTATGACGGCATCAAGCAGGCATTGGGCCCAACACAAAAGAAAACTGCCCCTTTGAGATCAGCTACTGGGGAGGTGATTCAGGACAGAGAACAACAGATGGAGCGCTGGGTAGAACACTACAGTGAGCTATATGCAAGGGAAAATGTAGTCACAGAATGCCATAGAGCGCCTACCAGAACTGGAAGAGCTTGACAGAGAACCAACCATAGAGGAACTCAACGAAGCCCTGGACGCTCTTGCCTCTGGCAAGGCACCGGGAAAGAGGGTATTCCCGCCGAAGTACTGAAGTGCTGTAAAGAGACACTTATCACCGAGTTGTATGAAATCCTCTGCCTCTGTTGGAGTGAAGGCGAAGTACCACAAGACATGAGGGATGCTAACGTCGTCACACTGTACAAAAACAAAGGTGACAGAAGCGATTGCAATAATTATCGTGGCATATCCCTCCTTAGTATCGTTGGGAAAGTCTTTGCACGAGTAGTACTGAAGAGGCTCCAAGTACTTGCAGAGCAAGTTTATCCTGAATCACAGTGCGGTTTCCGTGCCAACAGATCCACTATAGATATGATCTTCTCACTTAAACAACTTCAGGAGAAATGTAGGGAGCAAAGGCAGCCACTCTTCATTGCCTTCATAGATCTCACAAAGGCTTTCGATCTGGTCAGCAGAGATGCCTCTTCAAGATCCTCCCCAAGATTGGATGTCCACCCAAACTTCTCAGCATCATCAGATCCTTCCACGAAGACATGAAAGGCACTGTCGTCTTTGACGTCTCAACATCAGCTGCCTTCAACATACGGAGCAGAGTGAAACAGGGTTGCGTCCTGGCTCCCACCCTGTTTGAAATCTTCTTTGCTGTGATGCTGAAACACGCATTTGGTCCTGCAGCTGAAGGTATCTACCTCCGAACCAGGACAGACGGAAAGCTCTTCAACCTCTCCAGACTAAGAGCCAAGACAAAAGTCAAGCTGAAGTGCCTGCGTGACTTCCTCTTTGCAGACGATGCAGCAGTAACTGCCCACTCAGCCGAGGACCTACAGCAGCTCATGACTTGCTTCAGCAATGCCTGCCAAGACTTCAGGGCTTACCATTAGCTTGAAGAAAACACAGGTCATGGGACAGGATGTTGACTCTCCCCCAGTCATCAGCATCAATGACCATGAACTGGACGTCGTCCATGACTTTGTTTATCTGGGCTCAACTATCTCAGACACCCTCTCACTTAACGCAGAGCTCAACAGGCGCATCGGCAAGGCAGCTACCACCATGACCAGACTGACAAAGAAAGCATGGAACAACAGCAAGCTGACCGAGCACACAAAGATCCAGATCTACAGAGCCTGCGTCGTGAGCACCCTCCTGTATGGCAGCGAGTCTTGGACTTTGTGTGCCCGACAAGAGCAAAAGCTCAATGCTTTTCATATGCGTAGCCTCCGACGCATTCTGAACATCACCTGGCAGGACAAGGTCCCAAACAACACTGTCCTGGAAAGAGCTGGATGCACCAGCATGTACACGCTGCTGAAACAGAGACGTATGCGCTGGCTCGGCCATGTCATGCGCATGGATGATGGGGGATCCCTAAAGACCTCCTCTATGGAGAACTTGTGCACGGAAAACGTCCCACAGGCAGACCACAGCTGCGATTCAAAGACGTGTGCAAGAGGGACCTAAAGGCCTTGAACATCGACCAGAACAACTGGGAAGCAACAGCCCTTGAGCGGTCAGCCTGGAGACAGACTGTGCAGAAAGGTCTCTCCAAGTTCGAAGAGACACTGCTCAGCAGCACGGGGAAAAGAGAATGAGAAGAAAGGCTGCAGCCCAGGCAGACAGACCAGCATCAGACTTCATCTGTGCCCTCTGCCACAGGGACTGTCATTCCCGTGTCGGACTGGCCAGCCACACCCGCCGCTGTACCAGAAGACACCTAGAGCACAACTCCATAGTCTTCCGAGACTGAAGGATGCCTACACTTTTTGGAAAATACAGCAACAAAAGTAAGCATGTGTTTTTGTGTATGCATGTATGTATTCATTTATCTGTCTATAGATACAGATATAAAACACTTACTGACCACTGAGTAAGATATTCAGACATGACAGCCATCACATTCACTCACTCTAAACAATAGGCAGCAGGACACACTGGTAGGTGAGTATAGGTGTGTATTCCAGGCCTGACATTCAATCCCTAAAATTGAAGGCGACATACACATAATTTTGAGTGTTAGAATGCTGAAGACAGTGCCTAGCCTCTTCCCACACTACCATCTGACCTGCATAGTGATTCACTATGTGATGCCATGTTCCTCATTGTATCTCAACTTTTTTTCTTCTTCTTTTTTTCCTTTTTCCTTTTTTTTTCTGCGTATGCAGGCTGATACTCCTGCGGACACTCCCTGTATAGTCAGGCAAGGATTATCCTGTCTACCCAACAAAGGGAGTGGAGTATTGTGTGTATGACCGTTTTTTATCCTGCCGTTAAGGTGGCCATACTCCAACTTCGGGGAAGGTGCATGCTATGTGTAACATGTCATCCATACTAACGGCCAAACTGGCCTTCTCTTCCGAAAGCTGGTGACAGGATTTTACGTGTGTGCAAGATGTTATGTGTGCGTTCACACAAGGAACCTCGGTTTGTAGTCTCATTCGAAGGACTGTATGGAGAATGGAGTCAGAACCAATGTTACCTCCGAGGGAAAAATCTCCCAGTACTGTAAAGGCCAGGCAGAGATTCGAACCCGCAACCCCAGGATCAACAAGATTACGAGTCCAGCGCTCTACCACTGAGCTATTCCGGCCCCCATTGTATCTCATAATTACACATTTATCTTATTACCAGTAAACCACATAAACAACGGCAAATGTGCAAAAGCATGAACACACAGACACACGCAAACTCCTATGTACTGTACGCTAACATTCATCTTCCTCCTTTCCATCTAAAAAACCCCTTTCCATCTAAAAAAAAAAACCCAACATATCCCCCCCCCCCCCCCCCCATCTTCAAAAAACACATAGGCACATACATAGTAACAGATTCATAGCTACATACATAACATCAAATATCAATGAGACCACATTACCCTTCTCATGCTAAGTTTAACTAAGTTGTCTGTTTGCTCCACATCATGCAATTTTCATGCAGTAAAGTCCTGAAGAAGAGTTTGTCTGAAAAATAATCTGCTAAACAAGACTGCTGCTAAATACAGAGTGAATGTTGCGAAATAATTATGAAAGCATCTGTTATGTGTATATTCAATCAAACTGGTTAAGCTTATACTGAGTCAAAGTGATCAGGCCTAGGAATGTATTTACTCCAACTCCCAGTTCAGCCACACACCCTCACACCTGCACCTGCTGCTTGCTCCACAAGACACATCACGCTGACATTTTCACACAGCAAACAAAACACAGAGTTCCCTCTCACTACTTTCAGCACTGACTCACAGCTCCTTCTCCTAAGTACCCTACTCCCACCCATTATCGGACTGTTCAAAGTCACAATCACCACCAGCAACCATGTACCGTCGCTCTTGAATGTCATGAAGTGACAAATTGGTTTTACCCTCTTTTTTTGCTTTTCCTCCAAATTTGTTCAGTCATGGAATGTTGGAAATGATAAGAGTTATCTTCCTCCATGTAAAGGAAATTCATAGGAGAAACTGGGAAATGATAAGAGTTATCTTCCTCCATGTAAAGGAAATTCATAGGAGAAACTGGTTTCAATGCAAAAGTACAGATAACAGGAATAGTGACACCAATCCCTCGGTCGGCAGCCTCTTTGAAATTAAACCGGAATCATGAGGGAGTCATACCATGGTAGGAAATTTTAAAACCAAACTGAACTTAAACAATGAACCAAAAGAAACCAATTTTGTATGAAAAATGTACAAATTCACCCACATCCCAATATATACTTCGAGGCTACAGAACAGCTAACAACCCTTGAAAGGGCACGGAAACAGAAAATTAACACCAACAAAAATTATTAAAAAAAAGAAAGTAAGAGAGGCAAGAATGACTGACCACCTGACAGCCAAGACCACCTGTCATGCAAACATTGTTGCTGTTAGTCTGTGTAACGTCTGTTCACTAAAAGTGATATTAGACGGTAAATAATAGTAAAGAATGTGTAAATGCAAACATCTCTGTGTGTGTGTGTGTGTGTGTGTGTGTGTGTGTGTGTGTGTGTGTTGTTGTGTATGAAGGTTTCCTGTCGGATATAGCAAATCTTAGAATGTTTCGCCAGTCAGTGGTAAACCATCACAAAAATCAAATTGTTATATAATGTCTTTTTTGGTAACAGTCAAAGAATACTTACTCTACTGAACACAGTAAAGTTCATGAGGAAAGCTGGAATTTTTCAATTGAACATATGTCTGTCATTAATTTTATCTAAATTATTCCAGTGTCATTTAAACTAAAAAAGTCCAGTCAATAATTTATTTTAAAAAGTCTGTGTGATCAAAAATGGTGTGCTTAGGAAAAAAATCTGAATGACAATGCACCCTAGGTCACTTGATAACAATAACCCCTTCCCCCCCCCTTTTTTTTTTTAAGAACCTTTTATGCTGCATTGCTATATCCACTTTAAACTTTAATTGAAAAAACAAACAAAGAAACCAAAACAAGACACGGGGAAAGAATGAAGAAAGAATAAAAGCGCACCAAAAGCAGTTTTTGGTAAGTGATCTTGAATTAAGGTCAAAATCAGCAATCATTTAAAGGGGATTTAGAAAGGCACAATTTTTTTTTTCTCCATATTTGCATGCCTGGATTAATAATCCAAATCACATAACTAGTCATGCCTTTGTTTTATGCTGGGAGAGAGACCTGCAAATCAGTTTCTTAATTATCAAAGACAAGCGACATTCTAACATCACCAAGTGATCACAGAAACTGAAAAATGCATTCAGCTGATTTTTTGAAAAATACCTAAGAAAAGTATGAACACAATACAGATCTACATGGATGGTAAAAGAAAAAAAAAAAAATGAATGCATAAGTAAAAGTAACAGAATTCAGAGAAATCAGCCGAGACAGTACGTATCTAGCAACTAAAAACTTCAGAGAAATCAGCTGAGACAGTACATATCTAGCAACTAAAAGCTTCAGAGAAACCAGCTGAGACAGTACATATCTAGCAACTAAAACTTAAAAGTACCCAACTCAAAAGTGAACTTTAGAAGAGAGCCTCAATTAACACACACGAAACAAAGCCAAACAAGGCATCAGTCCCAACCCAACTGATAATGCATGGTAACTTCACGGAGCTGTACAGAAATTACAAAGCAGAACCCACAGCCTGTTTGGCACTGCCTTACCCACTGAGCTGTGTCTGGGTATAGATTTGGTTTTGCCTTCACACATACAGGAAAAAGTTACTTCACCTCTCCAAAATGAAAACACTGTATGAAGCACCGTCTTGGATGGAGATAAAAGTTTACCAAGACATGGCTTTGAATCAGTATGACTCTGTGTTCTTAAAACTCATACTTATGGCCAAAACACATGAACAAAGGTCTGTACGCTTTATTACAGACTGGAGATCTTTGGTCCCACATCTGAGTCAATGTAGTCAGTCATACTTGTTTTATCATTCACCACGAATAATAATACTGCTACAACTGTCCTTGACAGGCAGGTTTCGGTCATTCTTTCTTTTTATATAAACAAAGCAGTATGCTACCAGTACCACATTTAAAAGCCACCACAACTCCCAACAGCTCCAACCGTGCTGTGGTTAGCACTGAAAACTTGCAAGTTGGGATGCTGCTGGTTTAACTCCCATTACAGGCATTCATTTGTGGGACTTTTCAGCAATGGCTGGTTCTTACCCAGCCTTCAGCACACTATGGGCTCGTAAGGACAGTCTGGAACTACAAAGACAAAATTTCATCCTCTAAATGGAAGCGCCTCGAACAGCACTGCTCATATTTCCTGACCAACACTGCAGGTGCTTGTATCTTTTAACGCCTGGCAGACACCATGATACATGATAAAAGGAGGCAATGAGTACACTCCTCTCATGTAGTCTGACCAGAACGCATCATCTTCATCATCCTCATGCTCACCAATTAGCAAAAAAAAGTATCCAATTCTGAGGCCATTCACGCTCTGCTCTCATGGTGATCTCAATTCTGATTTCCTCTCTTTGTCCACATGCTTGATAAGTTTGTGTCTAAGTTGTTGTTATTGGTCAGTTTATGGAAGCCTGTTGTTGGACAAGTGTGGTGATGCCCTCCTCAGGGGGTGCTCACTCATGTTTAACCAACAATTATACAGTTACTGATAGAAGGGGCTTAGCAGGTGGAGTCATAACAGACATCGCTGAACACCATCAAAGTAATGCAACAGAATCTCTTCTGCTGGGATGCTTCATGCCTTAGTATTGACTGCTTCCTTTTGAATGCTAGTGATTAACCTGCGATAGGATACATATGATTGTGACGTTTCAAGAGCTGGAATAAGTTGCATGGGAGTAATATATTAGAATGGAAAAAAAAAAACAAGGGGGGGGGGGGGGGGGGGGGAATGGGCAGTTATAGTTTCCGGCAATATATCTGTTAACTTTCCTTGTACAACATCCTTTATCAGCACTGAAAAGTCCATCAAGATACATCACTGATACTGGCTACTGTGGATGTACAGTGAAGTCAAGTCACACTGCCTATAATCTAGCTGACCGCACAGGGCCATATCAGGGCTGTCACCGCATTAAAAAAAAATGCCTGTAGAATTGTAAAAAAACAAAAACAAATCATTTCAAAATTAATAAAAACAATTTTCAAAATGTAAGTCTTCTCCATTCAGTTTGAGATTAAATGAAAATATTAACTTATTTTAAAAGTTCAAGAATCACATCTGGTGGGACGTCTCTGAACGAGGTCTTTACTGAGCCTGCTGTGAAATGCTTCCGGCGAGCATCATGCACGTCCCAACATTCCAGATGAATATGCCTCAGAGTCAAATACTCATCGCATGGTATACACTGAGGAGCTTCTACACCTTTTAAAAGATTAAAATAAGTATAAAAGCCGAGGTCAGTGTGAAGTTGGCAGAAGATGGTCTCTTCCTTGCGGCCTCCACTTACGGATGGTAAAGAAAATATTAAAGTATGGACGGATTTGGAGCAGTCTGTTATCCCTATGCTTAGACCATTCATCTTGCCAGGAAACAAGTATTGCACACACATAACACAAGTTTACTAGTCTTACTTTGCTTACACATACAAACAAATAAAAAAAATCACACATTTAACTTCATAAAATGTATTCAACATTGAAAGTTTCTAGATAATACAAACACCTGCACAAGCATGTGCACAGATACACACACACACACACACAGACCATAAGTCAACTTCACAACCTGCACCTTGCCATTTCATGGTGAACACACACACACACACACACCATATGCACTCATACATACTTTTTTTTAACTGTACACATGCTTGCACACTCAGTTTGTCATCCAAGCTTCTCACTGACCTGTTTTGTCAATGTCCTGAGGCTCTGGGTACTGAACCTTGCTCTGCATGCGTTGGGCCTCGAGGTCCATTGACTGCAGCATCTGCAGTTCAGCACTCAGCTCTTCTCCCGCCCGCTTGGTCTTCAGGTCTGAGAACCACTTGGCTATGGGAAGCGGTATAACATTTATCAATTATTTCTTTCGTAAATATTATTGCTGATCAATACACGGCAAGGGAAAAACAAAACAGACAAGCAACTTTTCCATCATGATGATAGGAACCCCCCCCACCCCCACCCCCCTTTTTTTTTTTAAAGAAACATGTTCATCAAGACTAAGCGCTAAAACAAAAGCAGACAAGCAACTCTTCCATCATTATGACAAGATATACCAGTTTTTTTTTGTTTTATTTAAGAAACACCCTGCTCAAATTAAATGATATTTTGCCAAGACTAAAAGCTAAAACAAACTACAAGCACCTCTTCCATTATCATGACAAGATATACCTGATTTGTTTGTTTGTTTGTTTTTTAAGACATACGCTGATCAAATTAAATGGTATCTTTCATTAGAGCTGTACTGGTTCCACTGGCTTCTGCCTGGAAAGATCCGTATCTTGTGCATAACTTGGACACATACATGCATTCGCATGCTACACATGTAAGACCTCTGAGGTACTTCAGTCATAATCTGTGAGAACATGAAAGTACCCCTAAATGCATCTATACACAGCATGCATTCATACAAACATACATAAGGACATATACAAGGTAATGATACACATGGCTCATGAATTATAGAGGTTTATGCAGCATACCTACAGAAAGAAAGAAACAAAAAATAGGGGTTCGCAAAGAAGGGGGGCTAATACAAAGATGGTAATGACAGAGCACATTAGTTAATACCCAGTAGAGACAAAATAAATGTATTTCAGAGAGCAATCAAACAGCCAGATGATATGCTTAAAGCATAAAAGTTGAAAGGTAGGAAACAAAATCTTCACCTGCTTTTCAGCCAACAGATGCCCGATCAACCTTCCTTCCTGTTCCCTACACCCCATCAATACCAACTTAAGGATCAAAATACTTTTAAAACACACTGTTAATATTCAATGATACCCCAAACATGACAAAGTATCAACTCAAATAAAAAGGCTAATTACTAAGACAGTATGGTAAACAACGTTCAGCCTAGAAAGAAAGATTACTTTCATCTTTTTCTTTAATGTCAGTTTTCATGAGTTCTGGCCCTCCAGAAAATTATTTTTGAAGTTTGGTATATGTTACAATAGTTAAAAGCTTAACTTTTTCACAACATGCTGGGAGAATGAAGGCGGCGCCTGAATTACCACTCGGCAACATAGGGCAAAAATACTCGCACCAAGCGATATGTCACTCAGGACACATTGTGAGAATGATTGCGACAGACTTCTAAAAATAAATGTGGCCGAATTTCCCAGAGAATTTTTAAAGAGTGATGTCAGTGTACAAATACAGTGCTTCCTACGTCACATCATACCAGTTAGCAAGCTACTAACAATCGATTTCATTGGTTAATTTGAAGAGAAGGCAACCAACTCCTCGGTGTCTTCAATCACTGAACCAGTACTCCTTGTTCGAAGTATGTAATTTTCAACTCAATCAAACAACAACAAATAATTATTTTGACTTTTAAAGCATTTATCATCAAGAAGATGAAAGATAGCTCTATTTCACTGTACAAAAATAAAGTCACTGTCTGATTTAGGCTTTTAAGGAAAATTAATTTTAAAAAAGGTCAAAATCAGGTGTCCTGAGGGAATTTCAGTGCTCTGACTGAGCACATAGAGCAAAACCAGGATCTGTGTTGATAGTGTTAAGGGTAAACACATCTGCAGATTGTAGGGACACTGTTCTCAGGAATACTTAAAGGCCCAGTTGATCTAGTAAGCTACTGGATTCTTCTCCCATGGCCGATTCCCACTGAAGAAATTTGGAAGAGATTTTTCTCCTCAGATTCAATACCTGTGCAGACTCAGTCTTTCGGATGAGACTTTAAACTGAGGTCCCATGCATAAAAGCATGCATTACAAATTCATAACTTACATCCCATTCTACCTGTAAGAAGAAGAGGCTACTGGGTTCTTGAGGAAACAGATGACACGACTATATACATATACAGAGACAGACAGACAGACACATAGACTGACTGACTGATTGACTGACTGACTCTTTGATGTTATGAAATTTGCTGCTTTAATATGTACCATTTTCCACACTTCTGGGCATTTCCTTACAACTGTTTCCATCAAAATATACATGAGGTTTACCTTTAACACACACACACACACACCACACACACACACACACACACACACACACACACACAGAGTTTTTGGAACAGTTGCAATATTAACTGGATAAAATGACAGGAACTAAAGTAGATTTCTTCAACGAAACATGTATACATGTTTGACACAAAGGCAGCTGACCAATATGGACTGCACACTAGAAAGTGGGATGGATAATGACTACAGTGTATCCCAATCTCTAATCATGTTTCTGACTGCTAATCAGGTGGTAGCTGCCCCTTTCCAGACGCCAGTTCTTGTGGGAGGGTTTTCCCATCCTTCTGGCTATCAGCATACCTAATAATGCAAACAGATGAGGTGGTAGTGTAGATCAACAAGTTTTGCAGGATAGCATTTCTGGTATGGTTACTTTACACCAGAACACACAAATGGCAATGTCAATGGACAATAGGATGAAAAAGGTTTGTGTGTGTGTGTGCGTGCACTCACACACACACACACACACACACACACACACACACACACACACACAACAAACACAACACACACACATCACAACAATAACCATCAACACACGTAAAATGCATCAGTCCTACGTAAATCCACTTACACAATGAAAATCCTTTCGATGCACCGTTACTCTTGCCATCAGTTTTCTCCGATGAACACTGAGGAACAGTCAGATTTTCAGAAGAGTCTTCTTTACCACTTGAATCTGGGTTCTCTTCAGCTCGAAGCTTCTGCGCAAGTTCATCAGTGGAACCACCCTTGAAGGCAGCATAGGCCTTCCTGGCCATCTGGGTATAAGGGGTGCGACTGGCAACGTTGCAGTAGTGGATGGGCAGAGGCATGATAGTGGCATAATGCTTCAGGACCAAGGGCTCAAGGCGGTATGCCTGGATACCATGAGAAGTACAGATCAGCTTCAAGGGAAAAATCAAATTATGTGCTGTTTCAGCTCAGCCTGGCATGAAGGTCAAGTCTACATGTGTGAAACTGCATTATGCTTAAAACCTTCACAATGATTGAATCAGATCATGCTAAAACTATAACTATATTCCTGCAAAGGCAAATGAAACAAACTGCAGTGTTACCGGAACACGACGAAAAAGCGGAAGAGCACACAAAACAAAGTGTGAAGTAACGCAGTTTTAATGCATGACACAAAACAAGACAAGAAATTTGGCTTCACAAGGGGAGTATTGCGCATGTTACTCTCTGTACTGTTTTTATTGTTTTGTCGCTGAGGAAGGCATATTTGCCAAAAATTTCTTGTCTTGTTTTGTGTCATGCATTAAAACTGCGTTACTTCACACTTTGTTTTGTGTGCTCTTCCGTTATATTCCTGCAAACCAAGTTCTCCTGTCAAGGATTTTGAAACACATGAAGAACCTTTCCTGAACAGTTCTATGCCCATCACTACGTTTCTGCTATAGCTTTCTACCACCATAGTTTCTTGGTCTGTTACATCAGACATATTTTGATCGTTTCTCTTAATTTGGTTTATTAAATACCTCCCCCCTCCCTCCTGACATCTTTTTTTTTTTTTTTTTTTTTTTTTTTTTTTGCTGTCCCAACCTCTGCGCCACCTCAGAGGCAGTGCACACACACCGCTCATTCCGACACCCCATCCACAGCCACAGCCCGGTCAGCCCCACCGCAGCCCCGGCACCGACAATCCACAGGGAGCAGTCAATATCAAGTCGTCAAGAGGCAACCCACCGCAGAAGACACTGCACTGCTGCCGAGTCACTTTGGTGGTGTTCAGTGGCGCCTGTTCTGATCTAACATACGCAGGACACCACCTACTAAGCCCCCTACTGACGACAATAATTGCTTAGTCACGGAGCCGGCATGAGTGAGCTCTCCCTCCGGAAGGCGCCACCACGTCCGTCCAACGACAGCCCCCATGGACTCGCCGATACCGGTGGCCCCGACGGAACCAAACCAAGGCCACAGACGTGGAGGACATCAAAACTGAGGTCACCATGAGAGAAGGGCATGAAGGGCCACAGAATTTGAGACATATTTTTTAATGCTGATTGATGAGAATGAGGATGATGAAGATGATGTTACGGATTTCCATTTCGGTCTGAGACTACATGACAGGGCTGTACTCTACGCTTCCTTTCATAATATATCCCGGCGTCAACCATGCCAGAGAGATACAGGCACCTGCAATGTTGGTCAGGAAATTTGAGCAACACTCTCAGAAACGCATCCATTAAGTGGATGAAACTCGACTGTGTGGTCCCAGTCTTCCCAACTGAGCCCGCAGCAAACTCAACTCTGGGTAGGAGCCGGTCAGGGCAGAAAAATCCACATGACTCTGACGGGATTCGAACCCACGACCTCCCAGCCGGGAGTCCGCGATGCTAGACATCTCTTTTTGGTATCACTCCCTCCAAAGTCTTATTCCTACTCGCTAGTAAAGAGTACCAACCTCCTGAGGCACTGTGATGACTTTAAACAAAAATTCAACAAATATTTTGTAATGCTTACTTTCTAATCAGGCTACTGTTCTTACTTAATACACTTGACTGTCAAAAGCATTGTACGTTTGATTTCAAGGAGCAGCTGGTTACTCGAGAAATGTTTACTATAAGTCAGCAGTGGGCCTGACAGAGAAACCAAGTTGTTGTGTAGCGTACATGCAACAGACAGTAGACTTCAACATTGTGGCAACTGGAATACAGATCTCAGACTGCAAGCAGTCCTGCATTTAGTACCTCATGTCTGTCAACAGGCCTGATCATTTCTTCAAATACAAGGCTGGCTAAAATTGACATTGTAGTACAAAAGGCCCCACTCTCATATCATAAGTTATGAATTCAAACGCCATTTAAGGTGTAATTTTTCTTTATGTCTTGCCAGCTCCTGTGCTAATATTCTGCACCACCGAATAGTAAAAACAACCAACACTGTGTAAATTGCAAATTTTCGGTTTCTTCAAAACTTCAAGCTAAAACACAGAAGACCATGGGCTGAAATGAGAAGAGGGAGAACACCATCAAGCACCATCTACTTTACCCACATGATCCTCATTTCGGAGAATCTTATTCAAACGTCAGGACCAATATTACATTTGATTTTATCTATGAGGCACGTTGATGTTAAGATATGCTATGAAAAACCAAGATAACAGCCATGTGATTTTCAAACCAAAATAAATCCCAGCAGTAGCATGTTCGTCTTCAATGATACAATAAAAATTGAGTTTTGAAGACTGTGACCTGTACAGTGCTGCAAAGGTCTCAGAAGCATAAAGTGTAGCATTTTGACATTTCATGAATAGTATTCCAAGTTTTAGCATACCACTTTTATGAAATATCATTATAGCTGTTGCGGGGATTTTTGTTTCTCTGATTTCTTCCTTGAAACTTCACTGTAAGTCCTCAATGTCTGACAAATCAGACTCAACAACATATTCAGCTGCACTCTGCTTTGCACATGACATGATGGTGAACTAGGAAGACGGAAATGTACTAACTATTGTGTGGTTTCGACTTGACTTACAAAAAATCAAAATGGTCAACAAAACAGCCAACTGACAAGGCAGCAAAATTGTGAACGTTTTTTAGTGATTTTTCTTTACCTTTCTTTTTCTCTCCTCATCGGCCTTGGCCATTTTCTGACTTTAAAAAGTCTACAGTCCAAAATCTACATTGTCTCAGTTCTCTTTAACCCTCTGTGACGTAAGTCAGCAAAGAATTTTTTTTTCCCTTGGCTTTTTGGCATAGCATATTGTCACAAAGCATAACACTGACAATAAAATCATAAAATTCTATGCCACATGCATAGTACTTGGCAGATCTGCCTGTGTAAAAGTGATGAATCACAATGTCCTTTCCTGCACACTGTCTGACTTGGTGTAGGGTGTATTTATTCAACAACAAAAAAGTTGACTGTACCCATTATCATACCTTTCCGGTGACTGGTGCAGTGGTCCATATACAGCTATACTCTCATACTGTCATAATTTCAGTAGGAAGTTATCGATATCAGATTGTCAGTTCATTGGTACCTTTCCTTAACTAACTTTTTCAGGGTATAACCAATTAAGTCCCAAACTGACATGAAAATTATTCAGTAACCAAGTCTCCAGTGGGAGACAGCCCCCATATCCCCTAAACACAGTAAACATAAATCTACTGACACTACAGATTAACACAAACTACCACAAGCACAGATACGATGGAGATGGGGTAAAAATAGTAGTCACACTTAACATACAGTCACAACACATATCATAGCTGCATTGGAAGAAAAAAAATTTACAAACAGAAATTCGTCAGCTTCGTTAAAGAAAAAAATGAAGAGAGAGAGAGATTCTGACACTGACTGTGAGCTGTTTGCAGGATATTTTGTTTAATTTTATAAACTTTCAGTTTTATTTTAACTGATATGCTCACAGACAATTTTACAAAATGCCAAGACTTTTCACAGACCTGTGGGAACTACGATGTTAATCCAATCCTTTTGTAAAAACACTTTGATAAAAAGTCCATCACCCTGACAAAGTCTTGTCATTCTTTCTGCAGGAAAAAGCTATTTCAATCCGCAGACTCTGATACATTTCCAGGGATTTGTAACAGCACTGTACTGTGAACCATCTGTAACTGTAACAAAAGCTACTAGCTACACCCCCAGGTGTCCCCACTCACCACAGGATCTGAGGGGTGGTAGATGTTGAAGAGGCGCCGACAGCTCTCTGTGGGGAGGAAGTGGTCAGGAGAGCCGGTGCCTTGGGGACGAATGCCCCGCAGGGCCAGGAACACGGCCAGTGGGGAGCCCAGGCAGAACAGGTTCTCCAGCTGAAGAAAGACATGGCGACAGGACAACTTATATGAACAGCTGCCAGCAAATGAGACCAATATCAAGGTAAATTCCTAGCGCTTGTTTCAAGGTCACCTGGTGGAATCAACTCACTGATCTCTGTAATAAAATAGTATGGACAAATTAGACATGACCATATGAAATAAAGAAAAATTACTTTCAATTCCCCAATCAATATTTTAAAAACCATTACTAAATCATTTTCAACACTCTTATCAGCTGTGATTTTGTAGTTCTCTTTCATTAGAATCCACTTACCTCCTATAGTGCAGCCATGGCAATCATTTTTCAATGACACGTTTTCAACCCGTAAAAACAACTACTGGTTTTGTGCTTGTCTGACAGTGAGTAGTAGTTATCCACAAAACACTTGTCCATGATTGAGCCTTGCCGACACAGTTGCTCACCAGTCTGAGTAAAACTTTCATCATGTAAAACTAGATTTGTTTCTGTAGTTTTTTTTGTTTTTTTTTAGTTCAATAGGTAACATAAACCTAATGAGCATTCTACAATATGGCTGTATATTCTGTTCAACAGAATATGCAACAATAAATCAGTTCTGACCTGTGCATGCAAAAGTCACTGTTTGAACTATTTCTCAAACCATAGCCCACAGAATTTTCCATAAATATTACCTTTCGCACTGACTGCAAACACTAAAAAACAGTACAACATGCAATATGGGGATGATAAGGGTCTTCTCTGTAAACCGGTGTACACAAAACACCAATGAGCATGGCTGCACAGGTCTGCGACATCCTGAACGGTCACCTCCACCATAATGATTCACAACATCTTCAGTAAATGCACAGCTATGAACAGAACTGTTGTACATAACGTAACTTGAAATACTTTTTTTTTCCCCAAAATCCAAGCATACTGACAGACCTAAAGAAAAACATACACAGATTAATAGCTGTATACACACGGGATCTAATTTACAGCCAGTGTACCTGCTGTGAAATGGTGCTCTCCCTACATTTCTAGTGCCTATTTTATCACTTTAAATGATTTAAAATAAAACATCTAACTCTGAAGGAGTGTCTTAATCCATTTTTCTCATACTTTCCTGTCTAAACTAGTGCCTTTGTCCTTGTGAACAATCACGATGTCCAATACCAAGGTTTTGTTTTTTTTCAAATGGAAGAAGGAAGCTAAATCCTATCCTCAAAATACATC
The DNA here is from genome assembly GCA_033310375.1 of Conus canariensis. Taxonomy (NCBI): domain Eukaryota; kingdom Metazoa; phylum Mollusca; class Gastropoda; order Neogastropoda; family Conidae; genus Conus; species Conus canariensis. The sequence goes on along the minus strand of CM065717.1, from coordinate 78,504,139 downwards.
AATGATACCCGAATTCCCAGGGTGACTTACCCTTATTTCACAAATCACTTCTAGGAAGTGAATTATGCGTCAGTTTCCACAACTTTCTTTAAAGGTGGACTGGGGTCTTAATGTTTGGATGGGTAAATACATATGTATAAAAGCTACTTTTTCGTGGTACATTCCTTTTTCTACACTTACCTGTCCAAAAAAGTGCCAGATTTACAGAAAGGTAAAAGGTAACTGAAGATGACCAATTTAACATATTTCTGACTCGGTTACCAAAACATAATCAACCACATGACCTATGCTGCCTTGAAGAAAATACTGCAAAAGCTCTGTTACAATAAAAACTAATCCAAAATTTCCATCCACAAGCTGTGAAAGCTAAACTGTGAGGTTGAGTTGTCAACAGCTTCATATCAAAGAGGCAAGCGATAGAGTTATTTCCCTTGAAGCTGAGACTCCTAACAAGCAATAACAGATTTAGTTCCTGCTCTCCTTTATGGTGATAGAAGACAGTAAGACCAACAGAGAACGAACACATTCTCTCCCTTTTTATGTACATGGATCAGGAAATAACAGGGGACACAAGAATTAAATATGCTCAAAAAGAGTTTGTGTTCCAGACAGAAACACCTGCACCACCTAACAATCCAGAGCTGTCAAGACTTCTGCCACACCCCTTAGACAGAACCGTCCAAGGACAGTCTGTGATTTCAAGCCAGCTGCATAAACAGTGTCAACAACAGCAACATCCTACCATAGTCTGGATCCTATCCGCACCTTCGGGTGTATTTTTTTCACGCGCCTTCGGGTGTATCTTTTTCTTTCTATAGTGAAGTACTAGCAAGAAGGGCATAGGTCCCATGTGCCTGAACAATTGCTTTGGGAGAAAAGTGGTTCCAGGCCATAGGCATAAGCCTGCCTGATCACCATGAATATCCAGATGCTTAGCGATGGGTGTGTAGGGGGGGCAGGAAAGGGCATTTTTGCCCTTTTTCTGATCATAGGGAGATGAATGGGACAAACAAGACGGTACCTGAAATGGTAAAGGTTGCTCTCCCTCCTCTGTTTCATCCTTCATGTGTCGCAATGCGATTTCCAACTCCATCACCCTGTTACAGACAATATAATCAATCAATCTGTGTGTGTGTGTGTGTGTGTGTACCGTGTGCGCACATGTGCACACGCATGCATGCATGTGTGCGTGCATGCATGTGTGCGTGTGTGCGTGAGTGCGTGCATGCGTGCGTGCCTGCATGTGTGTGTATTTGTCTGTGTGTGTATGTGTGTGTGGGCATGTTGTGTGCAACTACCTGTGTTTCTGTCTGCCTGTCAGTGCGTCTGTGCAAACACAAATAAAAATATCATTACATTTTTTGTGGCAGGTTTGATTCCAGCACTATTTGTGAATGCACACAATGTTAAGTTTCAAGATCAGTTTTCAGTCATACAACAAGTAAGTATCCCTGTAAAGTATTCCTGTAGGTGTATCTTGACTGACTCTATACTTGCTTAAATTTATAAACATAAGCATGCATGCATCCGAAACCGTCTAACACATACTGACACCGACATATATGTCTTTTAACATTCAGGAAATGTTCGCACAAACATATGTATGCCTTTTCTTATCCAACACACACACAAATACATACACATACACACCACACATGTGCATTCATAAAATGAAAGACATGTTCACACATACATGCATACACCATTTTTCATCCAATGACTCTAATAGCACATGTATCAATAAACATACAAAGACATGTTCACAGGTTCGGTCCAGAGACATGCATCATGGGATCTTTCAGTCTTGGTTGGCTCTTACGACTGTGATGTGAGCTCGAACAGAAAGACGAGAATCACACACTTGAGTTTTATCCACCTGATGGACGCACCTCTGAAACTGTAGCTCTCATTAATTTCCTGACCTTTATCGCAAATGTCTCCATTTCTTGGGCCTAGCTGATACCAGCATATACCAAGGAAAGAATTGTAGAGATGTGCATAGCGTTATCATGTAGTCTAAGATGAAAATAAAACATCATATAATCATCTTCCTTCTCCTTGTTGATCCTTTGTACAGAGGGGCCAACTCCCACCACCTTCTCAGAGTATAATATGAGGAATTTTGTCAGTATAGATTACTGTTTGAGTGTACAATTCTTTGCTGTATCCTCAAATACCTGAAGCAAACTAAAACATAAAAAGTCACCAATTTTCCCAGAATAATGACATGACATTGGGGCAACAACAACAAAAAGTGTAACCTTACAACACACATCACTGAATCTGCTATGAGATAATTGAAGATCTAGCTCACAAACAGAGTGCACCTGTGTATGATGCATTGTCAATGGCTGAAAACGTGCTTACTGTTGAGAATAAACTAGCGAAAGCTTATGTTCATACACTTTCTTGGAACTGAAGGAAGTTTTTCTGCAAGACCAAGTTTCATTTTGAACAGTTGCAATCACCCAGCCATTACACTAAATGAGCAGAATAATGGGGGCAGGGAGGGGTGAGGGAATCAATAGCCAACTTCCAAGCTTTGCTCCTTCTCACTGGTTACTGTTCACAGTACAAATAACCAACTAGAAGTTCAGCTCGTTTCTAAAGCTGTGGAAATTTAATGGTATCAGTAAATCATACAAGACATCAGTGATGTTTGCTCTGACTCAACAAACATTTTGGGGAGTTTCTTTGCAGGAAACCAGACTGATTATAAATGGGCACAAAATTCAGTAACGAGTGGAAAATAACCTGGTGAAAACTCAAGGGTTGGCACTTTTGATCGTTATTAAAAAAAAAAGTCACGAACTATGACATTCCATGCCTCATTCTCATGACCTCAGTATTAATTTTCCTTCCATGTTCATGCCTGTGGTGAAATTGTCGAAGTCTTTGTTGTCAGTAGACCCTGGGGATAGTTGCTCACTGTACTTGGTGGAATTCTCCAGAGATGAAAGCCGATTCAAACTGGATCCACAAGCGTGCCATTATTGTTGTCGATCTGGGACTTAGTAGATGTTTTCCAAATAATGCCAGAAAAGAACAGACACCACTGAACATCACTTATGTTACTTGGCAACAGTGTGGCATCTCCTCCAGTGGGTTGCCTCATGGCGGCCTAATACTGTCAGCTCCACATGGACTAATGGCATCGAGTCTGAGACAGGACAAACCTGGGATGGGCCTGTGTATGGAGCAAGCCACCATGAGTGCCAGAAAGTAATGCCACTTTCCAACAGATGGCACTAAATAGGTATGTGTACACTCCTGAAACATTCAAATTCACTTCCATTTCCTGTCATTTTGTTCAGTTGAGAATGCAACAGTTCCAAAATACACTTTCATGGTTTTTCTTTATCGTAATTCTTTTCAAATGTGTGATTCTCTCTCCTCCTGCTCACCACTTAAGGAAAAAACTTTCCAAAGATCTGCTGGAACAATACAACAAACACACACACACACACAAACACACACACACAAAACCCTGGACAATTAGTACATTAGAATATTATTTTAGAGTAAACAACACTGAAAAACACACAAACACAGAGAGCTTCACAAAACTATTAACATGCACAACAGTAACTGGGTCACTAAGCTCTCACCTCTGTTTTGCGCTGTTTAGTTGCTGCACCAGACTGGCACTCTTCAATTTTTGGCTCTGACAGGCATGCTCTTCTTCATCTTTCTGAACATACACATACATGTAACATGCACAGTTTGTCTCTCTCTCACACACATAGACACCACATGTGCCTATATTCTCTCTATCTATATTACACGATCTCTCTCTCTCTCTCTCCTCTCTCTCTCTCTATATATATTATATACATATAATGTAATAGATATAGATAGATTTTTGGGGTGTGAATGTGTTTCTGTGTGTGTGTTGGGGGGAAAGGGGGAGGTGGGATTGGTTATGGAGTCTGTACGGGTGCAATGTTTAACATTGATCACTATTGTTAACTGTCAAATTTCGATTTGTTCTCTGTTGGGGGCCTGTGCCAGCCATCTGTAATTCACCGAGTAGTAATCAAAGAAAGGCAGAGTTACAGATTGTCTGATTTTTCAGTAGTACCCAAATAAAGAAGTCCCTGAGGAAAGTCCAGAGCCGACGCGTTGGAAAGAAAAACTTGCTTGTTTGCTTTTTCATTGTGTGGTTCTCTCTCTCTCTCTTTCTCTCTCTCTCTATATATATTTATAAATATTAATTACATCATTTCCATAACGGACCTACAAGGATAAACATCACAAACATAATTATCAGCATTCAAACTTTCCCCAAAACTTTCATACACAGCATAGCTACATCCATATATTCCACATATTTCTCTCTCTCTCTTCCTCTCTCTCTCTCTCTCTCTCTCTCGCGTGTGTGCACGTGCGCGCGCACACACACACACACACACACACACACACACAACACACACACACACACACACACACACACACTTGCCAAACATTCACAATTCAGGTTTAGATCATTTCAAGATGGAAGCGAGGTCTATAGTACACATAAAAAATCACAACTGAAATGATATTCTGGAACAGTTGATGGAAGCAATCTTTACCTGTTAGGTATGGATAGAGAGGGGTAAAGTGACACAGAAAGAAGGAAAAAGAAATGTCTTACGGAGACTAAACGAACAAGACAGAGAAAAGCAGAGTGGCAGGGGAACAAAGTTGAAGTGGAATTTGTTTCACTCTCATTGATCATGTTTACTTTCACATTTATCACATTACATCTTGCTAACTACTGTCAGGGTGGCCACCTCAGTGGCAGGCCACACGTCATGACCAGTACTCACGATGATGGAGGTCACAAACTGGTCGTACAGCTGGATGGGGTTCCAGCCAGTGATGATGTCGTATGTAATGACACTGCCTGAACACACACACACACACACACACACACACACACACACACACACACACACACACACACACATACACACACACACCATGTGTACTGAAGCCACAGGTCAGCACCTAACCAACAGATCAAGATGAGAGCAGATGGGCAAGTGCAAATTGTTGTCAGCTGATATGCTGACATGCCATGCAGCTGAGTTAGTATGCCGACATGAGAACAGGGAGAAAAGCAATCCCAAATTCAGTCCTTCATTTCACTTCCCTGGCAGCGGAGTTTTATTTCCAATTCTGAACCCTGAAAACCTGTCCCCCCAGCAATTTCTCATTATCCTCTTTTTTTCCCATGGTGAACTGAAAAGCACATAGATTTTCGAATCTGTACTTACTTTTCACATGTTTCTTGGTGGCAACTTTCATTAGAGGTAATGAAGGATCACAGGTTTGCAACACAGAGCTGCTTATTACATAAAGATTAACATGAGAACTCAGATGAAAAATAGCACACAACAAACACTGGAACAAAGCAAAACCCCAAGCTGCATGATTGGGTGTAAAGATGCTTCAATGAAAATAGCTGTGTAATGCATTTAACAACCAAAGCAGCAGCAGCAGCACTCTTCGCCTAGTAATTTACTTTGTCTCCATCAACTATTCAACACATCAAAATTTCATCTTTAAAGAATTAAAATATTCTTATCAACCTTCAACCCACTTTCAGTTTTCAATGTTGCTTTACACTCTACCAACATCAAGGGCCACTTGAGGTCAATTTTGTAAGCATTTGTCTCATTTGAAAATACAATTATGAAGATAAAACGAGACTAGGCAGAAAATCTGGCTACAGTGACACCTCTCCATCTTGTGCAAATCATCGATAATGAGGTAAATATTTCAATTATTAAGCAATGCAGCCCATCCAAATGGCTACACTTTTTACTTTCAGAACCTAGCTTGAAGTAAATATTTCAAATATCCAACAATGCAGCCCATCCCATTGGCTACACTTTTTACTTTCAGAAACTATCTTTTGACAGATGCTATGAAGTTCCTCAAGTAAAAACAAAACAAAACACTATATCCAAAAGAAAAAAAAAAGAGGAAAACTTGCTTCATCAGCTGTTACCAGTATAAATGGAGCGCTCAAGTAGTACAGCTGTCATCAGCTGCCTGGAGTTAAATCAATACTCCAGGTAAATAACCGTGTGTGTGTGTGTGTGTGTGTGTGTGTGTGTGTGTGTGTGTGCGCATGTGCGTGTGTGTGTCTCTGTCTGTCCGTCCGTCTGTGTCTGTGTGTGTATTTGTGTGTGTAATTGTGTATGTCTGAGTATGTGAGTGTGTTTTCTTTCCTCTATGTGTCTATCTATAAACATAGCATGGATGTTTTACAGCGGTTTTCTGTCAAGAGAAATAAGAGAATTCCATGTTATTCAGCCTACAGATAACCTTCTTTCAAAATGCATTTAAGACATGGCAGATTATTCTTCCATGCTGCTTTTGATCTGACCTGGAAAATCAAACCCATTCACCTTCTTAAAACGCTTTTATTGAAACACTCTTTGTGTTCATGTCTGCCTCTCTTCACCTGTGCTTGCTGTCAAGTAGATGGGGGAACAAGTGTGTGTGGTGTGATTTGGTGTTGCTTGGATTGTGGTGTTGTATGCGTGTGAGTGTATGTGTTGCACTGCAGTAGAATGTGTTGTGGTGGCAAGTGTGTGGAAGAGGGAAGATTGGGGTAGCTGCCTTTTTATGTCTGGATAGTGTCACTGCCTGCCACAGTTGGAGTGGAGTTAAGAGATAATGAAAATATGAGAAAGATGATGAAGCTTCAGAAACACTGAGGAAATGCACCAAAACTTCTGAACTCGCTGGCACCTCGTCCTGATGATTTTTCGCTCAGTTAATATGGGTACCAAATGATCAACTTGCATCCAATCACTGGTTGCTTGCTGTTAAGGACTTCAACCACTGAGTAACTATGCATTTAATTATTCGCTTTCAAACTAATCTGTTTATTCATAAGTGTTATTACTTTTTTTTTTTTAAATGGGATCTGAAACATGTTCCAAATGTCTCATGTTCAGTGCATCTTTGTGTAAGTTCTTCCTTTGATTTACAAGTGTATTTAGTAACAATTACAAATGTGTTACCTCTTTTTTCCCAATATGAAATAACTGTCTACAGTCTGAGTATTACTGAAATCTCAAGAAAAACAACCAAGAAAACTAACTGTGCCTGTTGATCAAGCCCTTTGCAGCCTAAGCACTGAATTCATCCGACAAAACATATCCAAACAAAACAAAACTCAACAGGAAATGTCCATGAGGAAAATCATTTGTACATAATTTCTGGAAGACCAGAATGCCATTCATCATGACTGCATTAAACAGGACAATATTGCTGCATTGGGGCAGACCTGAAATACATACAAAACATGAAATCGACTTGGTCATTCAGAACAACAACATATGAACACATATATTTGACAAATATCATAATGCAGCGGTTAGCGTCATAAATTACGGGCTGGCAGGTTGTGGTTTCAAATCCCATTAGAGGCACAAATCTATATGATTTTCAAGCCTCAGCTGGCTGCTACCCAGAGTTGTCCAGAGTGCTATGGGCTCCATGGAAAGACTGGAAACTACATATTTATGTGTAAGCTACTAATTGTGGAGTCTCTGAGAGTGTTGCTCAAATTCTTGATCACCACAGCATGACCCTGTATCTCGAAGGCTGTTTACGGCTGTGATACATTAAGAAAGGAAGCCAAGACTACAACCTCGTCCTGTAGTGTCGGACCAAAATTAAAACTTCATATAAAACATCCTCATTAATGTTCATCTTTCACATGTACATACAACTATAAGCACCTACCTAAAGAATGAGAGATAATGGAAACCTTCCCCCCATTAGCCTCAAAGTATGGGTGGCGTGTACAGAACATCTTATACAGTCGGACCAGTTCAGTCTGAAGGCTGGCAGTGATCTGAAATCAACAAGAACAAAATACAAGTACAGCCATGCTCAAACTTTAGCGACATTGATTCTGGAAGGGGAAAACATACCTTCCAAGCTCTTCTCCACACAAAGGGAAGATGAATTAATAGAGGCAAAGACTGATTCAATTCAATTCAATTCAATCAATCAACTTTATTGTCCAACGGAAATTTTTCTTCTGCTCCACATCATTTCACAAGTACATAAGACACTAAAAAAGAAGTTCTGTATCTAAGAACAGAGATTTCTAACCTATAACGATGACAAATTTACTCAAGCCTTCAAAACATCATACACTGGCTTTCACAAGCTAACTTCTGTTTAAACTTCTCTGCTTAAAACTGATTGTTTTAACAAAACTTTTATCACCATTTGTCCCAGAAAAGTAAAATATTCTGTTCTCAAATGTTCTATCATCAATCTACTTGACAAGAAAATACTTCCAGTTTGCTTGCATCTTTTCATCAATCACAGCTCTCCTGAGATCAACACATATCTACAAACAGACACCATGACTGTGGAGATGCTGCCATTCTCTTAATTTGGTTCCTTTCATATGGTTGCAATGGAAAGTATTAGGGAAGATTTCAGCCAAAGCCAAAAATGCCAGAGGTTTAGTCAACCGTAAAAATTAAGAATGAAACAGAGCAGAAAAAGAAAACAATAAACACCATCTTCCCTTTTTCAAGAGTCACTCATCTGATTCAATATCATGTGTCAAAAAGCCAAAGAATTCTGAATTTTCAGAATCAGACCAAAGAAAACCCTGATGGATAGAATAGTATTATTTGAACACATCAGAGTGGGGTTTGGTTTCTCCATAATCTAATTCAACAGTTTTAAAACATGAACCAACGACAAACAAATACACAGACAAGCAAACGAGAACGAGGCATGACAGAATGTGCTTTTTCATCTGCTGATTCAGAGATTCAGAAAATCTAAATCAATACCCTGGTGCACGCATGAATCAACTGATGTTCTCATGACATGCATTCTTTACAGCTGTTCTCAGTCCATCAGTATTTCACAACAGGAAGCCAGTTAATCATTACCCTGGCACACACATGAATTAACTAATGTTCTCACGATATGAATTCGTTTCAGCTGGTTCTCAATCTATCAGTATTTTGCAATAGTTATCCAGTTTTTACAACGTTCTTATTCGTCAAAACTGAATCATTTCGCCATTCACCAATGTAAAAAGGAAAGGGGTCAAAGAAAACTAGTACTTTACACTACAGTCCAAACTGATGGCGCCACTGCTATGTAGTTACAGTTACCTCCAATATGTAAATAAAACATTACCCGCTTTATACTGAGCTTGTGTAAACAAACAAAACAAAAAACCCACCTTTCTTTTATAGAAAATGGTGCACTGAAATTAATCTGATATACAGAGAGGGCTGGTATAGTTCAAACATACCTCTGTTCAATGGAAAGGGATGGTGTAACTGAAAATTACCTCTATTATTATTATTATTATCATATTGGGTATTTATATAGCGCCTATCCTCGGTCACAGACCAAACTCTAAGCGCTTTACAATAAACACACTACCTCACTCACTCAACGGGCTGCCTACCCAGGTAGAGCCGGCCGAAGAGCAGCCTACTGGCGCTCATTCAGTCACTTCCCATACCATTCAAATATCAGTCACTCATTTTCATTTATCTCATTTATTCCTCCAGTTTCTCACATAGGATGCATGCGATGTTTATACGTGTCCTCCATTTCCACCGGTACATGATGGCACACGATAACAGTAAGTGACAATTTTTGTGGCTTGGTAAGAAATACCAGGCCTTTACGTAAGGATGATGTAATAGAAATTACTTATCTATATTCAATCGGGTGGGCTGGTGTAACAGAATATCATCTCCATTTTGCAAGGGAGGATGCCTGTATTCTGTAGAGAAAACTGGTCTCACAGAAACTACCTCTGTTCTGTAGTGGATACTAGTGTAACAGAAAACCACTTCTCTTCAGAAGGGAGGACTGGTGTAACAGAAACTACCTCTGTTCTGTTGTGGATACTAATGCAACAGAAAATCACTTCTGTTCAGAAGAGAGGACTGGTGTAACAGAAACTACTTCTGTTCTGTAGTGAGTACTGGTGTAACAAGTTCTGGCCCACTCTCCTGGAACGAACTTCCACTCTCAGTCCGTCAACTGCCTACTTACTCTTCTTTGAAGACTGCTCTTAAAACTCACCTCTTTTCTTCTTCCTATTAGTCCACTCCGCCATCCCTACTACTCCCACTGCAGCCTGTACCCACTCGGCATGGGAACCTGAGATGCAAATATTTCCCCTCTCTTTTGATATTTTTGGTTAGCCTTATGACACGCATGTAGGTGTATGTGTGCGTGTGTCTGTGTGTGTGCTGGTGTGTGTGTTTGTGTGTGGGGGTGGGTGCATACAGCAATATTTGTACATAATGTTTTTTCTTTTTAAATTAGTTGTGTTCAGTGCCATATGGCCCACAGCGTGTGTGTGTGTGTTTGTGTGTGTGCATGTATTTATGGGTTAATATTTATTTTGTACATGATTCTCCTTTCTATTCCTTTGTTTAGAGCAGTAAACATGTGCACTTGTGTGTGGGTGTGTCTGCGTAAGTGTGTGTGTGTGTGTGTGCAGATTTTTTTTTTCGTGCACTTAGAGCTGATTTCATCAAGATTTTGCACCTCATAAATGCTATGATTATTATCAATTATTATTAACTACTTCTGTTCAGAAGAGAAGACTGGTGTAACAGAAACTACCTCCATTTTGTGGTGAGTACTGGTGTAACAAAGAACTGTATCTGTTTAGAAAAGGACTGGTGTAACAGATACTACCTGTGGTATAATGAATAATTACCCCTGTTTTTATTGAGAGAGCTGGGGTAACAGACAATAGCTTCAATCTGCAAAAAGGGCTGGTGTAATAGAAAGCCATGTCCGTCCTATAGACAGAACTAGTGCAACAGAACATTACCTCCGTTCTATAGAGAGGGCTGGTGTAATACAGGATGTCCATGGCACTGCTGTTGAGGATAGAGCGAACACCTTTCATCTTGTGTGGTGTGATGGATTCCACAGTGTCTGAAACCATAGAGCATACCTTATACACAACCATAGAAGATAAACTGCGCATAAATCAAATGATGGTCTGATTAGATTTTCGGACACACTCATAAACCTACAGCTAACGTATGTGCACAGGAAATATGCAGAAGCATAGACCACTACTCTGCTGACAGTCATGGTCTGAGCACCCTGGAAAAACATTTATCTGGACTTACATGTGCGTGCATGCATGCGTGTGTGTATGTGCGTGTGAGTGTGTGTGTGCGTGTGAGTGTAGATGTGTGTGTGTGTGTGTGTGTGTGTGTGTGTGTGTGTGTGTGTGTGTGTGTGTGTGTGTGTGTGTGTGGGTGTGGAGGTGTGGGGTGTGTGTCAGAGTTTGCGTTTGTGTGTGTTTGTGTGTGTTTGTGTGTGTGTGTGTGAGACTCTGTCTGTTGGTAAGTGCATTACAGCTCTAAGTTTGTCAGTTACCAGATATGCTGACATCCCCTCATAGGGATAAAAGCACAGGTCATGACTATCCCCACTGCAGAACGAATAACAAAGCAGAAGGTAAAAGACAACTCTGTGAAGCCGTGGCCAAAATGTCCTGAAATCAGGATGGGTTCACGGCACACACCAAAAAGTATAAAATCTTGAAATCATTTCCCCAAAGAGTGTGTCCTTAGCACCGGACACAAGACTTGGCCCTGACTATAACCAAAAACCAGCATTATTCATGCTTTTGTTTCACATTTGTTTCTTACCCTATCTCTGTTCATCTCATACTATTTCAGCAACATCATGTACATGGCTCTAACTTTCATCCTAGCCCCTCCATATACCGATAAGCCCATGTTCAATCCATTGCACTCTACAAGGAGCCGTCAAGGAATCAGTGGGGATCCTGCACTGCTGCTGAAGCACACTGATGATGTTCAACAGTGCCAGTTCTGGTTAACCTATACAGGCACCACCTGTTAAGCCCCTCACTGTTCTGTCATGGATCACACTGTGCAACCCACTACATGGAGACTGTCTACACATCCCTCCACTGACTGTCAACTCTGACGACCATGCCACGAGCATGACACAGGTAGACAGAAGATCAAACTGGGGGGTCAAAAGAATGCTGAAGAACCATCAAATCCGGGTCATCCTTTGCATTAGGTAAAAATAAGACTTTTCAACACCCATGGCCATCACATGACCACCACCAATACCAATGATTAAAAAAGACAGTGTCAAGGGCAAAGCTTCCTCCCTGTACCAGCGCCACTGACCTCCATCCAGCTTGAGGGAAGAGCGCCACTCTACTGGCAGGAACTCGGCCCGCTGGTTGTTGGCGCTCAGCTCAGGATACAGCTTGTGCTGAAGGGAACTCACCCTTTCCCTTAGGCTGGTGATGTGTATGCACACACCACACACACACACACACACACACATAAACACACACACACACACACACACCACACACGCACACGCACACACGCACACACATAAACACACACACACACACACACACACAAACACACACACACATAAACACACACGCACGCACACACAAACACACACACACACACACCACACACACACACACACACACACACACACACACACGGATCAGCAATTACACATATGCACTGTAGGATGGTGTGCTCTATGAACACGCAAAAAAAAAAAAAAATCCAATACAGTACAGCCACTTCACCTAAGATAATGAAAACCAAGTCAAATACTGACAATAACATGGACACAAAAAAACAACAACCCACACAGCTACAAGAGAGAGAAACCTGCCAAAGACTCGGACCAGGACACAGAACAAAAATAGGTCAGACTGTCAGATAGAGAATGCATGTAAGACAAAGTCAGAGAGGTCAATCAAATCAGTCTTCTGGTGAATATACTAAATGATAAGGTTGTCTAAGAAGGGGTTACTACCATGAAAAAACAGAAACTATCTTGCCATAAAAAAGTAACATGTAAACAAGTACAGACAAGGTGTGTATGCAAGTTTCAGAGTATGCATAAAAGCATAGTGCATGCAAATCAGCCATATATGTGCATAATAAAGCATTCTGGTGAGTTAGCACATGCACATCAAGCATAATTTGCCCAACTTTCTAAAAAAACACAGGCATAATTTGAGCCATCTCATTCAATCTCAATTTGTCAACTCTTCCACTATGTTCACATCAAGAATGGATTATAAGTGACTTGCCACAAGCCATGCTACTATCATAACACAAAAGATACTCACTCTTTGACGCAGCGCACAATGCAGCCGGAGTCCATCTTCTGGCCAATGCCGTGGATAACAAAGACAAGATGGGTGATATCAGGAGGCTTGTCATCCATCTGCCCTTCGTAACAATAGCCACGGTGTAGCCTTGTCCCAGCTGCAAATCACCATAAGTCATTTTTGTTTACCGCTTAACAAGATAAAATTCATTCATTCTGCTTTTGTGATACTGTTTGTATGGCATGTTCACAAGGAAATCTTAAAGGCAAAATATGCGCCCACTCACATTTCTGCCAGCCCATGGATTTGCTGACCCTGCGCATCAGTTTGGAGGAGGTGGACTCGCTGAACATGTAGATCTCATTGCTGGCGTTCCAGTCCACATGGAAGTCACGGAACTTGATGTTGTGGATCACTGCAGCAGCCAAAAATTGATATTGTTCCATAACCTCATTTTCAACACAAAATACAGTACCTGCACATGCGTTCTTACACACAGACACAAGCACTTCACTGACATTATTGGGAGACACACTGCCAGCAAAACCAACTTTCTCAATCAAAGACAATGACATCAAAACAGTTTAAACAATAAGCTTATAAACATGTACGTTAAGCAAAACATTTACATGGCATATTTTCATTTTGGTGGTTTGGTATTTAAAAAAATGTAGAAGGTAGATCTGATAGGTCACTTCATACTAAAGGGAGACTAAAGAACCAGCTACACAAGCTGTTAGGGGAATTAAGCTGGGGAGGACATTCCCACCTCATTCACACAGTCAGACCCATCTCTGTGAAAAAAATACATGATAAGCTAATGTATCACACCAAATGTATGTTATTAAATTCAACAGTTTATGAAGCATTATGTAATAGTGATATATCTTGAATGTGTTTTACCTGCAGGCTTCCAAACTTTAGTTCCAGACTTTTTTAAGATTGTATTGAAGATTGCAGCTCAGAAAGCAACCGTTTTGACCCTATCTCACCAGACCGATCCCCAAAAGAAAACTTGAAATTTTGTCCTAAGTTTGCATCCACCCCTGATTCTAAAACTGATAAAATCCCAAATCATAAAGTGCAACCAAACTCCAAATCATCAAAAGAAAAAGATAAACTTAAATGCATAGTTGTAAACTTTCAATCACTTATCAAGAAAAAGGAAGAACTCAGTAATGTAGTCACCAAAAAAAACATTTGATGTTGTAATTGGAACAGAAACTTGGCTATAAACTGGAACATCCAGCAGTGAGCTTCTAATGGAGGATTTTGATATTTATAGAAAGGACAGACTTGGAAAAAGAGGCGGGGGAGTCTTGATTGCCATTCGGAAGAACTTAGCCTGTGAGTTTTTATATCAAGGCAAAAACAGTGAAAGTTTATTTTGTAGGATTAATTTTAAGAATAAGAGACCTGTCATTGTTGGATCAGTATACAGACCTCCAGACTCAGATGAAAATGTATGTTCGTCTATTTGCAGACATTTCTGACATTGTTTTGGCCAATAGGAAGGCAATATTATAGATTGGTGTAGACTTCAACTTAACTGATATTGATTGGCATGAAGATGCCATACTTGGTAATCAATACAATAAAAACATTAATTCTCAGTTTTTTTATACCACCAAAGACCTTGGATTAGTGCAGTCAGTTGAAATACCAACACGTGGCAATGCATTCCTGGATTTATTTTTTTACCAATTGTCCAGGCGCTTTAGGCAATCAGGAATTAATTGCAGGCCTGGGTGATCATGACATAATTCTCATAGAGAGCAACTTTCAACCCTTTCGAAGAAAACCCCCTAAACGTACCATAAGACTCTGGAACCAAGCAGACTTACCAAAATTACGCAGGGATACTCATGATTTCAGTTGTCTTTTTTTGAGGTCTCACAGTATTAAAGATAATGTCAATGACCTTTGGAAGTGTATAAAAACTAACTTGGAATTTATTATGGATGACAACATACCTACTAAAATAACTTCAAGCAAGAACCACCAGCCATGGATTAATACAAAAACTAAACGTTTGTTGAGAAGGAAACATCGGTTCTTTAAGAAATTGAAACTACACCCTAATTCAGAAAGATTACTGATTAGGCATAAACATATTAAGAGAAGGTGTCAGAGAGAATGTAGGCTTGCTCACTCCAATTATGTTAATTCGATGATTTCAGAAGGTGATCATCAAAACAAGAAATTATGGTCTTACATAAGAAGTAAGAGACAGGACAACATTGGGATTCCAGACCTGAGAAACAAACAGAATACAGGACCCTGAAGGGAAAGCAAATTTATTAAACAATCAGTTTTGTTTGGTTTTCTCAAATCCCAAGCCTTTAATTAATGTTAGACTAAAGGATGATGATAAACTCCCTGAAATGCAAAATATCAAAGTAAGCAAAGCAGGAGCATTTAAGTTACTGACCAACATCAATTAAAACAAAGCTACTGGTCCAGATGGCATTCCTGACAAGCTCTTAAAATTATGTGCCAATGAACTGACTGAGGTATACCAACTACTTTACCAAGCTTCACTGGACCAGGGAGTAATACCTGATGAGTGGCGAGATGCTAGCATTGTTCCTTTATTCAAAAAGGGTGACAAAACAAAAGCAGAGAACTACAGACCTGTATCTCTTACATCCATATCGGCAAAACTACTTGAACACATAATATATAGTAGCATAATGGACCATCTTGACACATTTGACTTCTTAACTAACGCCCAGCATGGTTTTAGACAGCGAAGGAGTTGTGAGACTCAACTTATAATAACTCTCAATGATTTTAATAACTGTCTTAACAACAGACAGCAAATAGATGCAATTTTATTAGACTTTTCTAAAGCCTTTGATAAGGTTGACCATGAGGACCTGCTGCTTAAATTAGAACACATCGGCATTGGCGGTTCTTTGCTAAAATGGTCTAGATCATTCCTCATTGGGAGAACGTAGAAAGTTGTTGTGGAAGGGTCGTCATCCCATTGTAAACCAGTCTTGTCAGGTGTACCACAGGGAACTGTTCTGGGGCCCTTGTTTTTCTTAATTTATATAAATGACATAAGTAGAAATCTCTCTCCTGGAACTACTATAAGGCTTTTTGCAGATGACAGCTTAGTATGTAGAACAATCAGAAGCAAGAATGATACACGCATTCTACAGGAAGATCTTAACGGTTTACAAGAGTGGGAAAGAACTTGGAAAATGGAATTTCATCCCCAGAAGTGCAAGTGTTGCGTATATGTAATAAACGCTCACCAACTAGATCAGAATATTCTATTCAAAATACTGTTCTTAAAGAAACCAATGCTGCAAAATATTTAGGCGTGATTATAGATAGTCGTCTCAAATGGAAAGAACATTACAATTTAGTATGTAAGAAAGCAAATAACATCTTAGCTTTCTTATACAGGAATATCAACGACTGCCCCAAAAAGGTTAAAGACGACTGCTACAAAACACTGGTTAGACCAGTACTGGAATATGGTTGCTCAGTCTGGGATCCTTACCATCTAAAGGACATTGATAACCTCGAAAAGATTCAGAAGAGAGCAGCACGGTTCGTAACAGGAAACCATATCAGAGAGAAGGGGAATACTAGGAAGAACATGAGGAAATTAGAATGGAAACCCTTAGAAGAGAGAAGAGCTATTATCAAACTTAATATCTTCTTCAAAGGCAGAGCTAAACTAATTGATATCCCAATGGAACAACTAGTATTGAATAAAAGTAGCACCAGGAGTGGCGGTCAATCTTATGCCATACCTGCATCAAATATTGACAGCCACTTACATTCATTTTATCCTAGTTCTGTACGGCTGTGGAACTCACTGCCGGGTGCCATCAAGATTGCCACAAATGCAGTCTCATTTAAAAATCATATTGATACGACAGTCTTGAGATCTGCATATTGACTGACTTTTCTATTTTAACTTCCCCAGATATTTTATGGTTACCTGGGCCTGAATCTGGCCATTGCTTTTAACTTTTTGAATGTCGTGTGTGACCCCTTGTTGCCAAATTTTGCTCCAGGGGCCAACAGGCTGAGTCGCATTTTATTTATTTTACTTTTTAACATGCGCGCTGGTGATCTACTCGTTTTTGAGTAAACCAGTCTCTTAGGAAGAAGAAGAAGAAGAAGCTGACCAAGAAACCTGTTTGCACTAAAAATGACAGGGAAAGAATAAATATAGTACAAGTTGGAAGACAGAGAGATTTTTTTTAAGGTCCATCTACTATTCCACAAGATACTGAAGGTGAAAAGCCTTTTATTAACCGTCTCCGCTACCACCTTCTGTGCCTTCTCACCGGCATTACTCCCATTCTGCTGATTCCAGCCGTCCCACTCACAGCCAAACCAGTTTTGTTCTGCTGCAACCTCAGCACTGCCAGTCCAAAACAAGCGATCAGTATCATGGTTATGGGTAAGGCAAGCCACCAGAGGAAACACAGCACTGCTGTCTGGTCACTTTCATGGTATACAGCAGTACCTGTTTTTCCCATATACGCAGGTCACCACCACCTACAAAACCTCCTACTGATGACAATGACTGCTTATTCATGGACCCAGCATACACCGGCATTCTATTCCAAAGGAAAGTCATTTTCAAAGTTTTGTTGGATGTCTACTCTATATTTCACTCTGTTTTTCACAGACATTTGCAAGCTGGTTGTTCCAAATACTTTCTAAATCAGATAAAATGGGCCTGAAATATGCTTTCACTGGCTCTAGAAAGGTGTCCATATATATATATATATATATATATATATATATATATATATATATATATATATGTATGTATGTATGTAGGTACGTACACACACACACACAATATGTTTGGCTGCATTTGGAACACACAGGTCAAAATGTGTCCATCAGCCACTTAAAGATGTCACTTGAATGACATGCAAATGGTTTAGGTTCAAATGTTCTTCCCCAATCATAAAGTGGAAATAGCTTGTGCAGCCTTTAGATTTAATATTCATATGTTAAACTGACATTTGAAAAAAAAAACAGGGTTTGGATAACAGAGATGGACATCAGAGAGACAATCAGACAGAAAAACAGACAAAACTTGTAAAAGATATAATCATATTCCACAGAAGGCTTTGCACATAATAGGCAAACATGATGTTAAAATCACACCACCATTTAGTCAAGGCAATGAAATTCATCTCATTTGAAAGAAAAAAAAAAAAGTTGTACACTCAACTGAATCAATGTTTCATTTAAAGCAAAACTTGTTTACTAAGAGCAGTATCCGTTCTCTTGATTGCTTTCCACAACTCTGAATTAAGATCTGTGCTTCATGATTACTTATTTGCCTTATATTTCTACAGCGCAGAATTCTACACCACCAAACTGATGCCCACCAGGCTTGGATCCTTTTGCTGGGGTTGGAGCTTCCTCCAGCTTTTGACCAAGAAAATTCCTCATGTGTTCTGCCTCAATCTGTATGGAGTAGCCTTCTTCCAAAGGCTGCATGTTGTCGTAAAACCACACCCCTCGCATGATTTCCGATACATCACCTGCAGAAAGAAATGGATAGATGGAAATACTAAGCCACAATCACTTCCTTGGATACCATCAGTTTCATTCAATGTTTTGCATGGCAAATAAAAGAGTGAATAAACAAATTTAAACCAAGTGAACAGAAACTCAGAAAGAAGGCAAGTTCAGCTTTGCTATCAATATACAGCACTGACCGCTGCATGCACAATGATTTTATGCCTGTTTCAAATGTACGTACAGTGATCTAGAACTGGAACAGACACTGTTGTGCTATACCACTAAATCTTCTTCTTCTTCTACGTTCGATTGAAGCTGGATGTGTCAGACTTGTAACCCGGCCGCCATGATGAAGCCCACGGTCTTCTCCAGGTCGAACGGGCTCCCCAAAGCTGTGCCTGTAACTCCGCTTCCCCCGGCCAGGTTTTGTGTCGTAGAACTGCGTGAGTAGGACATCGCAGAAGGACATGTTCAGGGGTCTGGGGTCCAGTGCCGCATGGACACTGGTCAGTGTAGGTGATCTTCAGGCGGTTAAGGTGGCTCAGCAGTTTGCAGTGGCCAGTCCTCAGTCTGAAGAGGATTGTCTGCTGGTGCCTTTGGAGCTGGTGGATCGGGTCAGCACCACTCGCTGCACCCAGCCTTCTCTTCCACTGGGACTGAAACTGGTTGTGGATGATGGTCTTGGCCTCCCTGTAGGTCACGGGGTGGCTGAACTGCTTCATTTTGCTGCCTGCCTTGGAGAGAGCATCAGCTTTTTCGTTGCCCAGTGAGACGGAATCCACTGAAGCGTAATGACAGACTGTTTTGAGAGTTCATGGAGGGCAGCCTTGATGTCTTGCGTATGTTGTTCATTTCATACCACTAAATCAAAACTGACTCATTCCACATCCATTTTCCACCCAGTTTGAGGAGATAAGTGACTGTCCTTCATTTTCATTGTCTTGAACGTTGTTTGTCTTGCCTGAAGAAGACCAAAGAGGTCGAAACGCGTCATGTTTTGTCTTGTAACTTGTTTGCCTCTTTCGTTTGGCAGATCAAAGTAATTTTTCGTTTAGGTTTGTTCAAAACTGGCTTGTCATTTAAGTGGCAGTCCTTCCACAAAACTGCCTTGCACCAGCCTGACATAAACTTGTTTGGGAGCACTGGCCTTTGGACTGTGATAAAATGACTACAGATGTGTTCGTGCACAGTGCAACTAAGATGAATGCCACTAAGATAACACAGAAAACAAGGAAGTCAAATTAAATGCAGGTACTTGTTACAGCCCAGTCGGCAACATAATCCATATCAGGATAATTTTGTGGCAGACAAGTGACTGTTTTATTTGTTAAACCTGCATACTTTTCAGACTAATAACTGATAGCTATAGGGGCCATAAACTGTTAAAGAGTCCAAAGTTGTCTAAGGCATGGCAAGATGAAAGGCAGAACCATCCCTCTCCTTCCCTTACCTTAACTTTCCCTGACCCGAATCATGTAGCCATTTACTGCTAGGTGGACAGAGACAGTTTTCAGACCGTAAATTCGAACCCAACAGATAGTTTGAACTTACAACCATCTGCTCTGCAAGTAAATGCTCCAACCATTTGACAAAGGGCCCTCCCCCCTTTCCCCTCTCCCGCACTCCCCTTACTTTCAGCCCCAAAAAGATCATCAAAATCAGAATTCAGATTCAATGGAATACATTTCAGTCAAAAACAAAAAGTACCTCAAGTGAAACATCCAGAAATATGAACTTAATGAATTGAAAAAGCTCTAAATGATGGCAGACATCATACATCCAAAGAATCAAACAAACAAAAACAAATCCATGGGGTTTGACACAAGTTACAAATCAGTCTCCTCTTCCTTCTGAAGAAAAAAGTGCTAGGAAAGTACAACTTACTCAGAGTCCACAGCCATCTGTCAGTTGCAAGTGACAGCAAAGCCAGTTACATGGGGGACTAAAATTTGGACAGAAAAGAAAGACTCTTTTTTTTATATATAATACTTCCCCTTTGCCAAATTTTCTTCTTTGTTTAATAAAGATTTACACAAGAATTAAACTTGGGTTACATACTTGAGGTTGCTATCAGAGGATACTAGAAGTAGAACTGCTGTATCTTAATCAGCTCATGCCTCCTAGTTTTGAACAACATTTCAAGCATTCGCTTCAGCAAACTGGAATGGCCATAAGCCCTTGTGAGGACGGTGTTATAGTACACCATGTATCCTTTGTAAGTTGAGACAGGAATACAGATCATGGAATTTTTAAAGTGGACAAATATTCTACCATACAGGAAGTGAGAAAAAAACATACTTGCAAGCTATCTTGTATCATGTTCTACAGATTAGAGACTGATAGTCTGAAAGCATTACAACTTCAGAAGTACTACAAAAAACAAACAAACTGCTTTTAAATATCACCTCCACACAGAATGTCTATTATTCAAATCATGTTCACATTTTCATGGAAAGACAGTGCACCATTTGACTTTTGTGCACTCAACTCCTCAAGATAAGCTTATCAAGGTGAGAGATGTAATTTCATGTAAGCTTTCCAAGTGCAACCAGATTCGTTCAAACACCCTTGGTCAACCTTGTATGTTGCTGCTGACAGCAGCAGATAGTGAATGAGTGATTTTAAAAAATGCTATCCTTGTTACAGTTGATAATGGTGAGTTGATATGACATAATGCTGAAACTTTAAGCTGCTGTTGCATCCTGGCCAATGCCATTCAGTTTGTAAGCTTGCTTTTTTCTGCTCTCATATCCAAGCAGAACTCAATTTCATGGTCATAATACTGAAATTGAAATAAAAACTTGACTGCTTAATAATTTTAGATTACGTTTTCATCACAATGATTAATGGTGTTATACATAAAGTACCTTCCCGCAAATAAAAGTCAAGATACTGTAGCTAAGCGCTTTTTTTATTTTGATATTGCAGTGCATGTGTGTGTGTGTGTGTGTGTCTGCATTTAAAAATGCACATTTGGAGCATAGGTACCTTAGTGCACATGTATGTGCATGTTATGTGTGTGTGTGTGTGTGTGTGTGTGTGTGTGTGTGTGTGTGTGTGTGTGTGTGTGTGTACATTCGCATATACGATCATAAGCATAGTCAGGGTTCCTGAAAATGTAAAGCTGGGATACATTTCAGATTTGATACACAAATTTTAATGATGGTCATAATGACATACAGATATTTCAAACATGCTAGGTCAGTCTATCCGTTTGCGAACTTCCTTGACTAATCAACAAAAGTTGGAAAGTGAAAACTCATTTTGCTATTCAGATACTACATGCCAAGCATTTCTTAATAGCTTGTGAAATTCTTTTGCTGCAATTCTAATGCACCTCCAGTTGTTTAAACAACCCACTGGTGTCAGTTTTCTGGTCAAATAAACAGTTATGTCACAGCTGGTTTGGATAACATGTACACAAACACAACCAACAGAAACATTTGTTACCATTTTTTCCCCATACTTTCACAGAAGAGTAACTTACAAGCACAGTACTGTGCATAGATTAAATGAAACACTTGTCTGTCAGGCATGGACGTCCAGTCTAATGCTAATTGAAGATAACTCCTGAAATGAAGTGACTGCTGTGAAATAAGTAGCATGTAGCTTTTTTTGTCAAATAGTCTGCACACAGTTTCTGTTTGTTTCTTTATTTATTTATTTTTCTCATGAAAGTCTACAGATATATTTTTCATGAAAGAAGGATTCAGCAAACTAAAGTTCACATGCTCTTCAGCCATTTACAGAAAAAAAAAAAAGCACGCAACTTGCCTTCTTTTCAACTCTGTCAGTTGGCTGCATGCCTAATACTATTATTGCTTCCATGTGAAGAGTCAGCCAGAGATAATTCAGTGCAATTACCCAGTCCAGACACCAGCTGAACAGATGTATAAAACTGAATCCGAAAAAGTCGGAATACTATTTAACAACGATCAAAGTGTCAGTGGCATTTGCAGGAACACACAATCCATCCCCCCTCCCAACCCCTTTCCTTCCCATTCCTGCCATTGGACAGCAGATTGTCTTGAATAGTGTGTACAGTTGCTAATGTTAAATAGATCCACTACACTGTGTGTTATTTTTTTTCACTTAGTCTTTGTCATTCTAAAAGCCTCTACATATGCTTCCCTTTTCTTTTTAACAGTGTGTAGCCACCAATGCTAGGTCAAGTTTACAGTTCATTATTTGTTTTATATTTTTATTCATTTACCATTGTTTACTTATTTTTTTCTAATTTCAGGCAGATTCCCCTGTGTGTGTGTGTGTGTGTGTGTGTGTGTGTGTGTGTGTGTGTGTGTGTGTGTGTGTGCGCGCGCGCGTGTGCGTGCATTACACATTTTCACTGTTTTTAATTTTCTAAAGTTCATGTGGTCAATAAGATCGATAACTGCACATTGACAGCCAGACTGCACCTGGCACTGATGAAGAAATTGTCAAGAACATCTCGGGGTGCAGACCACACCAATCAGAAGACGCTTTACCTTGCATGAGTAAGACCTGTCCTGGAATATGGAGCAGCTGCACAGGGGACAGCATCCAAAATCAATGTTGACCAAGTTGCACTCAGGTCAACTCAATCCAAGCAATGGATACTCTGACAGGTCTTCAGTTAGAACCAAACAGTTAGAACCAGACAGGAAAGCAATAACGTATGATCACATGGAGCAGATATGCCCCCAAAGAGCTGTGGATACACGCATACACAGACTGTTCAGCAGAAGAGGCTACCAGAAACGGAGGTGGAGGAATCTTGAACACCTGTCCGACAAGCCATCCCCACTAGTAAATTCTCCACAAACTTCAAGGCTGAAGCAGATGCACTACTGACAGCAGCCAGACCACTGTATGAGAACAGAGAGGCCGTACATCCCAGAGTTGTCATCTTCTCTGATTCTCTATCAGTAATGCAGACTAGGAAATCCTCAAAACAAGGAACTCGACTCTTCTTGTCTCTGCCCTGACCATTCTACAG